>CAXKWD010000006.1:117313640-118513640 GCA_964059195.1 Ectobius pallidus
ATGTGTCTGGAAACTTGTGGTGCAGCACACACAATTAAACACAAGGAAGGAAATCATAAAATATCAGTTCAGCTTTGAAATCTCTAACATAAAGTAAAGTGTTTATGAAAACTGTTCTATGCTATATTAATGTGACATCATGTCTGATAACTATGGATCCTCTACTTAATTCCCGTCAAGTAGGTTATTAGCTAATGAATGTTTTGGGGACGATTAAAAAAGTCACCGTAGTACTGGGTATTGTTATACATTTAGAGGTTATGCTATAAAAGTATTTATGTTTATTATTATTAGTATTATTATAAATAAAATGTATAAGAAAATTATGCTGCCGGTTGTATTATATGGATCTGAGACATGGTCCCTTTCTCTTCGAGAAGGTCTTAATCTGACCTCGAAAACAGGGTACTTAGGAAAATATTCGGACCTACAAGAGGTGAAAACGGGAACTGGAGAAAACTGCATAATGACGAGCTTCGAAACCTGTATTCTTCAACGAATATAATAAGGGCAATTAAATCACGGAGAATGAAATGGGCTGGACATGGGGGAGGAAAGACATAGGCCTATCTCAAAAATATTGACTGGGAGACCCGAAGGGAAAATAACACTTGGAAGTCAATATTAGAATAGATTTAAGGGAAGTGGGATCTGCTAGAGATGGTTGGATGGCATTAGCACAGAATAGGGTTGAATGGCAGGCTCATATAAGCGCGGCAATGAACCTCCGGGTTGCATAAAATAGACAATATTCCTTTAGCTTCCGAAGGAATTGTCTCTATTGCCATTGAGTAAGTTGTTGTTGTTATTATTATTATTATTATTAAGTCTATTTAATCAAATTATTTAGCAAAATGGAGTGCGATAAAACAGTTGAGACACTGCACTACTGTATCGCTTGATCAACCCCAGAAGAGGTAATTGGGAATTTTTCAATTGGCTTAATACGGCGCAAGAAGAAATCCTGGGATAAAGGTGGACAGGGAGTAAGGCTGCTGGGAATACCTGTATTGCCAGCACATGGGTGTATGCGTGTACCTGTGCGTGTATCTTACAATTATCGTATAAGTTACTATTAAGACAAGTAATACGTTAGGTTTTAAGGATCGGACAGTATGAAAGAAACTCTTACCAAGTCACCTGGCCTACTTCTTTTGGTCTTCTGCCATTTGAACTAGTACGGCATTTGATCCTTGTCAATAGGTCTACAATACTTGGCTCACTTCTTCACTTTATTTACCTTATCTGCATACCTCCATTTAATGCTAAAATCAAGCTCTGCTTCCAATACATAATTGTTACCGGGCAAAATTTAGCTAAACATCAATAAATATATATTTGTGTGTGTGTGTGTTGACAACATGAAAATAATTAGAGAAAAATTATTTTGACACTGGAATCGAACACATAACCATCTGTGTGTGCTAACGCTCTGCCAATTGAGCTACAAAGTTCGTGATCTGGTGCCACGGCCGTTTTTAATTTAGTACAATACTTGGCAAATCAGTAGTTATATTTGGAATAAAATAAGAAATGATCTGGAAAATAAAAATATTGTACTGACTGCAGGCCACAAATCAGTTGTATGAATTCCGATCAATATAAGCTTCGTGTCGAGGGTATTGCGATACCTATGCTTTCGGCGAGCAACTAATTTTGAATAGGTATCTCTTCTGCAACAGTGCTAATAATTATCTGTACAAATACTTTTTTTATTTTCGTGTAAAGAAAGTAGTTAAGATATGACATGACATCCCAGGAAGATGTTTAAAATCATGTTGTTCGGTACCATTGAGCTCTATCAATAAAATAATTATATAATACCTTTTTTTTGAACTTAGGATATTTATTCTGCCTAAGTACTACGGCTGCACCGCATCATCATCGAGGAGGACACCCATCTCAAATACAAATATACATATAATATGTATTTTAAATTGTTGATATCGACTTATGCTCTTCAAAGACAGATAACTTACTTAAAAATGACAATCATGTACACACACAGTTATACTAAAACTGACATGTATGATAAAAACGTGTCTTATGCTAAAAACTGGAAATCGAATTCCAGAAAACACCATACTCTCTTGTACCTACAATACCTATCGTATGTTGGTACGGATACAGGAATTAACACTAATTCTCACGTGGGGAAAAAAAACTTTCAATAGAACAAAGACAGTCAGCCGAGTGGAAGCATAATGAACACTGAAAATGTCAACCGTATGGGGACCAGCATTCAAGCATATCACCACAAGCAAAGCTAGGAGTCCGGTTTTATCTCCCTTGGCAGAAACAAATGCAAGGTGGTAGCCGACAGTAAAACACAGTACACTGACATTTGCTTTTTACTTACGTTCTAATTTGATACAGGTCAAGTATTCACAAGTGTCTCCCCACTACGTCCTGGAAACATGGTTACCATCCGATTAGCCCCAGCTGTCTTTATATGGAATGCAATAGATAAACTGACATAAGTTAAGAGCGGCAATTGAACCTAAAATTTATAAATACAAAATTGAGTAAGTTATTTCTGTACAAATTAAATAGCAAATAATTATTTATACGCGAGATAATTGTACACAATTTAAAATGTAATATTTATATTATATGTTAAGTCATAGTGCTATTAGAAGGATCAGGCCAATTGATAAATTCCAGTCACCTCATCGGGATAAAACCCACGGCCTTCCGCCTAAAAATACAACCAAGCTACTGTGTAAGTATGTAAGAAACCTAAGTAAGTAAATAAATGAATAAGTAAATATTATTCGTACGTTATAATTTAGTTCACTCTGTAATTAGTATGTATTTAAGGAACCGTTTTATTATTTATAACTCAGGATCTCAATTTTGTTCTTCCCACTTTGTATTTTTTTCTGTTCTTTCTTTTTTAATTTTTGTTCGAGGTATTGATTTCAAGTTATATTTATATTTTGTTTTATGTAGTTACATTTAATGTGTATTAATTTTGTAATGTAAATAACTGAACTGTACCCAAACACGAGCACTTGCTCATTAGGGTAAACTTTTGTTATATAAGATTTATATATAAGAATAAAACACTTAAAAAATAAAAGTAACTAAGCAAGAAATAACCTACTTTTCTGGATTTTTCTACGTGAACCTGTAGGAAAGTGTTAGATCTGTAATTGCGACAATGTTTTACGCCTATGTTTAAAATTTTTCACTCTGACATAACTCAGGCAGAAAGTTTTTAAGAGATATAGGACTGTAATAAACAAGTTGGCATAAGACATGCCTTCACAGAGACACGCAAACCTTGAAGCACGTGTCTCTTACATGTGACTCCAGAGACAATGTTGAGTCTCATCGACGATCAATGAATGAACAGTAAATAATAAATGGTAGAATCCTGACTGAAAGTGAAACTGGGGCCAGTGAATAAATGGGGTGACAAAGTAAAGTTGACAACCTAATTGCTAGACTTCGGATTTTAGGTAAAAACCTATTTTAATCCTTAAGTGATACATGGACGAAAACTTATATATGCATGTTTCATAAGTGACTATGCCTAAAACTGATTCTTTTGTAGGACCTAAAACAGCCTATTTTTACGTTAGAGCCTAATTTTGCCTTTTTTGCTTGTTTTTCCTCTAAAGTTCAAAATAAGTTATTTTTTGTTATAAATTCTAGCATTTATTTTCAGTTCTTACTAAATTTTTAGCTCGGAATGTGCAGTACATGACACATTTGTGACTTGGTTAAATAGTAAGGAATGTTTCGTCTTCAGTAAAAAAGTTCCTTGGAATTCCCAAGAAAATATAGTGTTTTTCTCCTGACTCCCACATACAGTAACAAAACAAAACAAACAAAAAACAGAAAAAAGCCTAGTTCTCAGAATCACTGAGGGATACAAGTTGTTGAATATGCTACGGTGCGGGGTGCGTAGCTTCTGGGCGCAGGGATTAGGTTTTGACTGTTATGGTATTAATACAGGCCCTAGTAGTAGGTCTATATAATTCTGTGTACCATAGGCCTATGTCTGTGTTTTATCATGATTATTGATTAATGGTGACTTCAATAAATATAATATTCTGCATTGCAATTGAGATATTTCAGAAAATTGGCAACTTAACGATTTTATAAGAGACTATTTTACGATTTTTAGAACCTATTTTCCAATTTTTAGAGCCTATTTTAGGCACCCAAAACAGCATTTTTAGCGACCTAAAAGTCCGAAGTCTACTTATTACACTACAGTAGAGTCCCGCTATTACGGACCCCGCTCGTCCGGTCATCCAGTTAATCCGGACAGGATTTTCTTCAACAGAAATGTACTCTAGTTTTTTTTTTTTTTTTTTTTTTTTTTTTTTACTGAACAATCAATAAATTTAGAATTTTAATTGCAAATATTTTTTGTTCTGTTAATCCTCCATCAGTTTGTAGGTTAAACCCTTAGGTCTACTTTTATTGCAGTATTAAAACTTAAATGAAGTTGTAGGAAAAAATTTTATTTATGAAAAACGTCTACTTTTAAAGTATTACCCATGCAAAACTTGTATTACAGTACAGTACGTGATTTAGGTCAAATTCCGTTTAATCCGGACTTTCGGTGATTTGGACAGGATTCGGTCCCATCTAGTCCGAATTAGCGGGACTCTACTGTACCAGAAGATTGCACTGAGAATGCTAAATATTTAGTGCTGAAGTTGGACAGATTTTATAGGGGAAACGCATACATTTTATATGCAGATACTTATTTATTTTTCATTTTATGATATCAAAATTTGTAGTTAAATTACGTTTTCAAATTAAACACATAGAAATTAGATTACAGTAGCAACCATTGCAACCAATTTCGTCACGTACGTATTGAATCTACGGCAACAATCAGGCAAAGCAACTGTCGCGATAAGAACAGGATATAATGACCCTGATAATGGTATTTTATTTAAAGTGCTGCCAAAATATATGCCAATTTCATATGTAGTTTTTCCTTCCGGCGTTTATGCGATGAAGAGTAAATTTTTATTTTGCCGGAGCGCCGATTCGTTCCCTGGAAATATTCCCAAGTCGTCTGAATTAAAAATTTAGGGTTAAAATAATGTGGCCACGATTACGAACCTAATTAAATTTGAATAAAACACATGGCTTTTCTCTTTCTTCTTTCTTTACCGTAGTTTCACCTCTGCCTTTTTAGGATTAAAGCGACCCAAGCCGCCCGGGCCTTACAGGGCCGCGACCTGTCGGGAGAGGGAATATCTTTGGATCACATACATACTTTTTTGACCAGACAAGGACATGTAGGGCCTCCCCGGATGAGTGATCAGCTCAATGCCGAGGCCACCTCCGAGACAACACGAACACATAGGACGAGACACACCATTCACACACACACTCACTCCAAACAAGGCGAGGATGGGATGAAGATGATAATGAGACGACCAGATGATATCTGGGGACCACAAGGGCCTAAAGTCACCCGACATTTGTCTCAAAGGTGAGGAAAAACCCCAGAAAAAACCCCACCTAGGTAACTTGTCCCGACCAGGAATCGAACCCGTGAGAGGATTGAACGCATCCCCTGAGCCACAGCGGTGGACTAAACACATGGCTTAATTAATTATAAATGTATTACTGCATACCTTACATACGTACACTGGTGTTTTGAATACGTTATAAATAAGAATTTTAAATCAACATTGTGGTTATCAAAAAGACCTTACAAACTCTACAGCATTTGCGTGCCTATAAATTTTATTACTTCATTCACCTTTCAAAATAGAACGGAGTTGTTTGACCTTCGACCTCACTTGGCACTTAGGATGAGGAGATATCGTGTGATTTATTTGAGTGGGTCAGCATCTGAGCTTGGTTGTTAATGGTCTCCATTAAGAAGAGTGTTTAAAAAGCAGTCTGGAGTAGAGTTTCTGTTCTCGAGGTACTGTTACTGATGTAGCACAATACAGTGCGCGTCGGTACTCCTTGATAATTATGGAATTCTAAAGACATCTTTGTAATTATTCTGGAAGCGTTTCGTTAAATTCGCAAAATTAATACAAAACCAAATCAAAATTAATAAGTTATAAGTATCAGTTCTGCCATCCCAGCATTCATTCAACTCTCGATAGAGAAAAATTGTTTTGTTAATCTCCGTATAGGCCTATTGATGGAAATTTCGACAGAGAAATAACCCTACTGTATTCTGTTAACCTTCCTGCATTAATCCAAATATCTATAGAGAGATCATGATTCAGACAGCGATCTTTTAGGCTCCCTGCATTAACTCGGATCTCAATACCTGATGTTAAGTTATTCTGTTAACTTACCCGCAAAGAGGATACTATACCGAAAATGTTAAATTCCACAGTTTTAAAGACAAAAACTTCGACTTCTTGTCCTTTTTTTAACGGTTTTATCTGCAACGCTTCGTACTAGTTGCAGTTTCTGTTTTATTAGCAAAATAATTAATATATTTATCGTGTTATATTAAATTTACTTGCAATGCAATTTTCGTCTTTGAAGATTTAAATTAAGGAGGGAGGTGCTTAATATAAATATGGATGATTAATTTCATATTAGGTCATATGAGGGTAGATAATATAATATATTCGAAAAAAATCCACCTTATTCCCTCAATATATATTAGTTACTTGACAAACTGACTCAACTAAGATATATTGAGGGGAGAAGGTGCATATTTCGATCATATTACTTAATTATAGGCTATGGATGGCTATATCTAGTACCCATAGTCTGCATCAACCTCCACTTGGAGGCCCCTTCGCCCCAACATAGGGGCTATATGGTTTCAGACAGACAGAGACAGATAGTCTGTATTAAACAAATATGCCATGCCCTGCTCTTTCATTTTTATGTTTCAAACCTTTTAAAATAGCCCCACACATTCAAAAGAAAAATATAGTTGTCATAACGTCCCTAAACATTTTAGGTAATCTAAAGTCATGAAAATTCAGCAGAAACCATTTGTAAGTCTGCGCAGGGATATCTTTCGGGGCAATTTAATAATTTTCCTGCATTGGCACAAGTCTTAACCGTGATTGAGTTCTATAAGTATTCTGTTTAAAATGTTATCCCTTTAGTAGGCATATTATTTATTATAAATTTCTGTAGTGGGTTAAGCAGATCGATATAACTATGTAAGAACGGAACAAGAGTAATGTCTACAATTCAACAGCTGAATAACGCTGAATTTATGGAAACATCGCAAGATAACGGCTGAGCAGCTGATTTGAGCCTTAAATAAACTATGAAGGTGCTATTATTACGCAACAGGAGGGCGGAGGGATGTCGCAAAATCAATCATGCCCCAGCGCTGTGCCATTAAAACAGGCAACTCTGCTGCCTACATGGTTTTAAAGCCGAACCTTCAGTATATATTCGCCGTACTCCTTCTGCAACACTAACTTTCTTATTTATTCGGTTCGGATGTTTATAACCTAAAAAAGCTAGAAATATGCAAGACATTATGAACTTAAAAGTAGCTAATTATGAGCCCAAAAAAGACCATTATGACAAACACATATTTAATGAATCACACAAAATTTTAACATTATTAGAATATTAAATCATGCTATTTTAACAGTTTCATGGCATTGTCAAGTAGTATGGCAATTGTTGAATGAATTACTGGCGCCAGTGAATCCAGTAAAATATATTACCAGGACGGTCAGCAAAGAGCGTGCCAAGAAAACATTCACAATGGAGCTCTTAAAATCCTCCGACGTTTCATCAATGGACACCCAAACCTTATCGCTCCCTGAAGCAATTTTAATTAATAATTAATAATCCGAACAAACTGAAAATCAAACCATCCCCAGTCTCAATTGCCGGTAGTTCGGATAACTGACGTTCCGCTGATGGGTAGGCCTAATGCAGTGAAATGTTGTAGTAGGCTACTGTAATTGATTTAATAATATCATGCCGGTAATAATAAAAAATATAATAATCAGAAGTCACAAGGAGAACAGACAGCCTAAAGATCTTAGAAATTGATGCTTGGTATAGCTTGAAGGTCTCCTAATAAAACTGAGCAGGGTAGTTAAATTGAGGAAGAGTTTAGCTTCTCTTGAGGAATTCCAATATCTTGCAGTCTCCCGCAAACCATCTTATTTGCTACTGTTCCATCTCAGGGGTAAGCAAACCGGAGTCTACTGCAGTATCGCATGATAGAATTGCGTGGCCTGTTACGAAAAGAGGTTGATTTTTTAACTTATTGATTACCTGCGCAAAAACATTAACATTTAACGCATTCACAATTGAACAAATGTTCAACTTCGAATCGAAACGATAGTTTGTCCTCACACTACGAAGAACGCACCAGACACGATATTAAATTTCGTGTAACCTAATACACATTCCATGTTTCAGATTACTATTTTAAAGCTTTGTTTTGTCTACTTTTAAGCCCCAGAAATATAACCCTATAGTTAAATTACATCCTAAATTTTGAAAGTTTATAACGCTAAAGAAGACAAAGATATTCATGTGGGAAGTATGATTTAATAAAAATCGAGGAAAAGTTTTTTTTTCGAGATTCTGTACACTACATACACACGTATCACATACAACTTTTTCTGCAATAGGGAAAAATAACTTAAAATACATCAAAATGTGGTAATTAATTACAATCAGCTGTTCTCTAGTTGACTCAGTTACGCTATAACAACCTTATAAAACTAAATGGGGATGGCAATCTATACCAAGATTACTTCAGGGCATGCGCAAGAAATGGCTAATACCAATCTATCATAAAGATTATCTAGCTGCCTGGTGAATTACTGTGAATCAGAATTATGAAATAATAGCCTATAGAAGAAAGGACAAGTAGGATTGAAATAAATTCAAGTAGCAAATATGATTATATGCTAAGTCTGCAATAATATATATGTGTGTCTGTCTGTACTATCTAAAATTGCAGGCTTTGATACAATGATGCACCTATGCGGTAAGTAGTGCGGTAAGTTAGGTTAGCGGCACTGAGTACCAGTATATAAAAAAAATTCGTGTTCTCCCCGTGTTAGCATGAACGGGAAATAGGCTAAATGAAAAACATTACCGCAGAAAATATATTGTTTATAAATTGAAAATGGTTTTCGTGTGGATCCTTTATTTATATAATTTGTCCCTGAGTTGAAATTAAATGCTGTGATTCCTAATGATTTAGTGAATACAGTAACAAATACCTGCACTAGAAGTCGCACTTCAAACCTTGGTCTATTTTGATGCGATTTTATCCTTCTATCGGATTAGCTCTTTCTTAGTCATTTGAATCGCATTAGGGCGCTATGATGTTACAATTCCATGTTGAACTACTACTTCAATAAAACCTTGGATTTTTACCACACCATACTGAAATCTCTGACTCCGAGCGGACCAAATAGCTAAGACCATCACGAAAGTTTCATGAATAGATTCATATTGCACCGCCAAAAACATGGCGAAATGAATCGACTTCTTAATTAAGACGAGAAGAAAAAAAAGTCGAAGAAGTAGGCTTACTGCTACTTTTAATATAAATAAAAGTAGTAGTAGCATGAGTGTAATGTGGAACTAGTGGCAGTCCTAATGGCAGTAGTAAGGTAAAGTGATCCATGTATAGGCTATGAAGGCCTTAAAGGTTCAGCCTTACGCACTGGCCGCCTTTACCCCCAAGATTGCTTCTGATACTCATTTCTGTTGGAGGTTGAGTCAACCACATGACCATAGTGCCACCATAAGAATTAAGCCAAGCAGTAGGAGTAGCAGTGGTAGATCAATACCAGTACTTGAAGTAGGAGTAGTAGTAGTAGGCCTAATACCAATACCAGTAAAAGTATTGCGTCTACATTTAATTGAGTGAGGTACTGTACTCACAATCAGCATACGATTAGCTTTGTAATGTGGGTATCTAAAAGCATTAATGGGTAGCCCACTTTGTTTTGCGGGATTGCCTAGTCACACTCGGCAGGCGTTTGAAATTGTGGTGCATGGCAGTGTAATCACATTGGGCAGAGAGTTCCTTTGTTTTGCGGGGTAGTCTAAACAAAGTCGGTAGGCGTTTGAATTTGTTGTATAGACCTGTCTCGCAGTTATCTTTTCTTTAGGTTAGAAATAGTAAAAATATGTTTAAAACCCTATTCATTATTGTTCATTTAGCCGTCGCGGTGGGCGCGTGGGCATGGCATGCAAGCTGTCCCAGGTTCAAATCCAGGGGTAGGCAGTCATATGAGAGAGGTTCCATCTGGCGCTATTAAGTGAACTCCGGTGTAGCTCAGTTGATAAGAGCATTGGCACGGATAACCAAAGGTCATGGGTTCAAGTCCCAGTGTCAGAGGAATTTTTCTCCTACAATATTATCAACTAGTATTAGTTCTATTACTTCTATTACTACTTTACTACTAATTTAAAACTCCATTTACTAGACCTATCAGTACTACAGAGAGTACTACTTTACTACACTTCTACTACTACCTTTTACAGTTGATTAGGCAATTGCTTTCTATTCCTAAGTTCTTTAGTTATTTCACGTAGTCTATTTATGCTGATCAGTTTTGAAAATATATTATTTGTTGTAAATTATTCATTTAAAAATATGAAATGGGAACAAACGTTCGAGTGTCATGTAATTATTAATATAAATTGCAAAATTCAACAATTTCAAACTGTTTATTAAATCTAGCAAACCAGGCATTGGCCTCATACCAATCTCTTTCCCTTCCCTACCCTGCCTCTACCTCTCTTCTCTAACTTCTCTCTCTCTCTCTCTCTCTCACGCACACACACACACACACACACACGCATACGCACAAGCGCATATATAGGTGACATACGGTAAGCAGTCAAGTTCAGAGCAAACAACTACCTTTGGGATTCCATCTAAGATGTTCCTCTATATAATCCTATAACATGGAAACCGTTTTAACTTTTCGTGTGAAGAGTAAATAGCAGTTCCCTTTCATCAAATATAGTCGTAAATTTTAAAATAATAATAGTAATAATAATAATATTCCCACATTCCATATATTGGCCTTTTTTCCAGTGCAATTCAATTTTTATAGTAATCTCCCGAGAATGGCCTGATAATATCTCCCAGAATTATCACGTTCACTATTTTTGGCTAATGTTAAATTAGCGAGTGGGTTAGTGATTGAATGGGTTGGTAGGTAAGAGTGGGGGGAAAGAAAAAGAGTTCTCCGCTGTGACAAACGAATCCAGTGGCGCCAACTTTTGAAGAACACTGAGTGGGCTCAAAGAATTTAAAAATTTCACACTTCCACCCCTATTAAGGCTTATGAAATGGTCTTATAATATAATATCGATGTAACTACAGATAAATAAAGAACTGTGCAAGAAACGATTTCAGTGTTTGTAATAACAATCATATTTTGTAATTCAACCGCCAAGAAAGTGGTGTGTAGCCTGGTTAATAATTTTTTTTTTAATTTATCATATTGTATACATTTATTTTTTAATTTTCGGTTTTAGGAAACTTCTAAAATAATATGTAGCACGGAGTGTTGCAAAATGTATTTTTCCTGGCTGGAGTTCTCCCAATAAATTCGTCACAAGCATCATCTTCTTTGTCAGTAAAACTGCATTGACAGAGTAAGATGTAAAACTTGAATGAATTCGACTATTTCAAACGTTCGTGAATGATTTCGAACAAGAGGAGCTCGTACTGTATAAATCAACAATAACCTGATTGCCGCTTTATTGTGTTCAACAAAGAAACATGATTTTTAGTAATAGCAACAAATAAAAAATTATAATAATACACGACAAATATTGGGTGGGCTAGAGCCCCATGAGCTCTCTGGAAGAAACCGTAACAAAACCTTTACTGAATGAGTTTCTCTCGGGCTCTGATGTCATCTTCTAAGAGGAATTGAGCAGATCCGGGAACATGCCGGAAGCTCGGACTTCAGGAATCCTCTCATCCGACTAGAAGCTCGAGATGAAATTATTCATTATGTAGCCTACATCGGAAAGCCTCTGTCAAACAGTTTTACTGTTAGAAGAGTGAACTAATTTTACTCCATAACATTGTGATGATTATAGTAATACCTTCATTATATTATGGTTATTAAGTGCCAGAATGGTACTTTCTGAGATTGTGTGATGGACGGTAAAATATCTGTTCGTCCGTCTGTACACGCGAAAACTCATATACACTTTGTCGGATTTCCATGAAACTTGGTATACACATTTATAACGTCCATGCGAAGAAGCCTATTGATATTGGACAAAATTGACTGACCGGTACCGGAATAATGCCCAATTTACTGCCTATTTTATAGTAATATATTAGAAAGAATTTATCAAATGCAAGTCAGCTCTCACGGCAACATATTGTTTCACAGTGTTCAAATACGACTTTGGAAGTTGCGATGCATATAGCTTTGACAAATAACACTACCCACATATGCTTATCAAACGTTTATGCTTATTAAACAATACCTTTGTTCTTCCATAAGCCCTGCTTAATGAATCGATCTGGATCTTAACTCGGAAGTAGATTTTTTTAATTAAGTTATTTTCTGCATATCATAATTGCAATAAATTATCACTGGTTAAACAAAAGCACTTTGTTACATCAGTTTACTTGATTTTATTAATTTGTTACTAATCGGGAACACCCGGAATATGCAATTTGCATGACATATGAAGAATTTGTATTGTGAATATAATAATATTATAATGTGACAGTGATCTCTGTAGGTGTGGTTGTAGGTGTCTGATTTTTATGCAGTCGATCTGAGTGATGTAACAATGAAATGATGGCATCAGTTCGGTGTGATATTGTGGGGCCCAACAAAACGTTTCCGCTCGCGTCACACGGATCACCTATTCAAAAATTGCTCCAATTTCTCTGTCAGCTCTATTGTATTGTTATGCATGTCGATCGAGATAAAAACATACACTCCCCTGAGTACGTCATCATCAGGGCCCGGATTCTAATGACATGTCATCTTTTTATTGATGCTGCCTAGACATTGCCAACTTGTAGATAAATCCAAATCATGGCCTCTAGATTATAGAAATGTATTTTTATTAGGTTATTTTTGTCAATTTATGCGATTTGATATATTTAGAGCATTTAGGCCTATTTCAATTTTACCTCATTATTTTGTCATTTTCGTGTCATTAGCTTCCTTATTTTGTCATTTTTATGCATTTACTTTAAATAAATGACTAGGTTACTATAATGCAACATTTTTATATAGTCTACTTTAAAAACAATTTTCTTATTTTTCTTCTTAAATGTTCCAATCAAGAACAAAGTTTTTAGACTTACAATACCCTTTCTACATTTAAAGTTTTTAGAATTATGTACAAATTAGTCTATATCTTCGTGTGCACAATAATAATTTTTATAAATAAAATATCAGTTTTCAGGTCATTCATTCTATGTAATTATTAAGTCATTTTCTTTAAAATTTAGGGTCACTTTATAGGTCATTTTTCAAACAATTTTAGATCATCAGAATCCGGGCCCTGGTCATCATATTTATAATTTACTTCCATTTCTACTTCCATTTCTACCGAGCTCGTATTTTCAAGAATTAAAAAGTTATGCATCTTTCTCTACACTGATCATGTTAGTTGGCGATTTTCTCTCCTCGAGTCCCAGCATAGAATAATCTTCCATCTACGGTATTTCTATTTTTAAATATTAGGCTATACTGCAAGTGGACTGGACTAACAACCCGGTGGCACGGTTACAAATAAATGCCCTTTATACATTATACACAAGCGCACATTCCATCAATGCCACATGCTCCCGAACATCATCTACTGCTATATAATATTAGGCCTATCTATGCACATAAGACAAAATACCTCTAGACTCATTCAAAACAATGATACAGTATATCAAAATATTTACGAATATGACATACTTCGCACTTTCAGTACTGTACGTATTACAATAACATGCATAGGCCTACTAGCATAGTAGCGGTTCACTACATACAAGGCCGGCTCTAAGTATTTTGGCGCCCTAGGCGAGAAATTATTTCGGCGCCCCCCCCCTAAATTGTCACCTCAGTCATTACATATTTTACCATTTGATTAAACTTGGATTTCACTTCAATATTGGCAAGTAGTTAAATAAAATTGATTTGAATTGGACGAATTTGAGAAAGTCTTGTACTTTTAAGATGATATAACACAAGTACTAGATATAGATAGTATTGGGATTAAATGAAAAATACATTTAACTGAATCTATATGTTGCCGCCCCTAAATGTTTCTAAAAATTCCCCATTCTAGGCGCCTGCATAGTTCGCCAATATGGAGTACAAAGATATATTTATTTAATACTTTAAAGTTTAGATAACCTATGTGGCTATGTAATTATAAATTAATAAGTTGCAAACTGTACAGTACATATAGAGGCCTCTGGAAGGAACCCAGGACAGGGGCCAATTAGTATTAAAGTATTAAATAAATAAATGTATGTATAAGTACACATAAGTTATATAAAATTGATGATGATAATGAAGATGCAGAAATTATTTCAAATTTTTACCAGTTACAGAGTGAAGAAAGGATGTGGTCAGAATTAAGGCCGATTTTCACGACTGTGCTTCGACTGTGCGCCTATCTTGCTGTCTTGGATCAGAGCGATTACGACCGACATGTTGCCCAGTCCTACATGTGAAAATTAGAACCGGTCGTCCTAGCCTAGTGTCACCTAGTGTCTCCAGGTGGACTTCGAGAACTTTCGGGTAATAACGGAATCAATCGTTTCAAGTAATCTGGAAGTTGTTCTGCATTTTACAGCAATAAGTTATGTGGTCGTCCTGCTTCAAAATAGAACTGATCATTTTAGTTCAGCAGTCTGAATTATTTAGTAGACTTATTTATTTAGGGGAGATTGCCCCGTTGACGGTCAGGCCTCGTTACCGGTCAACAAGTAGTTGCACATTAAGACGCCAGATAGCAGCAGAAAACAGTTATGAAGTTTTAGGCAGTGTTCCTGCTTATTGCAGAAAGGATTGTCTTTGTCATTTAAACTATGAATGAAACAAGCAATGTATATTAGTTGAGCATGGAAACAGAGAAGCTCTACACGAAGGTTTTACTCTTGAAGCATATACAATGTTTGGAATCTCTCATGTTACATAGAGGGGAGGCCTGCTACATGTAGATAAACCTTTTCGATTGTAAATAATCAATAGGCTACATAAATATGTTAGAATGGCACGAATAAATAAATTAATAAAATAAATTAATAAATACTTCTCCTTACCTTAAACATTGTTCCAACGATAAATTCCCGTCGCTCCTGTAAACAAAGAAAACAACTTAGTACTTTTAAAATAACTTAGTATTATTGTATAGAAATACTCCATAGCCAGTGTACACTTGCACCAGATTACAAAATTATGAAATCTGAAGAGTAAAAAACTTTAGAACAATATGTTTCTAACTTCTTAAAAACACATTCTCAAAAAAATTTGGAACAAGTATAATCCACTCACTAGTTACTACTTCTATTCACGAATTTGTATGATTAAAACTACAATTTGAATTTAGTATTAGACATTATTTTTAATGCTTTAAACATTCTTTCATAGTAGCGTTTGGCAAAAATCCCATTTTAATTTTCTCTACAACTTTACTGTGGTGGTTTTCACGTATAGCCTAGTGTAATGGAGATAATCTAGCAAAATTGAAAATGGATACGAGTAAAGAACTCCCTAAGTCATTTTTTAAAAAAGAAATAAGAATATAGCCATTTTATTAGTCATAGATAAGAGTTTCCAATTTCACATTTTTATTAAAATCATTAGAGCCAATTTTTCAAAAATCAAAATTTTTAAAAAAGTTTTCATGAAAAGTCCCCTTAATATTTCAGTTGTAAATATCAAATTCTGGGCGGTTCGACAAAATTTCGAAAAAGTCCTTAATTCAAAAAATGAAGTGCAATGAACCGTTTACCCGCTGTGCTTGTCCACAGACAGACGGACAATCGAAGTCATTTCAAAAACACTTTTTTTCGGTTTCTAGGCATCGTGAAACATGTTTTCCCGGTGTTATCTCGATTTAGATGTTTTGTCACGATCACAATACTTTCTCTGTACTACGTATATGCGAGAAAGTAAAATGGCTAATATATTAAAACCGTGTAGTGTCCAAATAATTCATTAACAGGTGTGCCCGAGGCTTATTGCAGAATGGGTCGTCTTTGTCATATTTGTTTTCTTCCAGTGAATTCCATTTCCAGGGAAGAAAAAATGGTGTTATCTCTTTCTGAACTTGTACGCTATCATTTTCCATAACCTTGACGACGTACTCATGCAACCTGTCATGGGTAGATTTCATTATCACTGTTCTAACACATTATTGTTATGTCGTCGTTGGCTTAAATTCCGACCTTACGTGGACAAGGCCTTCTTATAATAGGTTTCACGAAACAGCTGTAAACAATGAAGGGCGATTTCTAGAAAGTCAACAACAGATATCTTGGTTAGATACGGACGAGCGAACCAGGACCCATTTTGTTGCCCCAAATAAATATTACTTCTACAGCCATTTCATAATTACGGGTGGGACTTCTAGCATATTACGACAACTACTTTTGTTTATTACATGTAATAAATAATGAATTAGAACTGATTCTGTTCATTCTGTGAAATTTACTATGGCTTCTGCTTCACACTACATGGAAAGCGTTATTTAAAATTGATTTTAAATATTTTTTAAAATTTGTTTTTAAAATCTATTACGGGTGGGACATAATTTGGACAAAAGATTTTAATGGTTTGCAAAAACAGTTCATTTGTTGTTCTGCTATTAATGTTAGAGTCTTGATGTTATTGTTAATGAAGGTAGGAGGGATTAAATAAAAATTATAAACTGTTTCCAGATTGTAAAAACATTTATTTAACTCTTACAATAATATTTTAACAAAACTATCACCATTACGGGTGGGACAAAAAAGTCACTTTTTGCTACTTTACATAGTAATTAATCACATACGGGTTTCGAAGTAAATCTTATACCAGAATTTAACTTAAGGTGTATATTTTCTCACATCAAATAGGACATAGCTGATTATTCCTGACTACTTAGTTTTAATGAGTGCTAAAATCATGCTTTCAATGCCAAAAAAAAAAAAATTAACTACAACGCAAGGAATAAGTAATCGACCAATTTTACACATAAAACAACTTCAAATACACATAATTCCTGCATAATCAGTGAACTCTAGGTTTAAAACTTTTATTTGACTTCCCAATTACACTAGTTTTATAACATCTGTCAAATTCATATATTTTATGAAATGGCTGTCTACACATTTAAACCCTTCTATTTATATTACAGTAGATTCCCGCTAATCCGGACTAGATGAGACAGGACCCTGTCCGGGTCTCCAAAAGTCCGGATTCAATGGACTTTGCCATAAAATACACGTACCGCACTGTAACACAAGCATTAGTGGGGTAAAACAATGATTTTTTCCCCTTAAATATAACTTTTCCTACAACTTAATTTCTGTTTTAATACTACTGTATACGTATACCTAAGTTTTTAACCTACGAACTGATGTAGGATTAACAAAACAAACCATCTTTGTGATTAAAATTCAAAATTAATTTATTGTTCACTACAAAAAAAAATCCATCCGAATTAACCGGATGTCCGGAAAAGCGGGGTCTGGATTAGTGGATTGTAGTGTTCTAATTTACTGGACAATTTACAAGCCTATAATAAAGTAAAGGTTGATTTAACATGGAACGACCCATGAGCTATGATCACAGTATAGTGTATTTTTTACTATTTCTTTTACTTTCAGGGGCAAAAAGTGGCATTTTCCTATGGTGTTTAACCTTTACATCGCTGAATTTATACAATAATATAAGCAATCTTCAAAGGAAATCATCAGTGGAAACTAAGTTTGAAATCAATGGAGAGAATTGCAGTAAAATAACTACTTTCTATGGATTACAATCTTAACACGAGAATAAAAATTCTCACAATTTTGCACATAGCTGTACTCTATAAATATTATGTGTCTACTTTTATACAGTTTTTTTTAGTAATGAATTTATACGTCAATAGCAGTGAAAAGGTTAATGTCTTCCACTACGCAGTGAATAAAAGAGTTTTGGAGTCGGTATTTGAAACTTGTTCAGATATGTGAACTTCGTTATAGTATATTGCGATACTACGAGTACATTAGTTCCGTAAGCGGTGCATACGGATCGAGGAAAGAGTTTTTTTTTTCTTTCTTTCAATTTCCGAGATCCGTTATGCGCTTACGGAACGAGTATTGCAAGCTATTTATTCCACGATGATTATTTATATCAATTTAATTATATTAATTGAGATATTAGCTGAAAATATTATGTATATGCATTATTGAAGATAGATGTTATATTTCAGAAAGTTATCTCATGTGTTGGTTGTTATGGGGACTGAATATTTGTCCTGTTAAAGCCGACACAAACTGGAGGGCCTTGGTTCCGGTCTTGGAAAGGCTTGTATTATGATGGTTTTACTTACGGCACGTGTGCTTTTTGTAATTTTTACAGCACTGAGATTTCTTTTGTTTTCATAGCAACCAGACTGCGTGTGGGAATGTCAAGTTACGATCCACGGCAACAATATTCGTAAGTACCACTAATTAGTTACGTCGTGCAAAAAATTTATTTTGTACCATCTGGGATGGTGCGGACCTTAGGTACCTTATACAATGTCATGTTATGACCGTCAAGTAAGCCTCAGCGAAACAAGCGTAAGTATTAAAGAAGCTATATATAGTGTTATATGAGGGTTATTGTTATACTGTATTTAGAGGCTGCGATACATAATCTTCGTATGTATTAGTAAGATGACACGCAGAATATTGTCTGAACTGCATTATAATTGAAGGAGGAGACGTCCAAAAACGCAAAAATAATTAATAAAAAATCAAAGTACAGTAATTAAAACTGCTAATTTTGTTACTTTATATCCACATACAGAAAACGTACAGCTGTAGTCCGACAAGTTAAAAGAAACTTCCGCGCAGGTTTCTTTCTAACTTGTAGGACCATAAGACTGGTTTAACATCCCGGATCACTACAAGCTATGAGTAGAAGCGTATGCCAGAAATTTCAAACTCATACAGAGTGGGAAGAGAAAAGAAAAAGGAGACAAATTCGCTATACAACTAAGATAAAACTAAAATCATTTGCTTGGTATGGTGTTTTAACTGTGTAGCTCACGCATGTTGCAGAAGCAAGCGAACTATTTCTATGTTTTTGCACATATAGCTCTAAAATGTTTTCACCCTCATTTGCCCTATTCCCCACCCCTCCACTTCACTTTTAGGGTGGAGAAAAGTAGCAGTTATTAGGCCCGCTGAAAACAATTTTGTTAGCCAGGAATAGAAGGACAGTTTTCTAATACCTGCTATCGCCCACAAACTTTTCCTCATGAGGAATGTCATCGATTGTTTATAGTTTGAAACGAAATAACCAAATCATCAAATTTTATACCTAAAATAATAATATCTGTATACGACATAAGAAAATACGCATCGTCCATTCCCTTGTAGGATTGCCCTTATGTCGACAATTTCACAGACAGCCCATAATTTTGTAGTGTAAGAACATGTCCAGGTCGAAAAAATCAACCAGAATAGTGTACAGTATTATTATCATCTACCGATTTTGTAATCATGCCTTGGTTTATCACTCCAGTTTCCAATTGTGCTATATGGATGATGGGAAAGCTGGGCTTCAAGAAGTGAAGAGAGAGAGAGAGGGCGGGGAAGAAACTCGATGCATTTGAGATGTGGACTTGGTGAAAACTACTTAAGGTGCAATGGACAAAAAAAAAAGTACCAATGTATCAATCGTTGAAGATTATTCATTAGAAGCCCGAGCCACAAAATTCAAACTGACTATTTTGGACGTCATTGTGAGAAGATCAAGCTCCCTAGAAAAAGGCATAATGCTAGATATGGTAGAAGGAAACAGAAGAAACAGAAGAAGAGGAAGACCAAGAATGAGATGTCACGATGAAATCAAACCACGAAGCTACGTTGGAATGACATTGCCATATGAGTACAGGATAGAACACAGTGGAGGAAACAATTTCTAGGCCAATACATTTTGAAAAGTGACATGGCTGGCAACCTACTGCTAAAATATTCGCAAGCTGATCACTACGGATCGCGATCTACGTATCCCAGAGGCGCAGATACCTCAACGCGGGGGGGGGGGGCAGAGGGCTAGAAGGAGCCTACACGTTGAGAATTTTCGTGTATTTTGAATCGCCCACATAAAACTGATATGTATTCCATCTAGCATCAAGCTTAGCAGACCTATGCGTTGTACTTCTTTTATTCCTCACCTTTCCTGTTACTTAATCTATTGCTAAAAATCATTTTTAAAGTTGAAATTAATTAAGAACTATTTAAGAAGTACCATGAGTCAACAAAGGCTTAGTGTACTCAGTAGGTACAGTATTGAATTTGAGAATGCAAGGGAACTTGAGTTACATACAGTAATTGAATTATTTGCCTCTGAAGAGGCTGGAATGCAAAAGCAATTTATTGTTCATAACGACTTAACATTACGAAAATATGTGTAAAAGCAGTCATAAAAGTTTTGAGACATTCCTGTTTGCTAGTTTTCTTAAAAGAAATACATGCCAATTTAATTGTAATTTTGTTTAGTTGGAAATCTTGACTATGAGTTAAAGAAATAATATACATAGAGTGGTTGACAGAATAAAAAATAAAGACCGGTACATAATAATGATTAACTTTTTTAAACAACCTACTTTTAGGAACGAATATTGAATAAGAATGTTTTCTGTGTGCATTAAAAAGTAATTGGGGGCTCAAAATATGTTTGCTGGGGGGCTCAGCTGCAAAAAGTTACGCCACTGTATATTATTACTACAGTCAACCCTCGATATAATGCCCCCCTTTACAGTGCCACCCTCGCACTGCGCCAATAAATGCAAGTGAACGCATCTTCTCCCACATAAAATAAATAAGAAACCTCATTACTGTGCCAATTCATTTAGTGACACTGAATATAAGACAACATTTTTTACAAAATATAGCTTGCAGTGTTTTTTTTAGTTGCAGAATTCTTTTAAAACTGGCGTGAATGTTAGGAAGATTATTTAAGAGACGTACTGTACTATATTTCCGACAAGTGAATGGTCCCCTGCCACTAACTGTAAATGTAGTGCGGTGGAATGTTAAGAAGTCGGACAGACAGCCTGCGTGAGGGTGGACCAGATAGAAATGGCCCTTCATACAATGAGACATACCAAACTTTCACTTCTTTTAGTCCAGTGTCCATTCAGCTTTCAAACACTATATACTACAGTTACTTAGTTACAGTTATCACTTACATGGACCCACATGATTTTCAACCCCTTTGTGTACTGTACATATACTGTAATAAATTTAGTTACTGTACAGTTTTTTATTTTGTGCTAAAGTGTTCCATTTGGTTTTATTTAATTTTTCTTTCATAGTACAGTACAGTAAATTAATACAGCACTGTATTATGCCATTTTTATTTTAAAAATTAAATTTCGTTTTAGTGTCACCCTCGATTTGTGCCACTAAATGTTAGAGAACGGATAGTGGCATTATAACGAGGGTTGACTGTACTTATCACTCCTGAATTAAGGCAACCCTGATAAAGGTGAACTTACTGAGGTCGAGGAAGCCTGAGGGACTCGAGGCTTGTGGAATGGAAGGAGTGCCTCTGAGGGGCTGTAGGGCTGGAGGGCTGGCTG
This sequence comes from Ectobius pallidus, assembly GCA_964059195.1. Lineage (NCBI taxonomy): Eukaryota > Metazoa > Arthropoda > Insecta > Blattodea > Ectobiidae > Ectobius > Ectobius pallidus. Next base: position 117,335,370 of record CAXKWD010000006.1, read on the forward strand.
GAGAACCCGCCCGCGCTAAATACGCGAGCCAGACGCAGCTTGAGCGGACTGCCTCCACGACACTTGCGACCGCGCACCATGTTCACACAATACTGATAATAAACACAGGCTAAGCGAACTTCCTCAAGAAAACCGCAACCACTTCCCATTGCCATAACTTCCAGGGCCATGGGGATCCCTGCTGGGCGCCAGACATAGCTATAACTCCATATTTTTATTAAGACCAGAGTTTGAATTTATGCCATTTTTTTCTTCAAATTATTGGATAAAGTTAGAAGCCCCCTCTTAAACTAAAATTGCAAAAGGCAATTACACATCCCTTACAGTTTTTTTCTAAATATATATAGGCATATTTAAACAAAACAATATTCTTATGATTTGGAGAAAGGAAGAATTGCCAAAGGAATGGAAATAATATATTATTATACCGATCCATAAAAAGGGAGATAGGGCCGAATGTAATAACTATCAAGGAATTTCTCTCTTGTCAACATCCTACAAAATTTTGTCTAATATATTTCTGCCAAGATTAACCCCACAAGCGGACAAATCAATCGAGATCACCAATGTGGATTTAGGCAAAATAAATCATCCATTGAACAAATATTTTGTATTCGCCAAATTTCGGAGAAAAAATTTAATATAATAAGTCTTTTCACAAGCTATTCATAGAATTAAAAAAGGCATATGTTTAAGTAGGCGAGACACGTTGTACAATTTTCTCATTGAATTTGGAATACCAAAAAAGTTAGACTGATCAAAATGAGTCTAAACTTTGAATGAAACCTACAGCAGAGTCAGGGTAGGAAAACTTATATCAGAAAGGTTTGCTATTAAATCGGCTTGAAGTAAGGAGATGGATTATCTCCTTTCATTTTTAGTTTTGCTTTGGAATATGCCACTAGGAGAGTTCAGGAAAACAAGGTAGGCCTAGAACTAAATGGCAACCTCTCGATTTTAGCTTATGCAGATGATCTGTCTGTTGGGCGATGACACAAACACAATATTGGGAGAAATGCAGTCCGTTATTTATGGTATAAGGGTTAAAAGCGAGATTTTATTCTGTAAGTAGGAATGATTACGAGACGAGCCTAGCGAGTTGAGCAATCGTGCGAGCAGAATAAAATTGCTTTACAACGCGTGCCGTACACTTTTTAGACAGCCGGTACATTTGTGAAATAATAATAAATATTATTGTAATGAATATAGATAGTTAACAGATAGTTAACAGCAGTTAGTGGTTTTCTCTTACACTGCTGCCAACATGAAAACTCTTTTTATCCACTAAATATAAAGACTTTTGCATTCACAGTGAGAAATTTCACATTTAAAAAGACGTAGTGAATTTTAAAATTGCCAATTTTTATCAAACTGAGTCTATTTAATAATTATATGCAAATATTTTAAACTAATTGGGTGTTTTCCAAGTGACAGATACCAACGTTAAAGACATAAAGATATTATAGTACTAGAGCGATAGCTACTTTTAATTCAAGCAGTCTAAAAAAAGGATTTTCGATGTCTGAAGGAATGTTGGATTGGAAAAACTAAGTACCGTATATGGTCATGAAACGTCATAATAATGCGCTACAACATATTAGAATAGTCAAATAAAGCATTCGAACAAGAGGATAAATTGAAATAACTGGCAGCAGTAATTACAGGTACAAATAATATTATTTCATTTATTTATTTGTTATTGATTTATGGTTTAACCACTCCTACCCAGAGAACTATCCAGCATTACAATGTTCACTTGACGACAAACATTCAATTATTATAAACTGCTGTATAGAGATGCCAGACTGTGTCTGTAACAGTTTAAGAAGGAATTAAGAAACACAAAAGGATATACTGCATATATATATTGCATTCATGAACCACAGATTATTGTCCGTGAAGGACATTACGTGGGAATATTATAGGAGAAAAATTCTTCTGACACTGGGATTTGAACCCAGGACCTTTGGTTATCCGTGCCTCTGCTCTACCAACTGAGCTAAGGTTTGGAATGAATGAACGATAGCAGGTAAATTGTGAACTCTGGCTTAGCTTAGTTGGTAGAGCAGTGGCACGGATAGCCAGGGTCCTGGGTTCAAAGGATTTTTTCGCCTATAATATTCTCATACTAAATGGTATTTTATAAATCGGTGGATGCCTTCAATAATAAAAAAGAATTCCAGTCATGTTTAAATTGTTGAGCGGATACCAACTAGGTGGTCAGAATACTCATGAAAGAGTTTGAAAAGGATTGAATATTTCATACATAGATTATACTACAGAACCACAATCAACCTGGGAGGAGCAACTGGAATGAATGGACGAAAGCAAGTATAATGTATAGCATAATCCTAAAGCAAAGTGAGATAAAGGGCAGCCTAAGATGAAATTGAGGTCACGTCAGGCCAGTACAAGTCAATTGCCTAACCATTGAAAGCAGAAGAAAGAGCAATCCACTTCTCGGAGTAAACCTTGTCAGAAGATAATATATTTTGTATGTGTAATGAAGTTCGTACCAATATACTAGTATTGTAAAAACTAACCAATTTAGAATCGACTCAGAAAGTTCGACATGGTTTGACTGGCCCCATGTCGTGACATCTTGACCTTTCCCAGTTCCCATGATTTGCGTGTTCAGTGTCGATTCTTTTCTAGTTCGTTAACCTTTCCACTTCACTTCAAATGCAACTTCAAATGGTTATTTCTTATCCCGGTGAAACTAATTTATTGCACTCTTCCTCTTTCACACAAGAAACAATATTGTACGACAGGTAAATGCATACGATACAGTACTCGTATATGAGAGCCCGCTCATGTTGTGAACATATCTGTGAACACCATAGCTCAGATAATACTATTTATAATATGTCTTGAACTGCTTAGGTGTGGAAATTTTGGGGAGGCAGGGCCCTCCTCTCCCTTAATTTTCGCTTAAATAATGTTGACATATGATTTTAAATATTAATGTTAATAATAATGATAATTGGCCGGGCGGCTTGAGTCGCTTAGATCCTAAAAGGGAGAGGTAAAACTAAGATAAATAAATAAATAAAGACAGACAGAAAGAAAGAAAGAAAGAAAGAAAGAAAGAAAGAATAATGATAATTCCTCAAGATGTAGAGGTTGTAGGAATATTGGAAAGAACGGTAGAGAAAACAACAGTGAAGGATGAATTGAAATTGGCACGTGGTCCTAGCAGGCCTCATCGTAAAGTTTATTATTATTGTTGTCATTATTATTATTATTATTATCATTATTATTATTATTATTATTATTATTAAAATAACGAAAATCAAATCCAAAATGTAAGTTATATACGTTTTAAAGCCACGTTAACCATCGGCATCCTTTAAGGATTAAGTCAATACCCTTAATGGAGTGGAACGGAAAGCGGCATTACTAGGGAAACAGACTGTCTCACACTCGACGTGGAGTTCAAAGCTTTAAGTGGAAAAATTAAGGAACGTGTCTTGATTGTGACTGGTTGCAAACTAAATTATAATTGTTGTAAAGCAAGTTCGATGCCCACGAAACAAGTTGAAGACCCATACAATCCTAGGCATCCTCCGGTTCAAGATATTAATGGTGGTCTGCCGGCCGGCCTTTGATGTCAGTGGCTAATGTGGCTTTAGAACGCTTATACCGGTAGTCAACTAGTTAGGATGTTCACAAAACTATTCTTACGAATTCTTCACTGCGCATTTTCTCGAAAATTAATCTAACGACTACTTCAATCCTCAACTTTCAATTCCAGCATAATAAATTATTTTAACCCAGAAGGATGGTACGCAGAATCTGGAAACGTGTAGGCCTACTACTAGTCAACACTTCCAAATAGACCACCGAAGATTGTATATAAGGAAATAGAACGAATATGCGGCACTCGAAAACCTCGGGATCAAACTTCAATTAGGCTACTAGTCCCAACATCACCGAAGCAGTTAAAGCGGCGTAAAAAAATCGTTTTCCTATATTAAGACAGGAACAAAAATTCTACTTATTTGTTGTAAAAACTGAATGGACGACAGCTAAGAACAGTGATCCTGTTATAATTATGTATTATGCTGCTTGAGGAAGAGATTTATGCCCGGTATTAGAGAAAGTCATTGTCATATCAGCTTTTAGATTTGCTGAAGATGCTACACCGGTGAACAATCAAACATGATGAACACAGAATGCAGTATCATCACAGTAAGGTTGGCTTGAGACATTGCTAGAAAATGAGACGAAAATGAAAAATGTGAAAGAGACGATAAGTAGACTACACAAATGGTTTGAAGGAAGTAGACTTACAGTTAACAAAGGAAAAATAGTCGCAATAAACTTTCAGCATGTACAAAATAAGAATACAGAATTTTCCAGCATCTCATATGAGGATAAAACTATTATATAATAATATAATATAATAATATAAAATAAGCCCATTGGCATCCCTTTAGGGCAAGGGCCTCCTACCGATCGTAGGGCTGGCTCTAAGTTTGCTCGCTCGGTGAGCCGGTCCGTGCGAGCTCAAGTGCTGCGTTTGATAGGTATCATCACTTATCACTGATCACTGTTCACTTTGGGTTTGTTAAGCCTTTCATTATGTTTATCCACTTTATTCTGTCTCTAGCCGTCCTTCTCCATGTTGCGCCTAGTGTTCTCGTGAAGTCGTCGGACCATCTTCGCCTTGGACGTCCTCTGCTCCTTTTCCCTATTCGGGGGTCCCACATTGATGTGACATACGCCCATCTGTCCTGGTGGAGTCTTGCTGCATGACCTCCCCACTTCCACTTCAGTGACCAAGCCTGACTCGCCACATCCTGCATTTTCGTCTTCCTTCTGAGTTCTTCATTGGTCACTCTATCGCACAACTTGATGTTGAGGATCCGCCTTTCCATCTTCCGTTGACATTAGTTAAGGTAAAATCAATAAAATTTTAGGAGTGTGGATAGATCATTTGAATTGGATCAAGCATGTTGATATTCTCTCGAAAAACTGAGTAAACTATGTTTTGCCCTATGGTCAGTGGAGAAGTATCCAGCCTAAACTCAGTATGTTCACTCTATTATGCCTACTTTCACTCCATCTTAACATATGGAGTAGCCTAATCTTCTGGTAAAATTCAACAAAGAATGAAGAAATATTTAAATTACAGAAAATAGCTATCAGAATAACGATTAAAGGAAACAATACAACCAGCTGCAGGCAATTACATAAACATCTTCACATACTACCTCTCTCCTGCATCTACATTTTAGAAACACATTTGTAAAATCTAATCTTTCTACATTTCAAAAAAAAAAACTCAAATATGCATTCCTATATTATATTAAGTAAAAATGATTTAGCTAGTACCTATACCTTGTAAAACTAGCTTACTTGAGAAAAGCTTCACATATACAGAACTCAAATTATATAACGACTTACCACAATCATTAAAACACGATTAAACTATTAAAGAAATATATGTAGGCCTACTATGTAATTTTTTTTTTTTAAGTTTGTGAATTCCTTCACAGCCACTGCTTTTATTCGCTGAATGAACTTTTTGGTCATAGTCATATATAAGCAGACTTACTTTTCATAATTTTATTTGTTCTGATTTCAGATAGCCTACTTGAAGATGCTGACGACTGTATGAACCGGAGAGGACATACATGAACTACATAGCCTATAGTGAGACAGTGTGAAACATGATATAGACCAAAATAATGGCCTTGTGTAGTGCACCAGTGTCGACTTGTGGAAAAATGGCAAAAATATCCATGTACATTACAATTAAGGCAGGTGTTGAATTATCATATTCTGGTAAGAGGGTCATGCAACAGTTAGGACGGGCTCAAACTTTCGGAAAATGGCTTGGTTGACTCGGGTTCACTGTTGCTAGGGTTCGGAAGATAGAGTGAGCTCGCTAAGGCTGAAGGAACCTCCATCTCCTTTTAGTTTATATATATATATATATATATAGGCCTATACATATTAAAAAAGTTATATATATATATATACATATTTAAAAAAGTGATCTCTATACAGGCCATGGAGGTCCAGAGGGTTCCAGGAGGTTGAGGCTCCCAGATTTTGGACATTCGGAAGATGAAGGTGGTAAGGTTGTCAGCCTTACCATATGAAGGTGGTAAGGTTGTCAGGCCCCCTTTACCCCCAGGATTGCTCCTGGTCCTGGTACTCATTTCTGTTAGAGGCTGAGTCGACCCCAGGACCATAGTGTCACCAGAAGAATTAGGCCAATTGAAAAATCTCAACGACCTCATCGGGAATCGAACCCGCGACCTTCCGGCTAGTACCGCAGCGCCTCAACCACTACGCTACGGTGTACCCCATCATCTGCTTTTCTTGCTCTAAATATTATATTTATTTATTTATATATTTATATAAATATATTAATACGTATTTAGGCCTACTCTGTTCTAAGAAGTTAATTTTTTTTATCATTCTGCATTTTTAACATCAGAACATTATTGAAAGAGCTACTTAAACGACAGGATAACTGAGCACCTTTATATTTTTCCAAACAAAATTATTCTTTTTATTAGGCTAAATTATACAGTAATCTATAATAATAATAATAACAATAATAATAAATTTACTATCGTAAACAATTAGTGGTATTACAACAATAAAGTAAATAAGTGTACTGTGAGCTAATTCCTCATTTAATTTAATCCACGTACAAGTGATACGAATGACAGGCTATTTTATTATGACTGAAAATCCATCTAGGACCTCAATTTCAAATGATTAGGCTAAATACTTCATAATTCTCGTAGTCTCGTAGTTTTGAACCCCTGCTGAATTCGACGAGGCTGCAAAGTTTTTAAATTAACAGATTAGGCCTACGTTCTGTTGAGCAACAGCCTTAGTGATGATTATTATAAATACACTGAGGCAGTTATAATCATAATAAGTTAATTACTTGCAAAACTCATTATAAAATATTTATATATTTTTTTATTTTGCATGCAACAACTCCGCGAGAGGAAATGGCAAATCTCCGCGGTATCATCCTTGCCTGAATCACCTCGGACGAGTCGTGGTCATCACCCCATGGCTTCGTCTCGGGTCTGGACCTGCCTTCGGACAGAACACTTATCATCATCATCATGCAACAACTGCAGGTTGACAGACTACCAAAACATGAATCCATGAGGTATTCCAGGGGGGCAGTTGCGGGGGGGGGGGGCCATGCTACTATACATTTATGTAGCCTATGCTTATAAAGGTTAGGCGCAATGTTAGTAGAGGGAGGAGCCAGGCGCCTGAAAAGAGAAGTTGTGGTTACTGCGCATGTCTCTGATAGGAAATTCTTGGTACAACCTGCAAACTTTTCTTATAGTTTAGGTGTATATAAACTGCCCGTGAGAACACAAAGAACAGATTATTCAAAACCGCCCATACACTTTTTAATATCACCTGCAACTTGTAATATTGCAACCTGTGGTTGTGAAACATCTCTATTTCAATTACAATATTTTTTTCTTTCCACTGACAACACATAACCTTACATTTTAACAGGTCCCTGGAGGCTACTGGTATTTTTTCTGCTGTACCCCATTCGGAGACTGCAAAATATGGGATGACTGATTGAAAACTATTTCAAAATTTAAATTCTTAAGTATTCCAAGCATGTTTAGAACATTTAGAATGTGGGGTCCCTACAGAATTGGTACGGCAATAACGTCTAAGATAGGAGTTAGAACACTGGAACCTACCATAAGTGATCTTCGTCGATGAGGAATCAACATGTACCTTTGCTTCTGGCAAACAAAAAATGTCTATTTTCACTTTTATTTTCACTACATACCGCTAACAACCAGTCAACGTCATGCTTTTTTTTAGTGTTCATACTAGGCGCACAAGAAACATGAGAAACACACACCCCGGGAGGACACAACAGAGCCATCTATCAGGTATTTGAAGTACCGATGGAAGTGCACAAGACGATACTAGCTCTAGGTACCGGAGAGTCTGCGTTCAATCGAGGAACTAAGGCAAATTATTGCGTCGGACAATTCGTTAGCCAACAACAATGAACTGTACAAAATTCTGAGAAACAAACAAAATAAGTGAAACTACTTTACTAACGATTTCTCAAAAAATAACAGAATAAAATTTTTTAGCCCCCAGGGAGGATCGAACTCCCGACCCCTGGTTTACAAGACCAGTGCTCTAACCACTGAGCTATGGAGGCTCCGTAGTCCCTTGGTGAAATAACTCTAGATACCTTGTTCTTACAAATATTTTGTTTATTGTATTTTCACAGCCATTTTCATTCTTATAAAGCAAAAATTTATAGATAATACAAACTATTTATTGTTTAATCAAGAGTATCTCGTTCATATGATGTGTTCCAATGCTACCATAAAGTGTTTTAGATACTTTAAAAATATAGATGTATTATACCCCAGTTATATTTCGTAGGATTGTCCATTTGCACATGACAATGATTCATGTTATTGGTTAAGTGCAAATAGGCCTACTGTATAATAACAGTTTTATAGATATATAAAACTAGGTTATCTTGATTTCAGTGATCAGTTATCCTGCATCAATTTTCAGGTACACACAAACTCAACAGTCAGGGGGTACACCTTAGTGCAGTTACCTGAGGCAATGACTTCAAACCAAAAGGTAGTGGGTTTGATACCCAATGAAGTCACTGGATTTTTCCTTCTGGTGCTGGTGCCTGGGGGTGGACTCAGCCTCATGCAGAAATAAGTAGTAAAACTCAGCATATTATGTCTCACCGACAACCCTATCACCTTCCTGTTCTGATTGTCTAAAAATCCGGAACCTGAACCTCCAGGAAACCTAAGGGCCTCCACAGCTTGCATAATAGGGAGAACTTTACTTATGTAGACATGGAGTTTCCAGGCTGTCAAAATGAGATGAACTGCAAGTTGATTCTACAAACAAAGGAATCATAGCACTTGGCAAAAATATTTAAAGTTATGGTACCGGTAACTGAAAAGAAAAGCATCAACCTAGCTTCCACAGAGTTAAAGAAAAAGAATATTTAAACTAGATAAATATATCTGTGGAAATCAGAAGTTGGAAGCTCGATGAAACCTCAAAGAATTAGTCAAATTTAAACTTTTCTTGGAGGCTTGGTTAATACAAGATACATTTTAAGATAATCAATAACTTGTATCTTTGGAGGAAAAACTGAAGAGCCTGTAGCAGAGGGAATCATATCTAGCTGGGAAAAACACATACCGTACAAATATGCCAAACCTTCTACAACACACTCGGAGGCTACTGTTTTTAAAGAATGAACCAAGAAAGCCCAAAATTATCACAATGAAGTGTGAAATTGAAGTAGGAAATTGGAAAGGACTTGAGAAAGAAAAAATAGGTAAACGAGAATTGAAAGGAAAAGAAAATAATGTAATGCTTTATTGAAACAAATATATCTCTCTCTCTCTCTCTCTAATAATTTAAATCTATGATGCATTGATGACCTCGAATAAAAGATATTAATTTTGCTTGCAGTTCCTTGTCCCTTCGGTGATGTCGCGCCACGGAGTTTAGTTTAGTTTTAGTTTAGTTATTAAAATTCTGTAAAATGTATTCATAAGTAAAATTTTAACATATATAGATCATCTTAAGAACTACTTTTGCTAAGAATAAATCATTTTCTTGTCACTCCTATAAAATTTTATTTTTTAAACATAGAAGGCTTCCCTCCTGCAATTGCGTTGTAAATCCTTGTAATTTCTGTAAACATATTCCTATGCGATTTGTTATAAACTTTTTATCGGAGGACAAAATATATGTGTCTATTATGATTAATGTATGCAGAGTATGATTTAGATATGTTCATATTGCTGAACATTACTGGTAATTAGAGAAATTGTAAATTTGTTCCCCCATTTTATTTTACCATATTAGATAATTCATAATAATGAATACCAATATTGAAGTTTCATTTCATTTTTTACTTCAGCAAAAATATTAATCAAACAAATCAATTCCCTTTGTCGACACATAAAGTAACAATGAATATTGTGGTGATATCAACTTATCCTGTTCGTTTAAATTACTTTGACAACAAACTTCCATCGATCTATGGAAAAGAAAGGAATCAATTATTGCAAACTACCAGCAGTCATTTGACAGCCAACAATGGTCTATTCGAAATCATGTCTCTCACGAACAAATTTATGCAATATTGGTGATGAAAAGTGCGGCTTTAATGATGGGTAGTTTGTGCAAGAACAGGAAATGACTACATTGGTGGCACACTGATCTGCATTATTATAGAGCTTGCGATAGGCTTAAAGTCACAAGAAATAAACAGTCAATATAAGAATTTCATGCAAATGTCACCTTCTGATTTTGAGAATCTGCCGCAGAAGACTCGATCTTAAATTTCCAAACAGGAAAAATATTTTTGTACTTCAGTCCCCACTCAAAACAGGTAAGTAGCTTGGTAGTATTTGTGCAAGTATACAACAGTTGATTGAGTTTACAAATTTTATTTCTTTAGTTTTGAATGTTTTGAAGACTTTATTTACTTTTATTGAGAAGCACTATCGCTTAGGAATATGTCATTAGGAAAGTTCAGGAAAACAAGGTAGGCCTAGGATTAAATGGCAGTCACCTGATCTTAGCTTATGCAGATGACATTTGTCTGTTAGGACATGACATTAACACAATCAGGAGAAATGCAGAAAGTCTTTTTGATGCCTGCAGGAATGGTGGATTAGAAATTAATACAGAAAAAACTACCGTTAAGTATATGGTCATGAAACATCAAAATAATGCACTGCACCTTTCAAATATTTGGAAGGTAATTCCAGTTACAAATAATATTAAGGTAGAAATGAAGTGTCGACTGAAATCAGGAAATGCTTGTTTTTATGCAATTCAGATACTTTTATCTTCTCGTCTTCTGTCCAGAAATCTTAAAAATGTATAAGACAAATTATCCTGCCAGTGGTATTACAAGGATGCGAGACATGGTCCCTTACTCTTCGGGAAGAACACGATCTGTGTGTGTTTGAAAATAGGGTGCTTAGGAAAATATCCGGTCCTGAGAGAGATGAAAACGCCAACTGGAGGAAACTATATAATGACAAGCTTCATAACCTGTACTCTTCACCGAATATAGTAAGTGTAATTAATTCACACAGGATCAAACGGGCTGGACATGTTGCGTGGATGGGGAGGAAAGAAATTTTTAAAAAATTGACTGGGAGACCCGAAAAGAAGAGACTACTTGGAAGACCTAGATGTGGGTGGGAGGACAATATTAGGATAGATTTAAGGGAAGTAGGGATTGCAATGGATGGTTGGAGTTAGCACAGAATAGGGTTGAATAACAGGCTCAGGTAGCAAGGCATTGAACCTTTGGGTTCCATAAAAAAGATAATACTCCTTGCATAGATATACTTGACAGCAGGTCTTAAATTATGACCCTTCCTCATTTTACTATATGCTGGTATTAGACACGGTGTAGATGTTTGTGTAAAGCCGTGTTTTTACTTTTTTGGTTGCAAGTTTTACAATTTCACACAATTTACTTCCTGTCTGAATCGCCTGATAGATCGTAAACCTCCAAAAACCTATTCCTAAATGAGCACAGCTGAGTAAAATTCTATTTATTCATACCATCGACAACAACAGTAGCTATTGTTTCCGATCCACATGCGCATAAAATGGAAAAAAAAAGTTATTTTTTTACATGTCCTGAAGAAAGTAATTTTGTATGCATCAAGTCCCAATCCTGTGAATTAGTGACAGATATATTAAACTCTGAAAACTAAGTCATTAGTAGGACCCAGATTTGAAGGTTTTAACCTATTTTTTTCTCCAGTTTCCTAATTAGAACGTTTTAACATACTTTTCCGTTTCATGCCCCTTGCTTCCGAATATATGAATCTTAACATACACAATCATGGAACAAGACAAAGAACAGATATACACATACAAAGAGTAAATACTAAAATATGTCAGGATAGTTTTAAATATATGGCTGCCAAACTTTTCAACAAATTACCATCAGAAATCAAAGCTCTAACTAAATTAGCAATATTTAAATCAGCAGTAGTTAAATACTTGGTAGAGCACCAATTCTACACAATAGACGAATATATGAGTAATTTTTCAGTCTAATCCTTTATATGATATATATGCATTTTGTACTTTTGTTGTATTATGTATTTTTTGTAGTATTATGTAAGTTTGTTTCTGTATTAGGCATATGTATTTTTGTCGGTAATATGTACTTTTGTTCTAGTTGTATTTTTGTTCTAGTCTTTTTAAGTTTAGTTTTAAGAAACCATGACGATACACCAGTTTACGAGCATTGCTCAAAATGTAAACGTATGTGTTAATAAAGTTTGATTTGATTTGATTACAGAACCTAAAAGGAGCTAAATCAGACTGAAGGGCCTAAAAGGTGCTAAGGGTAAATATCTCAATTGTTTATGCTATTTCTCAAGTGCTGATATAAGGAATAGTTACTTGTTTATTTTGTTTAAAAAAAATAATAATAAAAAATTTAAAAAAATAAATAAATAAAAAAACTAGAATAACTGTGTCAAAACTATAATACAATTTTCGGTGTTAATATAGTGTTCATTATATATGTTTTATTGAGACGGCTATAATAGTTTGTTTAAAGCCTAAGGGCTATTTCGCGAAAGTAAAAGGCTAATATACCTTTCATAAAAGCCTAAAAATCCAGGCCCTAGTCATTAGTGTAACCATGCATTCAGAAAACTATACAAACGTTGAGTTCTGTTCCTGTATTTTTCAAGATTCTACCCCCATGGATTCAGCATAATAAATTTTCAGCATCTTGAACTCCAAGCCTAAATTAGATCCTTTGGACCGAATTCCCCAGCCCTTTCACGACAGTAAAATCTGTTTCTTGCTAGAGGACCAATGATGCAATGGGCTTACCATCTGACTCTGTCCTCTTATAGGAAGGTAAGTATAACTAAATTAGTCTTCAATAAATGAAATCTCCACCCGGAGGTCCTATACTCCATGTGGAGCGTGGTAAGGATTCAATTCAGTAAGCCCTATTATTTAAATGTTCATTTGAATCATCAAAAATTTCTTGATAACTTGTGATAAGAATGAACAAGCATAGCCATTGTTTTTTCTCCCACTTAGAGTAAATTCTAGTGCACACACACTTTTTAGCACCATATAGTCTATTTCTTCACCAACTTTTGAGACCTAAGATGAAAAATATAAAATCCAATAAGAAATCCCAACTAACTGTGATCTTTCTGCTGTCCCAGCAGGCTTGTCACAGTGCATATACAATTCACCCATTTAAAGACAAACAGCAGGTTTTTGCTCTGAATGGGTTGTGACAGAACATTCTTAATGGATTAAATTAGATAGGATAGTATATTTCCCAATTTCAGGAAAAATAAATAAATGGCAAATTTTATAAGATTTATAATCTAATTTTTATTACAACTCATTCTGACATCATTCGATATCACAAACATACATACAGCACACAACGTCTATTTTAACTGCAGACACAAGCTCAATGTAATATACTAAACCCCGTCCTATCTTCTGATTTAGAATTTTGACCATACAAAATGCAGTTTTCTGAGTATTCACAGAGTCATTCTAAAAAAATATATATAAATAAAGACGCAATCACAAAAATTGATTAAAACTGGAATGTTTTTTCTATTTTCTAGGAAAGATGAAAATGTGCTCCCACACACCATTAATTTAACATTTCACCAATTTGTAGAAAGAGAAACTTCTACTTAATAGTATATATTTTGTGTGTTTAATAAGAAACCCTGTCTCAATCCCAAAAATTTCTCTTTGGTCTTACGATACTACTGCTGAATTTATTAAGTTTTCTATGTTTAAAGTATAATAGTAATACACAATGCTTTGTAACGGCATAATTCACCCACTGATATATGAATTCCAAGCTTTAAATTATGGAAATAAACTGTTACACTAACATCTTACCACTTTTTTAAACACTGACACAGTCAACAGTTTCACATTGTATTAACGCTGCTTCTTTCCCCTACATATGTTTACAATGCCGTGTAATAAAAGTTTTGTTTGTAATTGCGTAAGGAATGAAGAATAGCTGATCAAAATTAACAATTCCATAAAATCTCTATGTTCCCTATTAACTATTAAAGAAACCATTTTTCTGTAGCAGTGCAAAATGTAACAATTTTTTTTTTTTCATTCAAAATGTCCCTGTCATCATTCTTGAGGCACAGAAGGTAGAATGTCCATTAAGTTCACTCTACACTAAAGCTGTGAACTTTATAAAACAACAAGGAAGAAAATGGTTACTACACTGCATTCACACAGAGTGTAGGCACTATTTGCTATTGCAGAACATTTACAAAACATTACTGAATGCCTGCAAGGGAACTAGTTATTTATGGCTCTCAATACATTAAGTTAGCTAAACTTCAACAAATACTGTTGCACATTCAGGATAATCCCTGCAAGATCACTTAAGTTCTGTTACTTATCCTGCAAAATGCACCAACCTCCATAAAAAATAATTTCACATTTAAAAAAATTAACAGTTCCCACTTTCATTATCAGTGATCTTGCCAGAGCTAAATGAAAAACAATCACTTATACAAAGACGTACAATATGCCTTCAAAATGGAGATCTTGCTACACACCAACTAATATCTTCAGTACTGCAAAAAATATTAACTTCACTGTTACTGCCAACAATAAAATAAACATTCTTAAAAAGAAGCTGGTGTCAGCAATGTTTAAGCTCACTGCTTACAACGATTTGGTTATAGAAGGGAAGCTGTGAAAATCGACGTAATGGTTTAGCAGTCAAGTAAATAATACAGCACCCAAGTGTGAGACTACAGTCTTTTAGAGTCTAGAAGCCTTCAAAGTGTAGTATCAACGATATCTTAGGATATGTGGGGGTCCAACAACTACCCACTTCAGTGAGGATTCAACCAGTAAACATACAATATAAAAGTAAGAAAGTATGTATTAAATATTTTGTTAAGTATGTTTCAAAAAAATTATACAGTAAAAACTCTAAAAACCAATATTAATATCCTAGGAAAATAGTACAGTGAAGTGATAACATCTGTAGAAAGTTTGAGTATGGAAACATGCACTAACTTCACTATTAGGTATATTTACCCAGAATGATCATTTTAATGGGTATCCCCATCATCACCAGCTGATTCCAACTAGTCATCTGGCAGCAGATGGATGAACTTGTTGATCAAAGTTCTCTGGATGTCCAATGAGGTGTCAAAGTTTAGAAATTTTTGGTCAGTCAAAAACTTCCAATTTTTTTTTTACCTAAAACTTCTAAACTTTGACACCTCAGTGGGCATCCATGGAACTTTGATCAACAAGTTCATCCACATGCCGGCAGATGACCAGTCGGAATCAGCGGATGATGGGGGATACTCATTGATATGACCATTCTGGGTAAATATACCTAATAGTGAAGATACTTTCTACAGACCCGAAAAAAGTTAAATAAAATTATCAATGTTCAATTAAGAGTACCATTTTTTACAATATTTTTAGCTTCACTACTTTTTATAAGTAATGAATCAAATCAGCATTAGAAGTTTTTTTTTTTGCTGTACCAGCATTACCATCCAAACATCTAATACTTTACTACACAATATAATTTCTCTTCTAGTTATGTTTTCAGCAAACAAACAAACAAAATAATTGTTATTGTATAAAAGAACAGACTAAAAGAAGCAGAACACCTAAATCAAAGCTACAATCCACAAACGAAACTCTTTACTACAAGTAACACTAAAAAAACAAGATATTCAGTGGTAGTAGCACCTCAGACATCAGAAAATCTCTGATGAAATAGTTAGGATCACTGAAATATCTCTTAATTCCCTCTTTGGCTTCAACTATTTCAAGTAGCTTGTAACATTTGTGGATTCTTTCTTCTTAAGCGTATATCTTTTGGATCTGTTTTTATTCACAATATATATATATTTTTTTTTTCCTCACTGAGGTGCGGAGTTTATAATAACAGTAGTGAAATGCACCATGGGGAAACTCTGCTGCTATATACTGTTATATCTGTTGGGGGGAGGACCGGTCATGAGAGGGGTATGGGAGGTACTAGGTGCACTGATGTCAGCAGGAGAATTCAGAGGACGAGTGTCCAGAAAGGCTTCGGTACGTCCCCGTCTCTGAGACATCAACCCTGAAACAGTTACAACCCACTAATAAGTATACACTTTAAACAATTAACAAAGTAACACTTTTAAAATTAAATGATGACGAACATGAAAGAAATGATGACGAACATGAAAGAAATGATGACACGACTTACAATTCACTGAGAGAATGCTGGAGAAAGAAATTCAAGCCACTTGTTTTCCTAGCACAGTTTAAAAGCTTCTTGAGCTTGACAAATTTAAGGTTATCAAATTCTGGAAGCTTGTTACTCTGTTACATTGTGGTAAGAAATAGTTCGTACAAAATAAAGACTTAAGAAAGACTGAACAAGGTCCCATTATGAATTATGTCAAAGCCCCATGTGAAATGTTTATATATCTGTAGATATCCTACAGAGAAATGAATATTAAATACAAAGTATCAGCCACAGAAACAAATTGAAAGAAAGAAATATTAAAAATTAAAAAAATAAAAAGCTGTTGAAAAAACATCTGAAATCCACAATTCAGCAGTCTGTAGCACTTGCCCTTATCTGCAAGACATTGTATCCCTAAACTCAATAGACTTTTAATTACATGAGCAGCTGTTCTATCATCATTTGTGCTTGTTTTGGCAGACAAGTTTTTTAGAATCAGATATTATGAACACCCATCCATAAACAAATCTTGAAGGAGTATAACTACATCATCATCTTGAAGGAGTGTTTGAAGTGTCAGTGTACAAGGTTCCCTCATAGGGCAAGAGGCAGGCACAAGAATTCAAACTAGCAGATGGTTTAGGCTTCTTTCATCATCATCATCATTATTATTATTATTATTATTATTATTTAAACTGGTACACAAATTATTGTAGATGTTGACACAGAACTGCATTTGGGCCTTCTTTGGGGTCCTTTTGGCCATCTCTGAACCCTCCTGGAGAATTTCTGTGTTCCTTTCCTACACTTTCTTGGGTCCTTGCAATACCTTAAGGTACCCTCAGAATACTCTTGGATTAGTTCGACCACCTTAGCCTCTTTTGGGACGCCTTCAGTCGTTTCAGGTTACTATGTATGCTGCATCTCCATTTGTAGGTTCCCTTAGCTTCTCAGAAATTTTCTTCAAGTACTCTTTAACACCTCTTCCACCTCACTTTCAAGTAGCATTGATGTCTCAAATTACCTCTCCTTAACGAGAATAAAGTATGGTTTTATGGCAAAACAATCCTTTCCATTGAAGTCTAGATTTAAATCAAATAACCAGATTCTCTGCCCACATTAATGTTGAAATATCACTACCATTACCTAAGTTCTTCGTTATCTCAGAGAGTCCTTCAACAGGTATTAGGCAATCCCTCAACTTTATGATATTGGACCAATAATAGATGTGCACACAGCACAAACAATTTGGGAAAGGAGTAGAGTAGTAAGCGAATGGATTCAGAAATGTCTTTGAGGCACAAATTATTATGATGTGTAAGGCGACAGCTCACTGCTCGTTTATGGACTGGCTTAGCTGAATGTTTCTATTCCAAGCATTCCTCAGACTTTCTCACTCATTTTGTTTACTTAGTACCTGACTGAACAGAGTCGAACCATTGTGGCCATCATTAAATCTTTCTTTACTGTCATTTTTAAAATTATTGCATTATGTTTTAGGTTTTGCCTTTACTGCAGCCAGTCTGTATAATGGCAAACTCCATGATCCAGTGGTTATTGTTGTAGACTAAAAATATGAAGATGCAGGTTCAAATTCACGAGTACACCCTTAGATATTTCTAAGATAGACAAGTCTAGACTTTGCACTTTAGGAAAACCAGGAACAATTTCAGTAAAATACTTGCAGCTTTGGTGAAGAAATCAGCCATGAGATTGGAACATTAACTGTATGTCTCCCCGTCATGCAATCTATACTGATGTGTTTGAAAGGCAAGAGGTAATGCTGAATGGGATGTCCACAGAAATTTCAAAATAAATTTACCTGATGGACACGTGAAGTCAGAATGAAAAATTCAATGCCATAGCCAGGATTTGAACCAGGATCTTCGGCTCGCTGTGCCGATGCTCTAACCAACTGAGCTACCATGGCTAGTTGGTTATAGCATTGACACGGAGAGCCGAAGATCCTGGTTCAAATCCTGGCTATGGCATTGAATTTTTCATTCTGACTCCACGTGTCCATCTTAGCCTACACACGGCCAGTGTGAAAGAATTATCATTCCAAATTTACCTCACTTTCCAAGACCAGAAACTTACATTTCCCTGTCCACAAGAATCAATGTTTTTTGTAAACAAATCAAAACATAATCTAGCATCCTCCATCCCCATAACAAAAATAAGAAATGCTTAGCTCAAGTACTGAAAAGAAAATTGATTATGCCTGTTGCTCACGGTCAAATTGTTTCGTTAAATTCATTGTACAACAAATTTAAGCAAACGTTTAAACAAATCCACCTTTGCTAACGGTAAAATGAGTTATCAAATGCATACTAGCAAATGATTCTCCCTCTGTGTACTAAATTTCGCAACATCGTAGTATTACCCTGCCACCTAGTGGTAGACTCCTGTACTCTAAATTTTCAGCTACTCATACTCTGCTGCAAATGGTAGTTTGTTGTATCGTTTACATTAAAAGACAACAATTATCCACATTAATTGGGACGGGACAAGATCACATTATTAAGATAATTTACAAAACTTATAAATAATTTATTTCAGTGTTATGATATTTACGAAAGACAAATATAACGTGCGGTTTAAGCTCCGCCCACTCGATATTCACATTTTGTTTCTCCGCGCAGCATGGCGACAAACTATCCTTGTATATTGTCGCCGACACTCCCGACCATACCAAATATTAAAAATGCGGAAGTGCCCCTTGTAAAAAATATTAAAACTGTGAGTGTGTCCCTTGTACCTAATATTAAAAATTCGAGAGTGCCCCTTGTACCAAATATAAAAAATTCGAGAGTTCCCACAGGTTTGCCTTGTACCCAACAGTTTGTCAGCCTGTGTATCCTCGAAGAATTCGCTAGATCGTGGTATAAAAGGAAGTGCTTCACTGGGGGAGGGCTATTTCTCATGCGACGATGCACCTTATATTTGGTTTTTGCCATGATTTTATTAAAGTTGTCCTTTAAATCTGCCAAACATTAATACTTTAGCTATTTATAATTATTATTGTAATTTTATAAATTTCACATCCTGTTGTTTCCTTTGCCCTGTGTATTTGAATTTTTCATATAAAAGAAAGCAAACAATGCGTGAAGCTTTGAAATATTAAAATCATACATTGTTTACGATCATTTAAAATAATTATGAAAGAAAAAAAAAAAATTACTATACCAAGAATCGAACCCGAGACCTCTAGCACCACAGTCTAGCATCCTACCACAAGGCTATGAAGGAATGATGGAAGCAAGCGTGAATCGTGCATATACAAATACAGCTCCTATGCCATCCCGCTTCGAATTTTCATTTCGTTTTTGTATGGCAACGAGTCGTGTTCTCGTCATGATTTTTATACTAATCCGTTCGGAATAACGATATCTACACAGGTATATACCCATGCTATTTTGATGGAGTTGCTACGCTAGGAAAAGAAGAATATGTGAGGAAGGAAAATGGCTGCACTTGCAATCATTTGGCTTGCAGACAGCAAGTTCTCCACAATACCGCCCGGGGCGCGGGCTGTTCACGTTCGTTGCGCTGATTGGCTTTTGACAGCTTATTTGTTGGAATTAGAACATGACCTATATGCAGACGCGAATAACCAAACGTTTGCCAAAAGGCGAATTTGATTGTTAGCAATACCAATTTGTTGAAAAGTGATAGTTGTGCAATAAATTTAAAGAAAAATTTGACCGTGAGCAACAGGCATTACACAGTCTGGGATATAGCAGACTGAAGCAAAACACATTTCACTCAATGGGGCTACTTATTTTTCCTCGGCTGTTCCTCTGATTTTTTCCTTTACTTTACAAAATTTCCTGACTTTCCAGATGTAAAAAGTTTACTCCGGGCAATACATACAAGGAGATTTAGTACAGACTGGTTCATTTTATGCATTGCTTACTTCCTTCTACAAAAACAACATGATTTAGCAACTAAAGTTGGAAACCTTAAATTATATAAACCAGCTGGAAGCCAAGCAGCTTGTATTAATAAGACAACATTTAGACAAAACATTTTTCAGAGAAAAGCTCTTGTTAATCCAGGGGTGGTCACCTCTAAGGACAAAAGTAATTTGAATGCTTTTTCTAAAGAAGATCATATTAAGGGATAGTATCATGATACAAATTTAATACAGTTTAAGGAGTCGTGCCTACAATGGCAAGTTTATAACAATGCACTAACAAGTTCAATGACGAGAAATGGATGCCTATTTTGTTTGGAAACTGAAAGAACCCCGTAGTGTGGCAAAGTGTTTTCTTAACCCTTCTGTGGCTGAGCAGGGATGTAATGGATCTCCAACCATGCACTTTAACAAATAATTTCTTAGTCTTTTTTTCTTTCACCTATCAGATGCATATAATCTTCCTCCAGACATTAAAGAATGTATCTATGAAATAATCTCCCTAATATATTTATTTGAAAGTCCAAAGGGATTATTTAAATGTGGTATGGTCCAAACCACATAATATCTTCATTACATTTTCGAAATTGGATCTTTGTTCCATATTGATGCATGAGGAACTGTATTAAGTTTAAGGTTTCATATTTAAATACCATCTTATTTAACAAAATAATGTATTCAGGTAAATATTATATTAATATTTGATCAGGTTCAATTATTAAGCCTGTATTATTATTATTATTGAATTTCCATAGAAAAGAAGAGAACCCCATTGTGCAATAACATTTTAGGGTAACATTACATATGATTTAAAACAGATTGAACAATATGATGAAAGCTTATTAAAGATGCAGTGAATGAATGTTAGAAAACGAGCATAATATTAATATATATATTAATATATATATATATATATATATTTTTTTTTTTTCTTTTTTTTTAATATATGAAACAGAGGTTTTGCCAGTTCATTGTCACAAAGTTCAGGTGATAGTCTCGAGTATATCTTGATCTTCCAAATTCAGGACAGACAAAAATCAAGTGCTGTACTGTCTGAGAGGATCCACAGAAGCATGAGTAATCATATGGAACACTGATGTTAAATCACGCAAAAAGTAATTTAAATTTGCATTGGTCAGATAGGAATTGTGTAAGCACAAAGTTTGGCATGAGCACATTCTTACGTTACACGATGGGGTATTTCAATTAACATTTCACATTTAAAATGCCTTGTTATTTAACAAAATACAGTAGAACCCCGATAATTCGAGCTAATTGGGGCTGAGGCTACCTCGAATTACAAAAACTCGGATTATACGGAAATTTCACTACATCAATGGGTAAATCGCAAATAAATGTTTAATGAGCACAATAACGGTTTAAATAATAAATAAATAAACAATATAGTAGGCCTACATACCTGTGTTACGCCTGTATGTATAGGCTATATTGTCAAACATTTCCAAATTGCTATATCGGCATCCTTTAAGGTCACTGTCTGACCCTTAATGGAGTGGAACGGGAAAGCGGTGCTACTAGGAAAACACTTTTAATTACCATTGTAGGGATTACTGTAACAATACAGTATTCTTTTCTGAAAGGATGGGAAAATATGCACTGTACAATTGATTGACACGATGTCCCGACAAAGAAAAATCGAACCTAACGGTATCTATCAATCTGTAATAGAAATGCATTAGCAGTCTGAAGCCAAGGTTATTTCTGTGTATTATGAACAAAAACCCTAAGTGGGACAGTTTTACCTGCATTTTTGTACATGGAAAAATTGAAAGAAAGCTCAAAATGTAACATATTCGGAAGTGCGTAAAACTTACTTGCGGACACCGTATAAAAACGGGATTTTACTCTAGTTTTATGGACAATTTTAATTTTCTTAAAACCAGCTCGAATTACACGGAACCTCGAAATACCGGGGCTCGAATTACCGAGGCTCTACTGTGAAGAATTCAGAATAAAAAATTGTTATGAAAATACGGATACAAAGAAGAATGCATGGGGTACTCGAGATACTTCAGAGGCACGATTATATCATTCTAAAATGACTGCATTTTATCATTTTGAAGAAATGAATGTATAATTTAAATCCTCATTAAATTATTTACTTTAGAGATGCAGATTTCTCATTTTCAACACTTCACTTTTACATCCGGTATGATCTTTAAATGTTCTGTGATGTAATATTTTCTTGGCCCCCTAAATATTTATTTATACAGCTATATCTAAGGAGTGAAGAATTCTTACAACTTTTAAATAAAACATACAACTGTTAAGAAAATAAAAAAGTAATGAAAACATAAATATATAACACAAACCCAACACAATAAATTACCAGGTATTTCAGAAACATAATTCTTGAAAAGGAACTGCATTTACACCAGCATAGATTTTGCTGGAAAAAAAAACTATAGCATTCACTCTGTAAAATGGTAAGTGTGGCTGTTTTCACTAATTATCTACATTCACTGATGTATTTTATTTCAACAATATATAGCACATGCACTAATAATGTACTTCACTAGAACTTTCTGTGGTGACAACTAGCTGCTTCAGGTCTTAACAGTGTAAGAATTCATTAGAAAAACATTTCATATTAATCAGTGAATAATACTATTGTATTTCAAATTTAAGATAAAAAAATGTTTTCAAGATAATATTGAGGATGCAGCAAGAGTTGATGCATGAACCATATATTGTTTTGTTGTGTAGATCTAATAAAGTAAACAACTAAAAGCTCAAAACGCAGCCACTGATTCACCCCTACAACTACTCTCATTGTAACTTAATCATTCATTAGCAATTCTGCACTTGCAAATCTACAAGCCGATTAAAACACTTTGGCAAAGTCATTTAACATAGCATTATCTGCATACTATTCCTCAAACTTTAAGATACGGAATTTCAGAATAATTTGCACAAATTACTGCATAAATTTGAACAATTACTGAAATATTACTGTATTTACATGCATAACAGATGCATTCTCCACCTATGTTTTTTAACTTTTGAGTCTGTATTTTGAGAAGAAACAATAATATTGTTAAATTAAACTCTGGTACATAAAAACGAGAATTATACTAACGGAAAAGTTCAAAAAATGTTCTGAGTATTCACTGAGAGCCCAAAGGAAGTTGATTTATGTACATTATTTTGCATTCATGTGCTATTCTGATACCATTAATGTACAACTTTTACATACAGAAGAACATTAATAATCCAAACGTCAGTTATTCGAAACATCAATTTTCAAACAACATTTTTATTAATTTTTAGTACTTATTTTTATGTTAATTGGATCCTTATGATATCAATAAAAAGGATGATAATACAATGTTTACATTGTTACAGAGAATACAGAACTTTATAAGACAATTATCCTGCCGGTTGTATTATATGGATGTGAGACATGCTAGATTACTCTTCAGGAAGAACATAATCTGAGATTATTCGAAAACAGGGTGCTTAGGAAAATATTTGGGCCTAAGAGATGAAAATGGGGACTACAGAAAACGGCATAACGACGAACTTCATAACCTTTACTCATCACTGGATATAGTAAGGGTAATGAAATGGGCTGGACATGTTACGTGCATGGGGAAGAAAAGACATATCTAAAAAATATTGACTGTGAGACCCGAAGGGAAAAGACCACTTGGAACAACTAGACATAGGTGGGAGGACAATATTAGGATAGATTTAAGAGAAGTAGGATTTGAGAGGGATGGCTGGATGGAGTTAGCACAAAATAGGGTTGAATGGCAGGCTCAGGTAAGTGGGTAATGAATCTTCGGGTCCCAAAAAATAGATAATGTATTCCTTTAGCCTGCCTAGGAACTGTAATGCCATTGAGAGAGTACAGGGAAACTACCATTGTATCTGAGATCGAACATTTGAATAAGTACAAATTTCGACAATTAGGCCTAAAGACTTTCGTATTTACTGTACTACAAACAATATGTCTTTGGGTTTGGTGTAGTGAATAAAGTACTTTTGAAATTTTAAGAAGATATAGGAAAGGTTGAGCTGGAAAAAGTTATAAAATGAGGGTTTCTGTGTGAAAGTGTGTGCAAGCGGTAGCAACTTGTTTTGATGGATGTGTTGTCAATTCCTGTACGATATTCAGTTTATCTCTGGCCAATGCTGTATTGCCTCCTGTCAAAACATGCACCTCCCTTTGCTGGTGCTTTAAACCAATTCCAATAAGGAGTAGAATGTTTGTGAAGAGTTAAGGCTTTTTAGCATATCTAAACCCTCAGCAAACTGACAATTCTGCATTCGTTATTGGTGTGGATTTTGCCGAAGCCAGTCTTATCTGAGGAAGTGACAAGTGTAGTTAAGTTCAGTTCAGGAAAGAAACAAAGTTTGGAAATCAGAAATGGTACAAAGAAAAAAAATCAATGATTATTTCCATTAGGGTACGTAACAGCACTGTTCTTCATATTTTCTATTACGCATTTTTCCAAATTTTAATATGTTATTTCGTATGTATTCCACAAACAGAACAAAACAAATCCTAGCCACCCCGGTTTCAAATAGTTTGGATAACTCATGTTCTACTGTATTTCACAAATTTTAGAAATTAGTCTTCAGCTTCAGAATATTTACTGATATTTCAGGCACAAAATTGTTCGATTATCAATTACTTCATTTTATATGGTATAATATATATTGTTATAATTTATAATTCAATATAACAGACTTGAAATTTCAGCAGAATAGCTCTAGAGATAGACTTATCTGCTTTTATACTTAGATGTTAGCAGCAGTGAAAAAGTTAATTTACATAATTGACATGGTGGTTCCAGACGTGTGGACTTTGAAATGTACGCTCCTCTTTTCTACAAATACATTAGTATCAAAGCTCCAGCTTGACTAAACTCTAAGGAGCCACAATAGGTTGCATCTATTACCACTGGTGACATCCATTATGAATGCAATACAGTATATATTATTTTTTCAGATCATTACACTCATTTATTCACATCTAAAGGTACGGGCACAATAAATTAGTGTTTTTTTTCTGCCCACTGACCTTACAGGTAGTGTGTTCAACTCCTGCAATTAGTAATCAATTCAATCTATTTTAATCCAATACTGTACCTTTCATAACCACTTATCTCTTCGCTCTGCTGAAAAACTGAGCCATGGCTATGTTAGTAGAGGAGGGGTGCTTCAGCTCACTGTTCATACATCATACACACATTTAGCATCATTCAAAAAGTATTTTGAATGACACAATGTTTACAGACATAAGAACAGATTATTAAATAAAGTGGAGTACGAAATTAGTAAAGCATGTCTGTCATGTATGAACTATAAAGCAACATAACCAAAAGAAGAACCGAACTAAGCAAAAGATGTAATGCAGTAAGAGCAAGAACTTGAGATACTGGAGACTAATTTTGTGTGTACATTTTGTAGACTCTTGCAGTGTGAGAATACTATTAGGACTTAAAAGAGACTTTCCAGAAATTTTCTGCTTTTGCAATTTTTCAGCAAATGAAATACACTTACAAAAATTTTATTCAAGGCAATAAAATCTAGTCTCCAATTCTCAACACTGAAAGCAGAAAAATATTAATACCTTAGTGCAAGCTGCTCTGAAGCAATTGTGATGCTTGCAGGTACATTTTGCATAATTTCCTATCACAACTTTCCTTTTAAGATGGTATAAAATTATGTACAGAAGACTGAATTTTTTAGATTCATAATCATGCAAAGTAGCCACTAAATTAAGCAATCTATGAATTATAATTCTTTTGCTAAACAGAGTTTAAACTTACAGGATGGAATTATATATGAAGTTATCTTTGGCCTGAAACACTTCAGAACAATATTTTATTTTTAGTAAAACTTATAACATCAAACTCAGTTTTAAAATGTGCAAGCTATTTTTACAAAATATATTTTTCGCCAATCCTAAGGAATATTAAAGACGACAAAACTAAACAATAAATTTGTGTGTAAAATGATTGACACAAAAGCTCGATATGTGCAGACTTACACACAGGTATAAAACCATGTCCTTTTTAGTAATGTTAAGAGCACCACCACCATTTAGCAAAATCTCCAAATACCTCAACATGCTATCAGATATCAATTAAAAAAAGTAAATTAAAAAAAATCCCCTTATCTTAAGGTACCCGACGTGCTAGCGTGCATGTGCACAGTTTTGGATGCACAGGGAGATCACATTTAGATTGGATTTTTCACCATGTCCTATTGCATGGCATCTCTAAGCGAAATATGCCTGGCTGTATACAAGGCACCCATGATTAATTGTCGGTAAGGAAAATTTCTTCTTTTAATGGCAATGGGTGAGTATGAGTTTTGGGCATCAACATTAATATGTTCGTAAAAAGTTTATACAGTAAAATTATTATTATGGGGGGGGGGGGGGGGGGAGGAATACTGTGATGGTTTTTAATGTACAAAACTTTACTTAAATTTAAAAACTGACAATCAGTTTCAAGGGTCATTACCTTCATTCTTACCTACAATCTGTCTGACGGTTGGTCGGCATCAGCAAAATGAACTGATGAACTTTGAAATCCCTGCAAAAGATAACTTCAATGGAAGTTCACTAGATATCCATGAGATGTTGCTGATGATGACCAACTGGCAAAAGAGTGCAGCTGAAGGTGAGGTATGAACCTCAAAATTTGTTTTGGTCAGTTTGTTAATTTAAGTCAAGTTTTGTGTGGTAAAAGAAATCGGTATTATTTCATTAAAAAGTAATTTTCCCCTCAAATGGTTTTCAGTGTACAGCTTGAACTGAATATTTTTAAGAGAATAGGCCTATGTAAAATACTGACAAAAATGATGAATGATAAATATGTGAACTATGAGTACAGTGAATGAATAATGTCATCTCTGAATTTATCTAGCATACTTTTGTAGTCGCCTTGTCCAACTAAGTTTTGCATATGCAATTTTTAAATTCTTATGTAGTGACACTGTATTACTTTAGGCCTACAGCCTATGAAGCCATACAAGCCCGCTTAATAATAATTCATTTATTTAGTATTGAATATTTGAGGTAAAGAAGACACATAGGCATTTATAAGGTGAAATATTAAGAATAATGGTCAAGTGACTGTCTTACATACAGGTAGAGCTTAGTAGCGAACATTCCCCTTGTGGGCAATTACAAGCTTCCTAACGGCAATATTTAAGCAGAACACTAGGTTAAATTGAAGTAATTAGCCAATCAAACAGCTTATATTGTTCTAACAAGAGAAGTGTGAACTCCAGTTGGAGTTTGTTGACAATGGGATAAAGACAGAATCCCGAAACATGTCCAGGTCAGTGGTAAAATCTAGTGAAGTATAGTGTATAATACCTCCACTCATGTGTTCTAGTGAAAAGATTCTCTGCTCTACCAACAAGTGGTTTCATGACAAATTACAGCTAGCCGGAAGACGAGAAACCACTTGAGGCAAATTGCTTCAGTAGTATTTTAAACTATCTCCATACTCAAACCGAATTGTTACTAAATTTACAATTCAGAGTTCAGGGTATGTCTGACTTAGGTTCAAAACAGTGAAAAATATCTAAGCAGATTTGCCTTTTAGAAATGCCAATACTCCAGAAAAAGACAAAAGCTACATTGTTACAAGCTATATGTTTAAATATGCAGAATTCCAAATTGCTTCAGCTAAATTATAACTTTCATACAATCTAGAACAAAAAGTTCCAGTGAAAACTGACCAGATATTTCGTTACTTAGCCATAATTCCTGTTAAGTATTATTTGATTATTTCTTTGGAAGTTCAAATATTCTAAGCTGTTACAAGCTAAATTTCACAACTCTTCTTCTAGATTAGTGGTAATAAAAGTTTAAATAATATTGGCCATTATATGCATCTGAATACAAGGTTGTCTCTCCAAAGTAATAGAAACGAACCACAAAATCCTCAAAGTTATTAAACCATTGTTGCAATTAGTTTTTTGATCAATTGCAAATTTGAACAAAACAGGACCATAAAAACAAAATGACAAAGCGATAAGTCATATGAAAAATATAAAAGATAACCGAAACATTCATGTTTTGTGAAAGTAAAAAAAAAGATACCATCCAAGCCCTACAATTAATCTGTAGATAAACCAGAGGTGACATTTTCTACAAGAGGCAATTTGAAAACAGAACACCACACACACATATACACAGGAAACATGAAAGAAAATTTACACGGCAAATATATAACAAGTATGTACACTGAATACCAAAGATCAGAAAAAATTAGTTTGAAAATAACTTTGTTTTAAAGAAGAAGTTATATAGAGATCAAATTAAGAGAATATCATTCATTTTAAACATGACAAATGCTGCAGCTGAAATTGAATTCCGATCGCACATAAGTAGGCTAACTCAGAATTTACATAAAAAATATTTACCTTTGTCTATTTCCTAGCTACATTTAATAGATATAGTAAGAAATCCAGAATCTGTTAGTGCATGAAAGAACATTCTATTTTGGGTTAATTCAGAACTTATTTACATAGAAAGCTACAGCTACGCAGATTTAAGAATTTCTTAGGAGAGAATAATAGGGTTAGGCAACTGTGCAACATGAGTGCTTGTGATTAACAAAACAGCCATGGCTCCAGTGGCCATCTCCCTGGCCCCTACCTTCCCGGGAGTTGAGAGCGAGGTGACCACACCCCTAAGTCGGCTGTCTCCGACCCTCCCTTCCCCATGCTGATGCTTACTCTATTTAACGAGGTTTCCCCACAAGCAGCATTATCCTGTATCTGCAGCCGTTGCAGATGTCTCTCGTGATGCGCCACTTTAGCTTTGTTCATGGGAGAACCTGGCAGGAGTAAACACATGTGGATGAGAAATAAACCTATCCTCACATGCTCTCTACTCTAAACATCCAACACATGATGAAAATGTGATGATCCATTTTTCACAAGGATGTCTGTTATAATATGCCTCATTTGAACATGAATTACTTGATCTCTTTGAGTCTCAGTTAGGATACAATCTAGCTAAGCCTTAACAAAATCAAACAAAAAGAATACTTCAATTATCTATCACTGGCATCCATTACAGTACTGAATTTGTAACTTTAGTACATTTAAGTATAAGTGCATGAAGCAATAGAGCAAAATGTACCTACGTTTATAATGACTAAAAGCTAAAAGTCAAAACTGAGAATTCAATTTTATGGACTATATAGCAACTGGAAGCAAAATCAAGTACTCCTTAGTAAGATTTAGTTGGGGAAAAAGTCTTGCAACACTTATCCGTTTCTGTACGAGTTCAGATACATTTGCAAATTCTTCCCCTTTCAATAATAAGGAAAAGAGTATGAAAAGATCATTTTGTCAATATACTTTCAATATTTAAGTTGTAAAGTTGTATCAATCATTTTCTTAATTATATTAAACCAGTAAAATTTTGAAGTATACTTTTTTCATAGTTGTAAATCTGTTGCATCTAGTAACTTCATTATTTTTATTTTTAAGATGTTCAGGACTACCACCATTAAAAATTTCACTGTATCCGAAAAACATACATAAGCTACCTAGTTTGTTGATAGGATTTATAAACTGTATGTATGTAAATATACATCCTCGTAAACCCCACAATGGGGCACAGGACCGCTAAATGGAGTTTTCGGTGACTTTGTTACGCTTAGTTTCCGAGAGAGGGCAGAAGGTAAGCTCATTGCCTCACATTTATAAATTAACGTGAATAATGTGAACAGGTTTTGTTCAAATAGTATTCGCAACGAGATGAATATAATGCAAGTCTAAGTAAACATTAAGGATCGGTAACATGCTGTCGAATAGAACATACGCTAGGTTAAAAATGACACTTGATCAAAACAACAAAAATTTTAGTATCATCAGCTCAGAGAATAGTCCTGATCTTTCAGTTAATGGATTATTACTTCATCATTCTCTAACAGTAGTCTGTTTTAAATATACACCAGGCAAAAGATAACTCCTTTCAGGCATTACAACATGCATCCAAATGAGAAACAGTTCTGTCATCTTATTCATCATTAATATTCTGTTTTATAGGAGATACATAAACCCCTTTTGTGCATCAAGTTACATTGTGCACGTGATGAGAGACAACTTTCCTCAAAGCTCATCACTGGAGATTGTTTTGTATTTTTATCCTAGGCATCAAAAAAATATAACAATCTTTGAAGCATATTTGCAGTTGATGAACTTTACGAAAAGAAACCTCCCAAACAACCAGGAAAAACGAGGTATAAATCAAATTACTGTTCCTAAAGGTAAGTACATAGAATGCAGGCATATATGGTATCCCTACTAAAAAAAATAGTGCCACAAACTAAATATCTTATGTGCATTACAACAAAGAAAAACACAAACTGCAGAAAGGAAGGAAAATACAGGGGAAATATTTATATTTGGAGAAAACAAGCATTACAGTAATAAGAAAAAGCAATGCAGGGATGATTGGTTGCCACAAAACATAACTGTTAATATTATAAAGTTAAAGAATGTTAGTAGACCTACATTAATATAAAGTTAGTGGCTGAATTAATGTATTTATAAATTTATTTATTACTGCTTCAATTACAATGAAACCATCATAATTTTCTTTGCTGTACATTTAAGTTTAGTTTTTCATAGTAGGGAATTAAATGACTTGGGATGGATTTTCCAGGGACCGAAGAAGCAGACGGGAAATGACCCCCACATCCTGGAATCAGTATAGGGTACTACATATTAATAAAATCAACTCAAATCTATTGATATTTAATCAACTTAAGTCATTGCAGTATTATATAGTAAATAATTACAAAATCTAAATTTGGCTTAATAAAACTGGTCTTCTTGTTCATTAGACATTTTAAGGTGGTTAGTGTTCCAAGGACTCTGTACCAGTCACGAAACAAAATAGCATAGGTATGATTCAACAAGATTAAAAGAAAGCATTCTTCAGCAAAAACACCTTCTACAAATAGATCCATAGGTTTCCATGGCCAGTAATAACTGCCTGGGTTGTTCACATGGCGCAGCATCAGGTGTTGGTTTGCCAACGTTTCTACAACCATTTAGCTGTCTTCTTCAGGGCTCGTATGCCAGTGATCTAGTCGAGGATGGTCTCCTTATATATCTATGCATTCTGCTGAACGTTAGCGGGGGGCCCGCTAATCACAGAGGAGACACATCTTAAACTTTGTCACTTAGTAGTTATGTAATTAAAGAGATAGTTAATTATAAAAAAATTATTTTATTCAGGGAGATTGCCTCAGTAATGATGTCAGGTAGAATTCAAGGGATGGAATCATAAAATTAGAAAGTTGTGCTATGAAATTAATGCCATTATTAGAGAAGCAAATAATCTTAATGGGCAAATACTGTGCACAATCTTCCCTAACGAAACACAATTCAACAAGTTGTTGCAAACTAGTCTCAAGAAATTAAGAATTTAATAGACATGCAATTTGCACATGCTTTTTTTTTATATCAAATTGCCACGTTGGTCCTGAAAAACAGTAGGGATAGTTTTCACTTCCTGAACAACTGTATTTATCAGTGGGTAAGGAAATTTTCATATAAAAATGGGCCTTATAATCGAGTTCGGAGGCTAACAACAATCATTATATTCTTTATGACATTTGCATGAGTCTTACTTTCTGGTTTTATATCTACTGTGAAGTCTGAGGGGTCTAGGGGAATTTTGGAATGGGATTTAGAATATTCTTGAGGAGCTGAGTAGTATCAGCAACAAGCATACCAATCTGAAAACCCCTGTTTAATTTCCATTCAGAACAGAGTTTCTTCTAATAACTTGTAACTAACTTTTTAATGCCCCCATTAACACAAAACCTTAATTAGAATTAGCATCAGAATTAGATGCATCCTCACTAGATTGTAAATTTATTAGCATCCTTAGTGATGTCTTAGAGGGTAGGGGAATATTCTGAATAGACTGCATACATTACCGGGGGAGATAAATTATTTTACCTTACTTATTTACTATTATGTTATTAAAATAAATAAATAAATAAATAGAGAAGAAAAGCCTTTATCATCTCCCAAAACTAACTACATGGGTTGGTTTTTTAGTTTTGGCACCATAGTTATAACTGGATTAATAACTCAAAATAGATGGTTCCAAGTTTCATAGGCCCTCGATGTAGTCCCCACCGTTGCGTACGTGTTGCCAGCGATGCGGAAGTCATTGGATCCCGTTGGCACTGCCCAATCTATTGATGGTGTGAAGAGAGCGCTCGGCAGCCTGCTTAACGTCTTCAATGGTACGGAAGTGCTCCCCACGCATTGTCATCTTCATCTTCGGGATGAGATCATAGTCGCAGGGACTGATGTCGGGAGAATAGGGGGGGT
Organism: Ectobius pallidus; assembly: GCA_964059195.1. NCBI lineage: Eukaryota > Metazoa > Arthropoda > Insecta > Blattodea > Ectobiidae > Ectobius > Ectobius pallidus. Next base: position 117,367,940 of record CAXKWD010000006.1, read on the forward strand.
GATAGAGGACCTCCCAGCCCCAGCAATCCAACAATGCCGACACAATGCCTGCTGTGTGTGCCCTAGCATTGTCACGCAGAACGATGGGCGGTGTAACCATGTGGTGGCGCCGTTTCCTTCTCAGAGCTCCTTGGAGATGGTCTTGCAGAAACGAACAATAGTACACCGCATTAACAGTTTGCCCTCGGGGAACGGTATGGTGAATAATCACACCATCCCAATCATAGGCAAGAATCAACATTATCTTCACATTGGTGGGGGTTGGTCGAACTGTTTGTTTCCGTGGTGATCCGTGGTGCCGCCACTCATTCGATTGGTGTTTTAACTGTGGCTCATAAGAGCTGGCCCACGTCTCGTCAATGGTTATGATACGCCGTAAGAAGGCCTCTCCTTCGCGCTCATAACGCTGCAAGTGCATACGACAAGCGTCATATCGCAGCCATTTGTGCATGTCGGTTATGTCATGCAGAACCCATTTGGATGCAATCTTCCTCATTTTCAGTAAGTCCTTCAGGATGTGGAGGACAGTCGAATGCGCCAGTCCGGTATCTTGCTCTAATTGACGAATCATTACGTTCCGATCCACCTCTACTAACGCGGACACCATCTGTACATTGTCACCACTTACTGGTGGGAGACCAGATCGAGGCATGTGCTTCACACATTCGCGCCCATCTCGAAAGGCTGCAACCCATCTTGCTACCGTTCTGTACGGTAACTCAGCTGCACCACACGCCTCCTCCAATCCTCGGTGGCACTGTTTAGCACTGCGACCCCTAGCACACTGAATTTTCATCCACGTTCTCTGCTCTTGCTTGGAAAACATTTCGACTGTCTTTCGCGAGCGCTGGTTTCACACTACTCATCTAACAGGCGCGACTGCGCACGAGCGGTGGTGGGGACGGGCGAGGTCATGTGCTCTGAGGGAGGGGATGCAGGTCAGCAACCGTCTGTAGAAGTGGCAGCGCCCAACATTGTTGCAACTTGGCACTGAAGCATTGGTGGCAAAACTAAAAAACCAACCTATGTAAAATCTCTTGAGACAGCCCACCAAGACAAAGAAGATGACAAGAGTACATTCATTAAACAAGGGAAAATTTGATTTTAAGGTGTATTAATATTGAATTTAGTGAATAACAAATTTGATATTTCCAGAGTAGACACGCAGGCATTTGAAACCTTTGAATTATATTGAATTCAGCCTTCCAGGAAAACTTTTATATTTGGGTTCATTAAAGGGTGTGTCTTACACACTGCCAAATACAACAGATTTGACCATACTTCATTAGGATTCAGGTTAGGGCATGAATATCTCTTTTTTCCCTATGTGTTTACAAGTCAGGCACTATTGTTAACAGTTAATATTTGCATCCGGAGAACACAGTAACATGCACAAACTTCTAGCAACTTTATTGATCAAATTTGTGATGCATCGATAGATTCCATCTACTTCACGTTATAATGAATACTACCAAGACAACACAACTAGGAACTACTATCAGTCAACACATACATTCCAAGATTTACACAAAGAATTATTGGAACAAGGCAGGGGGAGACAGCACATCTTGGCATAATGATTCCAAATATTATCAACCTACAATATTTTTTGTTCCCCCATAAGAAAATCAGCTTCTCAGATAATATACTCCCTGTCTACAGTACAGTACTTTGCTACCTTACTACTCCTATCCCAATTCCTTAGTACTATTACTTAACCAATTTACTTTTCCTAGACAGAAACTGCCATGTGAAGATAATAAAATCATGAGCAGGAATTTACAATTCATTTTTATAATCTTATTAATAATACTGATTCTTTGGTTAAAAAAAAGTCTGGCCATTTATGTTACAGGAGACAAACTGGTACTGTAATTTACCAAATTATAATCACTATTAACTTCTTGAAATTCACTAGGAATAAATTTTTTTATGATTCTCAACTACAAATTTTATAGACTTATATTACGCAAACGTATCTTCACACAAAATTAATAAATCTATGATTAACAATAATATCACAAAATCCAATTATCTGATAGGGTTATTACAAAATCTCTGAGCTATTCAAACTGAATAAGTACTACAAACATACAGTAGTGTCCCGCTATTCCGAACTAAGAACTCATACCACACATAGACGCGGCAAATGCTCTTGACCTCGCCTTATACTACGTTGAACAACACGCTTCATCAACACCAAATGATGTTATGATCAGTGGCGATGGCGGAACGCATCCTCAAGTCGATTCAGTGCTCTTCGTCAGAAAAAAAATCACTGACTTTACTTCTTAAGTGTATGCGGAATAGGCGGATTTTCGGAATAGCAGGGTTCGGATTATTAGTATAATCTTGGCAACTAAATTCACTAGATCATTAAAGCTAAACCAGACAACTAGAGATCTATTATTAGTTACTACAACTCTCTTGATATAAATACATTAATACAAATGCATTCATACACGCAATTAATGTCAACAACTAGAAATCTATAGGAGTGCTAACGTGCTTAGTTCTTAATATAAGGCATGTGAACAGCTTGCATTTGTTAACTTTCAAAAGATGCAGAAAATCGCTTCATCTGAATGAAGTAAGGTGTATTTCCTCTGCTATATGTGTGAAATGAGGAAACACCTATATCCATCCTAGATTCTGAAAGATTTAAAAATATTTTCCAATCTTTTTTTACAGTCTTCACATGGCAATTTCACTGAGTTAACTAAATCTACATGCATTTTATATATCTTCAGTGCAGTAACTGCTCTCTAAACTTACTACCTAAACTTACATGAAGATGTTATGAAATCAGCGACAGCACAACAGTAAACAGCATACAATTTAATGGAATGAAATGCACACAAGAGCAATTAGATTTTAAACCATCATCATACCTTACTTCACATCTTAATTCATATTACTTACCAATGTAGCTTAGAAGTACTGGCAGGAATATCAGTCCATGAGCTGCACCAAAAAGCACTATGCCAAGGTACATTCGAAAATAGAAAACTTTGAAGATTTGAGATTTTGCAAAACCCAAAACCAAAATTCCTCCAAACTTTGTAAGCGTGATTCCAGAGAAAATCTGCAAACAAACCAAGTTCATTAATTTCACGATGTTAATAAACGACACTATAGATTAATACATAATGCCTTGAAGAACACTTGCTTTTTCATTATCATTAATTACTTACTAGTAACTGGTTTTCAAGAGGGTCTCCCTCTCATCATCAGCTATGTCCAACTGCCGAACTTCCATCTCGTCTCGAGTGAATTTAATTAAGACACTATAGATACTATTGCTGATGTAGTGATGGACATATATCAATTACATGAAAGGATTCACAATCTGTACAGTATATAGCGTGGAAGTGGCATGTATTAAATGGTAAATATATATAGAGAAGAGTACTACGACAGCGTTATGACTGAAGTGAGGTAGGCCTACATGTTAATGCAGCCAGGGCTGTGAATAGACTGTAAATGCTGTAATCATGCATCGAACATTGCAGATCCCACCTACAGAAATTTTATCATAATATTATGAATCTTTATACCCCTAGTTTTGTCAAGTACTGGAATACTGGCAAATATTCCACAAAAATTTTTTTATAACAATTTAAGTACAATGAACCTACCGAACTTCCCATGTGAGTAAGTGCATCTGACGCCCTTTGGACACGAGTCTCCTTTACGGACACAGCAAATGAATGGACGAGATGACTGCAAAACTCCACAGCAATGCCAACTGCCTGAAAGAATCAAGAATCGTTAAAATAAGAATTAACACTTTTCTGCCGCTGATTTAGTATTACAGCAAGAAAGTAGAAGTTTGACATTAAAAAATTTGGCAACTCCAGACCTGAGGAGTGCACAAGTGGTTTTCACACACACACACACTGCTATCAAGGGTTTCTTTTTCTTTTTTTTAAAAAAGCAACTGACAACACATGATGTTTATATTTTTCACCGCATTATGAATCCATAATGGGCTGTACAGTATATTTATTTATTTTTATTTAAGTGTTTAAGTCCGTTGATCATATTCAATGATATAGGACAATTTACAGTATAATGTAGTACAAGTATAATAACTATTACATAAATCTTATCTTAAATCTTACAATAGATATAATATCTCTATAGTTAAATGTTATATATCTATAGTGTTCTTTGCATATCTACCAAATCTATAGAGTGATTCTATTGACATATATTGCACAAATACATTACTCCAACTTATCAATAGTAGTCTTTTGTTTTATAGCTCACTTACATTATATAAGCATCTATCAATAAGGTACTTTTTCAATTTATGTTTGAAAGTTGTATTTTCACAGCTTTCCTTGAGTATGTTAGGCAGTTTGTTGAAAAGTTCCATACCTGCTACATAAGGGTCCTTTTTAATGGACTTTTTATTGTACGAGTCATGGTGAAAGTCATTATTGCATCGTGTGTTATGACTATGTATGTCCCTATTTCTATTGCCTGAAATTTTGTCTACAGCAAGTAGAATTACCTGGTAAATATATAGAGATGGGACTGTTAATATCTTTTCTTTTTTATATACCTCCTTGCATGATTCTCTGTGCCCTAGCCTGAAAACAGTCCTGATGCAGCGTTTCTGAAGGGTTAGTATTCTCTTTAGGTGGACCATTGCTGCTGTTCCCCATAGTTCTATACCATATAGTATCAGTGGATGTACTAGTCCATAGTATACCATTTTCAGAGTTTCACTACCCACATATGCTGTTAGATTTGAGATTAGATATATTGTCTTGCTTATTTTTTTTACTTATGTAATCAATGTGAGATACCCAAGACAAATTTTTATCTATAACCATTCCCAGAAAAGTGTGGCTATTACTTTCATCTATCTCATTCCCATCAATGTCTAATTTGATGTTATCCTCTGTATTCGATAGTTGGAATTGTATGTTCTTTGTCTTTTTCAGATTATTGATTAGCCTATTTTCAGAGAAGTAGTTTATAATTTGTTTTAATACAGTCTGAGCTTTTAGGCTTAGTAGGTTTGTTGATTTATCTTTACATATTACCGTAGTATCATCTGCATAAGATATAATGCTTGTGTTTGTATAATTTGGAATGTTGTTAACATATAATATAAAAAGTAATGGTCCTAATACAGAGCCCTGCGGTACTCCATATATTACCTTTTCATTTTTTGATTGAAATGTCCTAATATATGAGTTAGTTTTATGATATATTTCAGTCTTTTGTACTCTATCTTTTAGGTATGTTTCTATTAATTTATTTGCAATTCCTCTTATGCCATAATGTTCCAGTTTATTTAGTAGTATGTCATGCAGCACGCAGTCGAATGCCTTGCTTAGATCAAGAAAAGTGGCAGTGACTTTTTGATTTTGGTCTAGACCTTGAATTATGTCATGTATGAATTCTATTAAAGCACTGATTGTACTGCGTCCCTTTCTAAAACCATGCTGATGTTTACCTAAGACATTATTCTTCTCCAGAAATTCTATCATTCTGTTGTGAATTAGTTTTTCAAATAATTTTGCTATCACTGACGTGAGTGTTATAGGCCTATAGTTATTTATGTCTCTTTTATCCCCTTTTTTGTGTATAGGTCTTACTATGTTTATCTTTAAGCAATCAGGAAATATTCCTACCTCCATTGATACATTAAAAAGATGAGTAAGTATATCTGCTAATTGTTCTTTACATGATCTGAGTATGATTGTGTTTATGCCATCCCATCCACAAGAGTATTTTAGTTTAGAGCTATTTATAATTTTTAACACCTCTTCCTTGGTCACTGGTGCTAAAAAGATTGAGTTACTTATTGTCTTATCTGTGTTGGTATATGTTGGATGAGTATTTTTCGACAGTGTCTCAGTCACATTTATGAAATATTCATTGAAAATGTTGCTTACTTGTTCTGGCCTATTTTCAATACAGTTGTTTATATTAAGTTCAATGTTTTCAATATCTTTATTATTATTTATTCTAGCTCCATTTACAATCCCCCATGCGGTTTTTTGTTTGTTATTTGAATTTAGAAGTTTATAAACAGGAATGCCTGTTACCAGGTGGAAGCAACATCCAGCAGCTGATTCTGGAGTGCAGTGTCATCGAAACAAACATTGCTTCCAGAAAACAGTAGTGCACGAACAAGGTCAATTTGAAAATGCACTCCAAAATCTATGCTGGAAATATTCTCTTAGCTTCATTTCCATCTTAATTAACATAAGCAAGTGATACAATTGCAATGGATACAGTAAGCAACTCACCATAACAAGATTAACAAGAGAAACTGCATTCAATGTGATGTGCCACCAATACATGAGGCCTCCAATGTTCACAACAATCATCGTGATTGTGATGATCACCACGATAGATGAGAAAACATCCAATCCCATCAAAAGGAATGTTACTATGAAGATGGCTCCAATGGAAGCTCCGATGCTGAACAAAGTATCGGGCCAGGTGGTTAAGTACTGTTCGTAGAATACGTAGAAGATACTGGAACATTATGAAGATCACAATATAGAAAAATTATAATAAATATAAAAACTGTATTACACTTTAATGGTATGTTCTGTGTATAGCTATTGTATCAACTGTTGTAAAATTTATTTTTATTGAAGATGAGTGATATGATTAATCCTTGATTTCTGCTGTATTCTACACACATCTGGAATATTGTAAATGTTCAATATAGTCCAACTGCATTAAAAATGAAATTCAATTTTTGAAACTGAAATGTTATTTTTAACAATTAACTGGTTCTTCTTTAGCACACTGCTCTGAATTCATCAGATGTTGCAGCATAGGTTATGCTCTCTGTAGATTGTTTTCCCAAGAGACTGATTGGCTGGCTATGGTCATTCGAGTAATTTTGATTGCAACTTAGTTTTTTTACATATGGGATGAACAGGTAGAATGAGGTTTCAGACTATCTAGGTGTGTGCTTAGGTTAGCTAGTGAGTTTAGTTTAGTGATAAGTAGCTCTAGCGGCATCACCATAACCATTGTAAAAATAGATTGACTACACTGTTTCACGATGAGATCAATTCTGTGCACCATCCCCATGTCATGACTAACTGCCGTAACTAGTACATATTACACCATTTTTAGATTATAAAACTGCTCATTTCTTCACAATTTTATTTCATTTTGCTAATTTTTAAAAACAAACTGAAGTTTATATTATGAAGGTTTTAAAGTAACTAACTTCAAATATGGCAGTTTTCATGTTTCTTTAAAAAATATAGATATAGGCCTATATATATCCAGCATGCAGTGCCAAAGAATCCCCGTTAACTGTAATTGGTCTGAATTAAAAATGGTTGAAAATGGATGCAAAAGACTGATCTTGTTAGTAAGGAATCTTGTTAGTTATGAATATGTATGGTAAGGAGTATTAATAAAAATAATACTGCAAATCTGACAGTTTGGAATATGTAGCCTATCTTTAACTGATATGGAAGATCTAGATACCGGTATATAAATTTTGTATTTATTCTATGCACTTCAATTAAACTGAAAGAATTATTATGTAATGTAGGTGTTTTCTCTACCTGTATGGGAAGACTTCCACGGTGGAATTGTAGTTAATTTCTCTTAGATGATTGTTGATTGTTCTTGTTATGTTAGCAGCGATATGTCTTGCTGATCTGAGTGACTCGTAATAATCAGCTGATGTTTTCAATACTGTATGGTATGCCATGAAGTAATTTGCTCCTACTTCAGCTAGGCCCTTGTTATCAGTTGAATACTGAACACCCTGCAAATAAAAATTTGCACTTAAGGCACTTGGCTTTTCATAAATATGGAAGTCATTTGGTATTAATTATACAGTCAATAAAGAATATACATGAGCTTTCAGAAGATGGGATATTTACTTGGAAAGAAACATGGCTTTCTTAACAGGTGGGACTGCCATAAAACACGAAGCATAATCAGTACAACTCAAAACTAAGGTAAGAAACAAATACCAATACTACACACACAAAAAATAAAAAAATGCTTACAACACACTGAATGTCCACTGTTATATAATTTGAATCACTTTTAAGCTGTGTCACCATTGACAACATTTAACACCAACATGTCAATATTAACAAGCTGATATTGACATGTATATTGCAATTTCGCGTTCCAATTGACTTGAAATGCAAACCCAGTGTGTTGCACTTAACATTTTCAGATGTTAATCTGTTTTCCGGAAACGGACAACATATCAAGTCAATTGACTAGTCAGTCGATATCTGCTTTGTTTTGCAGATTTCCAGCAAACAAAAAGCGATCGGCAGCTTAATCAGTTTTGGTTTGGGAATTTTGGTCTAAACAAAAAGCAGTCGACAGCTTCCTCAATACTGCTGGCATCCCTTTTGTATTATGTGAGTATTCAGTATATCAGTGTTCTCAATAGTATTGCATCTACTTTTAAAATTATTTTTTATGGCATAATCCATTGTTGAAAAATGTGATAGTTATTTTGAAAAGATCAAGACAACTGTACAAAATTAGTATTTAAGAAAGTCATAGACAGTTAACAAGAAGATAATAACGAGTATACAAAATTACTCTCATTTTGTAAAGTTGGCTGCCCTCTTCAGAGGCATTTTCTTTTTTAATGTTATTTATTATTCATTAATTTCTGTTCGTAACCACGCCAACCCATGTTAACCTATAACACTGTAGTGGAGACAATTGTTAATTGGCAAACCACTTGACTTGTATACGTCAACAAGTTGTTGATAAACATTTAACATATGTTAACTGCAACATGTTGGTGCTAAATGTTAAGTAGTGGGGACCTGACTTTAGGATTGAAAGTGAACTTGAGAACTCGGAATGAAAGTATATCAATAGCATGAATGAAAACATTAGAAATTTTGAATTATTCATAACTATGCACTTTGTATGCTAACTAGATTCTAATGTTGTATATATGTTTTTAAGCTGATGATGCATTTATTTTGAAAATGTTAAAGAACTAGAAACCGGTAACTGATTACACAGCAATTTAGAAAAGGATACATCACTGGTAAATATTATAAAGAACACCTAAAACCTAACTTATTTCTAAGGAAATTTTTCTTCTTTTTCTAGAAATCTTACCTGTCCATATGCAGCGTGGCCAGCCTTGGCACAACTCTCATCTGGATTGTCTTGCAAGAAGAAGGGTATGTATTTCTCAAAATCTTCAGGAAGTGGACGTTTAGTTTTTTCATAAATGTGAATATTACAGCCTTTGCATCTACCATCTAAAAAGAAAAAATAAGTTTTATTCAATACATTAAATACATTATAATAATACCAGTAATTAAATTTGTTTTAATGCTCGGTAGCAGTTTATTGCTAAGTTTTTATCATGGATGGCAGGCCATAGTTAATGAGATATTAAGGTTGACAGGTTCTGCACACTGGCAACAGGACACTGCCAGATAGCTCTTCTGGGTGGCAATGACCTCTGCCATACGTATAAAAACAAACAAATACAGGATGATGACATGCTTCCCTCGACGTTGCCTTAGTTTGTTGAGCATGTGACCCATATAATAATCTTTGTATTTAATTTGCAAGTAAACTGCCAACTTTATTGAATAACTGCAAAAGGAAATTCCTTATTCTTTCCTCTGCTGAAGTGGGGGGGAAAAAAATTAATAAATAAAAAAATAAAAAATAAATAAATAAAAAATAAATAAATAAATAAAAAAAACAAACAAACAAACAAACAAACCATGTGGATACTATTTATTTTACTTGTTTCTATTTCCCTCTGGTGTAGTTAAAGTCTAAAGGCCTTCTCTTCCATTAACCAGAGGTGGATATATTCAAATATTACCAAATCTAATTCAGAATAGATAGATATATAAGCTTTCATGAACCACAGATTATTGTCTCTGTTGGACATCACATGAGAATATTATAGGAGAAAAATTCCTCCGACACTGGGACTTGAACCCAGGACCTTTGGCTATTCGCGCCAATGCTCTACCAAATTCAGAATAATTAAGCAAGATATATTACAATACATAAATGTAAATTATGTTAATTAAAACTATAATAAACTATAATAAACTTTAACAGGGTGTCAACAGAAATTTTAAAATAAATTTCCATGACTTTTCCTTGACCAGATACTTGCATGTCCCTGACCAAAAAAAAAAAAAAATCAATGACCAAAAAAAGTCAACGTTTTCAAGGTTTTTTGTAAACAAAGCAAAACCAAAATCCAGCCTCTTCCATCTCCACAACAAAAAAAGAAATGATTAGCTCAAGTACTGAAACGAAAATTGCTTACACAGTCTGGGTTACAGCAGATTGGAGGTGAACACCTATCCCTCACACTTTGTTCACTGGGGCTAGTTATTTTCCCTGGCTATTCCATATATATTTTTTTTTTCTTCTTTTTAATTTTCCAACTTTTTCTTTTACATTACAAAATTCCCTGACTTTCCCTGACCGATTTAAATTTCCCTGACTTCCCAAAATATGTACAACCAGTATAATAATGAAAATTCAACATGGTAAGTAGAAGGAAAGGAAAAAAAAGTAATAGGAAGGAAAAATAATAATTAAACAATACAAAAGATCAATCATTTTTAACATGAAAGTAGTTTATAATATAAATGTTAAAGGTTGGTGGTCAAGTGGCTAACTAACTTGATCTTGAACGTTCCGAGTGTTCAGCAGTATTTTATATCCTCAGGTCAGAAATTCCACAGCATAGCTGTACTGACAGTGAAGGATGAAGAATAAAACATAGTATTGTGAGGAGGAATAGACAGGTACAGTTCTGATGGGATCTTGTTCCAAGGTTGTGATATTCTGATAGGTAGTGAAAATGGCAGGCCAAGTAAGGAGTTTTTGTTCGAAGTACTTTGTAGAGCATTGAAAGAGAATGTACCTTTTGGCATTCACTTATTGAATAATGCACAGTTGAAGTTTAGGGACAAAAGCGTTTTTCCTTCAATTTTTCCTGAGAAAAGAACTCACTTGGGTCAAATATATTTGAATTTTTGTGTTTTGTGTTTTGGAAAAGTCTGAATTATCAACCGAGAAGTGGAAAAAGAGACCAGGGACGTCCAAGGAAGAGATGGAAACAGTAACTGTAATAAATGGAGCCGGAACGAACCAACAAGGTTTAATCCCTGAAAGAAGAAGAAGAAAAAGCCTTCTGTTTCTACCAAATGAATAAGCTGTTAAAATCTGCACATTTAATCACTTCCATCCTGTACAATTGGTCATTTATTTTTTAGTACACAAAGCACGACAATTTATTTTCGTTTCAAGTCTTGCCGATGTTAGCACCCAAATATTGTCCTGTATAATACATAACTGGTATGTTTCTTTTTACTTACATGTATGAGGACAGAAAGAACCATTATTAGGGAAGTACTTGCAGCAGCTTTCATCACTGGTCCAATCAAAATAGTCATCAATCCATGATGACGGTGGTCTAGCAATGTACGTTCTGTGGACAAGAAAAGAATAACATGCATTTACAACATCATATGACCATAAATAATGAAGTTTGTTAAAATGTTTGTAGGACAAGAACTTTTGTCACCAAAACAAATATTCATTAAGGGAATTTCTTACAAATACTGATAAATTCTGTACTAGAAAGTATCATTTAATTTACCCTCCATGAGAGATTTTAACATACTGAGTTTAGTCAAATATGATATTTTAATTAATGCTGGTTAAAATGAAAATGACCGCAGCTCAAAAAACTGTCCCAATCATATACTTCCATGGTCATTCGGGAGTGCCATCTTTGTTCGTAACACTGCACATACTTATTATTGCATTGATGGATAGCTTCTAAAGCCATACGAAAAAACTTTCATAAATGATAAATAGACACATGAATACCTCAATTTGTTATAAACGATTATAAACAACAAACGATTATAAAAACAAAATAAACTATAAACAATTATTATTATTATGACTTACAATACGTATACTTGATTGCACATGGTGCATATGTGGAAGCTTATAAACTCCAGTTCAGCATTTTCCTACAGTACCCTCAGCTCAGAGCTATTTCATTAGTGTTATTTCATCCTTATAATAACTGATTTATTATTTGGATCTTAATTTTGCTGATACAGTATGGGTACAAAACTTTGTGATTTTGGAGGCCAGTTTATCTTAGATATCTAAACTCTCAGTAAGCCAATCCTGAACAATCTTAAAAGTATGAGCTGGAAGATTATATCAGAATTGATGCATTTCTTCATAAAATTGTTCCTTAGCATAAACAATGGAAAATTATAAAAATTTAGGGTTATTTGGATAATTCAATTCTGGAAGGTAATGATGCTGCACTTGTACTACTTAACTAGTGAGCAAATGGCTTTAAAGCGAGCAATTTTCACTGTGTCTGCCAAAACAATAAATGATATAACCAACTAATCTAGAGGATTTTTATTGAATTGGGGAAGGAGTTATCTAAAAAGATACGACACATTGGGTTCGAACACTGGTAAAAATAATTATGTACAGAAAAACAACGGTCTTCCTACTACAGTAGTCTATTACGGCACATAACAAAGCTTACTCACACCAGTAACTTTGCATGGAAATTACCTAAATTATTATTTCCTGAATTTGATTATAGTTTTCTGCCCACGGGCAGTCCAGCTGTTCTGCTGGTACATCTGAGTGCAGAATAAACATGAGAATTCACACGTATCTGTTTTAAAAATGGATCATTTTCTTTTGTGGGAAAAAATTTCAGCTCCTTACAAGAGTTAGTACACAAAGTTAAACTATCTGCTCTCAGAATCAGTTCAGTTTTTCATCAGCAGCACAAAGAGTTAACTATACTTTCAGGTACTGTTACAAGTATTTTCTACACTTAAGTTTAAAAAAAAATTACCTTTTAGGGTTCTTTGAAGCTAAGTACACTTGTGTGCTAAGAGAATCCAGGTTACAGAACTGACCCCCACAGAACAAGTTTTGCACTCTGGGATCAGAGTAATTCAGTCCTTCCTTCACTACAAAATACATTGGTGGCCCAATAGATAAGTATTGAGTCATGTTCTGCAACAAACAAAATTCATATTGACATTTTGTATATAGAAGTTAAAATAATCATTGAAACCTTTTTAAAAAGTAAGGTGTTCATGAGATTTTTACAATTGAACATCTAACAAGTTTTGGCCCTTAGTAAAAGTTGAGTTTGGCATTCCTTTTCTAGAACAATTAAAACAAACATTTTTTTCTTCTTTCTTTCTTTCTACTTACCCTAAAGTAACTAAGAACATAAGAATCTTCAGGCATGGAGAGTTCTTGATCCAAACCAATCTCTATTTTAGGAACCACAGCAATGCTCATACACAGCCATCCAAAGAACACAATCATTACAATTGCTCGTGACGTTTTTTTCATAAGCAGTGGTACATACAGAACTTTAAAAAGCTTGTATAGAATTCCTTCTGAAATGGGATCGGAATCGCCTTTCGCACCATGTACAAAGCAGCATACATCTAAACGATTAGCCTGTAGAAACAAGACAAACACATAAGCAAAGTGTATTTTTAACAGTATCAGCAACGAAAAGATGTACAGAATATTTCTGAATACAAATGAAATGAAAAAGGAAAGAAAGAAAAAAAAACTTAACTCTTATGAGTTAAATATTGTTGCACAAAATTAATTAAAACATGTAATTAGAATACATGAGTAAAAATTGAAGTGTTTACTTTTATAAGGGTCTAAGTGCCAAAATCATGATTGCATAGAAAACAAGACATACAGCCACAAAAGACGTCCCGAAGGTAGACACAGCGCTGTATCTTGGAATTTATTGCTACTAACGTGACTATCCCTGGACCTTGGACCCATCTGAAATGCAGTAGTCTGGGTACATAGATGTATTTAAAATTATCAGCTGAAAAATCATGATTTTGGCAAAGTAAATACTTCAAATACATTTTATTGAAGTGAAACAGTGTGGTAACTCAAGATTTGTGGTTTTGTTTAATTTTATAAACTTTCAGAATCATTTTATTCACATTTATAAAAATGTATGTCTTGGAGCAAGAGTGCCAGAAATAAAATTTTGTTTATAAATAAAATCTTGTTTACGTTTGCTTATGCAATAATTGAAATACATTTTAGAACTTTATATTGTTTATTATAATAGTTCTTATGTGCTACGTCAAATCAATGCAAACCCATATTACTCATTTCTACCACAATGACAAATTCACAACAATTTTTGTATTGCTGTTATAGACATTAATTTGGGATTTTTAATTTATGGCATAAAATGAAGGAAACGTAAAATTGGAGCATGTAAAATCAAAGTTTCAATGAACCTGGCTTAGAACTTGAAGATTTCAGCAATAATCATGCTTTTACATAAAAGGAGAAAATGCTCATACAGTGCACTCACAGGTTAAAAAGTTCTCCTGATCTGATATTGCTTGTTAATTGATATGTATTCAGTGTACCAGGAGGAAAGTTATTAAGGCTTTTAAAATGGTGGCAACTGTAAATTACTTACGGCACTGAATAAACAGGTCGAAGACATTCATATAAGGGTTGTTTGGAAAGTGATTATTTTGTTAAGTACTGAGTAATTTAGGATAGTTAACAACTTACAGCTTGACGGATTGTATCTAGCGCCAATAAACTGACAAAGCAAGTAATCTGGAATATGAAGTCCAGCAACAAGGCCATTCCAGCGTAGAGAGCAAAAGCTTTAACGGCAGGCATATCAGATAGAGCACCTGTAAGAAGACAAATAAACATATAAGTAATCAAAATACTTCATATTCTAGAATAATTTTGAATGTATTAAAAATGTAGACAAATACTTGCCTAAGAAGAAACAACAGGATTCTGATAAACTAGTTAAAAGCATGGACGGTCCCACTTGGGCAACAATACGCCCAATGTGTTCTGCATAGCTTTCATTTGGACGGCGAGGCTCTCGCTGGTGTGTCTGTACTAGAATGAAGATGTTGTCTACTCCCACAGCAAGCACAAGGAATGGAATAACCTGAAATTATATCAAAAGCTATATATTTTTCACTAAATTTTAAAAAAGTATTAAAATGCCAAAAATTAGAAGAAGAAAATGCCTAGTTTGGACTGCCTTTATTTTCAACAGAAGCTTATTTATTACCTAATGAGAGAAAACTTACCAATATGTTTAACTAACAAAAACTTTCATGTAGCCACTAATCATCACTATACTCAATACTATAATATTTATACTTTAATCTGTCCTATACTATAATCTACACTATACTATATTATATTATTCTGTATTACAATCAAGTTGACCTGAGTTCGATTTTCATTTGGATCTAATGTTCTCAAATGTAGGAAAATAATAATAATTGCACATGACTTGCCAATTGACTGCACATACAATCCAGGGGGAATGTAACGTACAGAACAAGCTATTTGTTATTAAGTGAAAAACTTACCTCTATGATAATCAATGTGGCTGGAATTCCAACAAAACCAAATAGACCAACAGAACACACTACAGACGCTAGTACTATCAATACTCCTCCCAATCCAAGTGTTATCTTGCTGTCAATCTGCAATAAATTGGATGGTTTTAATTTCCGAATAGAACATTCCATTTATTAAACAACGTTACCTATTGATTAATAATTATTAGAACCTGTTCCATTTCAGTTGAAGCATGACCAAGAAATCTCGGGCAGGATATGAGGTGAGGATTTACTATGAGACCTGCTGTCCTGGTCACTCTTAACAACCTGCAAATACTGAGGTACTAATTTTCTCAGAAACTTTAACCTTAGTGAGATACAAATTATTAACATCCTGTAAAAATGTGCACAGTTCAACTAAAATGGAACAAATTATACCTATTAATTTTGTTCTTTTTTTCTTTGCATAATATAGGGTTGATACGTAAGTCTGTAGAGTTTTTGTTCATTATCATAACACGGCACTGCTAAAACAATTACTGTTTATCATCTGTCATTCATTATTTGGAGTGTTGTACTTGTAAATAAATGTTTTTTGAATGCAATAGAGAACGAAAGGCAGTGGAGGGAGCTTGAAACATTTATATCATATAAGGAGATAACACTATTGGTAAAACACTGCAAGAAAATCGTTCTGTCATTTTAAATAGGGCCACTTTGACATTCAGGAAGGCTATCTGGCTTGGATGAAGACCTTATGAGCTCTGTAATTTAAGAAGATGTCGAGTACTGTGAATTCTTTCCAGGAATGTAACCATAACTGAGGTATCCAGGAGATTGGTTGGGAGGTGATTCCACATCTTCCATGTACTTCCGATCTTGGATCCTCAGACTTCTACTTATCAGACAATATTCAACTCCTTTTTAGTAACAAAGAAGCTTTACAAACTTGGCTTGGCAAACTCAACTCCAAACCAGCAAATTTCTTCAGGTGTGATATCGAGAAACAACCCCAGCATTTGGATAATGTATAATAGATAGAGTTGATGATTTGTGGTGAATAAAAACTCAGGATTTCGTCAAATAAAATGCAAAATTTCTACATATATTTCGCTATTTAAAAATTGAATTGTCATAAAAATGGTAAAAAAAAAATCTTGAAAATCAGCTTTTAAATCTAACTGAATTTTTTTCCGTACACTGATAATATATATCAAGCAACATCCAGGAGTGATATGACAATGTCTTGAATTCATATGAAATAAAAATGAAACAGCTTACCTGATTTATTTGAGGTGCTTGTATTTTAGTTTAAAATTAAATAAATACTTTACATTGTGGTTACGGCAGTTAAAAAAATGCACAAAATCATCCTAAAATATTTTATTCGTCAACATGTAGAACTTAAAAAATAGAAGTACTAATAAAGTTAAAATAATCACTCGTCGTCATCATCACCATCATCGATGCGGTAGGGGTAAATCGAGATCTTGCGTTATGTTAAAAATCATCACGAAATTAGTGTTATGCTCAAAATCGTCACAAAATTAGTGAGGTGTGATGGAACGGTCTGCACAGAAAACAATCAACTCAATGATTAGGCATATCCAAAATTTAAAAAAATCCCAAAATTAAAAATTAAAAAATCGAAAATACAAAACTTAAAAAATCTAAAAATCCAAAATTCAAAATAAAAAATGCAAAAATAAAGAACTTCAAAGAACCAAAATTTACAAATGTAAAATCAAAATTAAAAAATCCAAAATTTAAGGATTAAAAAATCAAAATCCAAAATTTAAAAATTAAAAATCCTAAATTTAAAAATAAAAAGGTCCGAAATTTAAAAATCCAAAATTAAAAATAAAAAATTCCAAAATTAAAAAATTAAAAGATCAAAAATTTTAAAAATAAAAAAGTCCAAACACCCAATATTTAAAAGTTCTACAATCCAAAATTGAAAAAAATCCAATAATCCAAAATTGAAAAAATCCAAAAATTAAAACAAGTCTCACTTCTGTCGCGTGGCGTTCCGCGCACACTTTTTTTAAAAATATTCACAGTTTTTTGCATTAATTTTCATGAATATACATACTGAGTCGGACATTCAGGACGTATTGACAAAATTTCCAAAAACATCGTTAGTTTTCATGGAAATATTTCTGTTTATTTATGAATGTTGCCTATTTTCTGAAACCATGCTTTTTTATTTTAAATATACATCGATGTTTTTCGTCAAAATACATCGATATAATCGTCACATCGATGGGTTACCGCCGATTTTAACATCGATAGTGAATAACGATGTTTCAACAACCGATTTTCATCCCTACTTCCATCTCTTTCACGCGGGATTCGGTGGAAAACATGACGTTACAGGTTGTAGCCTCCAACACCCACTTCGTTAAACGGGAGATTGTTGAAATACGTAACTTACAGGTTGTTTTAATTCATTATTAAATTTTTATTATTCTGCTATTATTTAAAGACTGGAAGAATAGATCGGCTGTGAATTACGCCGCCGACCACAGACATCTTGGTGCCAGAAACACCTTCCTCTACCCTCTTCCTCTGAAGTTCCTTCTTCAGTTGACCTTGACATCTTCGCGTTGCAAATAAAGCCGACGACTCACGTTTTCATCAAAGGCTCACATTTTTAATTAAAATATTTTCCGTGAATAAAAAAAACACAATATATTAAAATATGAGTTAATTTAAAGTAACTTAGAACTTTTACATTTGCCCATATTTCGCGTAAAAATGGAATAAAACCTTAAAAACCTGGTATTTCGTGAAAAGTATCACATTTCGCGAAACTTCGCGAATGAATAAACACATATTTTGAATAGAAAAACACGAGAAACGAATTTATTACAGTAATTTGAACTTCTATTACTAATTTCGTGTTTTGGGGATTAACGAAGTGTGACTATCCCTAATAATAGATAATGGAGGAGAATGTATTAGTGATTAATTTCTGTATACTCACTGCCAAAACAAAAAAAAAGCCACAAATTTATGCAGCAACCCATGCTTACTACTTCAGAGAACACATATAGTTCATCTAAGAGCCAGCCTTACTGGAAAAACACTGAATATAGCCTACTTCTTACACCATCCCAACCTCTCAGAGTACTTAAATATATTTTACCCTTAATATATATTAAACTTAAGAATATTCTACTTCACATACTTCTTGTAAAAACTTGCCATTTAGAATGTGCTTTTCTATGGGTTCTCCATCATCATCTGATCTCTACTGACAAGTTTTCTTCTCTATCCAACGCATGTCTCCAGGTTGTATGAATTTTAAAATGAGGTCACTAACATAGTTTTTAGTATGCAAGTTAAATGACGTGTCCAACAACATTCTTGTATTGATTTTATGGAAGAAATAAATCTAATTTAACTGTCCTTACGGATGTCAAAATTTATACTTTTCCTCAAACAGTTATTTCTGGTCTACAAGTCATGATTTCAATAGTAAGGCAAATTACTGAAATGTGTTTGGGGAAAAGTATACATAAAAATAAAATGAATTTTTAAAAAAACATACAAAAAACAAAGACAGACAGATTTATAAAAATGTTGACATCCTAAGGACTGTGACCTCATTTCAAAATTCATACAACTTTATGACACCTGGAGGATAAACAAGAAAACTCTGACCAGTAGACATCAGCTGATGATGGAGAACCCATCGAAACGTACGTTCCAATTTGGTAAGTTTTTATTTATAGCAAATGTGTGAAGTAGAATGTTCTGAAGTTTAAAATATAATATTAACACTTCACAATGTTTTCCCGATTAATTTTATCATACTTAACTCTATTTTCTGCAAATCTGTAATAACTCTTTTTACAAATGTGGTACAGAAGTGAATTCTATGCTTACCAGCAAACGACTACAAGTTCTGATCTGTCCCAGAGCAATGGCAATGTAGGCAAACATGATAATGTAGCTGACAAGAATGGTGAGGACATCAGAGTGAGATCCCCGGTCCAACTCGTCCTCAATGGACCGCTCTGAATTGAAGGCAATTTCCATGTTTGGTGGCATATTTGCAGTGAAGTTTTTCATGAAAGAGATGTACCTGCAACACACAAGCACACAAACTGTTTATATACAACCAACCAGATTTATATTAAACACTGTAATTAACTCGCAACAGGAAACGCATCAAGGTGAAATATCCTTAATAAGTAAATATTTCAAAAACACTCAGGGTATGTATGACCACCTCCTGATGAAATATTTATGCGCTAGAAGTTGGCCAAAAATTGCGTGTTACAACCTCCCGATACAAACTATCTGGAAGGTCAACTCCCAAGTTAAGCTATCGGGAGGATAGAGTGGATGACAAACTACCAACTACCAATTAGGAAAACTAGGTGGAAACAAAATGGCTGCCCACTGGAGCTTCGTAGCTACCTAAATTACAGAAGGGCATTTTAGGTTCACATTTGAATGATACAGTATTGCACAAATTTACTAATGTACTTGTTCTGATGCAATTTAATTGTACAAATAGAAAAATACACTATGATCAAGATGTCGCACCTAGCGGAGACAGCTTGAACTAGAACAAACACACCTCTATGCTAGCTGTCTACTATTTAAGTTATGAAATTTTACTGTACTCTTCCCAATAGCAGTTCTGAGGTGGTCTTACATGGCATCTTCCAGTTAAGCTATGTGGAAGTTATGTTTCGGGAGGATTTATCGGGAGGTTGATGATTGATTTGTACAATACCTACAACATGTTTCAAGGAACTATCTACCTTGAACGAAGTACACATATACTAACTAAGAGTGAAGTTAGTGAAGTTTTGTAATCATGTACTGATGCGCAGGCATCTTACTACTCAGCTAGTTCACCATGTGTATAGGGAAGTCAAATTCCTTGTTAACTACAATAGGTATAGTCATATGCACCTAATTTTGGTGAAAATGTTTGCCTGATTTTGTAAATTTTTGTCATTTTGGTACACTTTTTGCTATTTTTATTTAATTTAATCAACATTTGCACAATTTTTGTTAGATTTTAGGACATAAAAGTTTCAGCAAACACTAATTTTAATTTATGCAGTTTAGTTTAGTTTTCAGAATTCAAATTAACCCTTATTTTCAGTTTATATCAATCAATCATGAAATCGTTTGAAGCAACAACTACTGATTTTTAATGCCACAATTCACTTTTGATAATCGAATCATAGTTGCCGCAATCTATGGTTGCCACCTTTGCAAATTTCCATTGTAATTTGCATAAATTCGGCAATTATTTTGCAATTTCGCAGAAAGGTGAATAATTTCCACATTTTAAATCAAATTTGTGATTTTGCATTGATAAATTTTGCATTTTGCACTTTCTGAAAAACAGGTGCCTCTAGGTATAGGTATAAATACTAGAATCAAAAGCAGGCTGGCAAACCAAACAAATAAGTTGAACTGGACGGTATCTTGGACAATAACCTGGTTTAGTTTGAACTTCAACTTGTTTTGTGGGTGCTGAACTTTTTTTACAATCAGAAAATTTTGTTTGTAACCAATGAATATGAATTCATGAACTTTGACACTTAAGCTGTGAAATGTGACTCCATATGGAGAATAAGACATGTACCATTACGGCTGATATCACCATTCTACCTTAAGCTTTTACAAAGCCTTAATTCCTGCTTAAGCTTTGTAGGTTCCAAGAGGCAATATCATCTTCAAATTTAAATAAGCAATGAGCATAGAGTGTAAACTTACTGTATTCATTAGGCCAGTGCAACAAACGCAAGAAAACGGTTGTCCACATTAACCAGTACTATCAATGCTATAGCCCAGGGACGGGAAGGAAAGCACTGGAAGTGTGAAGTTACCCTCCCTCTCATCCCTACTACTGTCTTTCAATCACAGATAGAGATAAGTAAACCGGTTCTTTCTGGGACTATTCGCATGGCAGATAGAAAGAATAAGGAAGGGGGCGAATGAGGGGTAGATCATTTCAATGTAGATCATTTCGCACATCCAGTGCATTACTTCCCGAGCCTGCTATAGCCTAAAATACTTTTATTCTTCTCCAGCTCATACTCACACACACACACTCCGGTCACATACCTTTCTTCCCACTTCAAAGCTGGATTAAGTTTGGTTTTGTTATGGTAATTGTTGACTAGGAATGTCAGAATGACTGATGTAGCCTTCTCGTACTTGGGTTTGCCATCAAGCGACTCTCCTGCTTCCAAGAAACCACCCAAGCCAATAGCTGGATCCACTGGACCACCATAAGGGGCCAGACATACGGGATTGTAATAATTTCTGTAAACACATAGTTAAACATGTTTAAAAACAAAATCCATACAGAAAGTAACAAAAATTCTTGCATAAATACCAGCAGGTTCCACGAAAATGCAAGTTCTGCTTTATTTGTTATGCCACAATCACGAATGTGCCACAATCACGAATGTGCCACATTCATGTTTTTGTTTCTGTTCTGTACTTGTAATATACCTACTTCACGAATGTGCCATATTTGTGAATTTAGCAGAACAGGCACAATACTTGGAAGAAAGATGATATGGTGTGTATGTACCACATTTGTTAATATAGCAATTCTTATCTAGTTAAAT
Organism: Ectobius pallidus; assembly: GCA_964059195.1. Lineage (NCBI taxonomy): Eukaryota > Metazoa > Arthropoda > Insecta > Blattodea > Ectobiidae > Ectobius > Ectobius pallidus. Next base: position 117,389,970 of record CAXKWD010000006.1, read on the forward strand.
AAACAACAAAGGACAATGGTAACAGGCAATGGAGACCTATGTATCTGAAGTATGCGAGTGACCATGGAGATTTTTATGTTGACACAAGGGGTTGACTTAAAGTTTGCTTTTATAATTTAGGTCATGGGTTACAAAACATTGTCATATATCACTGAACAGAAAGTGTATTTGTCCTTGGATTCTTTACTCTCCTGAAATCTTTTTATTATTACATTTTTTGTTTAAAACAACAGCAGCATTATGCAGTCTTTTTTGATTTTGACTGAGCAGAGGAAAAAATTATGTAATTTTACTTAAGCTCTAAAGTTTCAATTGCATTTTTCTCAAAACTAGTAAAATTGGCATTCGTGATTCTGGTATATAGGTGACGACAGCACTTTATTTAAATAATCGCAAAATCTTGATAGTAAAGCTATTCAGTGCGATAATTTTTGTATAACTTAGCAAAGAACTATAGTAAATAAAGATTTATTACCTTATTTATTCTAACATGTAGGTCTTCATACAAAATGAAAAAGTTCACTTTTTTATATTTTGTCATTTGTGGCAAAAGTAAGATTTAAATGTTTTTCTATACATGATGAGACTGTTTGAAAAGAAAAGTGGAGGCAGCAAAACTGGATATTTTTTTTCAGCTTGCAACTTCTTGGGTTCTTACTCCCTTCCCATTAGGACAGAATGAAAAGTAAAACTGACTTACGAACAAACTCTTCAGAAATACAAAATTTCTTTAGAATAATGACTACTGATTCTGTAATCTTTTCAATTAGATCAGCATGGTTTTCAATAATGCTACCATCTTCTTTAATTATGGGTCTAAGAAGTTCACTGTACACTTTAAATTTCATGATTTCAAGCTTAAGAAACCTCAAGCCATGCTCAATGGAATACTTACTGCATGCATGCTACCATATGATCAAAATAATTGACCTCAAAACCCTCTGAATCTTTGTCCGTTTCATTAAAAATGTCAAGATCATTTTGGAACCAACCCCAAACACTTTGCACAACACACTGATCCACGTTTACTGGGCCGGAGAACGGTGATGACAATGCTGCAAAACAGATTTTTTCTAGGCCATTTCCTTCTTCCTCGCCAAGCTGCATAAAGAAAGGAATATTTTAGTAATACATGTAAATTTGTCACAGCAGCAAAGCAAACAATAATAAGAAAATAAGTAAAGGCAGAAATATTTATTTTTATTTTTTTCCAGGCAAGCACAGATGCCAGAAGTACAGCACAATGAATCATTTTCTTACTTCAATCATGCCCACAATAACAGTTAAGCCATCAAATTAAGTGTCTCAGTTAAATTTTCGAAAAATTCAGAATGCTGTTTTATTTGAAATATTTTTAAAATTCAGATGTATTTATATTCCTTTTAGCTAAGAGGCCATATCAGGATTTCTGGAACTGTACAGTAGGCCATGGAACTATTTACTGTCAATTATCCTCTACTGTTGGTATATTTTATGGAGTAAACTTCAACTGCCATTGATTTATATGGACATGATATAGGATGAAATAGTAAGGATGATTCATGCATGGTATGTAAATATCCAATTTGGCATCTGCCTTTACAACTGGGGAAACCATGAAAAACCCAAGTCAAATTGGCTGGCCACGAAGTTTGAACCTGGGATCTCCTAAATGCAAGTCCAAGACGTCTTGGTCACCTCACGGGAAAATCCAAAAACAGGTGGCACCTTGGGATTAGTGGTATCCCGCCCAGCCCACCCAAAATGGTGCACTTTCTTATATACCACGATCTAGGGAATTATTCTGTCCTCGTATTACGTAGAAACTTGAGATTGGATGTTGGAGGTGTTTCGCTAAGAAACAAAATACATCACACAGTCCATGCAAATGTGATTATCGAATGGGCGGAGCTTAAGGGGCCACCTGTTTCTGGATTTCGCCCACCTCACTTGATGGTATAATATTCAAGGAAGAATAATAGCTCATACAGTAATTTATAGTTAGTTCCAGTTTATATTGTATACCCTTCTTTTAAGATGTAAAGAAATAAATCACTGTCTTCCTGTGTTTGCTATGATCCTATTAATTTCAGCATACATCAAAGATGGTTGCATCATTTATCTTCTAAACCAGGTATGGGCAACCTTTGGAAAGATGCGGGCTAAACTTTACAGGATTTATGAAGTCGCGAGCCATAGATAATAGGTAGTTGTGAAAAAAGAATCATGATACGGTTTTTTATATTTATAAAGTATAATGTTAAAGATACATGAATGAGAACAATATCAAACTGATTAGACATTTACTTACAATCAGCAGAAATTAATGAGAAGCTTGAGCTTGAACTTGAGAAACAAGATAATCAATGTTGGCATCAATACCACTAATACACAAGCGCAGAGTGTTTCCCAAATTTTCATCTGTAGGTCTGGTTCGATACTTTGATTTAGGCCTATTGCAGCATTTTTCTAGCGCTGACCGGAAGGAACACCCTCATAGTTCAGGCTTTTGTTTCCCCCCTCTCACTCTCTAGTTAGCGAGAACAGAAAATATTTACTTTTTCGAGCGTGATTTTAAAATGTTCCGCGGGCCGGATCTAAAGTCGGGGCGGGCCACATCTGGCCCGCGGGCCGGGCGTTGCCCATATATGTTCTAAACCAACACCTCTTCCTCTTAACTGAGAGCCTGGGACCTTTTGTTTTTTCACAGTTACATGGTGAACTCTGACCCATTTCAAGTGTGACCAGGGGTGTTGGCTAATCATTCCTCTATAAAGCAGGGATGAGTACCATCCTGCATTTCATGCATATGAACTTGTAAGTCAGATTCTGTGAGATCCTTATAAAAATGTGTTAATGACATTAAGCGAAAAAGTTAGACATGATAGTGTGTGCACATTCTGCAGATTGATGCCCAACCCTGTCTTAGAGGTCCGATATCCCATTATTGTGGTCTGATGACCACTAGAGCTATTATTACAGTACACAGAATCTATAGCTAATCTGAGTTCAGAACCACCATTCTTCACATAACAAGAGTTGTCACTGCTGAAGGCAATACGTTTGCTCTGAACCAGGATAGATTACCACTGAACAGTTTGGATATAGTATAACTACTAGTCCACAGGACATCCTAATATGTCCCCATTATTGAATATAAGTTTCTTACTTTTTCAGAAACTAATTTAAATAATGGTTTAGTATTAATATAGCACAGTTTGACTCTCATATTCCATACATCACATGGCAGAAATATGTTCAAGGACTATGCACAATTCCTCTAGTTTGTTAATAATAATGGAAACTATAATAGCACAACATAGTAAATTTTAACTTTTCTGAGAACCAGAGATTAATAGAGTTTAGAAGACTACTGAAAGCAACTTTGTTTGTTGGCAAAACTACTAAAAAAAGAATATTCACAAAATTTCAGTCTGCTATATCTCACTCAAGAAATCAAATTATATTTTACTGGGAAAAATTTGTGTTGTGTAGGAACTGAATTTGAGTTTTCAGCTTAGTACACTAATCCAAGTTAGCCTTTCTCTCCAGGAATGAACCAAGCCCCATTCCAAATATTCCTCTAAATCCCTATATATGTTAAGGAACTAGTGGGCAGTTTTTCGCCTTACACCCTCAAAAATGAGATCAACAACCCAAGGAAATATGGTAAATATGGTCAAAGTTTCATGAAAACAATTTAATGCAATAATGAAACTAGATATTTTATAACACAGCATGGGTGTACGGTGAAATTCTGTTTGGAGGGGGTTGAATATAATGTTTTCTCAGCTCCATGTCCTTGTGCACATTGTAACTTAATGCACTATTTCCGTAACTAAACAGTTGTATTGTGCTCATTAGTACACTATAAATAATACGTTAGTTATGCAGCACAGTATTTCAAACTATTTTCTTTAGGTATCTGTCCATTTATTGTTTTAAATAGTCTATAAATAAAACCTTTCTTCTGGGAAATTATCATAGTACTATAGGATGAATGAGCTATATTCCACATGATTTCTTTATGCGGAGCACTATGAATCATTGTATCTGCTATATATTCTGTTGTTTATGTATCGGCAAGTTGATTGCAGATGCAGTAATTTCATTTAACTACTCGTGCTGATTTCCGAAAAGTCCATTCCAGAAAATTTGGTTTTACGTATTGAAAGAATAGATGCACCTGATCACACCACATAAATATCTAGGATATCAAATCATTTATGAGAAATGTTGAACGAAATTTTGTTTATCAGTAACGCGTCACTGTTATAAGTAAAAAATTAAAAAAAAAAACCCCACCAGTATTAATAAATTATTTAATAACAATATGCCTATGCTATCCTCTACAGTAGAAGTTATTTCAGATCATTTGCTCATTGAGATTACGTAGATTGTGCATTATTATTAAATAAATTACGAAAGTATAGAATCATTAATGAGAATTGAAATTTACAAGTTTTTTTTTTAATAATGCTGTGTTATGTAAGAAAATATAAGATAACTAAACCAATTTTGTTATATTATTGTACATCACAGATATTTCGGGAGGGGTTTCAACCCCCTCAACCCTCCCCCACCGTACGCCCATGTAACACAGTGTTGACTTTTTTTAAAGGATATTTTAAAACTACATATTAAAACTACGATGAATGTATGTCTGATGCACAAGCCTGGTGTAACTTATCAGCTATGTGGTTATTGGTAACAAAATTAGATATGGCTGGTGTAGAACTTACGCAGTGGTCAAAGAACCAATCATTAAAGGCAACTATAATGAATAAGACCAGAAGCTTAAAATGAAGGGCACTTATAACTGGTACAAACTAAACAATAAGTTGGGTCTGAAATATTGGAATGAGAAAACATACCTGTTGAATTTGTTCTTGTAGTTTCAAAACATTCAGAAGAAAATTCCTGTTGAAAGCTGGTCCAAAAACAATTGGTCCATTTGATGTGTTATGAAGGATCTAAGAGGAAAAAAAATGTTACTCATAAAAACTGTTTCGTTAAAAACCAATACATAAGTACCATGAAATTCCAATGTCTAGTTTTTAGATGTATTGTTTTCCTGTTCCCACTGTTCCATTTCTCCACCCCTGAACACTTCTTATATAACCATGAAAATAAAACCTGCATTACGAATCCAGTATTCAATTGATTAGTGGTTAAAAAAAGTCCTGGAATACACTACACACATAATGTTTAAGGAAATGCGGCACTACATGTTAGTATGGATACTGTAATTCATGTACATTAAAAAAATCATGAAAATAGACTTAGTCAACTCATAATAAATTTATCATAGTCACTTCAAAGTTTAAGTTCCACAACATCAATACAAACCCTGTTAAAGTAAAAAACTTATTTTGTTAGCAATGGAAACAAGTGAAAAATAGCGAGTTTTAAAGGTAGTAATTGGAAGTGATTCCACAAACAATTTGTTGAAATGGAAGTTCAACAAGTATAACTACTGTTGTTATAAGTCTTTATGGCTAAGTGGAGTTTAAAAATGAATTAGTAATACCTCAGGTAAATGTAAAAGCTTTTATAATTATTTCAGGTCCTTGAAAAATTGTTTCCCCACATCCTTTGCTGGTCTCCCAGGAAAAACAATGAATGAGGTGTCACTGCATTAAAGTTTCATAATACTTAGAAAACTGACAGAGCTTAAAATTAATTAACATAGATAATATTCTAAAAAGTCTTGTCCCAAACAATTTGTGTAAAATGCTGCATTTACATGATTGACTTTTTTTAGATTTTTGCTCCATCTGCTATTAATACAAATCTTTGCCTAATCAACTAAGTTCTGAGGAAAATTAATTTTAACCAAATACACAGAACCTATTGCGTTTATGCAAATATCTCAGAATCAATTTTCAGCATGGTCTTCAAATAAAAATTTTAAAAACAGGAATAAATCCGGGGTGCGCGGGCAAAGAGAGTTAAGTCCACTTTCTTGTTACTGAGAATTAGAGTGACTTAACACACTATACCAGCCCAACATAGCTTTAGAGATGGATAAACCCATGAGGCACACATCCATAACTACTGTACAATTTTGATTACAGTGATACCTCGAGATACGAGTTTAATTCGTTCTGTAACCTTGCTCGTATCTCAAAGCAATTTTCCCCATTGAAATTAATTGAAATGCCATTAATCCGTTCCAGCCCCAAAAATGCTACCCCCAATTGTTTTTGTTACATGTTTTTGAATAAGAAAAATGTATTTATAAATGACAAATATTGTATAAAAACATAATAAAAGAGAATGTAAAGCAAAAAAAAAAACTGGTTTTATAAAGTGTACATACATATTTGTTACACTTTCTTCGGACCCATGGTTATAAAAAGAAATGTGATAAAGTATGTAAATGCACAAAAAGCGCAAAGCCTTAGAAAAACTTAGCAAAGATGCTTCGACAGCGAGGTAAACAAGCACACTGGGGGAATACGTGGGATAATGCACGAGACGCACGAGGCGCAGTAAACTGGTGGGCCGTGTGCAGCGTCGAAGCTGGCCGTTCCTCGTACCTCAAATGTCGCTCGTATTTCAAAACAAAACTTCGCTCGCTCGACAGCTCGTATCTCAAATAACTCGTATGTTAGGGCACTCTTATCTCGAGGTACCACTGTATGTCTTACTGGACTTAACACAAATGTAGAGAACATTTTTATCTATAACTCTACGGACATATCTCAATTTTTTAGGATGGTGGACTTAACTCTCTTTGCCCGCGCACCCCGGAAATGCTTATTAAGTAGTGGCTACTCTATTACTTACCGGACTCAACCCTGAAGCCCTAATGATAATCTGTTCTGTTCTATAGAATGGTTCGAAGTGGCTATCAAAGTATTCTCTCTCAATCCTGGATCTACTGCTAGGAGCAGCCCACAGCTCTACTGGATCAGTGGTAACTATCACATATTTTATGCCATGGCCGAGACCAACCACCACACAAAGTCCCAGGAACAGAACAGGCCAAGGATTCCGTGCACACACTGTAAATATATTTATTAATTAAATTATGCTGCAAACTAAATGATATTCAAACACATCCAGAAGAATATAATGTAAACGTTTAAGAACGAAGAAGGGGGACACCACTACCTTGATTGACTCAATCTCTCCTCAGTGCAGTTTTCATGAATATAATATACTGTCAGTGAATATTACTTTTCATTTGTCTAATAATACAGCTGTTTCTAACTATTTAAGTGTTGAAATGCTTCTGTTTTGGGGAACTCCCATAGCCATACAATTTTTGCATAATTTATATCATGTGGGCTATTAAATTTTGTCTAATAAAAAACAAGATAGCATTATTATTTTGCTGTTCTATATCTATACCTAACTCTTAAGAACAATGTATTTACATACTAAAAAACAATACTTAAAAATAAAATAAAGTAATGTTGTCAATATGATGGTTGGACCTATTTTGCAATTCTAAGTTGCAAGAGATCTGGATCACTCTTAACTCTGTAAATTTTACCCATCAACTTGACAATCACGAACACCCAACGACAATTTAATCTCAGTACATGACAAAACAGACATGGTACTAGTAAACAAAACTGATTTCACAAATATTTTTTTTAAGATGAAGGGGTTAGGCAAGGGTTTGAAATGAATGCATGACTATGGAAAAATATTTTAGATAGTTAATGGTTTGTGTCTGCAGCCAGCTAACTGTAGTTGCTTCTACATTCTTAAAACACCATAAGATAAAATTTATGAAAATTCTAAAAAAAAAACCAGTATCTTAAGCAAAATTAGCATTCTTCAAGAATCTCTTTCAAAACTTTGACAGACTCCTGGACCACAGGTTAGGGGTCATTGCACTAACACACTACTTTTATATTGTGAGTTCAGCAAATGAGCTGAAGAAAAGTTACTTTTGGACACCACAAAGTCTCCCTAGACAAACATTTCAAGTAAAAGAAGCAAAATCAATGAATTTTCATCAAGTTTACACTACCTATTTTTCTACTATGTTATTAATCACTTGCCACGCATTCTTAAAATAAACTGCACAAAACAGCTTGAAAGGAAGGTACTGCAACCATATCATAATCAAAGAAATTTTTTTATTATTTGTCCGGTTTTACAATGTAGCCTACTTCAATTTAAATTTTCTGGTAACCCAAGATTACACATATAATTTAATTTTCTTTCGCTTTTATGACTATCTGTCCATAAATTCACTTCAATATTTCTTCTTCTAATTGAATCCTGAATTCCTTGTATCCATGTGGTCAGCGGTCTCTCTTTTTTCTTCCTTCCTGGTGGTTCCCCTTCCATAATCCTCCATGGTAGTCTCTCCTCTAACATCCTTTTTGTATGTCCATACCATAAGAGCTGTTTTTCTTTGACAAAGCCAGTGATCGAATTTATGACATCCATTTTCTTCCTGATGATTTCATTTCTGACTTTCTCGTCTAGATATCCCTGCAGACCGCCTCCAAAAGTCCACCTCAGTTGCCATTAATCTTTTTATTAATTGGGATTTAACTGTCCATACTTCTGATCCATATGTCATATTGCTTCTGATAATTGTGTTAAAGATCTTTCCTTTTGTTTCCTTTCTAATCCATCGATCCCACAGAAACCCAATCAAAGAAATTTACTGCATTATTTTATATCAAAAATATCATATGATGCAAACACTGGCAACATGTGACAGCTGGACTTAAAAGGAAACAGCATATATTGTTAATTTATGAATAAATAATAATAAAAAAACTTACATTGTCCCAACTACCGGTAATCATACCCTAATAAAAGTCCATATACCTAAACCTAGACTGCAAGCTGCAAAAATACTTCAGAATGCAAAGGTGCCTACAAAATGAGAATCTTAGCATAACTGTAAGGGCTTCAAAACAAAATTCTGAACAACTAAAATATAGGAAGTTGAAATTATGAATTTAAATAATTCCTTCTCTTCATTCAGCGATAGATGAGGACCCACGTCATCTCAGCCTTATACACACAAGTTAGGATAACACTATGAGGAAATCCTGCAATACATTCAAGCATTAAAATTCTGAAAAACTATTCTCTTTGTGTGTTCTATTGTTTCAAATAAATCTTCACTATCCAATCATAGCACAAGTTTCAATGTAGGCCTACTCATGTAAGTGAAAGTCTAACAGATGTACTTTATTCTCAAATAAAATAAAATCAATCAAATATCTTGTTCTTTGAAGTTTAATGCACACCTTATAAAATACATTACTCAATCCACTTACTTGTTCCCCACCAATGGAAGAATCTTTCCAGCAGAATATCAGATCCAGCTCCTAGTTTTTCCAGTAAAGACGGATCACCACGATCCACACATTTCGGTAGAGCAGCATCGTCTGTACTCATGACACCTGTAGACAATCATTTAATATGAAATAACAGCTTTTTTATTATCCTTGTATTGATTTCATATTAATATATTGATCACCCTGTTCTGGAAAAAGTAAGCTTCCTTCACTCTGCATTCTGACTAGATATACTGATGCAAATGACTGAATTGCTTAACTATAAAGGAGATGAAATACCCATTGCCAACATGCCTAAGCAGAGACATATTCCCAGGAAATTGGAAATGCATTTTCCTAACACCTACAAATTTGTCTGGATGACTGTTTTTATAGCCTTTTCTACTAAGCCTTTCCTACTAAGAAAGATCACAGGAAAAAAGGAATTAAATTAATTTAAAAAAAAAATTGTACAACTGGCTCAATTTACTCTGTCAAGGTATACAAGAGAGCTCTGATGCCCAGGAATTGTACTAATCCCAATGTCTGCTATTTGTTATACATATTTAGCTTGTTATAGTTATTTAATGATTGTATACTGTTCTCTTCACGCAATGTAGAATCAGACAGGGAAATAATGTTCTGAAGCCTCAGCCATTGTGAAGTCTGTTTTCTTCCTTTTATTATAAGCCTACTGCTTGTTCATCTCACCACAGATTTATGCTATGTGCTGTACTCTGAACCTTTTTCTAAAAATTCAAATAAATTTACCCATCCCCTTAGAAGAGCGAAATTACTGTACTACTGTGGCCTAAAACTTATATTAATACCAGAAACTACAATATAATATTGAATCTGGGCTGCTAAATTCTTCATGTGACTTATTCAGAGGTAAAGTGAGGATATGTAAACTGAAAAATCTGACAATGGGATTAACTATCAAGTACTACATTATATTTTAACAGACATGGATATATTTTGTAGACTGTAAGTTTCTTGCTTGGTTTTACTTAGCTGTAAAGTGAAAAAGGGTCAAAGAAATCAAGCCCTATGCAAACAAGAAGCTGCAGGCAACATTTAAGGACAGGTATCCATTTTCACTGTCCAGTGATGAGCTTTAGCCTGCATGTGTGGAAGACTGAACCTAGGTCGTTAAAAAATTTATAATAAATTCAAAATTCAGACCTCTCACGATTGGCACAGAATTAGTATTTTCAAACTTTGTGCTTTCTCATCCTACTGCATAAGTAGACCTGGGATTTTAGGCTCTAAAAAACTTTGTTTTAGGCACCTAAAATAGGCTTTTAAAACAAGTAAATAAGCTTTTAAACTAGAAAATAGGCACTTAAAATATGCTTCAAAAATGTGTAAATAGACTGAAAATATACTTTACAATATTACAACTGTAGCGTGACCTTTTTATTACTGTTAGAAACGTGGTATATCTATTCTTAACAGAAATAACTGCGAAATTAAGACAGAATTAAAAAGACATTTAACAAAAGCATTTATGGGTCATTAGAAAAATTAGATCTCTATAGCCTCGAAGGGCCTTGGATTTCAATAACGGCCAGCTCATGGCCTGCAGATATTGGATGGTCGTGTGGTCAACACACTGGCGACTTGACACAGTATGTCCCTTCTTACTGCTTGCTCCTTGTTCTTTTGAGCTAATCCTCCCCCGTCAATCAGTATTCCTTTGGCAACAATTGTTTGGGAAAATCAAGTTTCTGTGAAAAACTGACCCTTTGCTGTTCTGCTCTTCATTCAAGGATCTCCATGATTGTAAAAATTAGGCATTTTAGGCATTAAAATAGTAAAATGGGCTCTAAAGGCCCATATAGGCATTTTAGGGCACTATAAAACATATTAAAAAATTTTCATGTTATTTCATAACGAACAAAATAGGCATTTGCCTTAAAATCCCAGGCCTATGCATAAGCTATCCCATGCTGTAATACTGCATTATGTGAATTGTTTCTTTTGTCTTAACAGACCTCTCACAACTGGAACAGAATTAGTATTTTCAAGCTTGGTGCTTTCTCATGCTGTAATACTGCATAAGCTATCCCATGCTGTAATAATGCAGTATGTGAATTATTTCTTTCAACCTAACACTATGATGAGGGCATTTTTACTATGACTAGAAAAATGTCTGTATGCCTGTATGATAGCTCTATTAATGTAAAGATTTGTGTCCACATGAGAGATTCAAGTGACAGACACTATTGAGTATAATCTCATTTGGTCTGCCCACCAGAAAGTCCTAGTCCAATTCTGAGGGTATCGCCATTGCTATCAAAACTGTGTCTACTCAAATCAAATGCTACGCAAATCAATCTTTCACATCTTGTAATTACTGAAAATACTTTATATACTATTATATCGACATAGCTAGATGAAACCCTTTCAAGGTATTTTCTTTAGAAGATTCCCAACAATTTAGGAATTTTGGCAGGATATCAATAACAAAATATTATAATGAATTTGGGATGGCCAGAAGTTAAAATGTGAAATGCAATTCCTGCAAAATGTAAACTAATGGTGACAACGCTCTTTTTGGTACTAAGCAATTGACTTATTCTACCATGGGAAGTTGAGTGGACTGATCTTATTATACTATAATTCTAAGCTCTATGGTGCTACATGGATAGACAGGGCCTACCATTCTACTAGCATCATCCACCTTTGCCTTCTCTCTATGTCCATCACCACTCTCTCTCAGATAGCGCTCTCCGACTTACGTACATGAAACATTACTCTAGTGCGCTTCTGTCACTCTCAGCTATTGAGTGGATTCAAAGCTCAAGATTGATTGTAAATGTTAAAACCTTAAAAACTCATTTCTGTTATACATTATTATTAACAGCAGTTAAATTTGTTATACTGGCCAAGATTTTATTTCAAATAGTAAATCATCTACTTTCTAAAGAAAACAGAATCAATATTGTAAACAATAAGCAGAGCTGCTACAAACAGGTACAATAACCAGAACCAAAATTTGAATTAAATTAACCCATCCTCTAACTGAAACTCAAATTTTAATTTGGAATGTTTTTAAAAAAATTATAGGAATCATACAAATGGAATAAATTCCTTCATTCTGAATAGTAAAAAAAGATGACATTTATGGAAAAACCAATAAACAACTCTCAAACAAATTAATTACACATCCCTCTGATAGTCCAAACAAGGAGAAAATTACTAATTTAGCTGAAGGGAAGATTTCACCATATCCTTGTAAATCCATCTGATAGTCCAAACAAGGAGAAAATGATTAAGTTCGCTGAAGGGAAGATTTCACCATATCCTTAAAAATACTTAGATGTCAGGTAACTTCTCGCTCGATCATGTATTTTGAAATTAAAACTCTGATATTTAAAGCAAAATTATGATAAAAAATGTTGAATTTTAGGCAAGCAATTTTAAGCATATTTACATTTTCAACATACGCCAACAATAATTAAGAATTTCTTTTACATAACTATAATAAAAAGAGGTATCTGAATTTTAAGTTGAAAAGTTTTAATAATTCAGCAAGAAGAAGACATAACACACAAAAATCTACAGATAGATTATACCTTTTGACAAAATACAATCAATCAAACAGAAACATCACACGCTACAAAGCTTATGTAATTAACACATAATGAACCGAGTTTCAGCTTGCCATGGAAACTCTGTTCGGGTATAAACATTGTTCTCCCGAAATTATATAAACAGTGACAGTGTATTTTCGTATTTCTCTCATGAACTCTTTAAATCCCGCTTACCTTCACTAATAGACAGTTTATCTCGCGAAAGGGAACACGCGCGCCATCTATCGAGTGCTCTCTAGAACTGTGAACTTCTGAACTTGGCCTACAGAGGGCAGGTGCTCGCCTGTCTCGCATGTCTATACTTCGGTTGATCTCGGCGGTACTCGGCTGTGTTTTGATTGAAGACAATATGGCGGACTATGAGTTGGCTTGATTTTCTAAGAAGCGGTGTGATATTTACGCTCATTGGTCTCCCGGTTCGTTATAAACTTTCGGATTGGTCCTTATAATAAACTGTGTTCCATTGAAAGTGACTGTTACGGCCGTGGCTTTAGTATTGGTGTCAAGTGAATGAGTGGATGTCTCGTATGTGCGTATTGGTAGGTTAAGTCACGTGAAGTCTTGAATAGTCGCCTAGAGGGGTTGGCGTCAGGACGCTCTCTCTCTCTACCTTCTGGCAGTCATGGCGGACGACAAACTATTCTGAAGCTCTGCTTCTAAATCTGGTAAATAGGTTTAAAACCTTGTTTTTGCTTCTGAAACACAGGTAAGCGTTGGATTTTCTTTCTCAGTATGAGTTAATTAATAAATCTTGATTTTCCCTTCGTTTTTTTATAATTCTTCTCATTTCTAAATGTAGCTTCATTTGGCGTGGGGACGCCCATCAGCATTGAGTTATAATGTAGTACTTCAGGTCCCTTTTCGACATGTAAAGTAATTTCTCCCTTTGTTCTTTTCACTTTAAATTAGTTTCCTTTTTGTCTTCGTTACCTGTATTTCAGATTGCTGTTTTTGTCTTCAGACATAGCGTGTCCGTCATGGCGGGAAATAAGCCAGTTCCCCCCCTTTCAATTCAATGGATGGGAGTTGAAAGGCCTTTTAGGTGTAACTAATCAAAATTTATAGGCCATCCGTAGGGTATTTCTTTTAATTTAAAATAAATGTAATTTATTTTGGGGGATTCTTTTATTTTCATGTAACATACCTGTGTTTTAATTTAGGTTGTAGGGTACAAGAATACATGTAACTGCCTGTTCTTTATGTATTCCTTTTAAATATGAAGTGCCATTTTAGTTTATTTTAAAAATCAACAATAGAATTTAAATAAAGCAGTTGTATTGAGGTACTTCCACTCTTTTCTTTGTAAATAAATATGTATATTTTAATTGGTCCATGCAATTTCATCACAGATGAAAGTGCAGGTTTCTAATTGGGTAACCTCCTAGTGGGCTGTCCTTAATAAACCCCTGGGGTGGGCACGTTAGTTATAAGTACCCTGTGGGCGGGTTCTTCAGTTCGCTTCCTCCTGGCTGCTTGAGAAGTAAGAAGAGAGCTTCGCAGCCAGTCTACCTGTCTTCGTGCGACCTGCTGTATTCTTCAGGCCGTCTTGAGCTGAGGGATTTCCAGCTACTGTATCCTTTTGAACAGCTTATTATGTTAATTATATTGGGGTAAGTCTTTTTCCCCGGGAGGTGGCTCAATTAATGTTGAGCAGAGCGTGGTTCTCTTCAAGATCCATGTTCTGTTGTTCTTCTTAGAAAGTATTTAATGGTAGCATCGCGGTGGTTCTCTTCTAGAAACACGTTCTTTGTTTTGCTACCAAACTAACTAATAAATATGGATTGCATGGTTCTCTTCAAGTTCCATGGTTCTTTGTTGTAAATATATAGTGTAAAATAAGATTTTAAACTTTGATTCGGTGACAGATTTTTTGAAAACCGTCTGTTTTCTCATCTGTTTTCACCTGTAAGATGATTTCCAAGTAATTTTCAGAGTGGAAGTATTTTCTTTTATATAATGTAAATAAATTTTAAAGGAAACAGTTGACTAATATATTTTGACATTTAAAAAAGAATTTGTACTAATTGTAATAACAATTATTTTAAGAAAGCAAATAGGGGTAGAAGTGTATTTATGTGTGTTAGGTCTATTATGCTATTCTCTCTCTAAAGTTTCTTATTTTGTATGTTTCATGTAAAACTGAGATTATGGAGCGTCTTAAAGTGAGTGCGGATTTCCTTCTCAAGGATGATGTGCTTTATGAACTCCAAGTGAGAGGAATAATAGTTAACCAAAAAGACTCAGTGACAAGACATTCCCCACCAGGATTTTGTTTATGGACTATTCCGGAGGCACGACTGCATACGACGACTAGCTCCTGTTGGTAGATACTGCAAACAAGTAAAGTTATATGTACATAGTTCCGATAGTAGTTATATGGTGTCAGTGTAAGATGTAGTTGCTTGTTTTGTGCTGTTGTTCTGGCTGTTTGGTTGGTGATTTCTTTATCTCTGGTGAGGTGTAGCTCCTGTAAGCCAGGGGAATGTTGGCGGCGAGCGGCTAAGGGTGCTGTGGTCGACCTCAGTAAGGATCTGGCTTAGCACGGCGGTAGTTGGTGCATCCATGTTGGGTGTACTCTCGGTTAGGGTAGTCAGAGGGAAGTTGTCTTTCTTTTCAGTCAGAGGGACTAGCGGACTGTCGAGTACCATCGTTGCTGACAGGCATGTTATCATCTTGTGCATAGAAATTTTTAATATGTTCCTGGAGTTTACCAAATGAAAGGTTAGGCAATGAAAAGTTGAGGTTATGTTAGCTCATGAAAGGTTATGTTATGAGAGGTTAGGTGTAAAAGGCTAGGCTTAGGTCAGGTTAAGTTAGGTAATATTTGAGACGTAGGAGTAAAGTAAAGTAGTTCACTATAATGCCAATAAGGAAGTAAGCGACTTTGATCTTGTTGTTACTATGCTGGTTGTATGCAACTCACATTATCAGCCCTGCTGCGTATGGGAGCAGCGGTGAAATTGATTCCTGGTGATGCATTTTGGAGCTTGTGTTTGCAAGACAATACGCTCATAAGTAAATAGAGAACGCTCGTTAAGTGAGATATTAGGCCCGTATCTCCTTGAGAAGTTTCTAACTCCAGTAACTATACAAGCAAGAGAAATTGGAACAAATAAGACCGTTAAGGCACATGTTTCCAATGTAAAAAGGTCCTAATGTACAGTATTCCTAGTGTCGAGTCAACCTTATAGTGATAGGTAGTATTTTCTTGAAGCGAAGATGTTAGAGTTTTATATTTTTTCATCCCCTTTCTCCCATTTTACACACTTGGCACGGCCAAGTCCTAAGTGAAATCCCCGACAGTTGCTAGGACGCAGGATTCCCTAGTTTTCTCTCCGGGCTGAGGGAATGTCAGGAACGGTAGGATGTTATAAATACTTAAATACTCTCCTTAAACTAATAATGTGACTATTGTAAAGGAAAATATGGAATCTAAGGAACTAGTAAAGCTAATCCCAAAATAGACACATATAGCGACAGAATAACAAAAGAGTATGTAATGAATCGCAGAAGCGCCATTTACTAAGAGAGAATAGCATAAAGAGAATTTTAAGTAGACAGGATTTTAATTAATATGAATTAATATTAAGATGTGTGATAATAATTAGTTGTTTAAAATATTATTAGAAGAGTTTATTACAAGTGTTGAAAAAGAGAGTAAGTTGATTTTATTATCTGTTAAAATTGAAACGTTAAAAAATATATGTATAATATTAGAAATATGTATTTAGTTTATGCTGAAAGTTTAATTATGTGTTGAAATTGATGTCAGAAATTGTTAAGAATACTAAGATAATATAAAAGGTTGTTCATTGTAGGCTAGTGTGCAATTAGTATGTGTGAATATTATTTAAAATTTGTTAAGAAGGATAAAGTAAAATATGTCTTTAAGTATGGAACAAGAGTGAAAACAAAAGAATGTAGTATGCGTATGAGGTATGATTAAAATTTTGTAAATTCACTTGACACTCGCCGTGCATCCCTTCACTGCATAAAAGAAGAAGACCGTGAGAGACACTGTATTAAGAGAAAAATATTTCTGCTGCTGTATCCAATGTTTCAGAGATGTTTTGAGCTGTTTAGATGACCTCTGACCTGTGGACGGGACTTGTTCTTGCACAGCTGATGCCTGTCATGCTGCCATCTCTTGGAACCAAGCAGTACCTTGCTCAGCTGATGTCTCCTAGCTGCCTATGGTCAATTGCCAAGCAGAATCTTGCTCAACCGATTCCTGAGTAGCAGCTGACCTGCTGAATCATGGTTGTGAGCTGCTGTTGGAGCCGAGCGGTACCTTGATCAGCTGATGCCTGTCTATTCCTGTACAGCTGATGTATTCTGGTCCTGATCAGCTGATGCCAGCCAATGACCTTCTTCCCAGCTGATGTCTGGAGACTTGTGTCCTTCTTCTTGGAACCTGGCCACTTCCTATGCTTGATGGCTGTCTCCCTGGTAATCTTCGATCTTCCTTGATGTCTACCCATCTCTGCTGGTACTACTGTGTATGGTGTTGTTTACTAAGCATATTTTGGACAACAACTTTTCTAACCAACAGTCTATTACACAACAGTGAATTACATAACCTAGAACTCATTATAATATTAGTAAATTCTGTGCTGTGCGCCCGTTTCCACATGAACTTCATATATATACTTGGTCAAGTCTAAAATTATTCTGGACTATTGAAATAAAGCTCAAGGACCATATTTCAATTCCGGGTGTGGGAGTGTGAACCGAGTTTCAGCTTGCCATGGAAACTCTGTTCGGGTATAAACATTGTTCTCCCGAAATTATATAAACAGTGACAGTGTATTTTCGTATTTCTCTCATGAACTCTTTAAATCCCGCTTACCTTCACTAATAGACAGTTTATCTCGCGAAAGGGAACACGCGCGCCATCTATCGAGTGCTCTCTAGAACTGTGAACTTCTGAACTTGGCCTACAGAGGGCAGGTGCTCGCCTGTCTCGCATGTCTATACTTCGGTTGATCTCGGCGGTACTCGGCTGTGTTTTGATTGAAGACAATATGGCGGACTATGAGTTGGCTTGATTTTCTAAGAAGCGGTGTGATATTTACGCTCATTGGTCTCCCGGTTCGTTATAAACTTTCGGATTGGTCCTTATAATAAACTGTGTTCCATTGAAAGTGACTGTTACGGCCGTGGCTTTAGTATTGGTGTCAAGTGAATGAGTGGATGTCTCGTGTGTGCGTATTGGTAGGTTAAGTCACGTGAAGTCTTGAATAGTCGCCTAGAGGGGTTGGCGTCAGGACGCTCTCTCTCTCTACCTTCTGGCAGTCATGGCGGACGACAAACTATTCTGAAGCTCTGCTTCTAAATCTGGTAAATAGGTTTAAAACCTTGTTTTTGCTTCTGAAACACAGGTAAGCGTTGGATTTTCTTTCTCAGTATGAGTTAATTAATAAATCTTGATTTTCCCTTCGTTTTTTTATAATTCTTCTCATTTCTAAATGTAGCTTCATTTGGCGTGGGGACGCCCATCAGCATTGAGTTATAATGTAGTACTTCAGGTCCCTTTTCGACATGTAAAGTAATTTCTCCCTTTGTTCTTTTCACTTTAAATTAGTTTCCTTTTTGTCTTCGTTACCTGTATTTCAGATTGCTGTTTTTGTCTTCAGACATAGCGTGTCCGTCATGGCGGGAAATAAGCCAGTTCCCCCCCTTTCAATTCAATGGATGGGAGTTGAAAGGCCTTTTAGGTGTAACTAATCAAAATTTATAGGCCATCCGTAGGGTATTTCTTTTAATTTAAAATAAATGTAATTTATTTTGGGGGATTCTTTTATTTTCATGTAACATACCTGTGTTTTAATTTAGGTTGTAGGGTACAAGAATACATGTAACTGCCTGTTCTTTATGTATTCCTTTTAAATATGAAGTGCCATTTTAGTTTATTTTAAAAATCAACAATAGAATTTAAATAAAGCAGTTGTATTGAGGTACTTCCACTCTTTTCTTTGTAAATAAATATGTATATTTTAATTGGTCCATGCAATTTCATCACAGATGAAAGTGCAGGTTTCTAATTGGGTAACCTCCTAGTGGGCTGTCCTTAATAAACCCCTGGGGTGGGCACGTTAGTTATAAGTACCCTGTGGGCAGGTTCTTCAGTTCGCTTCCTCCTGGCTGCTTGAGAAGTAAGAAGAGAGCTTCGCAGCCAGTCTACCTGTCTTCGTGCGACCTGCTGTATTCTTCAGGCCGTCTTGAGCTGAGGGATTTCCAGCTACTGTATCCTTTTGAACAGCTTATTATGTTAATTATATTGGGGTAAGTCTTTTTCCCCGGGAGGTGGCTCAATAAACACTATTAAAATACAGAACTAGTAAGGAACACTGAATATAATAACACTAAATTTGGAAACATAATTTTACAGAACAATAGAAACAAGCAACTTAATGACTACCATTTACTACGAAGCTGTGGATTACCATGATAGTAACAGCTAAATGAATATAAACACAGAACGACAGCTCTAGTAGGATTCTAAGTTCTACAAAGTAAGATGAGTATGTACATAATATAACATTTTCATTAGATGAAAATAAGAATTCCACCCTCCACTTTGAATCTGTCAATTAGAAAAATGAATGAACCTATGGTGCAACAGAAAAAAAGCTCTTTAAAATAATGACATTGAACATTAAAGCTACATAGAACCATTATTTTCACATTATTGCTGAAATATATTTTAAGTAGCAACCAATCCTAAATTTGAATTAAATCCTAAATCAGAAAATGAATCTAGATATCTAGGAGACCTTTAGTAAAATTCTATGCTCTTTAATCCATCGGCATGCTTTTTTTTTTTTTTTTTTTTTTTTTTTTTTTTAAACATGACACACCCATAAATACTAATATTTTTAGGCAAAAAGGAGAATTTCGTATGTAAATTTGGTTTTTTACTTGTGCCATGAGGATGGATAATGCAAAGTAAGCTTATATTTTGTCCGATGTTGTAGGGAACTATTGAGTTACTGTAGGAGAATTCGGATTTTTACTATAAAATTGTACTGCAAACCTGTTTGTTTCTCTGGCTATTTGATCCCAGAGTGAGTCGTGGACCATGAGTTGAAAAACTTCTACAATGTTTGGTTCAGGTCGTGGGCCATGAGTTGAAAAACTTCTACAATGTTTGGTTCAAGGGGGAAGATAATTTATGGCTGGTTTTATCCAAGGATTTGATGCAAAATAAAATTCTGATGGTTTACCCCCAGTTAGAGTCCATTTTCAACACTATTCCCTTTTTTTTTCTTTTTTTCTTTCTTTCTTTCTTCCCCCCCCCCCCCTCTACTGCTGGTGATTCTGTTTCATCATTGTCACTTGATTCGAGAATTTAACTTAAAAATCGATAAATAATTTCTTTAACTTAAATGGTAGAAGGGATGTCATGCCATCTACTGACAGAAAGCTAGTACTAAAAGAATCAGTGACTCAAACCAGTCTGGCAGCTGTGATGGTGTAAACGGACTTTAACTGTGCACACGGCTCAGAGCAGTGATGGTAGGTTAAGAGGTTCAAGAGCTACAAGCTTGAAACAAAAGGTCTATCAGCATGGCTGGTGATGTTTCTCACCCTGGAAAAACTTGTTTGTTATCTGTAGGTGTTGTGATCTGCTTAGTACTACAGTGTTTTGCAAATGACAAACAATTTGTTCTTCTCCTGCTTAGATACGCAGTCCAATCAGAGACGGCAAGACGGAGGGGAGACTCTTACTGCTGGCGACACTTAGTTTGCTCTTACACGTGATTGGCGGTGAAGGAAATTGCTTCTCATTTGAAAAATACTGTAATTACTTTGTAAATACACTAACAGGGCTCAATGGATTAACAGATCCTGTGAGATAATGGCTTTGGATGTAAAATACTTTTTATAGATAATTCTACCCTATTCAGAAAGGCAGCATGTCCTCTACTTCAAACATGAATTAAATAATCATATTTTTACATGACAATTCTGACTGTGCTGTACACATAAGCTGTGATGTGTGAGAAAGAAGCAAACCAACATGCAGTTAATATACACACAAGAAAGAAAAATCTATTATTTTACATTAACATTCACACTACACAACAACACACAAAAAAGGAATGGAAACAAAACCTTCAGTTATTAAAATAAATTAATGATAAGGCACATGAAGAAAGACTTCCTTTTTGCTGTAACAGCAACCACAACAGTTTCATGCAGACAATAAAACGAATGATTTGTGACCAAGAAAGACTATTACTTACTACAATGAAAGCTGTACATAAATTATTTATCGGTAAATCAAAGCAAAAACCAGAAATTACAATATTTATTTTTAATAATAGAAGACTAGATTCAACTGTGACATTAGCTGAGGATGACCACAATAGTGTTTAAATATATTCTTGGGGGGGGGGGGGGGGACACTATAATTTAATTGAAACTTAGTTCTTGATCTTTAGCTTCAAGATTTTTGTAATGCAATGCCTCAATACATTCCTTCTTCACATAATATATATTTCCCCTTAAACTCCACTGTATGTTTATAATTTTTCAGTAAGACCACTTTACATAACTTGAGCAAAAATCAAGACATATAGCATCTATTGTTTGAGCACTACAGACCTTCATTTGTAGAAGAATGAAACATAAATATCACAATCCAAATACAATATCTAGCTGGATTTAAATGAACATAGAGCAGAACACCTGCCTAAATGGTAATTTTGAACATAAAACCTCAAATTTATTATGGCATGTACTATTCAGGGAAGATGCCAAAAGAGCTTTACATTTTCAGCTTAAATCGAAGTACGCAAAGTTTATTTTTACTGGTTGAAAAGCTGGTTGGCAACACTACTTATACAGGGAATCCATTTTATGCGGAAACTTTTTAACAGCGTTGCTCCTGCTCACACTTTCCCCGCTGTTGCGCTTGCACCGGCCGGGACCGTGTTCCGTTACTACCGGCAAATCAAGACTTTAGAAACAATACAAAATAGAATAACTCAACCAATTTATTATCAAAATAGGCCTACATGTAGAGGCTTATTACTCACCATTTTGTACGGATGGTACAGTCAGGATATTTATGAGAAAATCTCCGAACGCACCTTCTATGGTTATTTCTCAATAAGTAACATTCCACCAAATAAATTCGCTGTTCAACCGTATACATTTTCGATAGTTTTCTTACGTAACACACAACAATAGACAAGCGTCTCACTACAAGACACTACAAGACACGGAAGCAACTAACCGCTTGTAGGGTCTATGCTTTGTACAATGCTAGTGCGGCAATGCGGCAGTGATGCGAGGTTTCCTCATAAAATGGACTCACTGTACATCATGCAGCTTATAAAGCTATATTCAAGGCCACTGCCAGCACAGACCATCCAAAATCTGTACAACATTTAATAATATGTGTATTTTAATTTAAATTTGTTAATCGGTTCTCAGAATTATATATCGGTATGCAGTGGCATAGTGATTGAGGCACTACACTACAAACCGAAGGTCGCATGCTTCATCCCCGATGAGGTTGTTGGGATTTTTCAATTTGCTTAATCCTTTTTAGGTAGCAGCTATTTAGGTATAATTAGGTAGCCTATGGCCCTGGGGTCGACTCAATCTCATGCAAGTCTGGGAGTAAAGGCGACCAGTGGACTGGTAAGACTGACAACCTTACCACCTTCATGTCCCGAATGTCTAAAATCTGGAAGCCTCAACCTCCTGGAACCCTTAGGGCTTCCATGGCCTTTACAGGGAACACTTTACTTTACTTTTACTCAGAATTACATAAAACAGAGTACAGTACTACTAGTGAAATAACCTTTAAACAAGCTTTCTCCCTTCATTTCCTAATCACAAAATACATTCCAGGTAGTTCATCTTTCGAAAATGACAAAACAATGCAGAAAAAATTACACAAAACAAGCACAAGTGTTAGTTGCAGACAGAAGTAAAGCAGACATATAAAAAGCAAAAGCAATCTCACAATAAAATATGCTTACATATCTATAAGCAATATACAGCTTTATAACCCTAAGGAACTAAACCTACTGGATCGTTTTGACTGTAAAGGACTCTCTTCCTCATCTGCACCCAAGGCAATCCGGGATTGGTTAATACCAGCCAGCCGCTGCCCAACTGCATGTCTAACCTCGTCCGCACCCTCACCACGTACCAGGTTTGCTGTAAGAGAGACTGATGTTATAGATCACCGGTGTGCTCAACCAGTGGATGCTCTCCATTCTCGAACCTCAGGTTCATTTTACAAAATAATGTGCATAAAATATTGTACCAGAATTTGAGGATTGTGATTTTTCACGATCAATACTGAATATATATAGGCCTATCATAATTCTTTGAATAATGTAACCTAACCATTTTTGGAAAAGTCTAAAATAAAAATAAAATATGCAGATAACTAACTTTTCTATCTTTCTTACCTAATTTGTAGTTTAGAAACTAGACTACACAAGTCGAGCAAAGAACAAAAAATTTGTATTTGTACCTCTTATAGTCATGGGATATCAGAAGCAAAATATCGATACGAACATCAGTTACTAATATCGATATCGGTATAATATCGGTAAGAAAATATCAATATTATCTAAAATGTTTATTTTGCCCATTTGATTAAGTGTATTTTTGTTCAAGTTCCTCTCTCACCCTCAATATTTTTAAAGAGCAGTACCCATTTCACGACATTAACTGAAAAATTAATGTCAAAATATCGGATATCGTAAACAAAATATTGATATTCGATAATATTGATATAGATAACCTCTTATAATCAAAGTTACAATTATTATATATATATATATATATATATATATATATATATATATATATATATATGTTCATTATATATATTCATGTTATTTCGCATGATTAAACAAACCCATTTCTTCTATTACCGGAAGCATGAGTGCAGAATTATTATTATTTGCTGTTGACTGTACCGGGCAGCAGAGCTCCAAAGCTTGCAATACAATACTTGCAACCATTCTAAATTTAAGAGTTTATGAACTTATATGTTCCAGACTATTTGAACTTGAATGGTAAACATCAATCGTGTAATTATATAAGAGTTGAATTTTTACACAGAAACTTCACTTTTGGTATAGTTTACCTGTACTAGTTTTGGCGCCTTTGCAACCATTGTCAACAGCTATACTTCAACTGCCATGGTGCCCTCCCACAGACGTGGTACAAACTCTGAGATGAGGTCCTCATTGGTCGGGATATCGAAGTTCATGATTTGGTTCCCCTTCTTGTGAATAAAAATCCTTTCCCAGACTGAAAGTTCCTTGTGTCCATGGACACATTCTAGTAGTTCTGGATCCCTGTCAACTTCATGTCCATCATCCGAAAAGTGTGCCACTACCGCTGATTTGTCTGATTATTTTGATAGTTGATGTGTTCTTATGTGTTCTTTAGTTCTGTCTTCCAATGTCCTCTTGGTTTTTCCTATATAGACTTTTTTGCAATCATTACATTTACAGGAGGCTTCCAAATCAGGCATCTACCAATTTAAACGTAATGATTGCGAAAAAGTCTATATAGGAAACACCACGAGGAAGTCAGAATTAAAGAACACATAAGACACATCAAATATCAAAATACAGACAAATCAGCGGTAGCAACACACTTTTGGGATGACGGAAATGAAGTTGAGAGGGATCCAGAACTACTCAAATGTGTCCATGGACACAAGGAACTTTCAGTCTGGGAAAGGATTTTTATTCACAAGAAGGGGAACCAACTGAAGAACTTTGATATCCCGACCAATGAGGACCTCATCTCAAAGTTTGTACCATGTCTGCAGGAGGGAACCACAGCAGTTGAAGTATACCTGCTGACAATGGTTGTGAAGGCGCCGAAACTAGTACAGGCAAACTATACCAAAAGTGAAGTTTTTGTGTAAAAATTTAACTCTTATATAATTAGTATGTTATATAACTTCACTGTGTTAACTTCCAATACAATTTAATATCAATCGTGTGTTTAGATTATTAATAGTTTTTACCCTCCATACAAACACTAATCATAGTAGACATAATATTCATTTTGGCCAAGCAAAAAGTTTTATTTTAGAAATAAAATCTTCACTTCAAATGGGTTCGGTGAAGAATGATGTAAATGCATCAAATGCTGGTACAACTACAAAAAATATGTTTAGTAACAATGCTCTAATGAAGTTGTGAACACTTGTAAATATACATCATATGAGCTGCAATGAATGGAATAATTGCTGTTATTGCCACTGTAAAGCCAATTCTATCGATGAGAAACAACCAGGATGATCATTATATGAACAATACCCATAAGAGACTAGTAAGCTATTTCCAATAATATCAGTAGACACAATATCTGAGCTAAGTTATTTAGAAGACACTTCCTATAAATAAGGCTCAATCTGAATCGGCCATGCTGAATGAATAATGCAACTTTTAGCTAGCCATAAGCAATGCACAGTTAAGCTTTAAGGTGGTTAATTTCAGCCATAATATGCACATGGTCTGAGAACTTTTTAATAAAACCCTACATGAGTTGCAGTCATACCAAATTTCAATGAAGAAAATTGTAATTAAATTTTGTCACATCTTCTAACTGTGGTGTATTGGAGGGTATACACAGGTGTATGATGCATATCCTCTTCTTAAGCTTACTTATTAGCATATGCCTTCTTCTTCTATGCGTATACTGATAACATTTTATTAATTTCAGTTGTTTATTTATTTCTTCCTCTATCTTTTACTCTATTTACCGATTTATTTATATATTTACAATTTGGTAATTCTGCCTTTGACTTGAGAGATTAATTTGAGAGTATGTAAAAAAAGATTGGTGGCATTAACAAAAGGAGGCTCTGTGGAGTGTCTTTTTATTAGACAGCTTGAATCAAAATAGTGTAGGGTTAAATCCAAGTTTTACTGTACCGGCAGTGATTTGCACAAATGTGATCATGATTCTGTGGTCGTTTTCCCAAGAATGAGTTGCAACGGCTGATTTTTCCAACTGACAATTTTTAAGGTTTCTCATGTGTTCTTTAAATCTAGTCTCAATGTTTCTTTTTGTTTATCCTATATAAATCTTGCAGTGAGTACAATTTATCTGACAGATCCCTGATTTCTTCCCGGTAGGTATATCATAAGTCTGTTGCAACTCATTCTTGGGAAAATGACTACAGAATCTGTAGAGAACTAAAATTGTTAAAATCAGTAAACAAACCAAAAGAACTGAACATCTGGGAGAGGTTCTACATAAAGAAATTTGATAGTAATCTCATGAATTTCGAAATACCAGAGGATGAGGACTTCATCAAGAAGTTCTTAAAACCACCACCAGGGACACATCATAACCTTCAAAAGCAATCTTTGTCAGTTGGACAAGTAGCCGAGGATGGGGACAAGGGTCCTTGAAACATGATCTACCAAAAAGTTGGTAAGTGAAACATAAGTATCTAAGTTAAACTCAAACTATAATTATTCTATTATAGTTGCTTCACTGCTTATGTTCCATCATTTTTTAAACATTAATTTAATGTTTATGCCAAATTAATAGGTAACTTAAATCCTACAAGTAATGTAATTGTTGGTATTTTATAAGGACACGCAAGGTCTACAAAATATTACGAGCCTTTGGAGCTGATGAAGAAACCGAACAGGAGTAAATTGTTTATAAATAGAAGTTCATTACAAGTAAAACTGTAAATCACCAAAATTGTTAAAAAGCGGTCATCTGATTGACTTCATGTGATGTAAGAATTTAAGTGTCCTTTGAACGTTTTAAATTGGAACATTTATTTTTTTGAAAATATGTCACTTTATTAGGTCATATTTAGGACTTTTGAGTCACATTTAGTAATTTTTAAGGGCATATTTGCAGTCATATTTTCCACTTTTTAAAGTCATAAACATCTGAACCCTAATTATAACAGTTTAATTAAGATTTAAACTGGGAAAATAATTTTATATATGGACCTACAGATTTTTTTATTTTTATTTTTTCAAATTTCCTTTCCAAAAATTTGGGTGGGGTAGGTAATATTTGGTATATACGGCAGCTTTTCTGTTAACTACTAGTACTGATCCATGTAATCAACTGAATTTTCAGGTTACAATAGTATAGAACGACAATGGATCTGTTATCAAGTCAAAGCAAATACATGCAAACAAACCAATATGTGTACTATGTGTCTTACATATTAATATGATTTCCTAGTTTTAATTTTCAATTCACATACACACTTAAATCTTCACAGTCTTTTCATGGGTAATCTGTTTCTCAATCAACAGATTTCTTAGACTCCTCTTTGTGTCATTACTTCTGTGATACCTCCTATATTAGCAACATAAACAAAATCTTAGAAAAATTGCTAATTTTTCATTGATAAGCAGCATCATCAGGAAGTATAATTATGTAATAACAAAGTAGGTCCACTTCAGATATTTACCTGGAAATGAAGAGATGCACTTAAAAATAACCTTGGAATCAAGCAACACCTTGACCTCAATCAAAACACATTTTCCCCAGCCACAGCCCCATGCCAGTCAACGTAAATCACAGCTTGGCCACATATGTAAACAACTGGACGACAGTATAATGAACGCATGAAAACAACCTGTCACTGATAATACAATGCAATTAAGACTAATTCAAAGAACTGACAGAATTTTACAAGAGAATGCTACTTGGTAATAATGAACATTAATTAATCTGTCAAATGCTACTTGAGATCCTTTTAACAGAAATGACAATGTATCATTTCCTGTTGACAATAACGCATGACTATACTTATTAAAGTTCTTATATAATGCACATACCTAGAATTCTAACCAAAAAATTGTGTCAGATAATACAGTAGAACCCCGATTTTCCATCACCATATTAACCGATTGGTGGATTATCCAACTCTGGTTCAATCTTTAATTTTTTTTTTATATATTTATTTTTTGTACAGCACTTTATTTTATTCTACAGTGCATTTTTCAAAGAGGAAAATATGAACAACTGAACATGATAATAGAGTATGTGTTTATTTTAGTATATTGCCATTATACTACCTGAAGTAGGGTTTAGTTACGTTCACAATAGAAGCTGGTTAAAGTTGTAAACTTAGCCATTGTCTGCTTCAAAGAAATTACCTTCAGATATTACAGTGCCACGGTATTGAAGAAAGGGTGTTTTTCTAAACTTGTAAAATTAACCATTCGCTTTCTAAAAAAAGACCCTCAGAGATTCCTTACAATTGCAAACCCAAGTAGACCCACTTTAATTATCCAGTTCCCATCTTGTAGTGTGTGAGTTAATGTGCTTAAACTTTTATCTCTGTAACAAATGTCTTCCATGGAAGTGAAGAGAAAACATGTTGTCTCGAATATCAAAAAAAGAGAGAGAGAAAATAATCAAGCAATTTAATAAACTGTGGCTCATCTTGCATCAGAATTTGAAGTTTGCTTTCAACAACTGTGCATGACTTAATAGTAAATCAATTTTATGGTGTTTCAGTTATGTCTTACTATATTTTACTGTGTTTGTTAGTTACAACTTGTGTGTAGTTTAGCAACATAAAGATGTCTGTAGTCCCAGCATGGCAGGAGCTTCAAATTATGAAACCATGAGTACTACACACTTACATGAAATTATTTTATTGAATGGATTATCTGACTTTTTTGCTTAACTATTCACCCCATCCCTCCCATTGCAATGGATAATAAAGGTTCTATTGTATTTTGAAATGGAAGGTATAAAGAAAATCGCTGCAATAAATTTAAATATACTAATACATATAGAGATACAGAATATATTTATGTGGAATTTAAAAAATATTTTTATGTGGAATTTAAAAAACTTAAGTACCATAATGAACTCACTTCAACTACCAAGCTTTCTGAAGTTCATTACGAAAGGCAATGCTTCCACTTGTAAGATCTAAATAATGACACTGAACATAACAAACCATGTCCTTACATATGTGGCTTCATAAGCTGTAATTTCAATAGTGATGGCACACTTTTATAGAGAATAGTGAAGATTAGATGAAGAGATAGGTTTCCACAACCCAGAAGTGTTATGAAAGAAAATAACCCTTTGTGCAAGAAATCTGCTTATGTGTGCATTCCTACATGTTATGAAATTATTATCTAAATTAAGCTGCCAATAAGTTGATGCCTAAATATACAACTACAAGAATATTTAATGTTTCCCTTTGAAATAAAAAAATTCTTATCTGGTAAGCTGAAAAAAGAATAAATACTTACCAGCAATTGAAAAGTAATGTATTGCTGATTGTTAAACAAAAACTAATATTTTTATCTAATATTTATACATGCTAGGAATAATAAAATAAGTTGCTCCTTCAGTTCTTAACTGGTGATTTATATCAAATTATCCTTGAATTTCAGTTGTTCACTTGGATTTCTCGGGCAGGTAACTCTAATATTTTAAAATCCACAGCTGCAAATTCAACTCACCAGGTGGCCTCATGAGGCTGTATGGATTCCAATCCAGATCCATGTAGTTCTCAAAATATACCTGTACCATAAATATATCAAGAATGGGAAGGTAAAAACCTGACAATTATCCTTAATCTTCTATATTCAGGATGTTAAACACTCATCTAATAGTTAGGATGATGAACGCAGGATACATGCATAGAGAAAAATTAACCTGACACATTACGCATGGCATATCAGAATACCATGATCATATCTGGCTTCAGTATAAATGTATCTTTAAGATGAAAATTTCTTCAGTTCAGCATTATCATACTGCTGTGGAAAATATTAAATTAAAAATTCCTTCACTGCTGTGTGAAGATATTTAATAAAGCACATTCCACATTTGGGTACTTCATCTACAACGGAATGCATTAGACTTGGTGCCACATAAGGAATCCAGTCTACAGTATGATTCTCTTATTCTATATGCCTGCCACCAATTCCATTCAATTACGTTCATTAAGGTATATTCCGAAGAGGGGACTACGACTACATTGCACAATCAAATGTCTGGCATGTGTGTATAGCTATTATATGTACTCAAGAAAGTCAACTCAAGGGCAAGGTCCCATGTCAATTCGAAATTAAGAAGGTTATGTTTCAGTTCTAAATAACATGTGCAATGTTCTTAACGTAAAATTAATACTAAATAATGGGAAATAAATAAATACTTATAATTCTGAAGTAACAATAATAATCTTTCTTATCTTGAGAATTCTCACTATTTCTAAAAGGTACTAAGTTTATCATTTGGACTATTTCAATCATTATCACAAATCAGATTAAAATTTCCTTGAGTCGTGTTACGTTTTTTCAATACTGTTATACAACTACTGTATTAGCTCAAAAATAAGCCACGCAAGTCACACCACTACAATTTGAAGAGAGGAAAATGAGGAAAAAATTAAATGAAGAAAGGCAATTCAGGTTAAAATAGCAAACTATTTCCTGGTGTTTCAAGTACGTAAGTAGTAGAAGTGAAGATATTTTCAAATTAAAGACATCTCCAAATTGGCAGAAATAATTCTGAAGAAAGTTAAGGTTCTCTATGCCTGAATCTGATACTGCTGTAAATCTGCTAAATCAGAAACTGATGTAGTAACCGAAGTACTGTAAACATTAAGCCCCCTCCTTTTTTTCCCTTCATCTGTATGTTACATGTACCTTCCATATTTCAAATCTGGTAAGAATATGATTGAGTGATTATGTTCAGTAATCAATCATATTGTATAACAATTTTCATTAAGTTTATCTCATTTTTCATTTTTAAACCTTTAATTGTTAATCTACAAAATCTGTACACTGTGCTGTGACCAAAATGCAAGATCCCTGTGGTCATTCATAACTATGAAACTGAAATATGTAAATTATGTAAATTATGAAAATATGAAAATTATGAAAATATGTAAATTATTTCTGTTGCCATATTAAATTTTTTCAAAGCGAATACTGGTCAATTGGTACAATAAAGTATCACTCAGATGATTTGTTCACTCCGGTTTGATGAATTTATATAGTTTTAAGTTTTAACTAATTCATAAATAATGAGTTTTCATGTAGTTTAAGATTATCACATTCGAAATATGTGAAAATCTTAGACAAAGAGTTTTTCAAACTTTTTTTAATACATTACTGTATGTGCATATATGTTAAGGATTTTGTATGTGACTGTGTATATTATTTCACCTGATCTTCTATAAATGGAAAATGTGTACTCAAATCACCTAATACATTAATTTGAATTCAGAAACATATCTACTGATGTAAGGATTTAATTTAAACTAATAATCTATTTTGTTATGCTTTGATGATTTGGGTAGGCATTACGTGGTGTAGTCCCATTTCTCACTGTCCACAATGAAACACATTAAGCCCAATACATTAATTGCATTTTAATAGAATAATTGTGTGGTTTCATGTTACAACCCACACCATTTAGTGACACTTCAAACAGCAAGTTGAAGAAAAGAATTTCTGTAATGAGGAAAGTCTTTTAATTTCTCCCTCAGTTACAAAGATGGGAAGCCAATGTCCAAAACCCTGTTTGTTGGAGCTTCACAACATATACTTAGAAATTAATGAAATTAGTCATTCTTACACTAGTGTAACTTAAAGAATAAAATCCAAATAATCTCAAAGCAAGAGTCCTGGTACTATCCTGCTTTATTCAAGCAGCTTCAAATAAATCAATTATGTTGAAGTATATATACATTTTTTAAACTTTACCTATGGCGTTGTTGGCATCACAGCAGAAGGTCACTACTCCAAGGAAAAGAAGTGAGCCAAGAAGCCAGACTAACATCATGATGACTGAAAAGCCATCCAAACCAAAGATGGTAAATGGTTCTGGGAGAGGTGGTACTGGTGGTGGAACTGGACAGCTTGCTTCGCAATCCACACAACTGCATGCTGGTACATCAGCCTGAAATGGAACATGTCATTATACACTACCTTCAAGTATGCAAGAAGTCAACATTTCCAGTTATGGTCTGTCAGAATTGTAAACTGATGTTTCACTGTGAGCTGCATCGGGCATCTTCAGAGCAGAGTCTAAGGCTGTTAGCTGACACACAACAACTAACTAACTAACTCCGTGGCGCTAACATCCCAGAAGGGACAAGGCCTACCACCCGACCGCTGCATCATCTACCATAGGCAGACTGCAGGATTGGAGGACATGTGGTCAGCATGGAGACGCCCATGGCTGTTAATGGTGGTTTCCATGACCGGAGCTGCTACTTCTCTATCAAGTAGGTCCTCAATTTGAATCACGAGGCTGAGTGCACCCCTACCAGAACTCCCTACCTCAGAAAAATCCAAGGAGGTATCGGGGATCGAACCCGGGCCGAAGGATCTGTAGCCAGCGTTGCTAACCACAAGACCACGCCGACGGATCTGTAGCCAGCGATGCTAACCACAAGATCACGCCGACGGACCCTGGCACACAAC
The DNA here is from genome assembly GCA_964059195.1 of Ectobius pallidus. Taxonomy (NCBI): domain Eukaryota; kingdom Metazoa; phylum Arthropoda; class Insecta; order Blattodea; family Ectobiidae; genus Ectobius; species Ectobius pallidus. The sequence continues at coordinate 117,422,256 of CAXKWD010000006.1, forward strand.
AACCTTAGACAAATTATTTCAAGACACAAAATTGAAGATCTCATGACTGCTGAATACCATGAAAAAACAAGGTGAATCATTTATGCTCTGAAAGTATTTCTTTATGACAGTTTGAGAGTGATCCTGACATTATTTATTTTCAGTCAACAGATAGCTCTGTATTTATTAGCAGACTGGTGAGTCAACAATATGTCAACAAGAATAGAAATAATACTCCAAGGGATTAAACTCTGTTGCTCTAACAGCATAATCTTATCGAATGGAAATCAATATATATATATATATATATATATATATATATATAGGTGTAATGTTTTATAGAACTTTTGAATTATGATTACAAGTAATTTTCACATCACAACTCTGCTGCTGGAACTTTTCATGTGGATATCAAAAATATAAGACAAAATAAAAAAAGAACAGTCTATGACAACATTTCCAGTACAAAATCAAATTAACCGCAATTAATTTTTTTTTCACTATTTTACTGCAGGAAGAATGCTTGCTTGTACATTATTTTTCCCCTTCGCTTTGGAACCATCAGACTTCCACATCTTTAGCCCATTAAAGGAGCACCTTGGAGGGCATAAACTTAAGTCTGATGAAGACCGTCCAATCTGCAGTGCACGAGTGGATACGGCATCAACCAAAATTTTTCTCACGCTGTATCGAAGCACTACCTATCAGATGGGGTAAGTGCATTGAACTGGGAGGGGACTATGTGGAAAAATAATGTACAAGCAAGCATTCTTCCTGCAGTAAAATAGTGGAAAAAATTTAATTGCGGTTTTCATTTGATTCTCCCTTGTAATATGCATTCAAAAATAATGATGAATTTTAAGAATCACCAATACCTACAGGATCATTTGAGGGTTATTCGGAAAGTAAGGTCCAATCACCGATAAAGAAAACAAAAACATTAATAAGTAAGAAATATTTATTGTAATATTTACAGAGATTCATTGGCGGCAATGAACCTTCGGGTTCCATAAAATAGATAATATTGCAGACATATAAGCATTCATGAGCCACAGATTATTGTCTCTGTTGGACACTACATGAGAATATTATAGGAGAAAAATTCCTCCGGCACTGGGACTTGAACCCAGGACATTTGGCTATTCGCGCCAATGCTCTACCAACTGAGCTAAGCTGGAGCTCAATTCACAGTGCCAGATGGAACTTCTCTCCTATGACTGTTGGTAGAGCATTGGCGCGAGAAGTTCCATCTGGCGCTGTGAATTGAGCTCCGGCTTAGCTCAGTTGGTAGAGCATTGGCACGAATAGCCAAAGGTCCTGGGTTCAAGTCCCAGTGCCGGAGGAATTTTTCTCCTATAATATTCTCATGTAGTGTCCAACATAGATAATATTTCTTTAATTTGCTTAGGAATTGTCTATTGCCATTGAGTAGGTAAGTAATGTATGGGTACAAGGACTTCTTGGACAATAATCAGTCAATTCTTTAATCGTAAAATACAATCCAATTGCAGACATTTCCTAGTTTAATGTGAGATAATATATCATGTGGTTATTTATCTAGCATGTTTGTTATACGATTCTTCTCCCTCTTGTTAAAACTGTGGACTATTATAAAAACTGAGCTGACTCTAACGCTCTTTGCACACTACACGATTTCGGTCGGACGACAAAAAGTCGGACGGGCAATTTTCTTTAGTCGACTGATAAAGAGAATGAGACCTTTCACATTGGACGGTAACGACACGACAACGATTTTTTGTCGGGTTGCAGTCGTCCAGTGCCACTGCATCCAGACAACTGTCGTGTCGTCTCTCTGCTCAGTGGCCTATGTAATCAAATACACGCTTTCACACTAGACGATTTCAGTCGGACGACAGCTGTCTCCATTGCGCGTTGCTTGGTTAAGTTTGTGTGATTTGTTCGCTATTTACGAACCTTAAACATGGAAGGAATTGACACTGAGTTACTAAATGAGTGATAAATATCATAACAAGAAGATTGATGGACAATCTAAAGTTCACATTCAGTTATTACATTCCTTGAATACAAAAGCAATAAAATCAGTAAAAACATCACACATTTAAAATACCAAATCAATCGAAATTCCTATTCCATATTAAATTCCTTGAATACTAAATTCCTTGAATACAATATTATTAAAATCAGTAATAACATCGCACATTTAGATCAGCCTAAATGTAAGACACTAAAATATGTTTGCATTCAAAAAATTCTGTCACAGATTAAAAAGGTGTATTAATTAACCATGCATATAACTTAGTTCATTGTTAAATCTTATTATCGGTAATTCTATAATTTTTATTGGTAGTTTTTTTAATCATTTTAGGCCTAGTATATCAAAGCTGTTTTAATAATTTTGCAAGTATTTGAAAAGGCACATATAATCTTTTACTATTCCTAGTATTGTAAGTATGTACATCCTTCTTGCAATAATAATCCTGTAATCTGTTTTTATTGTAGAGAATAACATGATATATGTATAAGTTAATTACTGTTATGTACCGAAACCTAATAAATAATGGCTTACAGTGTTCTAGTTTTTCTGAATCTGTAATAATCCTATCAACTTTCTTTTGTAACACGAGAATATACCGAGTTTAATTTTTTAGTAGTTCCTCGTAAATATATTTAGCATTTTATCTTTCATGTTTGTTTATGTAGGGTGCTTTAGTAAAACAAATCATGAAAAAATTGTGTTAAAAATGTAATAGAAATTCAGCAGTACAATTTATTATTACGCTTCAATGGCATATTAATTAAAACACCAGCAATAAGAAAGCAGTGTTCAAACATTTACCTTAAAGTCATAGCCAGCATTTCAACAGGTTTTATACAACTTCTGAATTGCGTGTTTTGCCGTTGAAGAACATTCTTCAGTTTCCCGTGCAATCCATCAAAGGAGCCAAGTGACATACGAAAATAGTTAAAAAAAACTTTCGATCATTTCTCAGATCTTAAAATAATGTGTAGAACATCCCTACTTCCTCACGTCTCTGATTAATTGGATGAACCCAGTAAAAACGATTGCGCCTTCGTCTTTTCCGACGACCAGTGGCGGACGCAGAGGGGGATAGGGGGGTTATATCCCCCCCCGAAATTTGAAAAAAGGCTATATATGCACTCTAAGTGGCCAATTTTATAAACTAATTATATATATATATATAAGTAAATTAATTTTTCAAATTTCCCCCCCCCCCCGAAAAAAATTCTGCGTCCGCCACTGCCGACGACGATAAAACATCCATATGCATAAGTGGAGTTTAAATAACATGCACACATGCAACAGAATTTCTGAACAAGGCACCAAGCATCATTAGTAATCCATTTATTCTCAGGACTTCATACTAACAAAACACCTAACAACAGATTGAGTAGGTGATAGTCATTATGGAATATACTCTATTTGCACATACACTTCAGAACAAGAAACTTCCTGTGTCTTCACAACGAACTTAAATGAAGACTTACCATGAGATTTGTTAATTTTACTATGTATTGCTAAAACTGGAATTCTATTCAAATGAACAGAAATGCATTTAAAGGTTCAATAAAAACTGAATCCCACATTTTTAAACAGTGATACCAAGCTTATATGGTTAAGCTTAATTGTCTATTTTCAGAAATACCCAAGGTGAAGTAGGAATATTCAGTTCTGTATGAAATTTATGAACTAGGTGGTAAGTATGAAAAGCTTCATTGACTATTGTTTAAATAATAAAAATTAAGTTTTTTGTTTAAACTAAAATATATACATATATTTCATTCCAAACATTAAAATTTGCAGTAAAATTGAAATTATTTAAGTGATACATATCAATACAAAGTAGTCATATACAGAGCTTCAAAGGAAATAAAATAAGGCAGAGCAATACAACTTTTCTCATCTAATTAGTACAACAAAGACAATTAGGTCAGGCAATTGAAGACATTTGAGGAATTAGAACATAGGCAATGCACCATACTTCATAACAGGAAGATGGAAGAATGATTATACATTTATCCACTTAAGTAATTGAACAAGAAGAGAGACAAAGCTGCTATCAATAAAAGCTCAGGTCAGTGCTACATTGCATGTCTACAGTAATATGTGCATGTCTTAGTCATACTGTCAGACCACATCAGAGTGGGGCAAGGCCTGCACTAAATGCTATGACATGAATCAGAGCAAGCAGAAAAAGAACCAATTAACAGTTGTTTCCATTTTAGCACTTATTACTCAACTTAGTTGAATATTGTGCTCTTTTCTTTTCATTTATATTTTTAGCTTCAAGTACGTTAGGATCTGTTTGGAAGAAGAACAGATTTCAGGACTAAATAATGCAGCTATGTCATTCTACAAATGATAGTCCTCCTTTCCAATCATAATTTTCTATTTCCCATTTCCTTCAAATTAATTTTCTGGCATATTTTAACATTTCCTTAAAATTATTTTATATATTTTCATATTACCTGAAAATTAGCTCACTTGGAAGACCAAGAAACCCTAATACAGACCAGAAAAAGAAATAAAATAATGAAAAATGTGTGTGTGTGTGAGTGTGAGAGAGAGAGTGCAAGAGAAAGTGTGCGAGAGAGTGTGTGAGAGAGTGTATGAGAGAGTGTGAGAGTGAGAGAGGGTGTGAGAGTGTGTGAGAGTGAGAGAGAGTGTGTGAGAGTGAGAGAGAGTGTGTGAGAGTGAGAGAGAGTGTGTGAGAGTGAGAGTGTGTGAGAGTGAGAGAGAGTGTGTGAGAGTGAGAGAGAGTGTGAGTGTGAGAGAGTGTGAGAGAGAGAGAGAGAAAGATAAAGAGAGAAAGAGAAGAGAGAGAAAGAGAAAAAGAGAGAAAGAAAGAAAATCTGATGTGAAAGTCACATAACTTCCTCTGCCCAAATAAAAGTTAGCAGTATTCACATATCCTTGTACAGAATCGCAAGACACAATTTTACGCTAATTATACTACAAATATCTTATAGCCCCTTCTTTGAATGTTGCGACTAAAAACGTAAGCTACCAGTATGGACAAAAAAAGAGAGAGAGAGAAGAGAGGAAAAGAGAGAAGAGAGAAAAAGAAAAAGACAAAAAGAGAGAGAGAGAGAGAATTGACTTTATTTTAATCATTGTAAGAGTAGAACTTAAAAGTTCCTTTTAGACACACAATTCGCTCACAATGACAGAAAACAATTACAAATAAATTACAAATATAATAATGATTACAGACACATTGTTGATACAAATACTGAAGATAAAACAAACCTTAACCTAATGTCATGAATTTGTAGAAAGAGTTAAAATACAATTCCAGCAATATTCCACAAAGACTGACCGACTGTCTGTCACTGCTCTAAGCTAAGCACCTGAACACAACAGAAGTGATGGTAGGCAGTATTAATTTGGGAGTGTCCTGAAAATTGGGACAAATGGGAGCTATCTCAGCCTATCACCTATAACTGTATAGCTTATGCTTCGCTTATTATGCACAGAGTAATTAGCAGCTGCTCTCCTGCTGGAACCTGGAAGGCATAGGAGTGACAAGAAACTTGTTCATAACCAAATTTAACAACTTTGTTTAATACTCTTTAGTCTCTTGTCCCTTCGGGGATGTCGCACCACGGAGTTTAGTTTTAGTTTAGTCTTTTGTCATGTAAGACAGTGGATTTAAGATGTGTCATGCAATAACAATACCATAGTCTACTAACTGAAATATACTGGCACTTCATTCCCAGTAAGTACACTCTGCCCATAAACCAATTAGTACCTTAATCAGTAATTTTAAAAAATCCTAGGAGAGAACTTACAAGGAAAATCAAGAAACAGCGTCAAACACCTTCATTAACCCACGTGTAATATTTTTCTTAATAAGGGGAAAAAATCTTGGAAGTTGTCAGAGCTTTCAAGGCAACTTCATCTTTTTAAGTAACGTTTTTACAGTAAGTGAACTAAAGACTATACAAACATGAAGGAAATTTTCCTAGGTATTAAAGAAATTAAAAATGAACACATACATAAAAGTAAAAGTTAATTAACTCCTTAAAATATTTCAAAACTAAGCTTATTTCATCACAGATGCTTCTTTCCCAATCAAAACTTGTTTGTCAATTTTAAAAAGTGGTAATTAAGTGCTGAACTATTTTAATGGTTACTAAAAGCATATACTTACAGTTATTTTTCGTAAGACACATTCAGACAAACTACTAATGATTTTTTAAAAAATCCAAAAGTAAGTAGGCTAAATAAAAGTTTACTACGTTTTTATTATGCACTAAACAGTTACAAAATAAATGCATTATTTTGCTCTTTTTCTCCTTTTTTTTTTAACATTTTTAACATTTATTAACATTACTTACTTAAATTGCATTATTATTATTATTACACATTTAATACAAGTAAAAACAAATAAAACGAAACATGCCCATAAATGAGCAAAGCACGTGTTTAGGGGTATAGTATATTAATATAAATATAATTACATATCAATGCACAGTAAACTACAAACGAAAAATTCTGATTTCCCCACAACCTTTACAAACCGTAAAGACCTGAAATGTCAGCTAAACCATCCCTGTATCAGAAGTGGAGGAGAGTTTTCATAATCTGAGAATCCCCATTAGAACTGACCAGGATTTGAACATAAACCCTATGCATGAAATCAGACACCTTACCAATTAGACCAGCGTTTCCCAACCTATGGTCTGCAGATACCCGGGGGGCCGCGAGAGATTGAAAGGGGGTCCGCGGAAACATTTTACTCTCATTAAACTCTATATTATCATGTTGGTCTCTGTGTTTCATTAGTTCTTTTCTTTGCAGTGAATATTTACAATATACAATTAGTGAGTTTTTCTAATATTATCCTGTTTCGACCCAACATACGGAAGTTGACGTCTGAAAAACAATGTAAGCCATCACATTAGGTGAGTGTTGCATTCATAACAGTAGGCAGAACTGGTATGATCATATTTTTCGGAATATCCATTTATAACAGTATGGTATTAACATAAATGCCACTTTAATAATACAAAATTGTAATTTAACCCTTCATTTTTATCACAGGTTCTATGTAAAATATATTTTAAAAATAAATCTTTTTCCTTTCATGGGGTCCACGGAGAATTGACAATCGCTGTAGAAGGTCTGCGGACATCAGAAAGGTTGGGAAACGCTGAATTAGACCACAATGAGATTTTATTGAGACAAGATTAAAAATAAGAGATTTTCAGGACTCATTGATCATGGTGTAAGAAAAGCCTTACTAATACAGAGTAAGAAGTATTTTTTTTAAGATTGCATAATTTTCTGTAGACAGTAAAGCAAGCCGCCTTACAATAATCATGAAATCTCTATTTTTATGCAACTTACATACAGAGCAATAATTATATTTAAGTACTATAAAATTTAAATAAATTTTTACTAGAAAACAAGCCTTTTGTCACAAAGGTTCTTTGTACCAGCGTATATCAATTATCAGAAACTTCATGCAACTTTATCTCAAAACTAATCTGAGAAGATATTCCATAAGTAAACACAAATGCACACAATCACATATCAGGTAGTTGGGCAAAAGAGCTAATTCCGCCAATGTTAATATTATTAATCCTATGACGGTAATCCTATTAATGGAACCTAAGTGGTATTTTCCCAACAAAATATCATCGTCGTCATCATCATAGTCATTATTATTATTATTATTATTATTATTATTATTATTATTGTTATTTCAAAATGAGCTAAAGAACAAACATGCAAATCTGATATTATTCATACGGATATTTCTCTAGGGATCTGCAAAATCATATCTGTACAAATACTACTTAGCGAGAATGTTTTTTTCTGCAGAAAATATTTTAATAGCTTGTTTCATAAATAACGATTTTAAGGTTTGTGTTTTGTATAATTTTAATTAGTATTGATACCCAAGACCAGAAACTGATATCATTGCTGGCTAGCAAACCTTGCTGAAAGGTGGCTCAAGAATAGAATCTAATTTATTGTCAAAATGACATTAGAAAATACAGTTTGCTTTAAAACCAACATTACTTATGACTAGGGTTCGGATGTTTATGACCTAAAAAGCTGGAAAATATGACCTTAAATATGCCCTTAAAAATGACTAAATATGACCCAAAAAATCGTAAATATGACCTAATAAAAGAAAGTATTTTCTAATAATAAATGTTCCACTTTTAAACGTTTAATGAAACTAAATTACTACATCGCATGAATGCAATCAGGATCGTGTTTTTAAGAATTTTACATATTATTCACAGTTTTGCTTGTAATGGACATCTAATTTTAAAGCATTTGCTTCTGTGTGATTGCTTCACCACTTCAATATAATATTTTGTAGTCCATGCGTGTCCCTATAAAACGTGAAAAATTGCATTAATTTAAAAATTAAATTTCTATTAATTTTGCATAAACATTAAATTAATGAAATAAATTTCAAAGTAGGCTAATACGTACCAGTTTTCAGTTTCCTTTTTTGTCTGCATTACACTATACAACCACGTGCATTTTAAGATTATCGAATAGAAATCTTCTCCTGTTGTCACTTAATATCGTCTTAAACCGCGAGAAGCTCCTTTCGACGTTACAGGATGTCACAGGTAACGTCATTAAATCATTTTGCAGCCGTCACTTTAATTTCACACACTTTGCAATACAAAATTTTCCCGTCGGTGCAGAAGTGGTTTTCTCCAAACTCCTTAACAAAACTTTTTAGTTTTACACTTTCAGAACACTTAGTTTTCGGCATTTTGATGTTACCCGATACCACTGCAAATGTGAACTGAAAATCTTTTAAAACTGTCTCTATTGAAAGTTGTTAACAACAAGGAGGAAGGCGGTAAAACCCCGTGCATTGTGCTTCAACTACCTGCACTTGTTACTTACTGTCCCTTCACATTCCAGTTACAGTCAAACCAAAATATTAGTAACTCTTTCTCGAAAAAATTTTAACTCTACGATCTAGTGCCTACAGTATACTGTGCAATTGTGCTCTTTTACCGAATTTATTACTGAAATATGATGTTAAATTAAAAAATGACCGAAATATGACCAAAACTATAAAAATGTCCTAAATATGACCTGTGCAATTGTGCTCTTTTACCGAATTTATGACTTAAATATGACATTAAATTAAAAAATGACCGAAATATGACCTAAACTATAAAAATGTCCAAAATATGACTTTATATGCAAAATAAAAAAGGTCCAATTAGGATAACAAAAGTGCAATTCGTGTTTAATTTCAGTTTGGGGCAAGATTAGACGTCAGGATAAAAATATGATATGTCATGAACATCCGAACCCTACTTATGACAATATATTTTAAAATAATTTATGTTATGTTAAAACTAAAAGTGGGTGAATACAATTAAAGATACTGACTTGCATGAGATAAAAATGATACTTACATTTATCCCTTTGCTGCATGGAATTGTAGGAGGATTCAATGGTATGTAACCATCTACTGTTTTGTTAGTTTGAATATAGTTGATTTGGAATGGAACAAAAGGACTGTCTTCTGCATCACCCATGAAGTGGAACCATCTGAAAAGAGAATATAATTGCCCTTAACATCTCAGTGGAATATAAAATTATAAAACAAGAGTTTTCAAATTTTTTAAAGCCTGTCAAAGCCTAAGTTAGTCATGCTCAGCAGTCTTAACTTCTGCATCACGTAACTTTGCTTGAAAAACAGGAAAACTTCAAAACACAGTACAGTTTAAAACTAAACCCACAATGGATGTCATATAACCTATTAAAACTCGATGTTTCGGCTCACAGGAACACTAAATGGAAGGAATGGAATTCCCTCCTGATCCTTTAGTGTTCCTGAAGAAGGCCTAGTGGGTGGGCCAAAACAAGTTTTAATATGTTATGTGACATCCATTGTGGGTTTAATTTTAAACTGTGTTGTGTTTTGAAGTTTAATTGAATATACAATGGAAAAAGGACTACCTGCAATTTTGTGAAAAACAGGAAACTTAGTATTTCTTAATGTCCTTCAAAGTTTATAACATGTGATCCTGAAGGAGATCATACTTTTGTAACAATACAATGAAACTCACTACAGTAGAGCCTCGGTAATTCGAGCCCCTTTATTTCGAGGTTCCGTGTAATTCGAGCTGGTTTTAAGAAAATTAAAATTTTCCATAAAACTGGAGTAAAATCCCGTTTTTATACGGTGTCCGCATGTAAGTTTTAGGCACTTCCGAATGTGTTATATTTTGAGCTGTCTTTCAATTTTTCCATGTACAAAAATGCAGGTAAAACTGTCCCACTTAGGGTTTCGTTCATAATACACAGACATTATTTTAAAGGTTTGCCAATGTACATACAGGCATAACACAGGTTTGCCTATGTAGGCCTATTATATTGTTTGTTTATGTATTTTTAAACGATTATTGAGCACATTAATCATTTATTTATGATTTACCCATTGATTCAGTGATATTTCCGTATAATCCGAGTTTTTTATAATTCGAGGTAACCTCAGCCCCAATTAGCTCAAATTATCGGGGTTCTACTGTATTTTGTCTATAATTTATATTATATTAAATTATGTTGGTAAAACAAATTATGATGACCATCTGTATGATCTCATAGTTAGATCCGCTGGCTACAGATCTGCAGGCCCAGGTTCAACCCCTAGTATCACCTTGGATTTTTCTGAGGTAGCAAGGACTGGAACAGAATGAACTCAGCCTCATGACTGAAAACTGAGCTACTTAAAGTAGTGGCTTCAGTCACAGAAACCATTAGTAACAGGATGCTGACAACATGCCCCCAAACCTGCCATCTCCCTATGGTAGTTATTTTAGTTCCCTGGATTACATTTAAGACAAAACTATTATTAAGAAAATGCTTCTCAAATAGTGAATTAGACTGAAGTCTCAAAATGTCTCAAGTCTCAAATTCATGTTAATCTTTTCACCACTACTAACGTATACAATTCATCTAAAAATATTGTAAAGCATAAACATAAGAAGTAGACTATTTTTTTTTTTTTTTTAATGTGAGGATTTTCTTTCTACATGTTATGACTCTAAGCTTACAGGCCACTGATTATTTAAATTCATGATTGCTTATACAAATATACAAATTTAGCTCTGAGAGGATTTATTGTTTTAATTACTGTTTTCCCACATTCATAATTCATTTTTAAATCCGAGAAAAACAGAACAGAGGTATCGCAGTATTTTAACGAGTAATTTTAAAATATTATTCAACTCAATGTTTATTAAAGGGTCTCTCTAGATTATAACTCACAATCAGTACATTCTGTGAATAGAAATAACTCTCAGCATTTAATAGACTTCAATATAGATTACTGAATTTTGTCAGAAACATTCCTCTTTAAACTATATTTTAAAAGAAGTGTTACAAGTCAAGTATGAGACAATACATAGGCACAATCAGCATTATACTAGTTTCAAAATATACATTCACAGGAATCTCAGGGTCATGAAATAACATGTTTAAAACAATCATTACTCTCTTGCATGACATACATGCATCTGTCAGGAAACTGTTGCACAATGGGTACTACTTGACTCCTCCATGGCTTATATAACTAACAATTACATACTAAGCCTCAACAGACAAAGAGAAGAATATTAGAATAGCCGGTAAATCATCCGAACAAGTGGATAAATTCAAATATCTGGGAGCAATAATTACAGACACAATATTACGGCAGACTCAAATCAGGAAATGTCTGTTTTATGCAGTTCAGAAAATCTTATCTTCTCATCTTCTGTCCAGAAATCTAAAAATAAAAATTTATAAGACAATTATCCTGCTGGCTGCATTATATGGATGTAAGACATAGTCGCTTACTCTTCGGGAAGAATATAATCTAAGGGTGTTCGAAAACAGAGCGCTTGGGAAAATATTTGGACCTAAGAGAGATGAAAATGGGGAATGGAGAAAAATGCATAACGACAAGCTTCATAACCTGTATTCGTCACCGGATACAGTAAGGGTAGCCTAATTAAATCATGAAGGATGAAATGGGCTGGACATGTTGCACACATAGGGGAGGAAAGAAATATCTAAAAATTACTGACTGGGAGACCCGAAGGGAAAAGACCACTTGGATGACCTAGATGTAGGAGAGGATATTATTAGGATAGGTTTAAGAGAAGTAGGATTTGAGAGGGATGGTTGGATGGAGTTAGCACAGAATAGGGTTGAATAGCGGGCCCAGGTGAGCATGGCAATGAACCTTTGGGTTCCATAAAATAGATAATAATCCTTTTAGCTTGCTTAGGAATTGTCTATTGCCATTGAGTAAGTAAGTATCTTTAGCCCAGTAGAGATAAGGTTTTTCCCGCAGACATTATGACGCTAACTTTAAGTTAAGTTAATGATGCAGAGTGGATGATAGATGGCGCTTTGACGCAGAACAATGCTAGCTCAACGACTACCCGCGGTGTTTGACGACAAATTCATTGCATTTCAGCGTCATGTAATTTGTTTGCGGAAACAACATGACTATTAGGTCATATGGGCAATGCTGATCAGTGATACCTCAGACTAAGTGCTGAAAGTGAAAATCCAAGTAAACTATTTGCTTTTATTTATTTATTTATTTTTAATTCATATAAATAAAACCCTTTGTAGTCAGAATTTGTTAAAAATAAAATTCTCAAAAAGCCTCTTCAAAATAGGGGTCGTCTTATATTCAGGAAAATAAAAAATCTCAAAAAGCCTCTTCAAAATAGGGGGATCGTCTTATATTCAGGATCGTCTTATAATCGGGTAAATACGGTACTCCTTCGACTCTGCAGTCTTCAGCATTTCATGATTAACGACTTCCCTCATCAGTTATACTTTTACTACCACATAACAAAAAGAATATTTCCTTTAAAGTTTTCTTGTGAACAGACCTCACAATTCTGTACTCTTGCATAAACTAAGGTTATCAAGAATGAAAACTTTTTATTTAATAAATATTTTATAACAATTCTCTGAAGGGTAGCTACCAATCTTATTAAAAACTCATTTTTGTAAGACTTGCCTAGCAAGTAATATAGTTATGAATGAAGAGAACTGAATGTACACTCTCACAATGCAGCTGCTTACTCTACAGTGTTTTGCAGATGACAAGCCGTTTGTTCATTCTCCTGCTTAGATACACGGTCCAATCAGAGGTGGCGAAACGGAGGTAAGACTCTTCCTGCTAGCGGCGGTTTTTTAGCTCGTACACGTGATTGGCGGTGAAGGAAATGGCTTCTCATTTGAAAAATACTGTAAGTAACCATACCAAGAGTAAAGAAAGCTACATCAGTGCTTCACATTAGACTTTAAAAGTAATGATCTTCATGATTTGATATAGAAAATGCTAACAAGGAAACAGCTGAATGGAAAGTGTTCAATGAGCAAGTATTTTAAGAACAGAAAATAAAAGTATGATTTTAAGTAACAGAATTTCCTGTGCTACCACAATATCGCTGGTATTTGGGGACTTTTTAGAATTCAATGTTCCACGACACAACAAGAGTTTACAACTGCCACCTCATAAAATTGCAATAAAGAGTAGTAAATAGTTACAGCTTCCCCATCCTATTTCCTTTTATGATCTCAAGCACCAGTGATTTCACCTTGTTCCATCTAACCTATGTGACAATACATGATAAAACTTAAACGAGTTCTAAAGGGTGTCCCAATAAGAACGCCGGATTTGAATTGGCCGCCATTTTTATACTGTGGGATTGGCAGCACTGTAGTTAGCTTTTCTGTTTCCTGTATTTGTTGCAGTTGGTATGGAGCGCTACACTGCTGAACAACGAGTTTTAATGGTCTAAATTCATTACAAGAATGGTGAGTGTTATGCTCAAACTGTTCAAAGGATTCGTGTGCTCTTAGGCCGGGATAATGTGCCTAATGAATCAACTGTTCATAGGCTTCTTTCTTTGGGGGTTTCTTAAATCGCAGGTTTATGAACACAATCCCCAAACCATACAAGACCTGAAAGCAGGAAATTTGACTTGTCATTGCCCAAATCCAGGCGCAAGACTGTGCAAGAATTATCACAAATTTCATGGACAGAGTCACTAACTGCAGAGCAGGACGTGGTGGACATATGCCAGATATCACTTTTCATACATAAATCTGAACATGTGCCCTTTGCATTCATGTATAAATATATGTAATTTCTTGAAAACAAAATGTATTTTGTGCATTATTAAATCCGGCGTTCTTATTGGGACACCCTATAGAACATTTCAATGAATTTTAGAAAAAAACTTACTTTCTGGCTGAGCATCGGCTGGCAGTCCAGTCTCCACACATCATATCAAGTGCTAACTGTCCAGTTGAAGGTACAGAAACTTGTTTGCAAGAATCGTAAGTGCCATTCATGTACTCATCTCCTATATACACATCCACAGCTGTCACAAACTCTCTGCCAGTTTTCTCATCCATTTCAACCTCAGTTACATTCACAAATCTGCTCTGATCTGTCCCACATGTGAAGTCACATATATGCCTTACTAGATTAGTCAAGCAAGAAGGACATCTCTTGAGAAAGGCCGCTGCTAAATTTACACTGCTATCCATAGTTTTCAACTGTTTAGTATCACAGCATGTTTTCACTGGTTCTCCAGGCACTGGAAAGAAAAATACCATAAGTAAATATTTTTTATACTATGTTGAAGTATTTATACCAAAACCCTTCTGATTAATGTACAACTTTAAGAAACTATGATGTCCCAAATATTATTGCAATGATTGGTTTTATGATAATTTGGTTGTAATAGTAGGCCAAGATTTTAATGCATGCAGCAGAAAGACCACTAAACAGTTACAGAACAAGGGGGTGGCGCATCAGAAGTGCAGTCCTGTAAAGAAATCATTCACAGTTCCAAGTTGCGATTACCAATGATGCATGTAAATGTAGTGCAGTACAACACTGTGCTTTTGCAGTGAGAATATAACATAACATTATAGAGCTTGTTGTGATGATAATAATAATAATTGGGAATTTCCAGAGATACTGCTTCCAAGAACTAATGTGGAGACATCAGCAGATTAGCAGTTTTCATTTTGCAACTGTGTGTTCCCCTCTCAGATAACTATCCTTAACGATCTTACGTACTGTCAACAAAACAGTCACTCCCTCCTTTGAGCGCACTTATATCATGTCCTAAAGTCAGAGTGATTCATAATAGAACATCTAATTTACAACACGAATTCACAAAAATGTTTTAAATATATATGTACTACTGCAATGGAAGAAAAAAGTACAGGATATGAGAGCGTAAGAGAAAAGAAGAAATTATTTTTTCCAGGTTCTCATTTTCATACTAACATTTTGTTATTAATGTTGGTAATCTACTATATGTTGTGTCTGTGAGTCACTTCAATGAACTGAACTACCAAGAAGAAGGATCAAAATAGCCTATGTTTCACTCTACTGAACTAAATAGATCTATTTGTTTCTACTGGAGAATTTTGTTCAACACATTTCACTTCTGTTGTTCTAAAAATCTTGTATGCATTATCCCAGTAAAACTAGGACATTCAGTCCCCTAAGCTATAGTATAATGATAGGCATTAAGTTTTATTTCTGTGGCCAAGAGTTTAAGAAACCATATTTTAAAATTAGTACCATAAATGAGTGCTGTATTTTAAAACGAGTAAATGGGGGGAGGAAACTAAGAACATAGCAGAAAAAAATTCTGAATTACCAATTGTCAAACTATAATCAGTGATGTGCATTCTTCTTTTCTGAAATTTCCATTTGAAACATTCTTACTATTAATTTTTCCGCACAAACAAAAACCTTAACATGGTAAAACAGGGTTCTTTAAGTGGAGATCCAAAACAAAAATTAAGACAATGAAAAATAAGCTTGAAACTTTTCTCACATTTTTAAAATTTGCTCACAGTAATTCAGATAGCTTTTTCAGTAGGTCTGTACAACACAATACGAGCAGAACATTTCCTTACATAAGAAGAGTAGAATAAAGACTTGCTTTGAACTTGTAAGTCTTCAGTGAGACAGAATTAGCTTCAACCTATTTTCAGGACAACAAAGACAGAAAATATGACGTAATCCAAGAAAAGGAGAAAGTCCATGAAATGTATTCAGTAGGGACTTGCATTTGCATCTAGGAAAGGGAATAAACTGTCTATAAGACAACTAGCAGTATTCACCAATACCAAAGAAAGCTACTTTGTAGTTTTAAATTTCTTACAGGAAAAGGTAACCCATTTTTTATTCTTCTTTATGAACTTAGAAAGCAGCAAACTGTACAAGATACTGCTTCAGAGAAAACATTATTTAAACAGAACTGTTTACAATTTTAAAGATTTTCACACACATTATATACATTGAATCTAATCTAATGAAGTCCAAATAACAGTCAAAGCAGCCAGAAATGTTATTTTCACTAATTTTTATTATTTTATCATTTTGGTCACTCATAGATTAAAGGATGTATTCCCCGAAATATAAAAATATGAGAAGCAAAAATACAGGCCTAAACAGTATTAAAAACTAATAACACTGATGCATTAATGTAAGCCAAAGGGAGAAAAAGTTGACACTGTAAGATGCTGAACAATATCGTCAGTGCTTGATTATAATATAACCGATTCTGTTAAACGGATTTAATATTCATACATGCATACTAAGGTTCTTTTCGTGTCTTATGTTTAACGATCGAGTGTAAGTTATTGTTTGGGAATGTTGGACAGCTAATTCAGTTTGAGAGGCTGTTTTAATGTTCTTGCACATCAAGAAGTTACGGTTTGGGAGTACCCATAATATGTTCTTTTACAGAACCATATCGGACATAGTGGTATTCCAGAAACATTGTGCAGAATTCTGTATGTAAAAACTACATGTGAATGTGGCTTAATGCTAAATCCATACAAAGAATCCTGAATCAAGTTTCCTTGTTTTATTTACTTATGAGGCACAATGCCGATGTTACATTATACATGGAAATATAAAAAAAAAAGGCAAGCATTTTTATATTTTGATACACCTGCTAATACCAAGAAGATTTAATATTATTTAAACTTGCACAAAACCAGTATAGGAAGATTCATTTGTTGTCTAAAATAAAACTATTATACTTGAAACTATATGCAACATGTGATATGTTATCTTTTTAAATGTAGTGTTTAATTTTTCATAAACTTGACTAAATCAAATCTATGTTGTTTTTGTCCCAGCATAATGATTCAGGATATAATAGATTCAAATGAAAATGTATGAGAACACCAAGTGACCTGTATGTGATTAACCTGAAATGCAGATTAAATGACACTTCTCACACAGCAATCTGAATGAATAAACAGGATCAAGAGGCAACTGTTTACAGTCTCAAACAGATAACATCACACTTTGTAATGCAAATAAAGGAATATATTGTAGGGAGAGGTTCAATGAGCGAAGCAGATTCTAAGTATTCTAAATTATAAAATGTTATAGAACTCTTACTGTTTCAGTTTTAGTATCTTTGGACAAATTCAGTGTGTTTAAGATAGATACGAGGTCTTATTATGGCATATTGATTCTGTCATCTAAAATTTCAAGGGAGGTTTGGGAGTGAAAAATTGGACACTTTCCTTTGAGTCATGAGGGAAAAACTTATATTAAAAAAGTAAAACATGAGGGTGTTTTTTTTTAGCTCAATTTGTATATTTCCCAAAAGCAAGTTACTACTTCTGCATCTTCTGTGTAGTCAATCATGTTTTACAGACAATGCTTTAGGTGAAATTTGGTCATAGAAATAAAAAATAAAGTCCTTCAGGAGTATGAACAAAATGTGATATCTCCTATATTTCATGCATATAATAATACAGAGGAACTTACCTTTACTATCAAAAAAATGAGGACACCATTTTTTAAGAAATGGTACTCCTTCAGAATCCACTTCCTTTGCTGTTCCATTATATAAACAATTTTGCACTTTTCCAATGGCATCTGTATGGCACTGTCCATACCACACACAATGATAATCATCCGCATCTGCATACTGCAAACAAAAGTAAATTGTTAAAAACAAGTTAAAAGACAATATGAACAAACATCAACATAATGAAATGTTACTATGAATTACAGAGGTCTATGCCATACCAAATTTGGAGGACATAACATATTAAGATAATTAAGTGATGTTACAAGATATATTATCTCAGATACAAGTAGAACAATAGTGGATAGGTATAAGTATGAAGACAAAAAATAGATCCCAGTTAAGTATGAATATATTGAAAGATTTCACAAATAAAAGCCTACCTAGATGACAGAATATAACATACAAGTAGAAAAATATGTTGAACCAATGGCTACTTTGGAAGTTAATCTAATTTCTGAAAAATATCACTAAAGAGTATTTTCCATACAACAAGAGTAATGAGACTTAGGGTGCGATCATGTACAAAGCAGGTTTCCTACACTTGCAAGTAAGCACCAGCAAGCGTTTACCAGTGCAAGTAAAAGTTCACATTATTGTAACTGTATCCGTTCATAGATAAAAAAGGTGCTAAAACAAGCAATTTTTTCTAATCCCTAAGAACTTGTCTACCTAGGTAGAAAATGTCTTGTTTTTAGAAGATACATGAAATTGGCAATGTTTAAAGCTGAGTGTCCAATGACACAAGGTGAGTTTAGTTCAATATACCAAGAAAATCAATCATTGCAACTACACAATACACAAAACACATAAATTTACCACCATATTATGTTATTGTTTCTGTTATTACCAGTACTACAGAGGGGTATGCTCTGGTCTGCATACCTGCCCATATTTAAAATGCATCTAAGTAATTCAGGTTCTCAATGTGTAATCCGCATAGGGAAGAAGTAAAACGAAAAGAAAGAAGAAAGAAAAAAAATGCAATTTTGATATTTTAATAACAAATGCTTAACACTTTCAATGCTTTATGTTGAATATTTTGGGACACTGTATAAATATTATATTATCTTGTATATTGTAGGCCTACATGTACTCTGTATTGAAACCTATACCCATTTTGGGTAACTAGGAAAATTTTCTGTCAGTTTGCACTAACTTACTGAGGGTCTGAAAGAATGTCTATATCAATAAGATATATTAAACATGTTACCCCTATAATTTCAAATCACATCTTTTATTCTGAAGAGGCTACAAATTTATGAATTTGAGTTTTGTACACCAATGGTAAAGATGCCACTAACAAACTTCATATTCCCTTCCCCCTCCATATCCAACATCAAGCAAAGGATGGATGTTGACAGCACACCTAATAATTATATATAATTGAAAATTATTATCTTCATCACCATCCCAACGTAAAGTGGATTCCTCTTTTCAATATGGATTTATCCACATTCTTAGGACTATGATGTTCTACAAATTTTCTTTTGTGTACAACTGATGAATTAATTTAATTCACTTGGAATTGGGAAACACAATAAAGTGTAATAATATAAAACACATTATCACAAAAACACTCGCTAGCTAGTTATTTTAATGAAGTAGCGAGTGTTTTTGTGATAATGTGTTTTATAACTGATGAATTACCGGCAACTACAAGAATGAACACCATATTGTCCACCATGAATTTCTGTATCAAAACTGCTTTTGAAAGTGA
This sequence comes from Ectobius pallidus, assembly GCA_964059195.1. Lineage (NCBI taxonomy): Eukaryota > Metazoa > Arthropoda > Insecta > Blattodea > Ectobiidae > Ectobius > Ectobius pallidus. The sequence goes on from CAXKWD010000006.1 coordinate 117,441,829, forward strand.
CTCCAGCAAGCAATACAGCCATAGCTTTTCAGACAGAATAATATTCGTATTTATAATATAAATACATGGATAAACTAATAATAACTAAAAATAAGGCGAGTATATCCTAAAACAATTTTTCTATGAGAAAGGACAATGAAAAATACTCTGCAGGCAGTTATTGATCACATTAGCAGCAAAGCTATGTGCCACAAATTACCCATCTAACCCTGACACTATTGATTGAACTGCCTACTCATGAAAGAAGTACTGCTTCCGGCATGCTAAGCACTTTCTAGAACAAGGAATGTGAAGAAATTTCACAAAATGTTCATAGGGAGTAGATCACTGTAATACCTGGGCAGGTTATTCTCCAATATTTATGTAATATATGCGTCTAATTTATATCCATGTACCAAAAAAGTGAAATGTTATTTTTGAAACAGTTTTCTAAGTATGGTAGATCTATACGATATGGGACAAACATTAAATGTTGTATATCCGAATATCCATGGACATTAAACAGACAACAGGAATAACCAGATTAATTCTTTCAAAACTAACTTTTATATAAGCAATCGTCAAGAAAATCACTAATAGTAATAGGCTATAAAATTGATATCAACTAGGAAAATTTAGTGGAATAGCTAGTTTCCATAAATGAGAATTTCAATTGTGGTGAGGCATATGTAGGCTACAGCAATAGCAGTGAAAATGTTAAAGTGATATGGTATATGGTTTAGAACAAATAGGACATTCAAATTGTTCATGATTATGTAAATTTGTATTGTTCAGTTTAATTGAAATTACTGTAGGACTAGTATTTTTATCATATGGCTACACTTTAGTTTTGTACACATTTAACTGTAATATTAACACCACCAACTTACACTGCAAAAATAATCTACAATTCCCATCACTACCCCCTTCCGATCAAAAGCATCAACCACTCTAATTGCATTCACCATACCTGACAATGTTGGTAAAATAGCCACATTGACTTTTACTTTAATTTTTTAAAAATTATTTTAAATTTTAAATTGTCTTTAAGTTCTTCTAATGTATGGAAAATTGGCCTATGCACTTTATTTTTCAAGTTTCCCCATAAATAATATTCACATACTGTTAGAAGAATTTAAAGACTATATCACAAGAGAAACTAAATATCTCGGAAGCTGAACTTATGCGCATAAAAGAAAATTTCCTAAAAAGGTGCCATTATTGTGTAGATGCAAGAGGAGAACATTTCCAACATCTCTTGTGATGAGGTATGTGATAATTTTCATTGTAATTTTAACTGTAAATGTGAAAACCTGAACCATTACACCGATCGCGGGTTTATTTGCATAGATATTTCACCCGATCGCTCAGAAGCCATGCCCACTGCGATGCAGAAACCCGTGACATTGGCCAACTCTTGCGTGAGACTCACTGGTGTGTGTATATATATATAAAGGCAATGTTAGTATGTGTGTCCTTAACTTAAAAACTACTGGACCGATTTACTTGCGGTTTTTTGCAAAATGTTTCGTGTTGTGCAGAAAAGGTTTGGTGTGACCAGTAGAAAGAAAGATAGGGGCCTAAATTCTTTATTTAAAATTTACACTGAATTCATCAAATTGTATGCAATTCAGTTTTTAAGACAAAATTGTTTACAGTGTTCACATAGGGCTTTGACTGTTGCATTTTACTGGGCTTTGATAAACAATTGTAACTAGAGAGGCTATCGATATAATTGTTTTTCTTTTTTTTTCAAACAATAATGGACTAAATACATATTATCAAGTGTGATGCATGAAACAGCTTTCTCTACCCTGGACATGGAGAATATAATTTTCTCACATCACATTTTGGTTTAGAGGTATTATGGGGAGAGCCTTTTCAGTTGTCTCAGCCTTATGACAATGATGGGTAACGAGTGTGCTATATCAGAAGTCTGTAAACAATACTGTCCACTGATACATTATTCACACCGTAGGCTTCCTGTTAGTTGAGAAATAGGGATGTTTATTGGAAACATTTAAAAAGAGATGAAAACAGGATGGAACAGTAAAATGTTGTTACCAGAATTTCTGTTTCTTCTTATTTCAACCCCTACAAGGCATGGTGTGTAAAAGCAATGAGTTGCAAAATTCTGAATTTTGTACTAGCGATAAAAGCCATATATATTATTTTCGGAGGGAATAGTTTGTGTGAAAAGTCATCCTTCTTCACTTCAAACTCTAGATACCTATATAAGGATTTACAGCTTGAAAATCTAAAGTCCTCCATAATTTAATTATGAATTACAAGCAAAATAGAAAACCTGGGTGACATAGGGTCTTTTAAGCTAGTGCTTAATAAGTGTAACTGAATGAAACCAACAAACAAAATTTACCATGAAAACAGAGTTGCTGGCATTCTAAAATACATCACTTTCAACTGCTGGAAGCTGAAATCAGTGATATACAGGGTATGGTGTATCTGTGTATAAAATATACTGTGTATGTGTATGTGTATATGTTATAATCATAAAAGAAGAGTATATCGTCGTTGCCGGTGAAAAACCTCCTATGTGTCGCGATGGACTAAAATGAGGTTTTGATTCTTCTGGAAAGCTTAGATCGCTCTGCATGTTGTGACAAAAGCTCTTATGTGTATCTCTACCACAGAAAATGTTATTTACGAAATTGTCATACCTCCTATGTGTCACTGCAGTTCTGCTGCCGTGAAAAATATCCTATGTGCTCACATATACACATGAGAGGTTTGGTACCAATGCATTTTTGCCAGACTGCCATGAAATAGCCACCTTTCATGTGATCAACTATGCACATAAGAGGTTTGGTAAGATTACGCATACATGCACACAATAGATTTATTACAATATTCATTAATTTATAATTCACAAATATGAATAAATATTTACATGCATAGCCTTTGTGATCCGTTGTCTATGTGTTTTACTGTATATAATGTAAATTTCAATTTGTAAATTTATTTCCTGAAGGAAATGTATATTAGTCTGGTTGACAAGATACATTTGACGTATTATGGGCTTCAGGGGGGTTTATGAATAGCCAAGGAATGTGGTTTGTCAGCCCCCTCTTTATTACTTTGTTTCGATATTTTTTGCTGGTTCTTGACCTTCAATGTGTTGAAAAATTCCTCTGACCATAGGGCCATAAATTTTTTTAAGTGAAGACTAGAGACAAACTCAAAGTAGTGACCGGGTTGACTTTATAGGTTGTAGGTGTGTTTTTCCGTGATGCTACCGTGGTAAAAATAAAAATTGCACAATTTGCACTATCACAAGATTCTTCAGCTGATTAACAGGACAATGGTAAGAAAATTATTATAACATAATTTAAATAATTCAATCAAATTTCTCCAACAAGTTTTTCCATTATGAATAGTTTTCTGGATTCTAAATAAAATATTTATAGCTATTATTATTAATATTATTATTACTATTACTATCATTACTATCATTAACTAACGTCATTCAATTTATTTTATTTTGCACAAGAAACTTCATTATTAATGACGTTGATAGCACCGTTGATATAGTTCTGAACCAATAACAATTAATAATGAAGAGCTAATTCATCATATAGCAGGCATGCTGAGTTAACATTTTGACAAAATTAATGCTCCTTTTCTAGTAAAGTTTACTACTGCTAATACTAGTACCACTATTATTATTATTGTTAGTATTATTACTACTACTACGTAGGCCTACTTACTTACTTACTCAATGGCAATAGACAATTTCTCAACAAGCTAAAGGAATATTATATATTTTATGGAACCCGAAAGTTCATTGCCACGCTTACCTGAGCCCGCCATACAACCCTATTCTGTGCTAATTCCATCCAATCCCTCACAAATACTACTTCCCCCAAATCCATCCTAATTTTGTCCTCTTACCTACGTCTAGGTTTTCCACGTGGTCTTTTCCCTTTGGTCTACAACTACTATTGTTAATGCTAGTGCTACAAATTCCTGGTTACTATTATTTTGTTACGTATTATTAAATTAATATTTATCCATTTATTTATTTTACACAGAAGACTTTAATAAAGGAAAAGCTGATAGCAATAAGGAAGTTGCTTCGTATAGTTATAATCCAAATTTAATAATTTTCAAGCGTTAAAGCTAGTTATAGATCATGATCATCATGCTTTTTAAGACCATTTGAGGGTGAAATCAGACAAAGAGAAAAGTTGAAAAGTGTTAATGTGGAAGATGTGATTATAGATTTTATGATCTTTTTATTGACAATGCTTTCAGACACTGTTTGAGGACTGAATAAAAGTAACGATTAAATAAATAAAGTTTATTTTAATGTATAAGTTAATTCCTCATTAAATTGTTCTGCGGAATAATCATGTTTTAACATCAAACTTGTTAACATTTCATGGAACAAAATCTCCTAAGTGTCACTTTCGTGGAAGGGAAAAATCTCCTATGTGCATGAAAAATAATAAAAAGTCAACAATACTCAAGTAATGCACAATTACATCACATAAGTTTTATAAATGTATGTGTAATTATACATTAGAGAACACTGTTGCAAAAAATATATAAAAAATCCAATTACCAGTGTTGGATACAGTTTTTTATCCCTCCTGTAAAATTTCATCTTTTGCACATAGGAGGTTTTTCACCGGCAACGACGATATACATTTTCATTTTTACAGGAAATGATTTATACTGGTAATCAGTATTATGTGCAATATACACCATTTCCATACATTTTTGGACGATTTCATAAGGCTATATTCTCACTAATACTTAACATAAAATATTTTATCTCCATTTGAAAGAGGGAAGTTTGAAGTTTTGTAGTGAACATCTGATTTTCGTTTGTCATGTAGCAGGAAATATTATTGCTCGAAGAATGTTTACCTGGACACATTGGAAAATTGGTTAATGCCACAACTCATGGAAGAAGATACATTTTCCAACAAGACAGGGCCCCTCCACAATGGCATTCAGACGAGCGAGGGTACCTACCAGATCGATTGATTGGCTGTGCAATGCCCATAGATACCTTGGCCACTCAGTTCTCCAGATATCACAGTGTGTGATTTCTTCCTATGGGGTTATGTTAAGGACAGTGTTTACATCCCTCCTCTTCCAGTAATGTTGCCATAATTGAGAAGGCGCATTACTGCAGCCATCAGGAATGCCACAAGACATGTCTGTGAGAGTTTGGCATGAATGGGACCACAGCCTGGGCATTTGCTGTATTACATGTGGGGCTCACATCGAGTGCATCTAAAGTCACTTCAAACTTCCCTCTTTTAAATGTTATTTTATTTGTTATGTATTAGTGAAAATACACCTTCATGAAATTGTCCAAAACTTTATAGGCACGGTGAATACAGAAGTATAAATATGGAAAAATGAACTAGAAGTTAACTATAAAATCACTGGGGTATGTAATACGTAGATTGCTGCTAAACCAGGCAAATACAACTCAAATCATTTATGGCACAAACCAAGAATCAAAACCAATTAAGAAAACCAACAGTTATAAGACAGCCACCTCAATTTTACATCTGTTATGACTAGATTGAGATGAATAACTATAGTGATGCATCATCAGGTTGTGGAGTCATAGCTATTGCTACACGTGAACCTTGAAAGATCTAAGGTCACATGTGAGAATGCTGAAGGTTGTTTTTGAGCACTAGACATTTTCACACAACAATCATTACCTTGCAATTAAATAAAATACTGTAAACATCTTAAAAAATACAGTTAGGTAAGTCAGTGCTTGCCATGTGCGAAATGTGGTAAGCATAGCAGTAGAACAAGCAAATGTACCTCTTGTACAGAAAGAGTTCATCATCCTTTGAGGAGGTGTGCATTATATATTCTAAAGATTTATTGCTAAATTTTAAATAAACATTTTATTTTCAATACTCTAATATATAAATGGAATCTTAAACAAACCTAGGTGTTTTTTTATTTCTACCGTAAAAGAGTATGTCTTTCTTTATCCTAATGATACAGCACTTAAGTTTTTCTATATCTTGATGGCCAGTTTCTTCAGGCTATGGAGAAATTAAATAACTAATAGGAGGACAAAGTGAATGAAAATTATTCACTTCGTTTTTCATAGAGCAGCTTCTTTTTATGTGGTCACAGAAGCAGCTTTGGCTAAGGGTAGGTAAGAGAATTATATTAGAATTGTATTACAGTGGAGTCCCAATAATCCTAACTTCGGTAATCCGAAAGTCCACTTAATCCGAAACCGAAAGTGAAGTAAAAAAAAAAAGTTAACAATAAAACCACAGTGATACTAAGTAATATAAAGTATATTTCTGAAAATTACAAGAAAATTCTCTCTTATAACCCACTTTGTCCCGAAATTTGATTATGTTTAGACAAACCTTAAAACAAAGTATGTAATCACACACAACAGTACATATTTGTGTAAACACATGTTATTACTGCTTAATCCGAAAAATCTGTCAATCCGAAATGGGTCTGATCACAATAATTTCGGATTATCAGGACTCCATTGTACTAGTGAATATCGGTAACGTTTTACATAAGGAAAATTTTTTAAACATTTAACAGCATCTCTAAAGCTTCTTTTTAACTATACAGGGAAGACTGAGGATATAAAGGACACTATAACACACCTTAGTATCTCAGTAATTGCAGTGAAATTAAGCTTTCAGCTATTGGTGAGACTGCTTTTGACTTACAGAAAGCCTATAAAGTACTATTGACAATAGATGTGTGTATTGCTCAATACATTAAAACTGTGGAAAATCTTAATGCTAAAGTATTATTCTCAATCGAGTTATGTAGACAAAAATCAGATACAAGATATTTTGGGAATTAAGAATGAAAAATCTTATTACATAAACCACATGATACCACTGATGTTACAATTAGTCAGGGTGGGATTATGTTGCCAACACTTGTCATACGTCACTCATTAAGTGTGAGTGTACGTACTTGTCTTACATAAGTACTGCACTACAACTGACATGTCATGGGATGCCCCTCAACCAATAGGGAACACATCAGCAGTAATACTTGCAGCATTAACAAAGAACTAACAAGATATTCACTGCTATCTTTCTATGAATGCAAGGTCATTTAAGTGCTCTTTCAAAGCAATTAGTATGCAGCATGGAGATACTCGAAAGGATTTCTCCAGCATGTTCAATGGACACATGAAGATACAACAAAAAATACTATCAAAGTGTCACGTTCAGTGCTCTGACATGACTAACATGTAGTTTTTAGGTTAACCCTTTCACTCCAAACTTCCTAATACATTATGAATTGTAGAAGTATAATTAAAAATTATTTTTTAAAAATTAAAAAAAAATTTAAAAAATCTAAAAAAAGGGTATGGTAACATGGTAATTATGTGGTTATGTAGCTACGCTGGCTACTGCCAGAGCCAACCAACAAAGCTACATAACATAATAACTGTTGGTTCCACATAGCTATGTTTTAATTTTTATTTAAAGATTTAATATATTTGATTTTAACATTTTACATTTTATATTGACAAAGGTGGAGTTACTGCATTTTAAACTCGCGTAAGTTCAATATGGCTCTAATTTATCAACATCATTTCAAGTTCATTAATCACTTATGCAAGTCTGTAACATTTAAATGACAGTGGACAACTATATCACCGTAAGAGTGTCCAATATCTTTTCAATTCAGATGACCTCAGAGCTCCCATGGGCCTGCCTTTATTTATTTATTTTTCCTTTCTTTGTTTTTTATCCAGGACTTCCTATACTGATATTCTATCCACCTGAACAGTGAAAATAGAGGATATTCTTACTAATTATAACAGAGAAATCTAATTTCCACATAAATAGTTATGATTGTGGAACAGGCCCTTGATACTCAAATTCAAAACAAACAAAACAGAAACTATTTAGAATAAAATTCTCAAAAGTTTCATTCCAAAATAAACAAATAACTTATTTAATGAGATATAATAATGTGTTCTATTAATGAAAAGACATATGGTTTTCATAGCATGCTCTTTTTGTGTTATACTCCAGCTATATTGAAATTTTAATTCTTGTAAAATTTTAAGATGGTATCAGCCATTGCATATGTAATATGCAAATGTTACTACATCTACGAGGTCATTTTACAATTTAGTTATGGTAAACATATATAGGCAATTAGGCATACAAAAATATCAGTTCCTTGCATAAATAAATTATATTAAAACTTAAAGTTGTGAACTGAAAACTTCACCAACAAAATTTTACAGACAGACTAAATCAGCCACACTGGTTTTTGACAGATATGCTATAAACCTGTTCTCTGAACAAGAAAGGCCCACCAGTTTCTGGTCTACTTTTTAAGAAGTTGCTGGAATAAATAACAATTCTGAAGATAAAAATAACTTTAAATTGTATGATGCAGACATCAGGTATCAAAGCTGACTACCTTGAATGTAGAAATTTCTTGTTACTGAGAGCACTTATACAGGTCTTCTTTCTGTGCAGTATTAAGGCCAAACATACTCAAAAGTAAGGTATGGGTAAAGTTATTAGATGAAAGGAACACTCCTTTATATAAATAGTTATTTGCAACTACTACATCATACAATACAGTATGTGACTATTATTTATGGGGAAACTTGAAAAATAAAGTACATAGGTCAATTTTCCATACATTAGAAGAACTTAAAGATGTCAGTGTTGTGTGGATGCAAGAGGAGGACATTTTGTGGATGCAAGAGGAGGACATTTCCAACATCCCTTGTGATGACGTACGTGGTTATTTTCATTGTAATTCCAACTGTAAATGTGAGAACCTGAACCATTACACCTTTTGCGGCTTTATTTGCATAGATATTTCACACTATCGCTCGGGAGTTGAAGCTGTGCCTGCCGTGATGCAGAAACCTGCATGATTGGCCAACTCTTGCATAGGCCTCACTGTAGCAAAAATTTAATATGGTGCAATTTTGTTTGATAGGTATCTTTTATCTTTTAAAAAACTAAACACACTTCAATATAATTTTCCTTTTTTTAAAGAATGTTTTAAAGGTAGTTTAGTTTTTAAATATTAACTTATTTACCCATCCAATTGCTGCAACACTTATATCAAAACTGGGCAAAGCATGTGGTCAGCATGCCTACTCAGTCATGACTGCTGACTTCTGTGACCAAAGTCAATATTTCTTAATGAAGTAGCTAATCAGTCCTCAGAGAGTGAGTGTACTCCATTCCAGATCACCCTACCTCAGAAAAATCAGGGGAAGTACTGGGTACCGAACCCAACAAATATTTCCTCCAAAGAGTAGTCTATACTAAGTACTTCAGTGGCTAAGCTTAACAGATATATTTTAGAACACAACGAAACAAAATCTTAAAAAAAGGATTTTCCATGTTTTTACTGTTAGAATTTGCAAGATGGAATAAAATCATTGTACCTAACATGGTAAAAATATATTAATAAAACAATATTTTATCTGCTTATCTGAGGAGACCATACGGATAGAGGAATTGAACGAAAGTTTTTTACAATACTTAAGAGTAATATAAATAACATATTGAGGAAGAAAAAAAGGATGTGAAAAACTTTTGAAAATGGTACGACAAATGTTGAGTTCAATTTTTAAATTTACTGAATATAAGGGAAGAAGGACATGTGAGGGATGGTTGGATAACACACAACAGGGTTGAATGTGAGGCTCATGTAAACATGACAAATAACCTCCGGGTTCCATAAACTAAATAATATTCCTCCAGCATGCTTAGGATCAGTAAGTAAGTATTGAATATAATATTTTGTACACTCTAGAGCAGAGGATTGTATTTGTATAACTAAAAACTCAGTTAAAATGATAAAATCATTACAATTTAGAGGAAATGGGAAAAGTTACAAGTACCAGTAACAGAAAGAAAGAATTTCTCTATTCCAGAACTAGCCTCAAAATAAGATTCAAGCTCTAAATAAGATGAACATATATGAACACCTGGTAAGTCTTGTTCATGCAAACATCAAGGCCTAATGAAATCTAAGCAAAGCATCTTTTAAATTGTCTTTAGAGAGCTCTTGTAACCTGATCTCAGGAACAGAGGTAAAATGTTCAGTGTCACAGTAAAACATGTCAAGGAAAACTTCAGAAAATCGCAAGCTTAACAGGAGAAGGAACCTTTTACTATCAGAATTCCAGTGCTGAAATTACATAAGCAGATCTTCATTTTCTTTAACTGATCTTCATGTATGAATACAACAATGTGGAATTTCAGAATGAAGGAAAACCTGTCACAGCCTTGAAAAGACAACTGGCTGTGCTGTTCCCCGCACCGTTTTACTGAAGCACAGATATTTAATGTGAGGTCAATCATTAATTTCAAGGTAAAATTAAACTGTATAAATTGAACTTGAAAAGTTTGCCTAATTTACACAACAAAACTTTTAAATATAATCTTAAGCAAAGTAATCGATTAGCTAAGTAATCCTTTACTCTTATACAGTTGTATGCAACACAGAAAGACTGCAATACTACAAGCAAGAAGACATTGATGCAAATCAGTTTCCTTATTGCTTATGCAAGTTTCAATGACTACTTCATTATAAACTATCAAAACCAAGTGTTTTAATATCAAATGGCCAAAAGTTATGTCCAATGAATAACTCAGAAGTTTTGAATCAACCGTAAGTTGTATTCATAAATGAATTTGGGGGGGGGGGGGGAGACTGATGGATTTACCATGAGAAATTTATATGTCTTGGCAATGATTGGAATTTCTGATATCCCAAAGGTTAGGATACCCACAAAATATGGAAAACTAATTTAAAATGGATTTAGTGAAGTAGAAACATCATGGAAAGTTTTAAAAGCATTGATTGCATTGAACAATCATTTCATGACTGACCAATGCTCCAGAACAGACTTGCTTAAGATCTTTACAGACCTTCTTACTGTACGTACAGCCAATACTGCTAATTAACAGCATGACAAAAACAGTATCACTTCTGAACAGACTTCCTCAACTCTTGCCAATTAGAAAATTATAATTATAGTACTGGTAATTATAGTAATTAGAGGCCTATAATAATTACTGCTATTATTACTGTCTCTCACGTTTTGGAGAATAATCTTGCCCTCTACCAACAGACTTTGTAGCACGACTAAGTGTCAAATATGATGGATAGACTACCTCATACGAGAGAACTCAGAGAAAACACTTTCCAGATATCCAATTTGTCCACAAAAAGTATACGCTGAGCTTTGCATGTTTACAATCTTAACCAGAACAATGTTAACAAAGCTCTACAGCTAAATGATCTAAATCACAATTGAACAATTATTATTATTATTATTATTATTATTATTATTATTATTATTATTATCATTTTCATTATCATCATCATTACTATTTCATCGCCCTTTAAAATTAAATGATGATTTTAAAAAATTTTATTGTGCAACTTTATACCAGAATGTGGAAGATTTATACGGCATGTTGAGCTTCTATAAAAATAAGTGTAAGATCAATAACATCAATCATGACTCAAGAGACAGATCAAAAAAATGACTTAATAACTTTCAGACTAAACAGCTGAGTCAATACAGGATAGGTTACAGCAAAGCAGAACTTCCTTGAAAACAAACTTCCATGCCGGTGAGTCATTCTGTCTCACTTTCACTGTTCAGTAACAGTGTATCTAGCTGGATTCAAAGTCCTAAATATCTACAGGCAATGAACAATTCCCAATCAATGCTGCTACAATGAAGGTTTAGATAATGCCACTGAAAATACAAAATATATATAATTGAAAATTTGTCACTAATTAGAGGCCTATTCCTGGAAAGTCACATTTAAACTTAAATTCCCAGTAAAAAAAATTAACACTTTAGTCAGATGCTTCCTTGTCTGCCAAATGTATACCCTACATGCTTTGACATCTATACAGAAGTCTTAAACCACCACTTTAGCGACAGTGAACTGACAAACTATATTTCTTTATCAGTATGAAATATTTAAACATCTAGCAAATTTCATCTTAAGTACTTCTACTTTTAAAGTAAAATAAAATATTTGTCTTTTGTAAATACTGTAACAACTTGTAGTCATGATTTACTTCTATTCCTTTATTATAGAATTAGATACTAATTTTTAAAATGTCCAATTGCCCAAAGGGTATAGCACAATACACACTATACAGCCATTTCATAAATACGGGTGGGACATTCTGACAAATTATAACAACTATTTTTGTTTATTACATGTCATAAATAATGAATTAGAACTTGTTCTGCACATTCTGTAAAATCTGCTATGGCTTCTCCTTCATTCTACATGCAAAGCATTATTAAAAATTTATTTTAAATATTTTAAATTTGTTTTTCAAAATCTGTTACGGGTGGGACATAATTTGGACACTGATTATAATGATGCAAAACAAAAGCTCATTTTTCTGTTCTGCTATTACTGTTAGGGTCTGAATGTTGTTATTAATGAAGGTATGAGGGATTCAATACAAATTTTAAACTGTTTCCAGGTTGTCAGAACATTTATTTAACTCATCAATAATAATTTAACAAAACTATCACTGTTACGGGTGGGACGTTACGGGTGGGACAAAAATTCCCTTGTTTGTAGTAATTAACCACACATATTTTTTGAAGTTAATCTTATACCAAATTGTACTTTAAGATGTATATTTTCTCAAATGAAAATGGACATAGCGGATTACTCTTGACTACTTGGTATTAAAGAGTGTTAAAATCATGCTAAAAATGGCAAAAAAAAGTAACTCAATGCAATAAATAAGTAAATCGACAGATTTTACACATGAAACCACTTCAGATACACCTAAGTTCTTAAAATTCAGAGAATTTGAGGTTTTAAACTTATTTTTGACCACCCAATTGCAATAATTTTATAACTTCTCTCTTTGAGGGAAAAATTCCATTATTTTATTAAATGGCTGTATACTATCTTTAAAATAATTTTGGTCTTCTCACAGATAGATGTAAGGAGTTAAAGAGGAAACACTGTCATAGCAATTCTTTAACTTGTCAGCAGCAGCCAATTATATATTTGCACACTTCTGCCTTCTCTCGGGATGGGTAGAATATGTTGTAATTTTTCGGCTCAAAGTCTTGAGCACATGGTTATGTATGTACAGGTGGGGAAGTTCCGAAAGTTAAGTATTCTTGCAAGGTCCATGAAGAAGCAACAGCATTGCCCTCCCAACTTCCCCTCAACCATCAGAATAATGAATTTAAATAGCAGTATAAGTGATGGAGACTGCCTGCATGGTCTAGTGACAGTTACCGTTGCTAATTACAGATCATCCACATGTCTGGGTTCAATCCCTGATACCTTTCCCCGGATTGGTCTGAGCTACAGAGTCTGGAATGGGGTGCACTTAGACTCGTGACACAAACTGAGGAGCTGCTTGACAAAGAAGTAGCAGCTCTAGCTCAGAAAGCAATCATCAATGGCCGTGAGAGTCTGCATGCTGACCACATCCCCTAAATCCTGTCATTTGCCAATGGCAGATGATGAAGCAGTCGGATGACAGAACTAGTCCCTCAAGGGGATGTAGCACCATAGAGTTTAATTAAAGTGATAGAATCTGGAAAATTACTTATCACGGTTTCCTAATATGAACAGATGTTTATGCGTTAGTTACACAGCTGTGTTTAAGTTAAGATAAATATAAATAGGCCTTGTAAACAATATCAGTGTGTGGAATATCAACCTTTATTCGAAATAACAACTTTGTATTAACTTATACGGCAACATTCTTTCTACTGCATTGCATGACAACGAGCACTGTCAAAACTATTTCTACTGCAGTGACATTCAGCTACCATCTGCAGTCCCCCTTCTATACTCACTGGAAAGGTTTTTACAACGATGCCAAAATGATTACTGTAATGAAGTTCAAATGGAAAGGTTACTGAAAATCTATAATTAATATGATTCGAATTAATAATTGATGTGTGAAAACTGCAAATAAGACTATAAACTGAAACTTATATGGTGTCATCTTACATAATGAATGGCTACAGTCATAGCATGTAAAGTATTCTCTAAAACTGTAGGGGGCTGTTTTGTTCAGTGAATGAGAAACAGTTTGAGTAGGGCATTGTGCTTAGGCATGAAGTGGGGGATATCTAGAATTGTTACTACTACCAGTTTAGTAAATTTACTAGGCTAACTGGTTTAGGTCAATAAGATGGCAAACATTTACTGTCAGTATTAATTTGACTAACACAGAAGAGCACACTATGAAAAGGAATCAATTCTAGAAAAATTTAAGAACCAGAAGAGCAAAGTGGAAATATGCAGTCATGAATCACAGATTGTCTCTGTTTGACATTACCGGTACATGATAATATTATAGGAGAAAAATTCCTTTGACACTGGGATTCGAACCCAGGACCTTCAGCTATCCATGACGCTGCTCTACTAACTGAGCTAGCCAGAGTTTGCTTCACAGCACCAGATGGAACCTCTCTCCTATGATTGATTACCCTTAATGGTCTACCTCACTGAATTACAAGTTATGCCATATGCAGTATTGTGAAGCACACTAATTACTGATTATTGTGACCGGGCTTCCACTGATATTGTACAGTAACATTCAATACATTTATATGCATCCATGAACCACAGATTATTGTCTCTGTTGGAGATTACATGAGAATATCGTAAGAGAAAATTGTGACCATTAGGTGAGATAGATCATTAAGGTAATCAGTCATAGAGAGAAGTTCCCCCGGGCGCTGTGATGCGAACTCTGGCTAGCTCAGTTGGTACAGCAATGGCACAGCCAGCTTTAACAGGAATAATGCCTTTTTTTTGCTCCTTATTTTTATGAGCCCAAGTACACTTTATTTCTCAGCTTCCCACCTCAGGAAAGTCGAAGAATGTAAGAGGAATCAAACCAGATATCCACCTCCTTAAAAAAAAAAAAAAAAAACAAGCTGACCAATGGACGACAAAGATGACCTCACTAAGGACAGGAGTACTCATTTACCATGCACAGGTGTATCAGTCATTTGCATACTCATAGAATATCATATTCTTTATCTCCACCACATCTTGGAAGAGATCCAACGAGGAAGATGAAAGCTATCACCTCACATGTATAGTTCTCAAATGCTGAGTCATGTGCCTCTATTTCTTGCACAACGGAAGATTGTCCGTCTTATTAGCAGGAATGGTTCACATTCATACTATGTTTGTCTGCCTTAAAAGGGTTGAGGTGCTAAATTCCATGTTGACTTATCAAGTTGCTGGGCATCGGCCCGTGTCTATGTTTCATGATGCCTACGTGTTTATATTTGGCACTCCTATAGTGGGTAAACAATGCAATGTATTTACTTCTATTTTTGAATACTGGACTTTGTTGGACTCCTCTTGTCACCCCTACAATTTGGCTTCTATAACTAAAATATTAGTAACTTAGCTATCTTTGATTTTTTTCTTCTCAAAATTTCCATTTTCTAAAAAATTGCTACAATTTTGATAAAAATGTTACGTTCAGTCCTTCTATCCATGACTAATAACATGATTACTGTTAGTGTATATGTCAAAATTATTTTTGGGATAGTTTACTTGTGTCCATTTTCAATTTTTATTTTATCAAAGATCTCAGTTTCAGTATAAGAAAGGCTACATGGAAAGATAGCCTACACAAGTTCTAGAGACAATTATACACAAACATTTTCTTTATAAAATTAACAGGTATTGTGATAGAAATGAAGTAAGTGCACAATATCAGAAGAAACCTTAAGAAAACAATAAATAATAGCTATTCTATCGGTAATTAACCCACAGGATCAAGAAAGCTATGAATAATTTTTTGCTATGAAATTTAATAGGCGTATACCCATGATGTAACACACTAGAACCAATCCAAGGTGGCCGAGTTAAGAGCTCCTAGGTTCAAATCTTAAACCCTGTGGCAGGATAATTTGACAACAATAAAGAAAACTATAGGTTTAAATATAAATTACCATAGGTCCATGCTAAGGGGCAGTGTTAAGAGATTTAAAATTTTGAGGTTCTATCCATACAAAATTTGCAGGTTGGATTAGGTTAGATGTGCCTACAACTGAAATGCTATAGCCTAAATACGATTTCACAATGCATGCATACAAGGAACTGGATGACACAGTCAAATCTCCCAGATTTTACTAATGGCACTATAAGGTGTAATGAGTTTGAAAATGAAACTGTTTCTGTTCTATTTTCTGCCTTCTTTTACAGTTTATTTTATAGTTAGTGTTTTATTTTTCAGTTTACAAAAATTAATGATATAGGCTAGCCTAAGTATTTTTATAGTCCAAAGGATATTTTCCCCGGTAGAGAAAAACAATGTCCATGATAGTTAGTATCCCAATCCTGCAATATGTAAATGATGTCAAAACGCAATGATCAATAGATAATGACATCAGCAATGCGGTAGGCCATAATTCTTCATGGAAGCAGTGCCCTGGAGTATTTGTTTTAAGTTTGAACGATGCAATGTAAACAGCAGAATACCCAGTAACAATATTAATAATTGCTGTATTATAAGTGAGTTTTGTTTTGTTGGGGAGATTAAAACATTTTACAATGATTAACAAAAATACTATCATAGGCCTTATATGCCATTTACATACAACAGCAGTTCTTGTGGTTTATGAATAGCAAAAATTCTACATGCATTGGGAAGGACACTGTATTTGTGTACTAAAATAGGAAGTAACCATTAGTTTTTTAGTGTTTGCAACATTTCATGTGTTGGGCAACTGAGCTGTATAAACATCCTGTGGAAACTTCTATATTTCCAGTACTCAGTGTTTCTGAATGAACGGACATAGCAGGTGTGTGGTGATGATGACACTGTTTAAACTTTGATAAACACAGATTAAAAGAATAAAGATTGTGTTCTAGATAAAGAGTGACTCAAGTTAAAAATTGAGCTATGGCAGTAAAAGCCTTGCTGGACTGTGGCTGTCTAAAGACTGCTATCAGTACTGTCTCGCAGGTTCAAAGAGAACATGCTGGGCATGGCCTCATTAGTTACTCAGACGTTAAATTGAACCATTCCTCTAACTCACCCCATTGGATGCCCGAGAAACAATAATATATTCTCAACACCAGGAAAGCCTCAAGTCACATTC
Source organism: Ectobius pallidus (assembly GCA_964059195.1). Lineage (NCBI taxonomy): Eukaryota > Metazoa > Arthropoda > Insecta > Blattodea > Ectobiidae > Ectobius > Ectobius pallidus. The sequence goes on from CAXKWD010000006.1 coordinate 117,458,942, forward strand.
ATTTACTTTTCTCAACAGCTAACATACCACGATACACAAAGTGAGATAGGCGTACTGAAGTTTAAGATTTGTTCAAAATTGATACTATTTATTCATCTCTTACTTTATAAATGAAAACATCTGAATTTCAACCCCAGAAAAGAGAAAAAGAAACCACTCCCTCAGAGAAGATAATTTTCATGTACCGTATGTCCAATATAATATGTGCCCGGATATTTGTTTTCCACAAAAAGCATCTGTTTTACAGATTTCCTTTGTGCCAAATAACTTTTATAATTTATGAATTTACTTCAATACCAGTACATGTTCATTTAATTCTGCTCTTTATTTCAAATTACCTTCAAATTTACACAGACCTAGTGCTCATTTTCTTTCAATAAATGAGAATCACAACAAGAATTATAACAGCTTAATGGACAAAAAGAATATTTTATTTGGGATGTAAATCATGAATCTCTGTCACCTAAGCATCTTCCTGTTCAGATTAATAACATTCTATTTACAGCAAAGAAGTTTACCGAACATGTCCATTAAGCATTAATTACAAAATGATTTAATACTAAAAACTTGCTACCTTTATTGATAAGACATTTCATATTATCAGGAAGACAGAAAAAACAAACGAAACATTATCAGACAGTAGGCCCTGTAATCACATATTTCCAGCTTAACTACTCTCAACTAAAATGCTGATATTAAGTACCATTACTGATATAAGTGAAATACCGTAGAGTTGCAGGGCACACCGTAGCGTACAAACCAGAAGGTTGCGTGTTCGATCCCCGATAAGGTTGTTGGAGTTATTCAATTGGCCTAATCCTTCTGGTGGCACTATGGCCCTGGGGTTGACTCAGCCTCTAACAGAAATGAGTACCAGGAGCAATCCTGGGGGTAAAGGCGGCTGGTGCGTAAGGCTGACAACCTTACCACCTTCACTTGCCGAATGTCTAAAATCTGGGAGCCTCACCTCCTGGAACCCTCTGGGCCTCCATGGCCTGTATAGGGAATACTTACTTACTTGCAGTAGAGTCGCATTAATCCTGACTAGATGGGACGTGACGATGTCCAGATCTTTGAAATTCTGCATTAAACTGAATTTGCCTTAAAATGCATATACCGTAATGTGATAGGCTACATGTTTTAGAAACTATAAAAATCATTTTTTTTAAATATAACTTTTACTACACAACTAAATTTTATTTTTAATACTACTATAGCCTATATGTAGACAGTTTGTAACTCTGAACTAATGAAGGATTAACAAAACAAAACATCTTTGTGATTAAAGTTCAAAATTTATTGAATGTTCAGAACAGAAAAACACAGTAAAATTCTGCCAAGAATTTTAAAAAGAAAGAAATGTTAAATTCTGAACAGGACTATAAAATAAAACTGCAGTACTGTACTGAAAACAAGAATAACTTTTTAGACTCACTGGAAAAAGTTTGAAAATTAAACCCTGCTTTTTTTCTTTTCATTTTTTTAAATCCTGATCAGATTAAGAGTCTGGATGAGTGGGACTCTTTAACGAAAATAAAAATCTCTCACACAATGCTACATGGTGAACGAAAACGATATCTCCAGAATAGTGGAAGAAAGCTAATAGCTTACGCTTTAGGTGGAGAAGGGGAGGGGATGTAGCTGTTCTCCCCCCCCCCCCCCCCCAAAATGTTAACATCCCAATAAAATGAGGGAAATCTCTAAACCTCAGAAAATTATTACACTGTGTGGACATAGATATGAAAATGAGAATGTACTAATAACTTCATATTCCTACTATCCAACTCTAGTCCCAAATGAATGCTCAAATTGAGGTCTCCACAATGATTCATTCAGCCCTATCTGACAGTCCATGAAATTCCCAGAGGTACGTTTCTGTTTTCTATAAACTGTGAATTACTGTATATTAATCAAGTAAGCCAACTGGATACCATCATGCAATGAGAGAATTACAGTGGTTCCGATTACTTCCAAGTAACTAATTAACATGGTCAATTTCAAATTTAGGTCATTGCAACAGTACTTTTATTTTACACCAATGCTCTAAGAAAAATCATTAGATGTGGGTATGTGTGAAAAGTGATAAGTTACATAACTTAATGTGAAAGTTTATGCCTGCTTATTGCCTACAAGGCACGAACATTAAGCTTACAAAGTGATAAAAAACAAAAAAGAATATTACAGTAATTTGTCTAAGCTGTAGCTCAGACTTGTATATATGTACAATGTGATACTTTGAAGAGGGTTTAATACACTACTTCCCTATTATTAATCACTAATCTGAATCCAGATTTCAGTGCGCTTCCTCACCATTTTCAACAGTTACTCCATCTCCAAAGTATCACATTGTATAATTATAACTTCCCTGTGTAAACTTTCTAAAGTTCTAGATTGTATATAGGCCTATGTGTTTTCAAAATCACTGTTCCTAACCAGGGACATATCATTAGTTAAGCCATGATCAAAGTTATTTTTGAAAATATGTTTATTTTGTCAAATTATACCGTTTTAATTATACAAACCTAGCTTAAAACAATCTATTTTGTACAAGATTATTTTAGATAATTAAACATTTTGAAGAGTTAAAAGCCTTACACTATGAATACCGATATACTGTTTCACTTTAATATGACCAAAAACTTGGATTTTAAACATTCCATGAAGATACCAGCTAGCCATTCTACCAAGAACTCACGTTTTAAATCTTGCCTCGGCAAATAATGTGGGTTTGCAGGAATCAGATGATGAATGAATATTCGAGCTATTTACACCATGCAAAAACTTGAAGCAAGAAAATTGTAACATCCATGCTTAACATAGCGAAAGTCATGTAAGTCACCCCAACAGATTTTTACACTGTCATGAGAAACGTTAAGCAGTACTCAAGCAACTGAAACCTGTTTCAGCATGAAAAAGTTTACTTTCAAATATTAATAATTACAGGGTGTCATGAGCTTGGGTGCCATTATTTTGGTTGGTGACAGGGGTTTCCTAAAGACACAAAAAATTTAAATAAACTTTTGGGTTGATAATGGTTTCACCAGAAAAAATTATTTGGTGTCAATGTTCTATGTGAGTTCCCTCCTCATATAGGCTACCTTGAATTAATACTTAAAAGTATATGGATATTATTTGACACTCCAAAAAAGTGGTTCTATATAACATTACCGGTATTGAAATTCACCCTATACTTTAGGTGCTCAAATTTGTTAATAAAATGGAGAAGTATGTTAATAATATGGAGGAGGCAAAGGTATGGCAACATCGAGAGTAGTGTAGAGTTATAAACAAATGAAGCTTAAGTATGTGCACCCCCTGAGTCTCTGTCGTAGATAACAAATGTAGCCTACATTTATACCACCAGAGACATATTACGCAAGCTGTCAGCTATGTTCCTAAAGTTCCAAGAATATTAACTAAAATATAAGCAAAACTACATAGGAAGAAAGAAATTATAAAAACACTTTATTGTTCCATATAACATGAACAATATTAAGTATTGGCACTCAAAACCCCTATGATGTATATTAAGTCATGTTCAGTGAAACAATGAAAATACGTATGAATAATGTTGATTACTGTATCAAAAGTGTTGTCTAATCTTTTTCCTGTCAGGTGCTTTCTTTGTACTTCTAGCAAGACACAGATAATGCCCTGCAGTGCTAAATCATCAAGCATAAAGATACAACTAAGTTCCTTCAAATTACTAGAATGTTTATGATCACCTTACGCAGATTCTGTATGTTTGACAAATAAAATATGTCTTCAAACTGTAGGAATAAAACCTACATAAGTTACTTGCCTACAATTAGGCTAGTTCATGAAATGAATAGTTTTACAATATTTAGGCCCATACTGTGTATGTTTCTGCCTGCCTTTGAGTATTTTTAATTTCTTATTCTAATAAAGTTATGTTATGACTAAAGCCCGGATTTTCATGCACTATCAAACTTAAAAATATGCATGCATTCATGCACTATCGTATCTCCAAATATGCACAATGAAGGGCGAAACATGCACTTTCATGAATGCATGAATGCATGTATATTTTTTAGTTTGATAGTGCATGAAAATCCGGGCTTTATATTATATTTCAATTTCTCATACGAGTTTTTCCAAATTCTCCTCACTTTAACTCGTGCATTTATCAGTTAGGACATTCTTGAACGCAGAAAAGGATCTTTCTACTTCACAAGAAGTAACAGGGAAGAAGTTTAGTTAAGGAACAGTTAAGGGAAGAAATTTGACTAAGGGTGAGAACAAATTCCATGTATTTTACACTTTTTCCACACAATACGTCCTTCACTGTTTTCAGAAGTTTAAGATCAGGATTTGAACTAAGTACCTTCTTAAGTTTTTCCCTGTCACACCCATTTTTCCACAACACGATTATAAAGTTAATTATTCAACGTCTTCAACAATGGCTAGTGACTGACAAATTCAAGCAGTGAACATTCTGTTTAGCAGTTTTCTTTCAATGGAAGGTGGTGGGGGTCGGCGAGTCGGCATTTTCTTTTGTAGCCTTGTGTATTATATTACTGTTTATTTAGGGTAAACAGTAGTTTGCACTCTCAAATTCATGCAGGTGGCAGACTCTGTTGCCAAGTCAATCAAATAACAATGGTATTATACAATACAACATTTACTCTTATACAATTCAACGGCCCTAAATAGCGTGCTTGCTCGCTCGCCCGCTTCGTGAGACATCGGGTATACTCGGCGATGTTCGTCTCTCGCAGTCTAAACTTTCATGACGACTACAAAATTAGGAAGGAAAACCGTTTCTTTATTATATAAGGCCTAAGTGAAATGAACACAATGAACAAATATTCTAATTTTATTTTTACTTACAATTTTCATAGCTCTGAACCACAAACATTTTTAATAATCTACCAGTGTAATTTTCTTAAAAATCCTGGAGTCAATGAATAATGGTGGGCGAAGCCGGGGGCAACAGCTGTAAAATATTGATGGTTTTATCTCTTGAAATATTGCTGATAATAATAATCCAAACAAACCATTCCTTCCCTTGAAACATTATATAATTTCTGATAATTACACTGAATTGATAAAATAAAATTCACATCATATTCATGTCAATAAACAGCTGAGAAACAATACGTATTATGTGTTCACAGATTCTTTGGAACTGCATAATCGATTCTGATATAGTTTTCCCAGGGGGCGCTTTCATGTCGTGGAATGTACTCTAAAGCAGGAATTTTAGCTGTTTCATTAATTATTAATGGCTTAGTTTACGAATGATTCGCGTGCAAGTGTTAATAAATGTAATGCTTTAATAATTATTATACTCTTAATTTTTAATTTTTAAGTTTTTTACGTTTCTTTGAAAAGCCGAGATTTTATGGAGGCACATTCATAATATTATGCACAGTTATGCACGGTAAGTTGATATTATGCACTAAAACCAGAAAATGAGGGTTTATATGCATTAAAAACGCCTGAATATGCTACATTAAACAAAAAAATCCAAAACATGCATTATGCATGAATTTTGCCATAAAAAGGCCGAAATATGCAAACATGCACGGAAAAAATACGGTTATTTGGAATCCATAAGTCATGTAATGAGTAACTACAAAGTTTGAGGAGTGTAACCAAAGTATATAAAAACATGCATTCGCATGGAAATCCGGGCTCTAGTTATGACTTACGGTACTCTAATATATATATATATATATTTTTTTTTTTTTTTTTTTTTTTTTTTTTATTTAATTCCGGCTTTCAGGCTGGATGATGAGGCTATCCATATTCGTTCACTTCTGAATTACTGAAATCAGTATGTTCCAGGATGCAACTAAATTTTTTTCTGAAATTAATCTTCCCTACTTCCTTATTAGTATGACTTCCAAGGGAGTTTAATAATTTTAGTCCATAAATCTGGCTAAGAAATTCCATATGCTAATCTTTAAATCAATCGTGAAGTAAGTTGGCAAGGAGTGAGTAAGCAGAATCCAAATACTATTTTTACAACAGTCGTGTGATGATATATATAGCTAATGTATCTAATATTTATAACTTCAAACTTGAAATACTCCTGCAGAAATTACCGAACTTCAATAGTGCACATAAGCACCTCTTCTAAACAAACTATTATGTAATCCTACTGGAGCATGTATACCACAGTCAAAAAATTGTGCAAGTAAAATTAAATTAAATAAACAAAAGATTATTTTGAGTTTTACAGTAAAACAACAAAAACTTAAATACCGGAACCATATGATTATTTTCTAGGATATTGCTCCAAAAGTTCTATTATTGGATATAATTTGTTGATGGCCAACTTAATTAATAATTCTGTCCTACATCAATTTGATACGATTTTATAATTTATATTTCAAGATTTCAGAAATTATTCCTGAGGGTGACACCCTATGACAAGGCGACAAGGCTTTTCTCTATTTCACTGTATGTTTAGTCAGTTAAGTAATCTCAATAACAGTATTCGAGTTATTTGGATGAGCAAGGAAGATAAGTTACAAAGTTGTAGGTTATGAATGGGGAAGACTGGTAAGTCTCTGAATTCTAAATTATTTTACACAAAAGAACTATTTCTGAATTTTATTAGTCAAATACAATATAAACAACAATGTGCCAAACTGAGTTTAAATGCAAATAACCATCTCTCTATTATCTGACCACTGACCATTGAGAAGAAACTGTATAAGGAAGATATCAAATTCCCAACCACCATAAACGCTAAAGAAATTACGCATAAACAAAAAACAAACAAACAAAAAATCCCGAGGGATAAGTTAACAGCAATGTCAGCTGAACACTCAATGAAGCAACTCTTCTATTAAAAGATTACTACAGTGTGTCCGACGCAAAAGTTGGCCAATGACGTGGGTACCTGCGGCGTGGCGGGCACAGCTCCAACTCCCGAGCGATCGGGTGAAATATCTACGCTAATGAAGCTGTGATCGGTGTTATGATTCAGGTTTTCACATTTACAGTTGGAATTACAATGAAAATAACCACGTACCTCATCATAAGAGATGTTGGAAATGTCCTCCTCTTGCATCCACACAACACTGGAACCTTTTTAAGAAATTTTCTTTCACGCGCATAAGTTCAGCTTCCGAGATAGAATTAATTTCTCTTCTGATATTGTCTTTAAGTTCTTCTAATGTATGTGGGTTTGATCTAATTTCTGTTCAGTAAGTACGCGCCGCTTGGTTCCTCGTTTACTATCGAGAATCGAACCAGTTTCCCGAAGTTTGCTTACAAGTTTTCGCATGGCTTCTCTGCTTGGAGGACGTACACCTTGGGAATTTTGCTAAAAACAGACGTCTTGCGTCCTTGCAAGATGATGTAATCACATACGAATCGTACATAAATATCCTTTGTTCTATTGTATACGCAGGCCTATGTCGTGGCAACAACACATGACACTAGCAGAAGGAATACTGACCTGCTTTGTCGACACAGTCGTGGCAGTTCAACGACACACGTGCCAGATAAATCACATATGTTTTTCTTTGTGAGAACCTGAACCATTACACCAACAGCAGGCTTTATTAACGTAGATATTTCACCCGTTTCCTTTGTAATGTACGGGAAGTTGACCTATACACTTTATTTTTCAAGTTTCTCCATAAATAATATTCACATACTGTTAGAAGAACTTAAAGACAATATCACATAGGCCTATCATAAGAGAAATGAACTCTGTCTGGGAAGCTGAACTTATGCGCGTGAAAGAAAACTTCCTAAAATGGTGTCAGTGTTGTGTGGATGCGAGAGGAGAACATTTCCAACATCTCTTGTGATGAGGTACGTGTTTATTTTCATTGTAATTTTAACTGTAAATGTGAGAACCTGAATCATAACACCGATCACGGCTTCATTAGCGTAGATATTTCACCCAATCGCTTGGGAGTTGGAGCTGTGCCCGCCGCGCCGCAGGACCCCGCGTCTTTGGCCAACTCTTGCGTGGGACACATTGTATTATAAGACTACGGCAATCATTAGTGGCTAAGTTAACAGCAATGTCAGCAGAACACACAATGAGGCAACTCTTCTATTAGAAGATTACTATTATAAGACTACGACAGTCAACAGCAATCATTAGTGGCAGGCATTCAACATACAAAGGTGGCAGATGGAATATAAACAATGGACTATAAGCAATAAGAAAGTAAACTGATTTGAATTAGTTAGGCCTAATTTTTTATGTGAATTTGAACAATCAAATACAGGCAATAATAATAAAAGCTCAATAATAATATAATATATAACAATAATAATACGACAGTAAGAACAACTACTGATTTCAATTGCTGATTTTTATTTTTTTAAACCAACTGATTAAAATAATTATTTAAAACAATTTAAATCACAGACCAAAATGAATTAAAATAAATTAAGGTCTGCTGTTGTACAGAATTCAGATGACAGCTTTAAAATTCCAGACTCCAAACCAGATGATTATTCTTGCCCACATCCAAAAGGTTATAAAGGGGGGAGGGGGGAACAGGCATTTAAAATTTTATTTTAGCAATTCTCACAATGACTGTGTACATGAATTTTCAGTAATCCTATAATATGAATGTGTGTGTATGAAGGAAACTGAACTGAAGACCTGTCAGGAATAGTAACACACATCAATAGCACCAATGAAGAGGTTCAGTGCTCTTGAAAACCACTTATCTATGGTTTTAAATTAGACACTGTGACGCATCAAGCCTGATTCAACAGGACCAATTCATGAGGGCACAGAATAAATACATCTCCAAGTTAAATCAATATAGGTCAACTAGGGTCAATTTCTCTGCAGGACAGTGAATTATTGGCTCCCAATATCTTCACTAATTAAATTATATTAAGCCATGCAAAATTACCCTCATTACAAATTCTAGTTAAAAACTGCATATTATATAGAATGTTAACTGTAAAATAACAGTGGAAGCCCAATCACAAAAAATCACTAATTAGTGTGCCTCACAGTACTTCATGTGACATAACTTGTCTGTTGTGAGGTAGACCATTAAGGGTAATCAGTCATAGGAGAGAAGTTTCATCTGGCACTGTGAAGTGAACTCTCACTTAGCTCAGTTGGTAGAGCACTGGCATGGATAGCCAAGGTCCTGGGTTCAAATCCCAGCGTCAGAGGAATTTTTCTCCTATAATATTCTCATATAATAATGTCCAACAGAGACGATATTCTGTGGTTCATGAATGTATGTATATCCATATATAATTTACTTTATTCTGTGCTAGCTTTGAACATGTATAACTTAGGCTATGTGAGAGTTTATGGCACATATTTTGCACCAATTATTATTTCTTACCATATAAAAGGGAGTAAAATATAAATTTATTTTTTCCTACCTGAGAAGTTGACTAAGCCCCTGGTTTTAATATCCAATTTTTAAAGATTTCAAGTAAATTAACACATTAAACTTACAGTATTAATTTCCAATTATTTGCCAACTGAAATAAAGCTAATTAAAAGTGTCAGATGTCGTTAATAGGCCATACTTCAAAAACTACTGAGTTTTAAACCACGGTTTCTTGAGAAAGTTTGACAAGCATATTTGAAGGAATAAGTGGAATACCGTAACTAGAATACTGACAGAACAAATTTACAACAAATTCCTCATGTCAACAATAGGTCTATTCCTTTATTTTTTCAAAACATCTGAAGCCACACAAGTACACAGCCAACAAATTTTTAAAATCTTGGAAGTTTATTTTAGACAGGAAAAATTTTAAAATTTAAACTTTTTGTAATTTTACCGTCAGCTATAGGCTAAAAGCTATAGGTTTGCAAAAATTTTAAGTTTCTAGCTAATCTGGAAGTGAGCAAACATCACTGTTAATAAGGGGATGAACAGAATGTCGCAGATTTGAATGACATCATGGCCATCCAGTCAGTTTTTCCATTACTTACATGGCAACCAGAAACACCGAATTTTGCATGCTTATGGCTGTATTATGTGCCAATATATTCCTGCCAAATTTTATGATTCCATCCGTCCTATAAGTGTGTCAAAAAATACACAATGTGAGGAAAATATTTAAAAAATTACTTACAATAAAAATCTAACTCAATATAAGTTAAGGTAGGCTATAACTGAGAGAGATACAATAAAAAGTCAACCAATCTTGTAGATCTCTCAACATCCGTTACTGCTGGTGCAATCAGTTTTTTGAATGACAGGTACCATTTAGGGTAATTTTTATTTTGTGTATTTTTATATGGTGCAAGGGTCATTTTTGTAATATTTTTTCTTTTATTTTGTGTATTCTTAATATTGTTCCCTGAATATTTTCATAATGCTGTGATTTTGTATATTTTTATACGTATATGAGGAAGGCTACAATAGTGAGCTGCAGTATAGGCACTGAGCAAGTACATAACTGTGAATTCCCCATACATGGGGAAGCAAGCAGTGACGCACGCACTGGCTCGGAAGCGAGAGGGCAGCGAGCAAGTGGGTGGGCAGAGCATGGCCAGTGCACAACCTAAATCTTTTGCCCAATTTACAACTGCTTGGAGGAGTAAACTAATCCACTTACTTGCACTAGTATGTTTTTCAATTATTCCTATGTACAGAGATTCCCTGGAATCTAAAAGCTTAAAATTTGAACATGCAGTTGGCAGTGCACATGCATGGAGTGCTAAAGTCCACAGTGAAAATACAGTCCATGGTTCCACGCGCTTTAGTTAACTAAGAGGATACTAGCTTGATACAGTCATTGTTTTCAACTCAGCACGTTTTGCTTGCATTTGAATTCCCACCGCCTCTGTCTGTGATGTCCATGCTTTCAGTTTGAGGGAGAGCTTTGTAATATGTATGGTAACTTGTAATCATGCAGTTGGTAGTTGAAGATGAATTTTCCCAATACGGAATAGGCTTACCAATTGCAGGAAGTGTTTTACAGTTTACTAGTTATAGGCCTACCTCATATCTGGGTTTCTATGCGAGGTGTTCCAAGCAGTTAAAAACATCCTAGTTTGCATACCAATCTTCCCATTGGCCACCAAAAAACTTTTGTCTCATTCGTCCTTTACACACAGGCTGGCCAACTGCTTTATCATGCACATTGCAGTACCAGTGCAGCACAAACACATGCTTGAATTTATGCGCAATACAGTAGTAGCGTAGTGCAAACACATCCTTGTAATCAGAACAGCTAGAGCTGTGGCTGCTCGAACATTTAATTCCCCTGAACTGCATCGGATTTGTGGTCTGAAAGATGGGCTGCAGCTGATAGGAAGATTCTCGTGAATATGCACCACTTCATAGCACCTTATCGCTGTACTTTTTAGTGATTTTACTTTACGTACAATATTTCTACAAGAAAAAGATGCTTATACATGGAGGTGCTTACAGATTTAGAACAAAATAACGTGTACTTTGATAGTTTTCGTAAAAAATAAAAAAATAAAAAACCCCACACTTCACATTGTGGACAGACTTTACCTAAGTTTCCAGGGCCCAAATTCGTTAAGCTTAAATTATTCAATGTTTAAAACTGACTCTTACAAATCTATCTAGTTTAAAACCACGTAACACTTCCAATAATTATCAAATAAATGGTCTATCTTAGATGTCATGTTGAGGGACTCACATATCCCAATGCTTCTTAAGATATATCTTCCATGGTGGCGATATTGATTATCTAGGTTGTTAACCTATACACAAACTGTCATCTAGATGTAAACTCCATGCGCAAAAGTTGTGGTAGTTACAAGAAATATTGGGATCAATTATTATACCTTAAATCACAATAAACCAATGTTAATTTCAGCATATATATCAAATAAGAAAGGGAATAAACGAAATGAGGGTGTGGTAGGATTTTTAAGCTGTGGCCTTCTACATATTTAGAACATGGCGCACGACCTCGGCAAATAAACATGAAAATGGGAATAAAAGAGATACATACCTGACCGCAGAAACATAAAACCAGAAGAACTGAGATCCATATTAGAGATAATAACCCTGATGGTATAAATGCTTTATTAATGTTCACATTATAAGCTAATTTTTCAGACCTACGTTGCAGTCCGTCAAGCGCCATTGGTGACATTTTTGCTAGTTACGCACTTTAGATATAAATAATAAAACGTTATCATTAGAAGCTCGACATAGTCTTCACCGATATGTTAATTCAGCGTTGCTTTCTTCATTACCGAAATCCGTACCCTAACCGTACAACATTCTTCCAATGACGCACACGAAACACTCACTTCGACCAACTCTTCTCTTTTACTTGATTTTTCGGGGTGCGTTGTATAATGATCCAGTTGCATGACGTAATTGACGAATCACTTGCTTTCACGGAATGATGACGTCTAACCTGAACACGTGACTGTCTATTCAGCCAATCACAGTCGAAGTACTTCTTGTACCCGTGGTCAATTTTGGTCGAATTATTACGATTTATTTAAAGACGTTTGTCTCCCTTCCGTCCATTTCATATTAATAGAGACATGTTTTTCTGCATATATTTTACATACTTTAATTATAAATTGGTTTCAAACAGCTCTTAAAAGAAAATGTATTAATTCATAGAAACAGTAAAGAAACACGTATTCTAGAATGCACCCAAAAGACGACATTTCCTGCAGGAAATAGAATCTGTACATGCCCCCCTTTACCCGTTGTGCCCTCCAGTCCTTTTGGTTTTGATATCGACCTTGGATTATGCTTTAAACAGTTAATATATCTGAAACTCCTGTTATCCAAATAGTATAACAATATTGTAGATATAATTTGTGAAAGAAACAAAATAATGTTGCGAACGATTGTTTGGCGAAATGATATACTGAAATTAACTGTTAAAAGAGTAGTCCGAGCAAATGTAGTAAGGTGTTTAAGTGTTGAATGTATTAGGCGAAAACAGCTGCACAGGTATTTTTATAATTGGGTCTTAAAGGGATTAAATATATTGCTTAAAACCTGTAGTTGGTTGGTTTCGTAAAGTTTGACTTTGACAGGTTGGGTTGCAATAACTTAAGCTTTATTGTCATGATAGCATGTAGCTCATTGCCCTTTATAGGTTATTATGACCAATCTCTTGAAAATGAATGCATAATTGTATTAATGTTGGTTATTTTATCTTCAAGTTATTTAATAAATGCAGTTAGTTTGGAAGACTCTTGACGCTTTAGATCATGGGGCGTTTAACATTCTTTCTGTAAGCTTCAGATAAAATGAACACAGATATCATTAATAGTGTTGTTTTCAGACTTGTGTTTGTATTTTTCTTGTGTTATAAAATTAAAATTGTTCTTTTTTAATTCATTTTCAGGTGTAGTAATTCTTTACTTGTAAATAAATCACTAGCATGGGGATTGGACACAACACAGAAACGTTACTACAGTCCAGATTTTCCTCCGCACACAAAAGTGACTCTTCCAGCTTTGTCTCCAACTATGGAGACAGGTACAATTGTCAGTTGGGAAAAAAAGGAAGGTATGTTGAAATTGATATAAGATTACTTAATAGGCTACTTGCTTCTGACAATATATATATCAGATACGGTAATAAAATATAACTTAAGTAACTATGAAATGAACTTAGATGTCATATAATTTACATAAATTCAGCAAGTTCTACACACGGTTCCTGGTATGTATATATACAGTATATAAGCTTACAATCACACACACACACAGAATAGACTGTGCAAAGTATAGGATATTTAAGTTGCAGTATTTACAACAAGAACTGAAATTTTCAAGCTCTGCAGTTCAACTAAATTCAAATATGAGGGTTCAAGGAGATGTTTTTAAAGTGTCTGTACATTCTTCACCTCCTGCAGTTACACCTGGCAACTGGTTGTCAGGTAGGTTGCTGGCTCTCCACCTTCCTTGTCTACAGAATGAAAGAGAGTGAGTGAGACGGTTTTGTATTGAGACGTTGAGGAGCAGGTACTATTCGTTCACTGTGGTCCTACCCTAAACTGAAGTATAGATATTTGTCAGAATTATTGGTAGTATTAAAAAAAGTTTGTTTAAAATTTTAAGAAGTCTGTAAATTAAATTTGCCTAATATCAACAATAGAAAAAAGAAAAAGGTATTTATAAGGATCAAGCACTTACAGATCTTGTTTTCCTTACTATTAGGCCTACTGTGTTCTCATGCAGAATTAAAATCAATCTGAATACATCCCATTTTCATGCAATTTTCGATACGGTATTGAAAACATTGTTTCCTAGAGAATTCATAGAATGGGCTAGCCCCATATTTGTTGACCAATGAAATGTTTAGTGCCACACATGCAAGGGCATTGAGGACTCCTGCTTTAGCGTATTGAGATCGAATTGAATGGTTGTTTTTATGGTGTCGAATACAATCTCAATCTGATCCAGTCAAACTTTTTAGGTGTATCGACCTTGAGACTCAATTCAATCTGAATTTCCGTTTTCACGACAATTTCAATACCGTAAGCATATTCAGATCGATCTGAATTCTCCATGAAAACCTAGTAAATGTTGCTTTCCTAATACTCTGGCAGATTTCACATGAGAATGTTTAACAACTGAAGAGGATAGAAAAAGTCAGAGCAAGATTCTTGTCAGAGCAGTGTAGTGTATTGCATCACAGGTGATCCCAAAAGATATAGAATAATAAAAAGTAAAATACAAATAGGAATTACTTGACATAAACTAAAACTACACTAAAATAGACACTAACATGGACCTTCTCCACACATTCCACAAAAGCCGCAAACTAAACACAATTGAACAACTGGAAATATATAAACATCCAAAAAAAACATCCGTCTATACTGAACGGCCAGCTACACCTTAAGTCACACACACTCTTTGACATAATACCAGACATTCAAACTACGACAAATGCTCCCACTCCTTAAAGACCAATACAACACCCGTGCCACCTAGGCCCACATCGCAGGCACCCAGTAGCAGTTCGTAAACCACTGACGATGCACTAAAATAGTTAAAGTTATATTCTAAATTTTCAGGTGATAAACTGAATGAAGGTGATCTGCTTGCTGAAATTGAAACTGACAAAGCCACAATGGGGTTTGAAACTCCAGAAGAAGGTTATTTGGCCAAAATACTTGTTCCTGGAGGCTCGAAGGATGTGCCAGTTGGCAAGGTAAATTTTAAAATAAGACAGTAAATTTAAGCCTCAGAATCTTGATGATACTTTTCATCTCAGTTTGGATTTAGAAGTGGCATGTCCACTGAGAATACTACATTTCAACTTACTACAGAAATATTGGAAGCGTTAGATAAAAATAAATATGCTCTGGGAATTTTCTGCGACTTAGCTAAAGCATTTGACTGTATAAATCATGAAATATTACTTCAAAAATTGGATCATTATGGGTTCGATAATTTAACACTTAAGTGGTTCAAATCATATCTTTCTGATAGAACTCAAAAGGTAATAATAAATGGAAATGAATCTAACCTAGGGATTGTTAAGAATGGGGATGTAGATGTAGATGTAGATGTAGATGTCTCGTTCTGTAGATCCTGTGTTGAGCAGGGCTCAAGGATATAGAACACGTCAGATAAAAACATACATGCATGTTATAAAAAAAAACATGATACAAGAATTGTTATGTCACACTTACTCAAGCTGAAAAGAAATCATCCATATTGTAGAAGGTGTGAGTTACTAAATATTGCTTCAGAGCTCTTTTGAAAGATTTGCATTTGCTTTTAATACATAGTGATTTAATCTCTTTTGGAAGGTTATTGTATATTTGTATTGCGGAATAATAAGCACCTTTCTGAAAAAGTTTTAATGAGTTAGCTGGTCTATGTAAATCATTCATGTTTCTAGTAGTACGCCCGTGTATACTGTGATTACTTTGAAATTTATCAATATTATCTACCATGTAACACATAACAGAGTATATATACTCTCCGGTGAGAGTGAGGACTTTTAATTTTTCAAACAGCGGTTTACAAGATTCTCGTTTTTTCTTTCCACATATTATTCTTATTGCTCGCTTCTGTAATCTAAATATTTTTTCCCTATGTGCCGAGTTACCCCAAAAAATGATTCCGTACCTCATAACAGAGTGAAAATATGCAAAATATACCGTGAGTAATGCGTCCTGTTGTAATATATCATTCAAAGTTCGTAGCGCAAAACATGCTGAACTTAGCTTAGAACTTATCATTACAATGTGTTTCTTCCAGTCAAGATTTTGGTCAATTTGTAGTCCTAAGAATTTTATGTTGCTAATTTCCTCTATGATTTGTGTTTGATAATTGATTACAATGTTTGAGATATATCTATTTTTTGTTCTAAATTGAATAAAGTGGGTCTTATCAATATTAAGTGACATTTTATTAGCTTGAAACCAAGTATTTAATTCGTGAAAAGTCTTTGTAGCTAGTCTTGCTAAATCTTCTTGTGACTTTCCTGTTACGAGTACACTAGTATCATCTGCAAAAAGCAATGCCTTTGATTCGTCACTTAAGTTATCTGGTAAGTCATTGATGAAAATTAAAAAGAGCAAAGGTCCCAGTATCGATCCCTGAGGTACTCCATTTTTAACAGTCCCTAATTTTGATTCATTTCCATTTATTATTACCTTTTGAGTTCTATCAGACAGGTATGATTTGAACCACTTTAGTGTTATATTATCCAACCTATAGTGTTTCAGTTTTTGAAGTAGAATTTCATGATTTATACAGTCAAACGCCTTAGCTAGGTCACAAAAAATTCCTAGGGCATGTTTCTTTTTATCTAACGCTTCCAATATTTCTGTAGTGAGTTGAAATGTAGCATTATCAGTGGACATGCCACTTCTAAATCCAAACTGAGATGGTGTAAGAATGTTATTCAAATTAAGATAGTGTATTAAGCGGTTGTACATAACTTTTTCAAAAACTTTTGAAAATGAGGTTAGGAGTGATATAGGTCTATAATTTGATGGAACATTTTTGTCACCTTTCTTAAAGAGGGGCTTAACAATAGCATGCTTTAGTCTTATTGGAAATATTCCACTTTTTAACGAACAATTACAAATATGACTAAGAGGTTTACTAATTTCAGATGAGCAGCTTTTTAACAACTTATTACTTATCTCATCCCATCCAGAAGATAACTTAAGTGACGAATCAAAGGTATTGCTCTTTGCAGATGATACTAGTGTACTTGTAACAGGAACGTCACAAGAACATTTATCAAGAATAGCTACAAAGGCTTTTCACGAGTTAAACACATGGTTTCTAGCTAATAAAATGACACTTAATATTGATAAGACCCATTTTATACAATTTAGGACAAAAAACAGATGTATCTCAAATCTTGAAATTAATTATGGAACACAAATCATACAAGAAATTAGCAATGTAAAATTTTTAGGACTGCAAATTGACCAAAATCTTGACTGGAAAACACACATAGAAATGATAAGTCCAAAACTGAGTTCAGCATGCTTTGCTTTAAGAATTTTGAATAATATATTAAAACAGGATGCATTACTTATGGTATATTTTGCATATTTTCACTCGGTAATGAGGTACGGGATCATTTTCTGGGGCAACTCTACCCATAGGGAGAAAATATTTAGATTTCAAAAGCGGGCAATAAGAATAATATGTGGAAAGAAAAAAAGGGAATCTTGTACACCGCTGTTTGAAAAATTAAGAGTCCTCACTCTTACAGGGGAGTATATATACTCTGTTATGTGTTTTGTAGTGAATAATATTGATAAATTTCAAACTAATTTTAGTGTACATGGACGTACTACCAGAAACATGAATGATCTACACAGACCAAATAACTCGTTAAAACTCTTTCAGAAGGGTGCGTATTATTCTGCAGTACAGATATATAACAAGCTTCCAAACAACATTAAATTATTATGTATTCAAAGAAAGATCAAACCTTTCAAAACAGCTGTCAAGGAATTTTTAATAACTCACACCTTCTACAATTTGGAGGAATATTTCCAGCTTGGATAAATTTGGCAGCTTGCAGTTTCTGTAGACCTATATTATTGTTATAACATGCATGTATTTTTTGATCTGACGTGTTCTATATCCTTGAGCCCCGCTCAACACAGGATCTACAGGACGAGATATCTACATCTACATCTACATCTACATCTATTGCATCTACAGTACATCATGGTACTTGTATCTGACCACTCACAATGTAGCTTAAGGTCTAGTTTCAAAAATAAAGTACAATCAAACCTTATTATGGCAGCAGTCCATAGGACATGGTAATTTTGTAAATATTAATCAATGTGAAAGTTAGTGAAAATATATAGGCTATTACAATTTATGCTGAAAATAACTTTTTTCAATTTCGATACCAGCCCTTGAAAAGTAACATAAGTATAATTCAAACATAGCCTAAGTATAAATTTTCTTTTCACAGTTGGTGTGCATAATCACAGAAAATGAAGCAGATGTTGCTGCATTTAAGGACTTCAAAGACGATGCACCAGCAGCTGCACCTGCTGCGAAGCCAGCCGCTGCACCTGCACCTGCTGCTCCTGCCCCGACTCCCCCACCCACTCCTCCACCAGCTGCTCCTCCAGCTGCTGCTGCACCACCAAGACATACTGCTGCAGGGGAAAGGGTTTTTGCCAGCCCTCTAGCCAAGAGAATAGCAGCAGAAAAGGGACTGGATTTAGCAGTATGTGAGAATAGTCATTTTGTGATTTTTCATTTTATGAGGATATTCAGATAGTAGCTGAGTAATTTTGATTAGTTGTGAATGAAGAATATATTACTGGTAGTCTTTCTTCCTTTGCAATGATTTTCTTCTTCAGTTAGAGATAAGTTTTATTAACCGGTAATAGTTTTTTTATTGACTCCTTGGCAGCTATGTGATAACAAACACTTTTTTTTTAACATTTCAGGCTGTGGGTTCAGGATCTGGACTTTATGGATCCATAACAGTTTCTGATCTTGAGAGAGCACCTGCAGCTACTGCTGGTGCCCCTGGAGCAGCACCAGCTCGGCCAACAGCAGCACCCGGTGCAGCATATATAGATATACCAGTTTCTAACATTCGAAATGTAATTGCAAAGCGTTTGCAGCAGTCAAAACAGGTGAGATTCCTGGCAGTAACCTATACAAAAATTACGATGGGTTCATTTAGTCCCTATAATTGTGTAAAACATTTATATGGTTTCATATATGTTATTATGATATCGAACATGGCAATATTGTTAAACACAGGTTCTCGGCATCATCCAGGTGATATCTACATACTCCAAGCTTTTGTGATGCATTCTGTTGCCATCCTCAGGGACACTAAAGAAATGGCATTCTCCTTCTATATCTATATCTGTATACTGTTCCCCCCCCCCCTTTTTGTCTTTTTTCTGCTATCTTTTTCCCTCCACCTATCTTGTTGACTTCCAGCTCCAGAGCAAGCTCTCATTATTCAGCCCCCTCTAACATATATGTATATTTAAGGAAGTTCAGATGCTGTCCTTACATTTTTTCAGCATCATCGATATCGGGGATGGCAACAGAGTGCATTGTCAAAAGCTTGGAGTGCTTAGATATCACCCACATAGTTACCTGAGAATTTGTGATTAATTGTTTATTTGATTGTTAGTGGGAGATTTTGATAGGTTTGCATGTTCATTAAAACCACAATGGATCTAAAAACTTGTCTACACAATGTTTCGACCCTATGATCAGGATAGAACGGGATAAGATAAGAAGAAAAATTTACAAAGCTCAGAAAATCATACAACTCGGGGAAAACAACCTTAATAGATATGAAGGGGATTTGGGGGATGAGTGGTTGAACTTAATCAGAAATGTCATATACAAAAAAACTTGTGTAATCTTTCCACCTCCAAGAATGGTTAGCATGGTAAGAGAATTCGATATTCCCGAGGATTGGGTATCGAAATACGGTCGAACTATATAGATTTTGGGGAAGAAATTCAGTACAATCCAAGTGGCAGTGCATAATGGTAGTCTATAGATGGGAGGATTGGACCACAGTTTAGTGTCATTTGTATTCACCTGAGGAAGACTCAAAGGAGGGTCGAAACGTTGTGTAGACTTTTTAAGTTTTCAGATCCATAGTGAATGTGTTTCTTTTTTATTTTATGGTTTTAATGATCATCAGACAATGGAAAAAGAGCTAGTAATGAATATGGACTTGCATATTAATAAAAAAATCTTGTAAAACAGTAATTGTTTAAACAAGGCAAAATATTCATTTTGATTTTTTTCTTCAGACAATTCCTCATTTTTACCTGTCTGTGGACATTAACGTAAATGAAGTACTGGCCCTCAGACAGAAACTGAATCAACTTCTGGAGAAGGAAGGACTGAAACTCAGTGTAAATGACTTCATCATTAAAGCATCAGCGCTAGCTTGTAAAAAAGTTCCAGAAGCCAATTCTGCTTGGTTGGATACTGTTATCAGGGAGTAAGTTCCTATCTACATTTATTCAGTTTGTATCTAGTAGTGTACTAGTGAGTAAGACTTAATTTTTGCATCATCAAGCTTTGAACCAGTTAATACTCTTCCAACCACAGCATATTCCCGTTATCTACATTGGTAGGTGCAGGAATAATTAAAACCAAGGATAATTCAAAATACATTTCTTTAAGAGACGTGTTGTCTCATAGGTAACTTTGGCACTGAACTAATTACTTGTCCTGGGAGATTCTTCATTGTAAAGTATACTCTGCCGTACTGGCATTAAGCCTACAAGTCTTTCAAAAGAGATGTAAATATATAGTGAAAACAAACCTAATTAGTTTTAAGATTTTTTGACAAAGGAAATGCAAGATGACTCTCTTGTATGAACTGTGTTAGAAATTTGCTTTGATAATCTTATTATGATTCAGACCATCTCATACTAAATCACACTTTTTCAGATACTCATCAGTGGATATCAGTGTAGCTGTAAGTACAGACAAGGGCTTAATCACACCTATAGTGTTCGGAGCTGAAAGGAAGGGACTAGCTGCAATTAGTAGAGAAATTAAAGAACTGGCTGCTAAAGCAAGGGAAGGCAAACTTCAGCCTCATGAATTCCAGGTAAATAATCATGAATAAGTCTTTCTGGTTCTTAAATATAAGTAATATTGTACTTTTGTTTAACTTTAGATGGCAGTTGAGAGCTGACTAAGGTATAACATCACGCTGAAGATGCCGATATACCGTAATTCAACACTTGTTATCGCTCTTCATTGTGTGTTTTATTCTCTACTAACATGTGCTTGCGGCTTCGCCCGCGATAATTATTTCAAAAATTAAAAATTAAGAGCATAATAGTTAAATCATTATATTTATTAACACCTAAATCACGTGGACAACATACGACGATTAGATAGCGTCGCCTGGTAAAAGCTACCTCAGATTCAAGTTCCTTGGCCCAGAAAACCCCTGTATAGTGAGTTTCGTCCAAGTAAAACAATGTTTGACCATATTTAGGGCTTACAACATTCAAGGGATCGCAAAAGTTTTATTTCCAAGGTATAACGAAAATAGCCAAAGCCAACTGTAATTGATTTGACATTGAAATGCATAACTCAAAACACTCTCTACTTCATTAAATTACTACTTACTAGTAAGTAGTAATTTAATGAAGTAGAGAGTGTTCTTGAAGATAATGTGTTTAATATTATTTCACTTCATTGTGTGTTCCCATTCCAAGTGAATTTAATCAAAATTGATGCTTCGAAAACGCAAAAAAATGCACGTTTTTTGCCCGTTTTTCACTCATAACTCACGAACGAAAGCGAAAATTAAAATTCCGGCTTCGAGGTGCATTTTCCGACCCTTCAGTCCACCTATGTTTAAAATTTCAGATCTCTGCGTTGAGTAGATTTCGCTGGGCATCGCGGACAGACAGACAGAAGGAAGACCGACACTTCCTTTTATTAATATAGATAAACCCATTTCTCTCAACTGAACTCTTGTATCTTCTTTAGTGTGGTGTGTGTGTATTTCTTATCCAAACTCCACCACTACCCTGGTAGGGTTTGTGATTTTTCCCCTGACTTGGCAGAAGTGTAGCCCTATTTCGCTAAACGCCTGTCTGGAGGTACATAAAGCTTTCATGTACTCTACAATTTTTCTTCCCATTATGTTTCTTTTCATAGTTTTTGAGACATGTAATTTAAACTTCACTGTGATTTTTTTCTCAACTATGAAAATGTGAGACCCAAAAACTCTTGACAGCTATACAGTATTTTTGTATTGCAGGGTGGAACCTTCACAGTTTCAAACTTGGGAATGTTTGGAGTAAAGAACTTCTCAGCCATTATCAATCCTCCACAGTCTTGTATCCTAGCGGTAGGAACAAGTGAGAAGCGACTGATTCCAGATAAGGAATCAGAAACAGGGTGAGTTATTCTCTAATCTATTGTCATTATGTTATTATGTAATGCATTTACCCATTTTTTCTTGTAGAAGGAAGTCAAATCTGCATGTTGCTTTCATGATAAAAACGAATACTGATTTCAGTTTGTTTAATTTCATTGTTATGGGGACATTCTTTTTCTTTTTTCATTTTTTTAAGACAGCACTTTTACATTGACTATTCCATTCATATGCCGTGTATTTGATATTGACCAATAACGTTTAGCAGTTCCTGGGATATAGCCCAATCACGAATGTTTATCTTATATTATCCTTCCTCGGATCACAAGGATGCAGTTTTATCTGCTGTACGTTATACTCAGCTCCTTTCTGGACACATAAGGCATCAACGTGCGGTGATTAACATGTCATATGCTGCCAGTAAGCAGAATGAAAACACATTAGTTTATACAACATAACTTGTTTGGAAATTGAAATAATATAAATGTTCATTGATTAAGAACATTATTTCGATTTGATGCAAGCTAGTTTGTGTGCTTTTATAGCATTTTGATTTATGCAACTGCCACATTGCCCTCCATCTTCTGTTGTGCACTATTAGTAGCATTGGGAACTCGAATGAATTCATGGACTGTTCATTCATCTAGTATACCGTAATCTTATGGCTGACAGAATTTTGACAAAAAAGTAAGAAAATAATTTTTATTTACAAAATCCGTTATATTTTATTCATTGAATAGTCTTAATAAATCATATTCGAGATTACAAATTTCATCAGATAAATTTGCTTGAACTTCGTTCTTGCAAGTATACCGATAAACTTGTAATCTCTCATGGTATTACCTATGATCATACTTTCCTATCATCAATATAACTGCAATCCTATATTCCTCTTTAAATGTTCAGTTTTTATCTGCTACATTTCAGCCCAGTCATAGTAAAAGCATTGCATGCAACTCCCAGGCAATGGCTAAAATACGGTAAGACTTCTACAATATTTACAAGGCTTGCCAAGGCCAGTGTCAGAATTCTTATCTTAATAGTTAGCATTGTAATGTCATTACATAAATAACTATTTCTGCGTTGTCTTAATGACAGTACATCAATAAATAAACTGATATTACACAATTGTCACAAGTTATTCTTTATAAGAGTTTGATTGCCTATTATAAATTTTATATAATTCTTTCCTCTTCAGTTATTACTATTTTAAAAAGATCTTAGGATATGCAAGAAAAAATAGCATATGAATTTTTTTATAACATTGTATGATTATTGCATCTTGAAAAATTAGCAGAATTTCTCTACTCATTGGCTAGTATAATTATACTTATTCAATAAAATTTAGCATTTATTATATATTATTATTAATAAGACCTTTGTTTGACAGGTTTAAGGAAGCAGACTTCATGTCCGTGACATTGAGCTGTGATCACAGAGTAGTTGATGGCGCTGTAGGAGCACAGTGGATTGTAAAGTTCAAACAGTTGCTGGAAAAGCCTCACACAATGCTTCTGTAACCTGGGCAAGTTAGGTTCCTGAATGTCTAGTCGTTGGAGATTAATTTTACATCCTGCCACAGGATAGCTTCAAGCAAGTGCAGTGCAGGGGAATAGGAGAAGATAAGAACGGATCTGTATATATGTTAATTTGCTTTTGTTTCCTTTGAACAAAGGTCATGCACTTGTAATTAATTTTTATCAAAGGTTTAATTGAATCTGTATGTAGAAATGGCTCAATATTGCAATTTTATTTTAAATGGACTGTCCATTTTTATAAAATATTTGAAATTCTTGAAGGAACTGTCAGTACAAAGATTGCAGATTACTATGTTGTCATATTTATTTTAACTCCGGTGCATCTTCCATGTGTTCAAGAGCAGTATGAGTTGTTTGAAGAAATTTGTAAATTAAGCCAACCTTGTTATCAAATGTATATATGTATTTAAAATATATAATTATGTATACAGTACATAAATTTGAAACAACCTTTTATAATATTATGATTTTGATTATAGTTTATTTTTTCATGATCTGAAAAATAAGATCAAGGGCTTAAACAATTAATAAAATTGTATTCTTATTGTTAAGATTTGTACTTCTCCTTGGGGTCTCTAAAAATAATAGTTAATTAAAGTAATATAGATTTTTATCCGTACTGGTGGTACTGTAGTTTATTTTCAAATGCAACTCGAAAAGTATTAACATATCAACCTGTTTTGCATTAGATAAGGATTTTAAACATACGAGTCCTGTGCACAACATTTAGTAATTTCATTAAAAACCTGTCTGTTAAAATTGGCAAAAAAGCAGAGATGAAAATAATTCGAAGAATATTTAATCACAAGGGAACTGAAGGGGTCAAAACCTACATAAAACTCGGCATATCAATAGGTTTTCAAAAATTGATTAAAACAGGTTTTCATTACAGATTGGTTCATGCCAAAAATAAACTGCTCAAATTAAATGCAGTGGGTGAAAAATAAGTGTGAATCAAAATTTTGAGTTGCCTCACATGTCTTGCCTACCTCCCCCACCTTCGCCTTTTCATACAGCTATTTGAAGGTAAAGTTCTTGTATATTCCTATACATGGGTTGCCTCTTTTCTCTCTACTTTTACCACTATAGGAGGTAATAGTACTATAATAATGAATAATACCCTCCCCTTGAACAAATGCTTGTGAGTGGTGGCCAATAGCAGCTTTGCACTTCGCATGTCTGTTTCTCCACCCCTGATTAGATGCCATCATCTACATTCTGACCAGTAGCAGTCTCACACTTCACCCTTCAGTTTTCTTCGCTGTTGATCCCCCTCCTTGTCATTTAGATCTGATAGAATATAGGCTATAGACAGATATTCTCTAGTTTTGCTCACTTCTTCCCAGAAGATAGTTGCAGAGCAGCTGGAATCCTGAGAATCCTTCATTCAGATATTTATATAACAAGAGAAATATGATTACTATTGCCATCAAGTACTGGTTTTTTGTTTCAAAGTTGGCTGGTTCAATCCCAGCCCCAGTAGCCTACATGGCATGTATGTGTATGTAAATGTAGCCCTTGAGCAAGGTGGCCCAGACGGTAGCATCACAGACTTGCATTCAGGAGGTTGCGGGTTGAAATCCTACTGCCGACCAATCTGAGTGAGGTTTTCCCCACTTGCATAGACAAATGCCGGATTGGATATAACATACCCTTGACTTTGCAACAGATATATGATTGAGGACAGGCCAGAATGACCTAGCAGTTGAATGTCCTCTAAACACTAATAATGGTGATGTAAATGTGGCGGTCCTATGTCTATAGATTTATAGACATGCAAAAGAACTCCCATGGGACAAAATTCTGGCACACTGGCGACTCTTATAGGCTTAAGTAGAAGTACATGTCCATTGTTAAATAACCATAACAAAAACATACAAGTACTGATAAGTATGCATCGCTGGGCGACTGTTGATAAATACAATTAAATACCTTTTTACAGTTTACCTGATCGCACTGACAGCAGCTCTATCTTTCCATGTTTCTCCAATATCTACTGTATAATTTTCTTTGTTACAAAGCTCCTCTTCGCAATCTTTTTGTCTTACTTCAGCCAACAGCTGATCTACTTTACTGGATTTGTAGGTAAGCATTACTATATTTCCAGTTTTCTATTTATAGCTTGTGCACTTTATAGGACCTAAACTTTCCTATCCTTTTATGCAAAAGGGGGCTTTTATAAAATTTTATTTCTTGCACATAAACAGGACCCGTGTAAAAGCATCATATAAAAATTATTGAACCTTCAGAGTGGTTTGAAAACACCAACCAAAAGTGAAGAAAATCCTTACTGAAAGCCAAAGCTTTTGATAAGTATATGATGGATAAAGTATACTGATAACAAAATTCACCATGCAACAAATAACTTGGTTAGCTAGAAAGAATTGGGGATATTATTAGTTTGTTCTGCGAAAACTGTGCTCTCTAGCATAAGGGGATTTGCTGTATACTACTCTGAAAAGCGAAGGCTTTATTTTGTATTGAATAACTATGATAACCTTATAGAAAAAGGTAAAATTTGTTTAAATTTTGGTAGTATTAAAAGGACTTTCATGTAAATATGTACAAACTCCAACATCTAATCATCTAATATTATAGGGTACATTACAATTCTGCTGCATACCTGAACTTTTGCCATTTCTTTCATCTCTGAACATTCTGAACTTTTTAGCCTTTTCGTTTGTAGCACTTTCTAATATTCAGCTATAAAAACTGGTATCTTTATCTTACCTTAATACTTCTTTTATAATTGCTATGCTAGCCTCATGTACTGTTGTTTTCATGTTGGTTGAAGGTTTTCGTTTATATTTCCATTCATTGTTTCTAAGAAGTCTTTTCCTCAATGAGGTGCAATTTTGTGTGCAAGTAATTTTTGCTTGCCCACCTCTCACTAGTTTTCTTAATCTAAACCAAACTCGTTTCTTATCCAGGGATACTGCTTGGGACACTCGTAACAGGTATACAGGTAGCGATCTGCCTGCAGAACTCTGCTGTGTAGCTTGCAGCTCTTCCCAATGTTGCAGGCAAGTTCATTTGGCTCTAACTGTAACAGAGTTTCATTGAGGGTGAAAATGCTGCTTGCTTGGTCTTCTAAAAATTACAGAAGTTCCTACAGGTTATAAAAATTTTACCCTCAACACTAGAAGGACATCACCTGACTACCTAGAAAGACTGCATCGATCATTTGGTGCTTTTCATCATTATAAAACAGTTTTTCATTCAACTAATTTATTGTTCAATATAATCAACTTTGAACTCTTAGGCAGTCTATGAACACTAGGCAGTGTTAAAACTCTAGGCATCTATAATTATTCACATTACAGCCAATTGACATTTGACAAGAAAAGAAATATTATTTAAAATCTTACAAGCAAACTTAAATGCTTTTAATGAATTCAAAGCATCAAATTTTTAAGTTAGGCAGCAAATAAACACATTGTTGCATGATCGCAAACATAAAACTCATGCTAGCTTGTGCTGGTCAAAATGACAGCTCCATGTCCTTTAAGGTAAATAATATTAATATTTCTCATCAATTTATTTTGCTAATTGTGTAGACTTCTTCCTTCCTATGACAACTATATCTTTTGATTTTAATAATCACAAGTAACTTCATGCTTGTTTTTGTATAGATTAACTATTGTTAGCATCACTTTTAAAACCTTTTATATACTAGGTAGATCATTGTAATTTCTCACAATTGACGCCATGTATTTTACAAACCACTGGTAAATAAAATATATATCTATCCATCTATCTATCTATCTATCTATGGTGATATATTTGTATGGTTGCGATAGTAAGAAAATTGCCTTCCTGGTTGTCAGAGAGCTGATAAAGGTATTCCACTAATAAAATTAAAGATCGTACTGTACAATCATTAGTTACAAAATATGGTGAAATGGATGAAAAAATACAGTTGAGCTTTCATTTTGAAGTAATTCATTATAGCAATGAACTTTGTCATTTTCTAGCTGATACGGTGCAAACCAAAGACGAAGCCACCAGACTTCTACCGTGCATTGCATGCAGTCCTCACTGGGCATAGGGGATCAAATGCCAAGACAAATTTTAGCTCTCAAAGATAATATTTATCATACAGGTTTTCAGTATCCCAAATCTTTAAATTCTGTCAGTGTACACCACCACATAATGAAAGCCATGCATTATCAGTTATGAAAAGGAGTTCAAATGGATCGCACTAAGCCCTTTACATGACGAAAAAGTAGGAATGTGGTGTGTGAATAATGTTCATCGAGTGATAGGTCCAAAATTTCACTATGCAATAATAAATTAATAAAATAAGAACGTTATGTGAGCAAAATATTGACCCTGTTTTTTGATATGCTGACTGAAGAAGAAAGGCAATATGCATACATTCAACAACCTATTTCTACGAGAAAGAAATGATTTAAGTTACAAAATAACCACTTACCTGTCGTTTGCAATTAAATGGTTCAAACTGACTAAGTTGATTGATAGGTGTTGGATTTCTCATCCATTGGATTGCTTGCCAGTTTGTGACGAACCAAACATCAGGGTGTTTCACCATCTCATCCAAAAATTTCTGTAGATGTACAAAGGACAAGTAAACATTTCGGTTAGAACTGTGGTCATTAAGGGAAAATCACTTTCTTCTCATTAAAAATATGCTTACCTTGAAAGCTGCTAAGTACTCTGGCTTCTTGAACCAGGTTGTATGGAAATAGAGACCATAAGGAGCCCTGTTGCTATTATAATGTCTCTTGAAGTTGTGTGTAAGCATCTCATACACTTCACTACCTGATAAATGGGGAGGACAACTATCCACCATCGCACACGTATAACCCTGAAATTAAATTTATTTCAGAAAGTATGGTAAGCCATCATCCAGTACAGATATCCTCCCATTTAATAAGTTGACATTTTCTGTAATTTCAACTTACTCCATATTTTTAATTTCTTATACTTTTAAGTAAAATAAGAGAATTTTAAATCTGAGATTTTAACAGATAAACTAGTTTTGAGGTCAACAAGATAACATAAAATTGTTAAAAGCTGGTACAAAACCCAATAGAACTGGCTGTTTAGGAAAAAGTTTCATTAAAAAAATAAAAATAAAAAATAAAACTTTGTAAATTTTGAAATTCCAAAGGACAATGGCCTCATTACTTAGTTGGTACGGCCAGCAGAGACATCTACTAGTCTTCCTCAAACTTGGCACTTGACAACAGCTGATGCTGCAGATGAATTTCTATGAAACGTATATTCTGTATGTAATAACTTATTATAGTGGAGTTGAGTAGTAAATCCTTTTCATTTCGTCACTGTAATTAATTATTACTGCCACACTAAAATACCGTAAGCCTAATGATGTATTTATATGCTAAAACATATTTATAGAAATATGCTGAACTTAATTTCATGTCATAAAACACTACCTTTATGGTTATAAACATCTCGCATTGTGCAGGAAATTCCACTATTATGATTACTGCATGTATCTACAACCTGCTGACTTTTCTGGTAATATACAACTGCTTGGAAAAATGGCTAGAGTTGAACACCTGTGATTGATGAATTCACAATGTGAGCATGCGTCTGGCGTGTGTTAACAGTTTCTATCGCTGATTGGAACAAACCTAATACGAGGGATGGGGCATAAGTCATGGCAACTATTTTCTCTTGAAAATGTGGGACTATTTTAAAATTTTGAAATATACAAATAAAAGGGCAGGGTATGGAATGTATGTATAATGCAGATTATGGATACTAGACGTAGGATAGTGAAGAAAACAAACACCTATAAATATTCATATGCGACTGCATTGTGCCAGTCTAATGTATTGGAGTACTGTTAGTTGGATGAATGAAAGCACAAATGCCCACTCCATGATCTCTTAAAGTTCAGTGCAAAAGGGCATTATTCCCCAAAGCTTCCATCAGCTCCTAGTGGTATTTCTGGCACTTCTCCCTTGGATAGTGACCTTGGAAGACTGCTGTTCACATATTGCCTTATCTATTCTGCACAGTGGCTTACTCACAACTAAATTACCACCACCTCTATTCGTGTAACTGTACATCACAATGTTACCAAATGATGTGTCCATATACTAGAGGTGCTACACTCTTCCTTAACATACAACATCTCATGGTACCATTGCCTTTCTTTGAGAGAAAAAATAGTTGCCATGACTTATGTTTCATTGCATGTATTTTTAAGAAATTTGCTATAGAAAATGTTCTATCCCTCTCCCCTTACCTATAGTTTCTAAAATCAAATGGGAGTAAAGTGATTGAATAAATTTAAATAATAATATTTGCAACTGCATCATCCATAATCTGAACTTTTTGACTGGGGATGAAGTCAAAAAAGAATAACAGTAAGAGTTTTTCATATCAATAAATATTTTAAAAACTAGCAAATAGTGATCATTCTGACTTCTGAGTGTTGAAATAAATGACGAAGTTATTTTAAGTACATCTTACCTCCACTGCCAATTGGTTCATCACCATTTCCCAGATGCCTGGATAGGAACGTGAAGGACATCTCTGCTTGCTTCCTGTACACTGATGTGGCATCTTGTGATCCAGAGTATAGGGCCATAAGGGAGGGTCAGAGAAGGGTGCTACCATAGAAGCATCATACACAAAACCAAATTCTTTCATCATGAGGAACTGCCGATTCCAACCAACTCGTAAAAATGGTACTCTCATTCCTGTAGATGCAACAATAGAATTTTAATTTTACTTAGTACTGGAATGCCTAAAAGTATAAGAAATTAAATGAATATTTCCCGAGACTTTCCTTTCCTAATAGTAAAGGTAAAGTGATCCCTATACAGGCCATGGAGGCCCAGAGGGTTCCAGGAGGTTGAGGCTCCCAGATTTTGGACATTCGGCACATGAAGGTGATAAGGTTGTCAGCCTTACGCACCGGCAGCCTTTACCCCCAGGATTGCTCCTGGTACTCATTTCTGTTAGAGGCAGAGTCGACCCCAGGGCCATAGTGCCACCAGAAGGATTAGGCCAATTGAGAAATCTCAACGACCTCATCGGGAATCGAACCCGTGACCTTCCGGTTTGTAGCGCAGCACCTCAACCACTACGCTATGGCATACCCCTTCCTAATAGTAAATACAGTAATTATGGGGGAAAAAGCAAAATGTTCCTTTAGAATGTATGTATTTATTGCTTTTTTTGCAATTATTGTAGCCATTTTGTATATTTTCATTGGTATATATAATTATATTCTGTTAATAGGATTTATGTTGTACAAAATAATGTTTTAAGATGAATTAATAAAGATAAATATAAAAATCAAGCCCAATCCATGACATGTTTATCAAGACAGTACAATACTTAAATACAGTGACCAGCATAAGTATTGAAGAAAAAGTTTAGTTTTTTTACCAGTTCAAACGAGTACCCAGTTTTGGTAATAAATGAGTACCCAGTTTTGGTAATTTAATTACCATTTCTGTCATATGTTACAGACTTTCCCCTGAGGGATCAACCTAGGACTTCCTTTAAACTGGGCTATAGAGAGTGGTAAAGTAGGGTTACCAGATGTCCGGATTTCACCGGACATGTTTTTCATGTCTTTGTCCAGCAGCCAGGCATTTTAGAAAGTGAAACATTCTCTTGCTTTTTAATGCTATTGGACATGTTAATTCAGATTTTCATACAAGACATGTTTTTACTTAAATGACACTTTTTAGTTCATCCTAAATAAATTTCGACTAGTGACCAAAGAACATCGTTCGGAAACCTTGATTCTGGTATATATGGCCTAGTTACACAATGCTTCAATCACAAGGTATGGAAGCACCTTTCAATAATCAATCAGCATATTTCCGGAACTTCTGCCTTCTGTAAGCATACGAGTTGCAGACTGATGTGGTTAACTTCTTTAGCGTTTGCGTATGACTTACCGTATCCATTTAATATTATCCAATCTTCAGTTCTTTAAAGATGTCGAAGGCTAGTGGAAGTAGTAAAAGGAAGTCAAATTCACCAAAAATGTAAATTTGGGTCATCAAAGCAGTACTAATGACCAAATGATTAAAAGGTATATTCATTAATCTATGTGGTATACATATTTATTAATATTATTTCTAATACCCTAGTATTAATTAACAATTTATATTACCTTATATGCATTATCTAAAATTAGAAAAAATGTCCTGCGTTTTATTTTTTACATCTGGTAACCCTACAGTAAAGTAACTTATACTGGACTCTGTACACTATAGATATTAATTAAGTTCATGAACAAATACTCATTTAAAG
The DNA here is from genome assembly GCA_964059195.1 of Ectobius pallidus. Taxonomy (NCBI): domain Eukaryota; kingdom Metazoa; phylum Arthropoda; class Insecta; order Blattodea; family Ectobiidae; genus Ectobius; species Ectobius pallidus. The sequence continues at coordinate 117,491,040 of CAXKWD010000006.1, forward strand.
AATTTACATTCTATTTTTTTTTATTGTTTTTGTGTAAGAGTTGAAATATATTGTTTTAAAAATGGAATCAAGATGTAGTGAGCACTTTGCTGTTTGTAACAGTTTCATGCTTGGTTGAATTTGTATCAGTAATTACCAGGGATAAAATCTTAAGTCTGAAAAAGCATGCACATAGATGTTCTTTAAAAGCTTTTATGTGCAGACATAGTTTTCAAACAGTATATCACATGTGCAACGTAGTGGGTATGTTATTCTTAGGGATGGGTCCTCGATACTCTCGATACTTGCATGGTACGGCATGGAGCGATACTTCAGAAAACTCGCTCGGTACTTTTTCAATACTTTGGTAATTCTGCAATTTAAGGAAATGCAATATCTCTTTCTGCTTTTGGTAGTCTACTAAATATAGTAAATACTTCTATTTCTCCATGAAATGGAGAAAACCATTCTGTGACTTTTATCTAGTCATAAATAAAGATTTTCCGACTTTTAAAATCCAAGCAGAAGAGATTCTTAACTGTTTCGTTTCCTGTCAAACGTTTTGTTTTAATGTAGAGTTTGAAAATAATTATAGGCTGCTGATGATGTTAAATTTTGTCTCATTAAATATGCACACTTAATTAATTTAGTTGGTATTACACAGTTCTGTCAACTTTTAATTTTTAATGTACCTATTTATTGAAACTGGAAATGTTGACGGTATTGAGTATCGAAGTATCGAGTATCAAGGAAAAATCATATATCGGTATTGAGTATCGATCCATCCCTACTTATTTTTCATAAAAATGTGTTCATATTCTTAATATTAAAAAATAGATACTATTTTAACTAACGACAAATAAAGAAAAAACTTCACTGAATTCACTGCCAGTTTTATTTGATTTCTAGCATTAGGAGGGATATTCAGTCAACTGATTGTGGTACGATGATGTAACATCACAAGTTAATTGGTATAGTTCATTTTCTGGATGAAAATTCAGTAAAGAGAGAACATAACTTGAATATAGCTAACTTCATTGTTTACTAACTTTTTATGTTTTGAAGGCTTTTGCTATTATAATCACTCTTTCATTATTTTTGTTTTCTGTAATGACTGCCCACGCAGCACGAGATGTATAATATACGTATGTTTTAGAGCTACATATATATCATACGTTTGATCAAATTCAAAACGTAAATTATACGTATATTTTATATCCAATATATACATGTATAAAAACTGTTGTAATTTAATCCTGCTTTATGTTCATAATATATCAAAATTAAGTTACTGTTACATAAGCAATTTATTATCTAAAAAAATCTAATTTATTGTTCATTTGCTATTATCAAAATGACGTACAAAAAAAATTGGCAACTATACATAAATTTTACGTCTAGAATTTGACATTGTAAATGCACCTGTTTATTGTGTTTTACTCTAGTAAATCGATTTGGTTAAATTAAGGGAACGAAATACAATTTACTCACGCTAATAAGAAATTAATAAAAAATGGTTTAACATGATTACATCCGTAAACTCAGTAGGACTATTTTTCTGGTAAGCACAGAACACAAACATAAGCTTGCGCGGTTGCGCCATCTTGTGCTGAGTCGGAACTCTGAAGAACACCAACGGTCACGCGGGGTTTAGGGGTTATAAGTTTCGTTTGTTCTTTGAGTTTGTTATTTTGACTCACTGTGCAGAAGAATAATTATACGTTTTGTTTGTTCTTTGTTGTTTGATAATTTGGAAAGGAGGTAAGTGCTTTTTAATATTTGTAATATAACTTTTGTAGATATAATAACACGTTTTGGCAACCGAATAGGGCCTAGTTGTTTTTTCACTTTTAAACAGTGTTTGTGTTTTCTTTAAGATAATATTTTATTTATATCAAGCAAGTATCATAAGAAAGAAGGCATGCACTAGGAAAGCCAATATTAATTTATTGTTCTATAAATTTTGGTTCTTAACCTAAAACTTTAACCTATAATTTCATAAGTGGCAAAAACCATTTTAGCGATAGTTTTCATCGCAAAAACCGACGGTTGACCAGTTTTTTTAAGGCTACAAAAAGATAGGGTTTTGTTACCTGTGTGTTTTTTTTTTACTATTGCGGAAAACCACTTAAATTACTACCCCTAACTTAACCTGTAAATATCAAAATTGCTCATTTATATAAGTTAATATACCAAATGGCAGTTCTCAGTATGATTGGGATGGGAAAAAATAAATGTAAGTCGCACCTTGGATGAATGTTCCAGCCCTCCACTCCCTTGCGATGCACTTTCTTTTATACCACGATCTAGCGAATTCTTCGGTCATCATATTACGTACATACTCGTGATTGGACGTTGGTAGTGTGACGTCATACCGCTAAACAAAAGGTGATAGGCTTACTAACCTCTGGAAGATATAATATGCCACATTTTCGAAACCTACAGTGTACCATACATTATTCGAAAATGCAAGGGCACTTCGCTTCAGCTACTGCCTCTGCTTCGCGTACTTAACTATGTGGATAGTGTTATGCATTATTTAGACTATTTGCCGAGGTGATTGTGGTCTGATCGGGAGTGCCGAGTGAGCTAGCGGGTAGTCATTTCTATGCAACCTGCTGGTATTTGGTACGATCGGGAGTATGGAGAGAAGGAATGGTCGGGAGTGCCGAGATAACAAGCGTGTGGTCACCATAGCATCGCATTGTTCGGCGACTTACTCTTATCTTTCACCATTGGGGGAATCAAATCTACAAAGTTAGATACTACAGTACCGTAACATATTCATGGTTTTGCACTGCTTATGATAGTGCAGCCGAAAGGTTAATATAATAACTTTCGGGAGCCTAACTTTAATTCCGCATCACATCCTCATGGTTTGTGCTAGTATAATATGCTTAACAGGTGCAAAACCGTGAATATACATTATGGTACTGTAGTGTATAGTATCTAACTTTGTAGATTTGATTATCCAATTCATAGGCTACCGAGAACTGCCATTTGGTATATTAACTTAGATAAATGAGCAATTTTGATATTTACAGTGAGGTTAAGTTAGAGCTAATCATAGGTTACCGAGAACTGCCATTTGATATATTAGGCCTAACTTAGATAAATGAGCAATTTTGATATTTACAGCGAGGTTAAGTTAGGGCTAAGTTAGTTTACGTGATTTTCTGCAGTAGGCTATAGTAAAAAAAATAACAGACACACACAGTTAACAAAACCCGGTAGTCTTTGAATATAATACTGTGTCTCACACTGCTGCATCCCACTACAGTTTGCTTGAGTGCACCACCAGTCAAAACAGGAATGATTTTAATGTATAAAATTATTCACTGTTGAATTCGAATGTATTAAATTCACAAACACTGCTTTCACAACCCCAAGCTTGTGTTAAGCTTGTCTGCCTTGATCATTAAATTTACTATTTTCTCGCATATCTGATTCCGGCTCTTGGAACACTCCCTCGATCATTAAAATTACAATTTTCTCGTGTCTTATTTTGGATCCCCCCTCCATGCTCATAAACCGGCAGTATCAACGAGACGATAAATGATACCCTAGGCAGGAGCTTCGGTATAGCTTGTTTTTTTATTATTTGTAACAGGTTGTTTTTGTAAGCTACAAAGCAAGTTATAAGAAATATCTCTAGACTGCAGTGGGATGCAGCAATGTGAGAAACACAGTATTATATTCAAAGACTACCAACTTTTAGAACCTAGTCTTGTGTAACTTATATGTTGTGGCAGATTAAAGACCATCACTTGCATAATATTAATTTATGCTCTAATGGTGATAAATTATTTCCAGGTATTTATTGATATTTACTTAATGTTTCAGGTGTTCTGAGTAATGATCCTCGTAAGGATACCTTCACGTAGGCTACAAGGTCTTCGAATTGCATTTAAGGGAATGGTTTCACCAGGCAAAGACCAGAATAAGTGGTAAAAAAGAGAAACAAGATCATTAACATTGTAGCAAGATTGAGCTCGGAATTATGTTAATTATTTATTAAATTTTATTTCGCCGTAAATCTCTATACAGAAATATTGGTGCTAAATTACTTAAGACTAAATATATCTTATACACAAGTAGTGGTGAGATTAAAACGATTACATTGTAAGTGTGATGTCATGCAATATATTAACTATGATAGTAGTACTATTGATAATTATGCTACAGTCCTGATTGAGCGTTCAGTTGAGTATATTTAAATTACTTGTTCAAATACTCAAGGCATTCATTAATACTGTAGAAGCAGTGTTGGAGTAGGAAATGTTTGACACAGTTTCTGTATTTCATATAGGCTACTCCGTGTGTTGAAATACTTTATTAAGAGAGTTATATTATTATTCCTTTATAGGATAGGGAAGATTTTTTTTGTTTGTTTTGTTTGTTTGTTTGTTTGTTCTAATACTGTTAATATGAATTTTATTGTGGCTTTTTGTACAATAGTTGTGAATTGCCTCATTTTTGATGAAATTATGTTTGTTTTTATGAATGAAACTTACTGCTTCTACAGTGAGTCCCATGCAAGAGTTGGCCAATGACGCGGGTTTCTGCGTCGCGGCTGGCACAGCTCCAACTCCCGAGCAATTGGGTGAAATATCTACGCTAATAATGCCGCGGTCGGTGTAATGATTAAGGTTCCCACATTTACAATTAAAATTACAATGAAAATAACCACGTACCTCACAACAAGAGATGTTGGAAATGTTCTCCTCTTGCATCCACACAATACTGGCACCTTTTTAGGAAATTTTCTTTCACGCACTTAAGTTCAGCTTCCGAGACAGAGTTACTTTCTCTTGTGATAGGCCTATGTGATATTGTCTTTAAGTTCTTCTAACAGTATGTGAATATTATTTATGGGGAAACTTGAAAAATAAAGTGTATAGGTCAATTTCCCATACATAAGAAGAACTTAAAGACAATATCACAAAAGAAATTAACTCTATCTCGGAAGCTGAACTTATGCGCGTGAAAGAAAATTTCCTATAAAGGAGCCAGTATTGCGTGGATGCAAGAGGAGAACTTTTCCTACATCTCTTGTGATGAGGTACATGGTTATTTTCATTGTAATTTTAACTGTAAATGTGAGAACCTGAATCAATACACTGACCGCGGCATTGTTTGTGTAGATATTTCACCCGATTGCTCGGGAGTTGGAACTGTGCCAGCCGCGACGCAGAAACCCGCGTCATTGGCCAACTCTCGCATGGGACTCACTGTAGTATGTAAAGACAGGGTACTGGTAGGATTTTTAGATTTTTGAACGAGTCCCTAGGGCCTACACACTTCACTATTATCATGTATGATCATTTCAATAGGTCTTCCCATCATCATCATCAGCTGATGTGTTTGTTTTAAATTCAATTCAGTTCTTTTATTCACCATTTAAAAAATTTGCCAATAAGTTAGGTAAATACTGCTTCTGCTATAGTTTTACACTTTTGGAAACCGAACTGTTCTTTGGAAAGGATATTGTTTTTTACTATGAATGATAAGAGCCTTTTATACATTGCTTTTTCTAAGTTTTTGAGAAAACTGGTAATAGTGAGATAGGTCTGCAATTTTCGGTGTTACTAAAGTCACCTTTTTTAAATACAGGGCAAACTTTTGCTGTTTTGAATATTTATTTGTATTTTCTTTAAGCTTTTTGTAATGTGTTAAGAATAAAATATTGTAATACATATTGTTATGGTGCTATTATTTAATTTTCTTACCTACAATCTGTATTAAATGCAATGTTGGGGTCTTTTTTGTCAATTATTCACAGCTAGCTTGTTTATAGTTATTCTAAAAAAGCTACTGCTTCAAAATGCAAAAACAATATGGGAGATGCAATTTTAGAAACATTGTTTACAAAAATTATACAGGGACATTCTTTCTCAGCATGTCGCGTAACTGGCTGCCGCATGCACTGCACCTCATGCTGCAATGGCCAATGCCCCTGCATGCCCCCCTGCATTAACCCGAGTCTCAGAATTTGTACTTGCTATGCTCATATAGAAGATGCTGTAATTGTTCCAAATTTTCTGCCACATACAGTACTATAGCAGTGTTTATGCGGCTGGCTGAGCGGAGTGTGTTTGTTACTGTTATGTTATGATTAAGAGGCTCTCAGTGCAGGGTTTCTTTGTGTACTGTGAAGCCCAGTCCGTAACTCTGTGATATTTCAGTGTAATATTTAATTGTATACTGTGTTGTGTAATAATCCTTTGCGGATTATACACATCACGTACATGAGGACAAATAAGTCATGTGCTAGAACAAAAAAATTTTATCAGAAGTTTCCAGACAGGCCTATTCCGACCGCAGTACCATAATATGTCTTGCAAACACATTTAAGGATACAGGTTCTATGAAGGATCCATGTATCTGCCATTGTAGCATGAGGTGTTGTGCATGCGGCTGCACATTACGCGAGGCGCTGAGAAAGAATGTCCCTGTATATCAAATATACATTTGGTGGATCTCTCATGTATGTATAGTATACATAAAATATATGTAAGCAGTGTACATTTATGAACCAAAGGTCCTATATATATATAAATTATATATAAAATATACATTTCATATATCATCTTTACATATTTTTTACGTATAGATATTGTACATCAATAGTATGTATGCGATTGTTTGTATAATTGATATATATTATATGTCAATATTGACATGAATTGACGTAAACTATACATAAAAAAGTGGGACATTTGAGCGTATATTATACGTAGATAATACTTAACCAATATGTGTGATGTACATTATCTAGATCTAGGGATAACGTAATTTTTACATATATTTTACGTATGTGTGCTGAGTGGGTGGTAATAGTACATTATGCATTGAGCATATAGTGGCATTTATTATGATACGAGTATGTTTATGAAACGAGCAAAGCTTTGCTCATTTCATAAACAAATTCATGTCTTAATAACGGTCATTATACACTTGCTGCATAATTCATTATTGTGTATCAAAAGCACAGAAAAAATCTACCTCTGATGTCCTCCAATCTGACACCAGCAAAACGATTGATGATATTTGCTTGGCCCACCATTTCATCAAACCAGTCCTCTATAGTAGCATTGTTACTCCACCAGTCTTCTGGACCTCTATGTCTATAAGAGAAAGAAACATGTCATTATTAAGCTTACTTCACATTTTGTGCAATTCACAGCCTTTACAGCTAATGTCTATAATACTTTTATGATCCAAGTGTTATAAACGAGATTTTTTTCACCTCCGGGTGGAATAGGGTTTAAGTAATTGTATATTCAATAAATAAATAAACGAGATTTTATTTTGCGAGTAGGTTATGTTTCCTACGAGGAAAATAAAATCATTTCACTGTGTGTATCATGCACTGTTTTTTAGACAGTTGTTAACAGCTATTACTAATTTTCTGGTACAGGGCTGCTAGCTTCAGGACAATGCTTTTCACCCACCAAACATGATGCATTTTGCAATCACCATGAGAAATTTCACATTTAAAAAGCCAAAACGATTTTTAAAATTTTATCACACTGAGTCTATTTAATAATTATATGCAAAATATATTTTTAACTAAAAGAGTATTTTTCATGTGAAGCAATCTAAGTTGGTTACCCTGGAGTGTTACATTTTTATACCACTTAGTGGCATAATTTCACCTTTAATTAATATCATCTATCATTAAAAGTGTTTCTTCTACCATTGACTATCTAAAAAAAATGTTTTTTATTTAGATTTTTAAGAAAATATGTAACATCTGTTTTAATAAATCAAGACAGTATGCTGAGTGATTTATTTCGCTTAGATATCTATGTTATATAAATAAATACATAACTCTTTATGTTCCTGTATCCTTCAATTTTTTTGTTTCTTTTTCCTTTGGAATAATTTATCTTTTAACAAATTTTTAGATTCCACTTTGCCCGTTACATGATTGCTAAAGCAATAACTAGAAAGTATGATGCAAATAAACATACCTATGTAATTATGTGGGGAAGAAATTGATAAGTGAATAATTTTACAGTAAATAGAAAGTAAAGAGCTTTAAATGTGACAGAATAATATAAACAATTATTTTATTTCGTCCATTAGAAAATATTGAAATATTAATGACAACTGTGTTTATGAAATTTTTCAATTTAGATTGCAAAAGAGATAAAATTAGAAATTTGCAAGGAATTTTAAAAATCTTATAGTCTTCACATTGTGTCAGTGCTTTAGTTGGGCCGGTACGCACCGGTACTGCGTACCGGTATAAAATTATTTTCCTTCTACCATACCGGGAAAAATATGTGCTCCGGTACGTCGTACTGGCAGTACAGGAACGATATTGTCCTAAAATACTTATTAAATGTCCAATTCACGAGAGTGTATTTGTTAATAATGACTAACACTATTAAATTCGCAATAGATATGCGTTCTATGGAAGGTGAGTACCCCCATAAAATATTTTCCAACTAAAGCACTGCATTGTGTATAAAAAGATGAAGCTTATAAAATACAAAAATCCTTTTTTTTTCATAAATTCTGATGTAATAAGGTCTCTTCTCTTTATTTAATTAATTTTTTATAAGATCTGTTTCCAAATGGCATTGAACTAAAATGCAGTGTACACATCTTTACTAGGTAAGAGTGATTGCTTAGAAAGATCATAGTCACATTTTGTAACGCTTCAGAATTTGAACTATTTTGTCTTTAAAAATGAGGAAAATAATAATTAGTAATTGACTATCATCTTTCTTGGTCGAATGGAATCATACTTGCAATCTGTCTGTACTAAATTACAAAAGTCACTAAAACTCACTGCATTTCAAACACAAACTATGATCTTTCTTAGCCGTCACCTTTCAAGTCCACACCGACCTCAAATTTACTAATTCCAGTTTTCAAATGTGCATTTTACATTTATATAAGATAAAGAGACCTAGGTCATGTTTGGTGACGTAATTCATTGCATAACTCAGTTGGTTTCTTTCTGGGCTCTGGACTTCAGTGTCTTTCTTGCTCCAGATCTCTGATGCATTATAAGTGATACAGGATTATATTTTATTTATTTGAAATAAAAATGTAATTATAGTATTAGGAAGAATGAATTCAGTACCTAAATAAAAGAACCAAAATTAATTCTGTTTTCATATAAATGAGATTTGAATTCTATTTCCTTGCAAATTGGGCAATTGTAATGAAATAGTCAGTTGATACTTGCGTGATAGAATGCACAGCAATTTCATGTCCATCATTCCACAGCTTCTGAGTCTGCTGGTAGTTAGTATATTGATGCGAGACATAGAAGGTGGCACGAATAGGACACCCATTAGGGTTCTTCCTCTCTGGTGAAAACAAATGCTGTGTGTAAAGGTCCCAGTTCTCTGTGTTGATGGCATCATCGAATGTGAGGATGATCATTTGAGGCACCTGGAGACATAGCCTATTTTAAGTGGTGTATTAATATTGCTAAGTTTGTTAAAGGAAAGAGAAATAGTTTTGTAAATGTTTAACTGGGCATAAAAGTATCCCTCAGATTAATTTATTGCCAGGTTATTTTCTTGCCATTTTATTAGTTTAGAATATAATTAATGTAGATACATTTGATAGATACAATGATATATGATTGTTATTTGTTACTTGTGTCAATGTAGAAATAAAATTATATGTTTATTTAATTGTGTTAAATTGATGCATTTTTTGTACTATTAGTTATATTCGATGACCTTGAAAATTATTCATTGATGAATTTCTTTTTTCCTCTAGTGCTAGTAGTAAGTTTCTAATTATGAAATATTTTCCACCTTGATGCGCTAGTAATTTTTTTGATATTGATATGATGGGGTGCTGACAAAGAATATATATCATGTGCATATAACTATCTGTAAAGTGAAATATGATTCTCTGTTTCAAATTGTGATAACAAAGTTAAATATCACTATGTCAGACTTTGAATTTAAATAACAGTTTTTATATAAGCTAACATACTAGTACAATACAATTACTGTACATCTTGATGTTTGAACATTTGTAAATTTGAAGAAGAAAATAAATTGTACATATGGTTTATTAATTACTGACAATTCTTCTACAATACATAACATCTACTATGTTATATAAGAAAGCACTAAGGTTTAAAACTCTTTAAAACTCATAACACATAAGATATGATAATAAATAAAACAGGTATTATAAAGTTACTCTAGTAGATTCCTTGTCAGCACCCCATCGTATCAATATCGAAAAAATTACTAGTGCATCAAGGTGGAAAATATTTCATAATTACAAACTTGAAAATCATGTTTGTAAATAAGGTATAAAATACTCTACAAGGAAGTAGAGCAATTGGCATTCTTGTTAGCACATTGGTTAGTAGATAGATAGATGAAAGATTAAAATTCGTCTTTTAGAGCAGATAGCCATAAGGAAGTGATAGAGTTTTTTTTTTTTTTTAAATATATATTTTTTATTTTATTTATTGTATGAAACACAAGAGAGATATACAAAAAGATGAGCAAGTGCTCGTATTCGGGTTCAGTTCAGTTAAAATTCATATACATTAATTTCATGAAGACTATATGGACATAAGGTGAATAAAGCACATTTGACCCAAATTTTAAACAAATCCTAAGTTTCAAGCCCAATACCACTTGGAATACTGAGATTATTTCTCTTCCGAGTGTCGTTTGCTTGAAAACTCCTATTGGTAGTAAAATAATTTCTACGTGTGTCAACTAACTCAAGTACTGTAATTTAAGAACTCACCGGTATATACTATATACCGCTGAGATGTTGTACAGAATAAAGTAAAAATACATGATCCAAGAAGCCTGGTAAGGGTGGGAGGCCTTCCCTTGTATTCTTAACCAAAAGGAGCATTCTAGTACAGGTGTCTGAGTGTGCAGTAATTAGCTGTTTTGTGAATGTTTTTGTGCATTATAGTGTCCTGTATTACATTTGTGTTAAAATATTGATTGCGTAAAATTTAAGATAGATGAAGGATCAAGAATGTGCCAAGTTTTAAATAGGCAGGTGTGAGAAATTGTATTTAAAGTATATTTATACATCATAAGCGTTCATTAGCAGACTACTAGAGAACTCGCACCTCTCACGACCCGTCATTCCAAGCTGCATACTACTCTAGTAATTGGCTTTCAAGAGAACACTCCTCTCATTGACAGCTATGTAATAATTTAATTTAATTTAATAAAAATCCAGAAGCATATTTATAGACTGCCTCAATCTGTTCCTGTAGGGATGCAAAAGTAACAGCAAACTGGTGTTCCACTGAAAACAAACTTCATAGACCATGGATTATTTGACAAAATGTGATATATATTAATAAAAAGGTGTGCGTGGAACGCCACGCAACAGAAGTGAAACTTGTTTTTTTTAATTTTTTCAAGTTTTGATTATTGAATTTCAGTTTTGGTTGTTGGATTTTTTTAATTTTGGAATTTTGGATTTTTTAATTTTGGATCTTTGAATATTTTAATTTTGGATTTTTTAAAATTTTGGATCTTTGAATTTCTTATTTTTTGGATTTTTGAAATTTTGGATTTTTAAATTTTAGATTTTATTATTTTTCAAATTTTGGATTTTCGGATTTTAAATTTTACATCTTTTGTTTTTTTAAATTTTGGATACTTGGATTATTTAATTCTGGATTTTTAATTTTTTAAATTTTAGGTCTTTGAATTTTTTTAATTTTTAATTTTTTAATTTTGGATTTTTTAAATTTTGTATCTACGAATTTTTTATTTTTTGGATGTTTTAATTTTGGATTATCAATTTTTTTAATTTTAAATGTTTAGAATTTTCAATTTTGGATTTTTTTATTTTTTTATTTTTTATTCCCCTTTGAGTTTTTTATTTTGTCCTTTAAATCATTTAGCAGCTGATTACTCCCAATCATTGAGTTGATTGTTTTCTGTGCAGTCCGTTCCGTCACATCTCATTAATTTCATGATGATTTTTGAGCGTGACACATTTCTCTATTTACCCCCTACCACGGGTAAAGAAGTTTCACTTCAAAAAAAAAAATCCATGGCACTACACCTCTTTGAGAGACTAGGCCTGCCATCTGACTGCTGCATCATCTACCATAAGCAGAGGGAAGGATTGAGAGGCATGAGGTTAGCGTGCTGACTCCCTTGGCCATTAGAGATGCCTTAGTGAACTGGAGCTGCTATTTCGTTATCAAGTAGCTCCTCAGTTGGGTTACGAGGCTGAGTGTACCTTGTTCAAAATCTCCCTATTAAGAAAAATCCGAGGAGGTACCGGGAATCTAATCCAGTCCTGCAGATTTAAAGTCAGCAATTCTAACCACTTAGAACCACGCAGGTCTAAGATTTAGTGTATCTCTTTCATTCTCAACTTTGCAATTTTGTTAAATATTCTTTCCTGTTCCTTTAATTACAACATTAAACATGATTTTTAAGTAGCATATACTTATGAAAACTATAATTAGCCTCGGGATATGTCATGAGCTTTGCTTTCATTACAAATGTATAACAACATACATCTGAACCTTAAGCCACTGCATTTATAAGCATGTACCTCTAGACTGTGAATAGTAATTTTATTGCTAATGAATTGAATTATAATGAAAGAAATGAAAATTAGCACATATGTAGGTCACTTTCTCCATGTTACATTGTCATAAATCATCTGACATAAGCTGCAATTTCAGCATTTCACTCTCAGTAGAAATGCACTGCATCATCCTCTGTTATAGTGATGATGGAGTAGGCCACCAGGATGACCAAACTTTAAAATCATTAAAATAACATGGCACTTCTTGTGATGCATTAATTGCTGTGCTTTTGATATATTTCATATTTATTTCATATTTATCCTTATTCATATTTATATGCTACCATTATCACTAGCCATTACAAATCAACAAATTTCTCAATTCGTTTCGTAACTAGCTAAAGACCCATTCTACATGGGTCGAAATGATGTTTTTGATCAGGAAATTGTATGGATTTATGTCTGTTTATTATAAAAAATAACAATACTACTTTTTTGTGCATTACGAGTGAAATATGATTACATATTAAAATACCATTATAAAGTTATTATAAACAAAAATAGAACATTTTCTATGGCTAACAGAATACCGATATTAGACAAAAGCAATAACATGCTATTAAGGCAAGATTTTTAAATCAATATTAGACCTACAAAATATTCTATTTCATTATATGTTTATTCTATTGAAATTTTGAAAAGATTCTATCTAGAGGATATAATATTCAAAGCAAATTTTGTAATTTATTATTTTTAAATAAATATAGTGTTAAATGATTAAGTTACATAATATATATATATTTTCTTTCCATGTCCTTGACAAACTCCCATCAAGTATAGTTTTGATGCATAAAATGTTCCCAACACAGGCTGTGGAGGCCCTTAGAGTTCTAGGAGGTTGAGACTTCCAAATTTTTAAACATTCCTCATATGAAGGTCAGTCTTATGCACCTTATGTATTAATATTACAAAATTTCAATGATAAATTGTCTAACTAACGTGTTGGAATATATAAATCCTAGCCCTGGTCATCAGTGATTTGTGCCTCTACTTCCTGTTTTGATAGGAACTGATTTTGATAGTGCAGCCCAGCCTGGAGATCAATAGGTATTGGAGATAAACACACAGAAGAATTATAATTTGAGTTGGGAAGATACACAGTGAAGTGATTTCAAACTTAAAGATTGTTGAGATCGGGATTTACACACTAACTTCACTTAGTGATGTTAGTGTGTAAATCACTTAGTGAAGTTAGTGTGTAAATCCCGATCTCAACACAGAAGAATACTGCAATCTGACAAGCTTGTGTATAGACCAAACATACTTTAAATTTAACGGAAAATTCTATCAGCAGAGTGCAGGACTGGCCATGGGAAACCCCCTCTCGCCATTCTTGGCAGACATCTACATGAGTTTTCTGGAAACTCATGTTACAACAGCTTTTCCCTACGTGTTTAAAACATGGCATAGAAATGTAGATGATATCTTCGCAATAGTCAAACCCAGACATATCCAGGACTCTCTTAAACTTCTGAACATACAGGATCCATCTATAAACTTCACACTGGAGGAACAAACAGACAACTATCTCCCATTTTTGGATCTAAAGATTATAAAATGTAACAACAGAATGGAATTTGGCATCTACAGGAAACCAACTCATTCAGAATGCTATATTAAAGCCAATAGCCTCAACCCCATGGGACACAAACTTGTTGTACTGAACAGCCTAACACACAGGTTAATAAACATCCCACTGAACAAAATGGAATTTGAAAGGGAATACCAGAACAACTTACATACAGCTAAAACCAACGGTTTCACCAAAGACATAGTAGACAAAAAAGTATCAAAATTCAGAAAACAAAAATTAATTAGGGACACAACCACACTCAGCTCAGATAAAGAAAGATCCACATATAAGAAAATTACATATCACCCATGTGTAGACAGGAAACTGAAAAAAGTATTCAAAGAACATAACATCACTTTAGCATCTGTAAATCGGTTCAGTATAAAAAATATGTTGAAATCCACTCACATTGATAAGTCTCCTGACAAACAAAAATCTGGAATATATCAATTCAACTGTAAGGACTGTGATTTAAAATACATAGGTCAAACAAAAAGGAATCTGGAAATTAGAACAAAGGAACATTACAGGAACATAAAATATGGACAAATTGATAAATCAGCAATAGCAGCCCACGTTTGGGAAACAGGACACGCAATCAATATGGAACCGGAACTAAAGAAATGGACACAAGGACAAAAACAACTGACAGTTTGGGAAAGAATACATATACATAAGAACAGGAACAAACTCATGAACTTTGAAATTCCGGGTGAAGAGGACTTCATTGGTGGCTCGCGAGAGGATGCTCATGTATATCAACAAACAGAGGAGCATACAGATGGAATCTAGCTGATGATGTTAAGGGATGCCTAAACAAAACTGCAGTCCAGGTTAGTGGCAATTTTAGTGAAGTCAGTGTACTATCCATCTCATTATTAATTCTAATTAAATAATACTTCACTGTGTAAACTTCCTGATTATTAGGACAACAAAGATTGTTTGACTGAAAGAATGGCAAAATTTTCATTCCAATCTTTCAATAATACTACAATGGAATTTGAAGACTATCTCAACCAATATCAACTGATCTGGCGAGTAGAAGTGTTGGGAGAAAACAGTCTATAAGTTATATTTGCATGATGAGATTTACTATTGGCCCACATAGGACAAAAAAGAAAATTGAAAACTATAAGCAGTGAGGGAAGTGAGATTGGTAAGCACTGGTTTCAATGGTGAAGTAACATAACATTACTGAAAATCAGTGGATCTTGAGAAAATTGTTAACAGTCGTTTGTAGCAAACAGTAGGCCCAATTATTCAGATTGAGGTATGACACGGGAAAATCTTGAGATGGCATACCACCTCTGGTTTTTCCCCAGTAATATGTATGGTCAAACTTTCGTAAGTGGCAGCAAAGTGCGACAATGATGCAGGAACTTTAAAGCAGGATGTACAGACGTTCAAGATGCAGGCGGCCATGGTAGGAAGCAAGTGTCAACTGATGATCTTGTTCCAGAATTGTACACATTACTCATTCATTGAAAATCAGGTGCATTGCACCCCTCAGCATGCAGAAATTGAATGACAGTATGCATTTCACATTTGGCGGGAGACTCTATTATTCGAGGCATGTTTATGGTGGTACTACACTACGACAAATTTCTCAGTCGGAGCAGTGCCTATGTAAAGAAGTTGCTGGAAGGTGTATCTAAATATTCCAAATAAAACAGTTTTGATTTTCAATGTGGTTTTCATTTTGTGACCGATCGGACCTTGAAAAAAAAATAGCCCTCGAATTATAGTTACAAAGTAAAAGCAATATTACCGAAATGATTTTGTAATATTTTATTTATAAATTCAAACCTGAGATCTTTCCATGTTGTTTGGTATGAGTGTTCCATCTCTAGAGCAGAAGCAGTCTGGAAGCTTGCAGGTACGAGGGTCACAAGGTAGGGCTGCATTAGGATCATGATCGGCATCTATGAAAAAATAAAAACAGTTTTAATTTAGTAACTATTTACATAAGGTATGAACTACAATCAGAGTGAGACCATATATCTGAAACTGAATTTTTCATTGAATGAAGCATTTGAAAGTCCATGGTAAAAGTGATCAAAGTCACAATTTCTTACAAATGAGTTATTTAATAAACAAAATTGAAAAACTCTCTTAGAACAGAACTATGTACAGTAGAGTCCTGCTATTCTGAACTAATTGGGACCCAACACTGTTTGGTTTAGCGGAAATTTGGAATAGACGGATTTCATGAATAATATCAACGTATTGACTTGTTAAGGCGTAAATTAAGTGCGGGGACAACTGCTGGTGTCAGTTCTGTACAGCATTGATCGGCTCGTGAACAAGTTCAGTGAAAGTCAGAAGGGAAGGGTAGTGACCTTTGATGACACATAGCGCAGACGCCCTACCTGTCCATCCCCCTCCCGCGTTCGATATAGGCAGATTTTTGGAATAGCGGGGTTCAGAATAGCAGGACTCTACTGTATAGTGGAATCTTGAAATTAGATATACAAACTTCTGAGCTTTAGACAAATTATTATTTTTACTTACAATATGAAACACTTCAGGTAATAATAGTCACATTATTTAGTTTAATACAGTCTATGGGATGAAAAACAAGCAATGTATACAGCTTCATGCAGGAAATATGAAAGACATGTTACAGGAATTAAATGCATGTGGGAAGTCTTTGCACCCTACTTGATTTTCCAAAGGTATAAAAGCTGGATTAATGTGATTACACTTACCACACCATCCCTCATCAGAACCATCAGGACAGTCAATACTTCCATCACAAAAGAATTCATCAGGGATGCAAGTGCCATCTCCACATCCCAAGTGGTCTGGATCTTCACATTCTGCAGCATCCAGAAGTGGTCGAGGAATCTTTGCCTCTGTGGAATGAACACAAGTTATTTAATAATTACTTAAAGGATCTGTGAATTTAAATTAAAATAAACGAAAAAGTGAGTTAGGTGGCCGAGACGGTAGCAGAATCTTGTATTTGGGAAGATCTAGGTTCAAACCTTTTGACCAGACAATTTGACTTGGGTTTTCCCATGAAGGGGGTTGTGCTTAAGGAGGGGGTGCTAGGAGGCCCTGATCCTACCCAAATTTTCCACATTTAGTCGGTTATGCATAGTATTTTAGGTACCGGTATGCCTCTTTTGCAAGTAGGCTATTCCTATACCTAATAGAGGTTAGTCTTTATTAACCCACCCCCAGAAATAAAATTGTATATTCACTCCTGGTTTCTCCAGTTGGAAGGGAAAATGCCAGATTGGATATTCATTTACCGTAACTCAGTTCTTCATTAGTCATTACAGGTAGTTATCACATAAAATCTTAATATTTAATATTGAATATCAGTGTTAAAATGCACAGAAGGCATTTTAAAACAATAATACAATATGCATATTTACAGTTAAACGGTTTATGTAGGCCTACTGGTGTAACTAAAGATTTTAAACATATGATATGACCTATATGCAGTAAAGGCATGTAGGACGGTATGAGACATATATTGAAAAAGGAGGGTGATTATGTTGAAAAATGACTGTTGAACATCCTTGCAGTGTTTAAATATTACTTACTTACTTACTCACTCAATGGCAATAGACAATTCCTCAGCAAGTTAAAGGAATATTAGGCTATATATTTTATGGAACACGAAGGTTCACTGCCATGCTTACCTGAGCCCGCTTCAACCCTATTCTGTGCTAACTCCAACCATCCCTCTCTAATCCTACTTCTCTTTAATCTATCTTAACATTGTCCTCCCACCTAGGTCGAGGTCTTCCAGGTGGTATTTTCCCTTCGGGTCTCCCAGTCAATACTATTGAGATATATCTTTCCTCCCCCATGCATGCAACATGTCCAGCCCATTTCATCCTCCGTGATTTAATTACCCTTTCTATTTCTGGTGAAGTGTCAGGTCATGAAGCTCATCGTTATGCAGTTTTCTCCATCCCCCATTTTCATCTCTCTTAGGCCAAAATATTTTCCTAAGCACCCTGTTTTCGAACACTCTCAGTTTATGTTCTTCCCGACCAGTAAGCGGTTTAAATATTATGATCCTAATATCTGGGATGAATTTTTCAACCACAGTAGCAGTATAACAGTTTACAGTCATGAGATGCAGAGTGAAAAACAAAAAATCAGAAGAAAGTTTAAGTATAAAATAGGATCCCAACCAAATATCCTCCTCTGTTGCATTAGTTTTGTCCTTGTCTTTGATGTTAGAAATGTTAATGTTATTAAATTAGAGGTAATTACTGTTAAAATTGTGGTATGCGTACTAGAAATGGAATACAGCAGGTGACTGAAATGGTATAAATTATTTTGTATTCCACCATACTGTAATACACTTATTACAAATGACGTGACAATATCATAATGAAATCCATTTCAAAACAGATTTTCATTATAACACAGGTGTGGTATCAATTATTATCGAACACAAAAAAATCTTGAAATATTCAGCGCAGCAAATCAGACTGCATAATAAGCAGCCTGTATTTAAAATAAAACCAATTCTGTTCATGTTATTTTTATATTATACTAAACTGAGTTCATTTCGTCTTGTAAAATTTGTTCATCACAAGAAAACGTCCAAAAACAAGCTTCGACTTGACCTTACACTTTCAGCTATTGGAGAAGACAAGAACTATGACAATTGCCACGGTCAAGCCAATTATTATTATTATTATTTTTTAAATGAATCTAAAATCTCAAAACTTAAACATTTAATTATGGTCAAACAAAAGCAGTCCTATGCAATTTGCCTATAATGGTAAGTATGATACTCATATGAAGATTATGAAATTCACTTTGCTCATTTCATAAACATACTCGAATCTTAATAAATGCCAATGCACTATATTGAATCTTGAATAATAAAGATAATGTTTCTTTTTTACACGCTACAGATTTCGCAACAGAAGAGGCTGACAATAATCTGCTGGTCTATTCTATTGGAGTTATGTTTAAAGCCTTTTCTTCTTTCTATTAACATTATCAAAGCAGGCTCACTCAACAATTTATGTGAACTTTTAATTTTAAAATCAGTATTAAGATTTCACAATTTGTTCTTCACACTTAAACATTGTAACCATAGGACACCGATGGTTTGTTCAACCCACAACTTCTTTTTATGCTCTTGTTTGTTTCGAATTATTTTTGCATAAACTTCCCTTTATTTACGCAGAACTTACCTGCTATTATGTCACAATTATCTACATTGAGCTTGAAGTCGCAAATCTGTCTGTTCACATCGAAAAGAAGTCCCGTAGAGCACTTGAATCCAAACACTTCACCATCTGAAAAAGTTAAAGAGTTGTATAATTATAAAGAAGTAGCCCTTGTTGAAAGAATATTAAAGTAAAAGTGTTGAATTTAAGCCTACTATTTAGTGTTTTATGCTGGATACTTTAAGCCCAGAAATGTTAATGGAAAATGTACAGAATAGATTGATTTTGAGAGATGGTGACATAATGCTTAAGTCTTCCTCACTGCCTTCTGTAGATCTCCTTCCTCCTGGTACCCTAAGGGCCTTCACGGCCTGTATGGGGATAGCTTTACTTTACTTATTGTTAATTTAATTATTATTATTATTATTATTATTATTATTATTATTATTATTGTTATGTTGTCCACAGATTTATCACTTGTTATCCTTATGTGATAAAAGTTCTTAGGTAACGTATCACAATATTACGAAAGTATTTAGCATTCGACAGACTATCGAGCAAGCATTTAGTAATTGCTGTTTTTTTTTTCACTTAAATGTACAAGTTTGATAGTAACCCAAGTTTCTTGACTAACAGTTAAGTTCTTGTTAGTTCTGTGGAGGATACAAGTTATAGAAACTACTTTCTATTTCCAAATGTGTCTTCACTTCTTTGGACAGTGTTTGTACTTTTCCAATTTACGAGACTACGAGGCAATAGCCTACTTTGCATGTACCGATATTTCTTCATTAGGAACAACTATATCAATGGACTGTTTATGTCTGGTCTATTGTGTGGAACATTCTGTTGTGATTACATTTATATTCCATTAAGTTTGTATTTCTCATTCTCCTGAACTCTGTGTTTCTTCACATTCTTGTATCCTAGTGTAATATGTGTTGCATAAGCGCAAGGCTGTCTTTCATTAATAAGAGAATGTGCTATCATTGCTATCTTCATAGATATGATAAGGTGCACAGTTTATGTTATATTTCGTAGGAAACACGGAAAAAATATATACATTTCTTTAGGTACTGTTTTATCAATGTGTGTTTTTTTATTATATATTATTTTATTATGTTATGTTATGAACTGCTCTTGACAGAAAGTGGGACCTGGGTTACATTTTGACGTTTCACAACAGTAGGTCTACGACGTTTAACAAACGACATAAGGAAAGTATATTGCTGTCGAGGAGTTATTGATTCTAATAGTAGTACAATAAATACATTTAGTCGGGATAATAATAAAGTAATAATATAGGCTAATCATTTTCCAGCCAGTTCGAAAGCAGACAGCATTGGGTGGATACACCTTTTAGTTAAATGATACTTTACATTTAATACAATCATATTACATTCACTTTTATATTAAGCCTAAGCAGTTTAAATTTATAATCGTCATTTCATGTTACTATTAACAGAATTTTATGAATCTAGGTACAGGTTTTTAGATCATTTAGTTCGTTTGGACTTTCACTTCTTTAAACAATTTCCCTCTCTCAATCAGGCTGGAATATTTCAGGAATAATAACGTGCAGAATTTATCAGCTGCTGCTATTAGAGATTGCATTATTTAAAATGGGCTTATGAAAAGGGTAAACTTCAAGTTTAATGTTTAGCAGACTAATATTGTGTTTCTACATAATTCTGAGCACCTTATATTAGAATCTTTACTGTTAATTATTATAATTTACATGTCATATAGAACTTAGTTTTTCAAGATGCCTTCTAGGAACTTAAATGCGTACTATTTTTAACAACGTTTCTGGTTATTATTTTTGACAATAAATCCAAGGTTATCAGATCCCAAATTCGTTTAGGGCGTTGCTCATTTTGGGCTTAAATACACAGAATCAAGTCAACATACGGTAGGGAAGAAAAGGTCCGATGTCGTAAATTTACAGCATATTAAAAATATATACTCAAAAGCTTAGGCCTACTTGCTAAAAATTATTGGCCACTTTTACGCCCAAAAAGTCACTTCCTCTCTTCTGGTTTTTTCCTAGATGATGATTTGACCCCTTATCACTAAATACCTTGAAATAATGAATCATCTTGGTTGAAAATAATTTTTTTACAGCCCTGCAAGAAATTGGTGTCAGCTGTGAGGGTCTTGTCCACACATAGGCTATATGCGCGATTTTAGCAATCATATTGAACATAGCAAAATTTAGAATCTAACTGAATTTTCTCCATATTTTCCATTACGAAAAATGTGAGAAAACAAAGCAGAATATTTAAAAGAAAATTAACTCTACTTTACTTTTCTAATATGAATGGAAGCTTTAAATCCCCCCAAACACTCTATAATTATCATGCTCCATTGTATAGTTTTCACTCATAAATCTAAGCAGTCAACAATTAATTAATGTGTCATATAAACTATCTGTTATCAGAGAATCGGGCTTCAAAAATTGAAGTTTGGTAAATGAACGAAGTAATAGCACTTCAGTAGTTCACTTTATAGTTCACTGTATACTTTAGGAATGAGTTAAAACCTAAATTATTTAATTCTTTCAGGAAACTGAAGACGAAAGTTCGACTAGAGCACGGGTTCCCAACCAGGGGGGCACTGACAATCACGTTTTAGGCCTTCTTCTCCCCATCACTATCAAAGGGGGCGTGAAGATTTCATTATATTCGAAGGGGGGCGTCAGCTGAAAAATGTTGGGAACCACTGGATTAGAGAAACATGGATTTAAGAATATAAGTAGCCTATCTTAAACAGATAGATAAGCCTACTGGTTTCAAAAACACTTGAGATACTGGCAGTTTAAAAAAATGTCATGTTCAATATGCACAGATGAACACCATGACCTACAATCTTCCCTTTAATATAAACAGAATATACTAACTGAAAACCCAGGTTCGGTTTCCGCCCAGACAAATTTTCCCCTATTGAATACAATGTTTAATGTTTAACATAAAAATAGAACTGGTACTTGTTATAGCTACTCACCCAGGCAGAGGTAGTACTTGGAGCACTCAGTTGTGGTCCAGATCTTCTCAGGGACAGGTTTGGGGTTGCGGTAGAACCTGCCGTCATCCAGGCATGGCACTTTCAGTTTCAGGTGATAGTGATCAATGTCCGCAAAGACCACACATGCTGCAAGAAGAAAAATCTTCCTTCAGGCATTGCTACTTCCCAACTCATCCACGATCAACTATCGTTTACGCCAATCAAGAAGAAGCCGAGTAATTTCAGCCACGTCTATACTCCTCTTTAAGAACATTTGATATATTTATTTTTTAAATGTTATTCGCTGTGATAGAATACTATTTTTCGTATCAGATTCTTGGAGTATAGGCCTAAGAAACTGTAATTTCAAGTTTTATTTTATATTATTTCTAATTTTGTAGCTATGCTTTTCTAAGACATAAATAAGCAGACAGACATATTCAGAATTTTTCTGACACTTTTATTTTGGTCTCAAGAAACCTCAAAACCTGTGTAAGAACACTGAAAACTCAACATCGAATTTAAGGGTCGAACATAATAGTTCCTCGAATGGCAGCGCTTATGGTATTAGTATAGAAAGTAAAAAGGTTATTCATCATGGGTAAAATAGTTTGAGTTTTCAGAACCTGAAAGCTTCCAACTTAACGTACAAGTTAGCTGACTGCTAAAAAGTATTCCATTTAAATATTATTCTTCCAATTATACGGTAGTGATCAGAAAGCTAAAGAATCTTTTCCCGTACAAGTTAAAAGACTAAAAAATTATATTGAAGTAAAATCCTATCTAAACGATGTTGAGCTGAAACCGAAATTTATAACCTTAGAACCAGAGTCTGTGGCTATGTAGGACTGCATGCATGTCTGTCGTCTGGAACCCTATAGCCAGTATGTTGGGGCGCAGGGGCCTCCATGTGGAGGTTTCTGTTACCTATATGAATTTTGTTACGTTTATTTTCCGAGAGAGGGCAGAGGGAGAACTGGTAAGCTCATCGCCTCTCAACCCCTTCAGGAAACTAAGGTATTACTTGTACGTGAAAGGGCAGAGAAATTTTGTCCAGAGACTCTAATTTAGGCTTGGAGTTCTTTTACGTACCGTAAATCTACGACACTGGCCCTCCAGCTTAAAGTCCCTCTTGGAGGACTCCGTGCCCAGGATTTTTACGTCCTGAAAAACCCATCGAGCGTGGCTGGATTTGATCCCGCGACCTTCGGATCTAGAGGCGGGCAGGCTACCTCTAGACCAGCGTTTCTCAACCTATGGTCCGTGGACCACTGGTGGTCCGCGAAGATGGTGCCGATGGTCCTCAGACATAATTAAAAAAATATCATAAAGCAAGTGGAAAGTAAAGAAGTAAAATTTTTCCCATATTTCGTTATAATGACCTATAATTAATATTTATCAATTCTATAATTAATACCCCAAATATTAAGAATATAGGCCCTTTTAAAAATGGGATGTAAAATTAGGGGTCCGTAAAATGTTTTAGACATTTTAGAGGTCCTCGGGTTCAAAAAAGGTTGAGAAACGCTGCTCTAGACCAACGCGGCAGGACTGCATGTGGACGGACATCGTTAATGTACCGAATTCCATGAAAAATGCTAAGTCTTCATTTCTAGCTTACGAGTTGCCATTTCCGAATATGACCGAAAGAGATCTGAAATGACCAGAAGGGTCCAAGAAATAAGAGGATCATGGAATTGTGTGTAATAGGGTCTCGTTGGCATAAAGGAGGTCTGGAGGAGTCAAGTAGTATCTAACCAGCTAAAAAGAGCCGACGGAACACGAAAGAGACATTCTGAGGGGAGAGAGTAGGCCTATAGAAATAAAAGAATTTAAGGGAGTTAATAATGGACCCAATGAAAATCCACGCGACGTCTCACAAGATCTGACAAGGATTTCGTCTGTGCCTCAAGATACTCACTACCAGGAGTTCGAATTTGGTCGTCCTGCTTCTCAGGCACGGTCGGTGGGGGAGTAAATACTTGACCTCAGGCGCGGATACAGGATTTCGTTTGGGGGGGGGCAATTTTTTGTGTGATATTACCTATCTTCCAGAAAATTCGTTCTAAACAAAAATAAATTATAAAATTTTAGTTTTTTATCCAAGTAATATTTACATTTGAATAATGCTCTGTTTGTCTGCCTTAAAAATGAAATAAAAACACATAGGTATAGCGAAAGAAAAAAACATTGAAGTAAGTAGGTATATAATATGGTAGGCCTACTTATAAATTACACTCCAATCTCTTCCTACGGCCTGTTTTTTTCTAATCTTGTAATCACTTTCCCGATGTCAATACCATTCAATACCTTTGGATGCCGTGGCGTAGTCTACTGAACCTATAGGTATAGAAAACAAAATACATACGGCATAAATTCGTTCCGTCATTCGTTTGTTGGCGAGAGGCCTGGAGCTCAATTTTCGAATCGTTCAAACTTCGAGATGTTATTTTTAGCAATAATTTCGAGTGAAACACACTTGATCGATCGATGTAATCTACTTAGGTAATGAGTTAATAACAATTCTATTAAACAGGTAGTGATGTCCTTATGACGATTTCAAAATTTTGAAATTGGTCAAATTCGGTCGTTAGTCAATTGTACCTGTATCCGCGCCTGCTTGACCTACAGTCTCTCGACTCAAAGATGACCAATAAAATGAATATTCAGATTTATACATAACGAGTTCTCTTTCGATGGAAGAAAATGGAGAAACTGTGTCGACTGGTTTTCCGTTTTATGCACCTCCACGTACATTAATGCGTTGGACAGTAAACCAATAGCAATCCATGACACAGAAACAAAACACGCGCGACTAATTGTTCATTTGTTCCTTTTCTCTTCAGACTGTCTGTGACGTGGTATGTGATCCATTAGGTGCTGCCTACAATTTTGTAACTTTTAAAAATATGTTATTTATATGATGTCGCGATTCTAGTAAAGGACAGATAACATAGGCATATTGCGTGTGTATATGTGAGTGTGCTGCGCAGACATTAATAATGTAACTTTATCCTCAATAATTCTACAGCTCTTTTATTTTTACAAAATAAGTGGCAAGTGGTTAGTCCAATTGCAAAGAAAAAAATATAAGGGAGCACGTGAAAGGTTTAGCATTATTGCCGAGGAACTCTATTCGAGGGAAAGGTAGGCTACTTTAAAGTGCCGAAAATCTACTTTTGGTTGTTAATGTCTTTGTTCCTCTTCCACCCTACACGTTAAAATACTTAGGCCCTCAGACGGATTTCAGTCCGCTAATTCTGTAATAACAAAACACGCTGAAAATAATGTCTGTCAAAATCGTCGTTTCCCAGATTTCAGGATATCGTAAATTCTAAGTTTCCTTAAAGACGAAGTAAAGTAATGTTTTCTATAAATATTTTCTATTATTATTATTATTATTATTATTATTATTTCTATATATTGTATTCTGTATCAGATCAAGGCGCAGTTTATGATAGAAATGGAGACAGAAATATTTAATAGACGAATTATTTACTGTAATCTTCGGGAAGAATCTGAGAGTGTTCGAAAACAGGGCGCTCAAAAAAATATTTGGACCTAAGAGAGATGAAAATGGAGAATCGAGAAAACTGCATAACGACGAGCTTCATAACATGTACTCTTCACCGAATATAGTTGAGAGTAATTAAATCATGGAGGATGAAATGGGCTGGACATGTTGCATGCATGGGGGAGGAAAGACATATCTAACAAAAGCCTCTTATATGGTAGAGATTAAGGAGTAGTGTGATTTGTTGGATGAGTTGTGGATAATCTGAAAATGTTCTGCACATTCTCCATCACTTTTTACTGAATCATCTCACACGGAGGTGTAAAACAGTTCTTACGCTAGAAAGCGGCAGGAAAGTTGTGTAGCTCCTCCTATAAGGCAAAATGACAAGTGCCCTTGCGTAATTACAAACAAACGACTTACGTACTCTCAGTTTACTATGTATGTCCAGGAAATTAAAGTGCTAGAGTTGTTGCAGGCGCTAGTAAATCAATCAACGTTAAGAACTGGATTAAAAGAAGATAAGATTGACGTCTTAAATAACTTTCATTTAATCCTTTAAACATCCGATGCAAACCTTCAGTAAGTCCTATATCATTCTACAGAATATACGTGTACGCAAGACTGTTTCAACTCTATTTAGTGTTATCCATATTTCAGAAATTTAACCAAAAGTGCATTATTTAAAAGGGGTACGCCGTAGCGTAGTGTTGAAGCGCTGCACTACAAAGCAAAAGGTCGCGGGTTCGATTCCCGATGAGGTCGTTGAGATTTTTCAATTGGCCAAATCCTTCTGCTGGCACTATGGCCCTGGGGTCGACTCAGCCTCCAACAGAAATGAGTACCAGGAGCAATCCTGGGGGTAAAGGCGGCCGGTGCGTAAGGCTGACAACCTTACCACCTTCATGTGCCGAATGTCCAAAATCTGGGAGCCTCAACCTTCTGGAACCCTCTGGGCCTTCATCACTATGTATAGGGATCACTTTACTTTACTTTACTTTACTTTACTTTACTTTTACGTTATTTAAAATAAAATAATATCAGTGCTGTATGTCTTCCCGCAAAGAAGTTGTCGACTTGAATGAATGAATTGAATGAATTATTTATTCTTGTATCTGGAGTTATACAAATGATTACCCCTGGTGTTACAGAAAGTTTTTTTTTTTTCACCAAGGGGCGTCTTCATACATAAAAGCTCAGACATCGGAAATCTACTAATACTAATAAATGTTTACCTTTTGTAAGTATATCCGTTTACCATTTTTACCCAATTTCCTCTAGACAACTAATTTGTTTTTTCCCCATTTTATTTTAACTGTATATAAAAAGTTTCCCAGTTCCTTTAGTGACAAGTCTGGATTCAGGGGGAGGGAATAAGTTTGTTAAAAAAATATATTCTTAAATCCATTTTTGAACTTTCATCTTCGGATTCTTAAAAAAAAAATTAGCTCATATTGACCTACGGTATACACGTATGAACTACCCGTTCTTAAGTGCTATCACTTCGTTGATTTACCATACTTTAGTTTCTGTTCTGTATTTATTATCATTAGCTCATTTTCTATGTTTATCATTTTACTATATTTAACTACCTGAAGTTAGCTTAAATTTAATCCACTAAATAACCAGGGGAATGTACTCGTACATTTCATCTGCTTGTCGCTATAACATACTTGGGCTGAACAGGGCCGTGGAAAGAAAGCAAGGGCCCCAGGGACAAATTTTCCCGGGCCCCCATCAAATATTAAATTCACTACCCAACTCGCCCTACCCAACTCGTATTAGATTATGTAATCATATTACATAATTAGTAAGTGCCATAATGGTACCGGTACTTTATGAGATGGTCTGGTAGACAGTACTGTCTGTCTGTCTGTCTGTCTGTCTGTAAGAGCGATAACTCAAATACGCTTTATCGGATTTTCATAATACAATTTATGACGCCCATGGGACGAAGCCTATTGATTTTGGACCAAATCGGTTAACTGATACCGGGCACAAAACGGAAAAATACATTAAAATGTTCTAATTAGGAACAATTTTTTTTGTATGTACCAGTTTAATCTTTTGACAATTATGATTTTAAATTCCGAACATTAGTGAGGCCTACTGTTGAGTGCAAAATGATTTCTGCTTCTACTTTTCAAAAATAGCAATTTTTCTTCAAGAATAATCCGTTTCAGATTACCTGATTAATTCCGTGTCACCGTTATACGAAAGGACAATGTAGATAAGATAAACACACAAAACATAACTTAGCTGTTTATTGACTTATAACCAATTATATTTTGGAGTAAATTTAGAAAGTAAAAAATAAAACTTGGTCGGCCGGGCCCCCCTTGGGGTCCGGGACCCGGGGCTGCAGCCCCGGCTGCCCCTCCTTCTCGTCGGGCCTGGGGTTGAATCACACGGCAGCTATTACGTGATGAATCGTAACCTAATGAGATAATCAAAGTACAAGATGATTACTTTCTTTCTAAACAGGTAGAAAATGAGAAAATCGACTAATACAACATTTGGAACTGTTTCCGTGCACATCCAATGCCATATATTAACAAGACTGTACTCAATTGTGAAGGTGGCCTTACTCGGTTGCTATCTTGATTCATTTGTCTACGACTCGCATTGATCTGATTTTATGTATTGCAATCGATACCATGTCATGACTTTCGAAAAATTCTTTCATATCTTTACGTTTCATGCCTCCCTAAGTACGAAACCACCACCCGTTCAACATTTTTTTGTGTGTGATATTTATATATATTTACACACTAGCGGCCGTAATTTTGAAGATATTTGAACCTAATTTTATGTTATTTCTAGGCCCAATACTTCGGACAAGTTCGTTAATAAGCAAAATTGGCCCAAGGGGGAGGGGGTTGAAATTTTGAAAAATTTATATCTCGGCCCCTATGCAGTATAGAGGGAAACTTTGTTTGAATAAATTAGAATACTCCCTATGGAGTCCACAGTGATACCAACGATTCGGGGGTTTGGGGTTACGAGTGGGGGTGGGGGATGGAAATTCGAAATTTTGAAACCACGTCTTGTGGGGTATCGTTGAAAAGCTCTTGATGAGTCCTTACAAATCAATATCTAGTTTCTCAATAGCCCTCACATAAGGCAAGATTTGAATGTTTGAAAAAGTGCTCTTTCCTCTTTTTTGCAGTTATTATTGCGGGTTTGTCATGCCAAGGCTAAAGAAGAAGAGTGCTACGCAGTGACAATAAATTAAACCAAAAGCACTTCAAAATCTACCTCAGCCTGTAGGCCTGCCTAAAGGGATTTTTTACTTTCTCTGCCCGTGCCATAGGTACCATAGGTAGAGGAAGTATGATGGTCGACCTCCATATTAACATAAATGCAAGTTTTAAGGGTCCCTGAATCCAAAAA
The DNA here is from genome assembly GCA_964059195.1 of Ectobius pallidus. Classification (NCBI taxonomy): domain Eukaryota; kingdom Metazoa; phylum Arthropoda; class Insecta; order Blattodea; family Ectobiidae; genus Ectobius; species Ectobius pallidus. Next base: position 117,520,228 of record CAXKWD010000006.1, read on the forward strand.
TAGTATTTCCAGTACTATGTCTTTGTGTGTCTGTGAACAGCCTAGCTCCAGAACAGAAAATCATAAGAAAACAAAATTTGTATTTGGGCTACGTACCTTCTGAGGGTGTGACATGATGACTGGCGACGACTTTCTCTTATTTATAAGGGGATTTTGTATTAAGAAAATTTCGTTTTTCGCCATTGTTTTAAACATCTTTAACGATTTTGTTTAAATTTTAGACATGGGGCGCTTATACTAACAAGTAAGAGCTAAGATTTTTATTTGAAACATTTTTTCGAGACAATTCTCTGAACTATGTCATAAGCCACCCACTGTTGGTAGACACTCAGTCTTGTCTGGTGTACAATAAAGCTTTGCATCAGATTCAAACAACTGAATGCGCGTTCTTTGCAATATGACATCTTATTCTATATCAGAATGTGAAGTGAGTAAAATGTACTGGCCATGCTTAGAGTAAAGAAAAGTTACGTGAGTGCATTAAACAGATTTCATTTGTGTTATGTATCCTTCGGGGATGCGATACGAAATAGTAACGACGATATGCTAACGATATGGTATTGGTACACCAATTTAAATTAAGAGAATGACATATATAATTTATAAGGCTTATACTAAAAGGTAAACTTTTATTTGGGGAGAAGAAGTTATGTTTCATATAAGATATTTTATGTTGGTGGTCAGAAGGGGATTATGAATGCATTCCTAAATAGGAAAACCTTGAATGGTTTTGACGAAACTCACTAGCGGGAGATTTTTGGGCTAGGGAACTTGAATCTGGGGTCTTTTTATTCCTCCGGATTACTTATGCATGATTTGGTAAGGTTCATGAATCTGTTGTATGCTTTATTCGTTTAATTTTGGTCGAATCTGTATGTCCATATTGCAGCACATGATTCGTTTTGTCCGTTTAATTATTTATATTTATTACATATAGGCTAATTAAGAATAAAATTATATAGTTCATGAAAATTATGTAGAAAGATGTCAGTGTTAATAAATATGTTTAATTATTTTTCTGTTAAATAAATGATTTAAATAAAATATCTTGTAGTTAAGTAAATAACCGTGGGCTGCTGCTAGTTATAATATATTCAAGTAACTCACATCCCGCTTTATGGGGTTTGCTTGCATAAACTGTCATGGCCGTTTTCTCAACCCTGCTGCAATGAAGCAAAAGAGTTTTACAGACTAAAAAGAACGCACGAGTATTTGTTACGTATTTCTTAGTTAGATGTCAATTGGTTTCTGTTTAGCCTAGTCGATACCTACTTATTTATGCAGATTCCGGGTAAAGTAGTTCGTGCAGAAGGAAGTGTGTCAATTTTAATAAAATAACGGATAACATTTGATGTGGTGAAAGCTTCTCCTTTTTAATTTTATTAAATAATGATTCATCAAAGAAATCTATATATTTATTGCTGATAACTGATCATCCTAAGCCCACCTCTTTCATATGAAGGCATTCCTGAGTTCGTACGCTGCACTGAGCATTCAGAGCGATACAAGGATTATTCGGTGTATGTGCAAATATGTTTTCAAGTTGCAATGATTAGATCTGACATGAAAAGAATCTCACTTGAGATTAAGCTCTAGCTTTCAATTAACATCTAGAAATCCTGCCTATTTGAAAATCACTACATATACACCATTATTTACATTATACTCAAAATAACACAGAAACTTACAATATAAAATTACTATAAAACTTATTTGGCAATGAAAATACATTTTACAGTTTTAGCTATGAAAGATAAAACATAATTCATTACTGTATATCTTAATGGAGGGATTTTTCTTTTAATATTTCCATCATTATGTGATATTTTACCTCGTTCCACCAAGTTTTTAAAATTTGTCATCTAAATAAAAAATGGCATATTCGTGTAAATTTCTGCAAGAATATGGATGTTTTACTTGTTGTCTTTCGTAATTAGTTGGACTTGATTGAGATTATAATTTTATTCTAATTATTAATGGTAAGCTATAAACATAAAATACCTGAATGGCACGTATTAAATAAAAAAAAATTCAAACAACTTTCAATTAATTGCAGAAAGCTTGTGTTTAATTAGCTGTAAATATTAATCATGGCATAACCGTCATGATGTAATGGTTAATACCTGTAGAGGAAAGCAAATACAGCAATAACTTCCTTCGACGGTAACTGAATTCTAAGTCCTAGAAATAATCCTAGATTAGACATAAACATGTCAATCTATATTACGTTCAACTAGTTGTAGATTGATGTGGAGACAATTCCTTATCTAGGAGAAGACATCCCATGACAACTTTCTCTATCAGCAAACGACACGTTTGATTTCTAACGCACTCTCATCCTCTGTATCCAGCCACACATGGAAATTGTTTTATCGAGAAATTCAAAGAATCACTATTGTAATTCCCATGTACGAGTAGTTCAATTATGTCACATCCGATTTAACTGTCATTACATTATTCAACATATTTTATTACATCTAACTAACCAGCTAATTACTTCTAGACAAACAGTGAGAATCCAGAGCATTGTTTACAATTAATGTTAAGACACTTAATTATGGTTTATGCGGTGGAATTGTTACGCATTCACTATTAGTTTAATCTGTTCAATCATGCCTTTTATTAAGATACTAGCAGATATTTCCTCCTTTGTATGGTTGTGGAACTTCGATGAAGAGATAAAATTTCAATGACATGACATTCCGTATAATTGATTTTATATAGGCCTAATTAATTTCAGAACATAATTCATGCACTGGTAATAAGGCAGTCATCAAGTGAAAACATCAGTGGGTTTTAAGTTTGAAATCGTTGAGGAAATTTTCCATGAAATAGCTGGTTTCCATGAATGACAAATATAACACTTGAATAAAAATCCTTACATTTTACGTAAAGTGTTTTGCAATAAATTAATCTTGTAGCCTATCTCTGCTTTTATACAGTGCTTGAGGCGACGTATTTATACGTCAGAAGCATGAAATGTTTTGCACCATTGACGTATTTATGTTTCAGCTCAATGGTTAGCACCAAGTCAGTTATTTAAGCGAAAAATTTTAAAATGACATAACTATTTGAAACTAGATGAAACGCTATTTTAAAAACATTGGTAAGTTTAGCTTCTTCTTTCTTCTTCTGTGTTGTTTGATTTGGTTTTATGGTTAATTAACGACGGGGATTTCCTGCTGCTTAGGTCTATGACTTCGCCTGTGTCCCGCAGGAGTACTTTTATATGCCTGCAAATGTATGCACACATAAATGCCATCGACCTGGGCCGGGATCAAACCCCATCCTTGGGCACAGGAAGCGATACTGACTGCGCTACCCAGACCGACTCTTCTGTGTTGTGTCATACAAGAAAAAAAAAACAAGAACTCACGATGTTTGCCGCAAGTTACAAGTAAATTCCAATCCGGCATACGCCTTTGGAATGTGAATACCTTTAAAAAACCTACGTTCAAGTTAACCGACCTCAGAATTTGAAAGCACAACTTCCTGAATACGAGCTTTTGTCATTACCTCCTACATCAATCCACTCTGCTTACTTGTGGAATCGCCTACGGAAATGTAAACCTAGTTTATTTCTGAACGTCCTGTATATCGTAACATACGCTGCAGGGAACGATGTTAGAAATCAAGATGACCACTTGTTGCGGCTGTACATTTTTTGTCCAAACGAAACAATTATCGCCAATGGCTCACTTTCGCTCATATTACATACATATGAGTTCGCGTTTCATCTGCAGACACTTTATTACCGAAATACTTGTCGCATAACACAGTGCCTATTAGGTTTCACTTTGTGTTTTGCCATATTACCGAATATCATCCTTAAGTTCGTTAACCTGACCACGTAGTTGGTACTCATTAAAACAATTAAAAAGTTACTCTACACACATAAGTGTATACGGAAATGCCTGGATGCTTGCACACTCAGATCCTGATTTATAAATGGGCATCTCCCAAGGCGGTAAACCTAGAAAGGACAGTAAACTTTTGAGGGGGGGGGATTTTTTATTATGTTGAAAATGAATGTATAAAAAAATATTATATCTCAAGAGAAAATCCAGGGACAAAATTATAATATAAACTTTATCCCAATTAAATTTAAAAGAATTATAATTGAAACAATGAAAAAGTGTTAGATTGAGTTTTAGATTCTCATTGTAAAGCAGAAAAAAGATAATAAAATGTTTTGGTATAAAAATATTGGTTTTAATACACATGTAATACACATTTTACGAACATAACTAAATATAATGTAACATATTATTTGAAATTACTAAATTTATTAAATATGTTTGTAGAATTTTAAGGATTCGCTATATCATATAGGCTATTAGAAATACTTTAAGAGCTATTAGGCACTTTTTTGTTAATTATATTACACTAGCAATCAAGCATTTTCGCCAAAACGTAATTACTTTTACTTTTAAAAGATATTTAAATTTTTTTGTGTAACCTAGGTTGATTTACTCGCAATAATAAAATGCCACCGGAATGCTGTTGGTTGATACTTGGGTAAAACTCAAACACTACACAACTTTGGGGTGAGCGTAAAAATAAAAAACAAAAAAATGAAAGGGGAGTTTAAACAAAGCTTTTCCCAGAGTAAAATCTACCTGAAGTTGGGGCTGTGGACACTCCTCGTGAGAAAATATACTTAGCAATGCTTATCTATACTATTTAAAGAATTTATTTGCTATAATTATTTTTAATGTATAATAAATACTAAATATTCATAATGAATTATTGTCTCATAATATATTCAAATAATTGATCATATTATATTAAAACATTTATTGATCCATTCGTATTTATTGAATAAATTAAACACAAATACCTGACAGTTTTTAATTTTAATTAAATTGGCAAATTAAAATAGTGTCTTTTCCCTGAATGATTTTTAAAATGATTTAATAATTACTCTCTTCACATAGAAGTATCAACATTTGTAAGGTTTTCAATTTTCATGCCAGTCTGTCTGTCAGCCTGTCTCTCCCTATTTCAGTCACGGCGAAAAGTCTGGGTGCAAATTTTATTTTTCTAGATTTGCATATTCCTGACATCCCGAGAAGGTTTCAAGGCATGTAACGACAATAAAATATTATTATTATTATTATTATTATCTTTTGCAGAAACTCTGAAGTATATCTCGCGTAAGAAAACTTGACTCGTGACAGAACTACTATTCTTGGAATTAGAAAAAAAAAATTCATTCACAAGTGGCATTGTTTTTGTTTCTTAGAGTTGTAAAATAGTTACTAGGAACAGTGAAGACATTAGGGACAACGACCGTAGCTTGAATACCAGCAAAGAGAAATGCATGGGAAATAAAGTATATAATTTGAGCAATGAAGAGTGAACAATAGAAGTGGTGGAGCCCGATTAGCAAACTGAATGCGGTCGGTTAATTGAGCGTGAAGTCAGAGAGTGAGGGTGCCCCACTTACCACTACGTAACTCCCCTTTTTAGTTTTTAACCGTCTCTACACATGAGTATCAAAATACATCAATGGAAAGGTAGAGTCAGACTGAAAAATTGAATGTCATAGCCGGGATTTGAACCAGGATCTTCGGCTCTCCCTGTCGCTGCTCTACCAATTGAGCTACAATGGCAACGGGCCTGTACAGCATTACATTTTCCAACTTCAAGATCATGGAAGACTCGGATTGCCCCTGTGGTAAAGGTAATCAAACAGTGGACCATGTGATATATCAGTGCCCAATCGTAGACCAACAAAGACAATTCCTTGTTAATAGTGTTAAAAATAAAAGTAAGCATTGGCTAGTGGACAGAAGTGAGTTAACATCAAAATACTTAAGGCATTTCATAAGTTTTGTAAATGCAATTGATTAAAAAAAACTAAGAACTTCTAGGGGAAAAAACAAAAAACAATTCTGAACAACAAGTATGTAACATAATTAATTTTTATAGTAATAAGAAGAAAAGATGGCATGTAGTATTACTGCAATGTAGTGGAGCATGCTGTTGAAATAAATATATTTTAAAAAACTGACTCACATATCCCGGTATAGTGTTGGACTCAGCTGAGCTCCTTATATTTCCCCGCATTCCAGAGGAGTTTAGCTGAGTCCAACACTATATACCACCAGGCGTTCTCAATATGAGATAACAACCTAAAGTCTGGCCGTTCTAAGAAGGAAACCTCAAGTAAACAAAAACTAGTATGCCTGTCTCACTCTAGCACATTACTCGTATGACCTAAGAGTGAGACAGACATACTAGCTTTTGTTTACATCAGGTTTTCTTCTTAGCTCGTCTCGGGTATAGTGGCAACTTACAACTTTTAAGGACTTTAAGGCCCGAGCTTCACAGTAAATCACTAGTAGGTCACAGTGGAATGATAATTCTTTCACACTGGCCGTATGTATACGATGGAAAGGCAAAGTGAGACTGAAAAATCCATTGCCAAGCCTGCCATGCCTGGTTCAAATCCCGGCTATGGCATTGAATTTTTCAGTCGGACTCTACCTTTCCACCTTGGTCTACGCATGGCCAGTGTGAAAGAATTATCATTCCACAATATACATCAATGCGTGTAGCAATTTCAATCTTCGTAGACTTTTCACTATACAAGTTAAGATAGTTAAGACTGTAAACTTAGGTCATTCATCGTGGAATCAGTAATGTTTAAATACAGAAGCACAGGCTTTCTCGGCATATTCCTATTTCCCCCTCCCCCATATTATATTCCACGATTGGATCTCCAAAAGTAATTACCATGGTTGTTGTACTTGTTGTTCGATGTCTCTTTAGAGGCGGTTTGGGTACGACCACAAGCACATAAGCCTCTTGGTGGGCCCTTTGTGCTAAATTCTGAAATGAATGATGAGCATGACCACATGCCTCCAGTTCAACAAATGCTATGAATCCCATCGAATTCCCATCGACAATGACCCCCATCGACAGTGCTGAAGTTGGGCCAGAACGGCGCTCCGGCAAATTAAAACTCTACTCTTCATCGCTCCGGCACAAACCCAAGGAGGAAAATCGGCATATGGTTTGGCAAATCTTTTTTTTTTTATCTGATGTGAAACTCACATAAGATCCTCTCCCAAATAAAAGTTAGCCTACATAATTTTATTGTAGAGATTTCCATTCGAGGTAATTTATGATAAGTGATAGGCTAAGTCTTTAACACAAAGTTGTGACAAAATTTGCATTTAGCATCAAGTGATACTACGCGCAATACACTCAGCGAATTATAACAATTGTAACTGATTTCAATCAGTTTATTGTAATTTAGAAACAATTAAATTAAAGAATGAGCGGAGAATACACTAAATAGAAATATTCGTGAAAAACGATAGTTGTCAGGAAAATGAATGTGAGCATGAATGCTGTAAACAACTATTTAAATAACCTATCGATAATTTACGTTAACCACATTATTATTGTATTAAATCACTTTCGTGTTCTTAATTCCTCATTCTCACTTCCAGCCAATGGGTTCTACTAATATCCGATTCTTTCTGGCTAATTCTTTAGTAATGTAAAGATCATACTAATCATAACATTGGCATAAACAGAATGACGAAGCATTGTAGTGAGTTTACAAAAAGTGACATCCATTCTGTAGAACGTAAGGTCAAGACGCAATGAACTCTGTACTTTCCCGTACGGAAAGCAACTTACAATAGTAAGGTATTTCATAGGCAGATTGAAAAACCACGCTTCTGATAACTAGCCTCGAGATGTTAATAGGCCTGTCGAAACTTTTTGTTTGGGTTAAGTTTAATGTTTCGCAATCACAGTTTATTTATTTCATAGGTTTTTTTTTTTTTTTTTTTTTTTTTTTTTTTTTTTTTTTTTTTTTTTTTTTTTGTCTGGCTCATTAAATATAAGAATTGGTTCAGAATAAGCCAATTGGTAGCCTAATACGATCCGTCCGTTATCGTGAATTATCACACCTTCCCTTTTATTTATTCATTTTTCTTGCAGTTTAAGCATATCAACGTAGAATAAAACGTTGAGTTACTGAACATTCCTATAAGACGTTATCTACAAGATGTTGAAATACAAATTGAAGTATCGTTGAGCTCGACCAATAAAATAAAATATCAAATGGATACTTGAAACTAGCAACACAATAATATTTTATTATGTGCGTAGGCCTTTTGACGTTCTTCTGCCATCTCCAGGACATCTTCTTCTGGTGAAAAATATTGCATTGTTTCATATTCTTATCAATGTGATATAATAATTAAACTCTTTAGAAGTATTACAAAAACTCTATCAGTAATCAATCTTACAGTTTCCTCCTCCTCCTTCTCCTCCTCCATCTTCTTCTTCTCCTTCTTCTTCTTCTTCTTCTTCTTCTTCTTCTTCTTGGGACTTCCGTTCTGTATCACAATTATAGTACTTTCACTCTGTATAAGATTCTGATACTCTGGTGAATAAAGTTTTCGATTTCCATGCTAGATGACCAGGGTTCGATCATCGAATCCGACCAAATCTGGTATATATATATATATATATATATATATATATATATATATATATATATTTCAATTTCCAAACCCTTAGGTTAACTCTAACGTTGCCATGGTCAACTGAAGACCCTATTACGGTTTTAATTTCACGGCTGCTGCAATCACAGCTTAAGTAGTCTTGAACCGTTAATAGTGAGATTTTTCTGTATCCTCCAAGCTACCAGTTAGCAACCAGCTCCTGGAGTAATTGTATAATAGGTTAGCCTATATCTTATGCAAAAATTATCCCTACAGGGGATTGTACTCGGTGATGTTGCCTTGCATAGGGGATTGCCCTCGGTGAAGCTTTCTTGCATAGGGGATTGCCCTGTATGATGCGTTCTTGCATATGGGATCGTCCTCGGTTATGCTTTCTTGCATAGGGGATCGTTCTCGGTATATGTTTTCTTGCACAGGGGATTGTCTTCGGTAATGATTTCTTGCATAGGGGATTGTCCTCGGTGATGTTTTCTTGCATAGGGGATCGTCCTCGGTTATGATTTCTTGCATAGGGGATCGTCATTGGTTATGCTTTCTTACATAGGTGATTGTCCTCGGTGATGCTTTCTTGCACAGGGGATTGTCCTCGGTGATGTTTTCTTGTATAGGGGATCGTCCTTGCTTTCTTACGTAGGTGACTGTCCTCGGTGATGCTTTCTTGCATAGGGGATCGTCTACGGTAAAGATTTCTTGCAAAGGGGATTGTCCTCGGTGATGTTTTCTTGCATAGGGGATCGTCTTCGGGTATTCTTTCTTGCATAGGGAATCGTCCTTGGTTATGCTTTCTTGCATAGGTGATTGTCCTCGGTGGTGCTTTTTTGCATAGGGGATTGTCCTCGGTTATGCTTTCTTGCATAAGTCCTCCGAGCAAGAAGGGAAGAAAAATGCATAAGTTATCTGCGGCACACGCAGCGCTCCAGTCCAGTAAATCTGACCACATTGCCGCTGGAGGATTTAATAATGAAACTTGTAGACTGGATTGCATGCTATAGCCAGTGTCAGAATGGCAATCATAAAGCAGATCTGCACAACCGCTTTCATGCTTGGCGGAGTGAAACTAACCCGAGAGAAATCCTCATCACTCTAATTAAAAACCTATCAATTCATGGAAACCCAACGCTACTTTATCACAAATTCTTTCTGGTTTTATTACCGTTTCTTCGGAAATCAATTTAATTTCTTGCTGTTTTAAGCTCTTACATATACAAAAATAGGCCCTCTGTTACGTAACTGAATGGCTGGCATAACATTGCCTTTCATAGGAATCCTAGAATCTGAATAGCACCGGATTCCAGAAACACGGGAAAGGAAATCTATTACAGGTTCTTCCGAAGACCGGTGGCCTCGTCCCTCATGTCAGATAAGCTTACTTAATACCTTTTTTACTTTCTTATAGGCAGCACTAATGTGAGTATCCGACCCAATTTTTTAGGACGGTCACAAATTTATACTTTATCCTGGATTTTACTTTCTCGCATAGGCTATACGTAGTATAGAGAAAGTATTGTGATCGTTACAAAAAATCGAAATCGAGATAACACCGGGAAAGCATGTTTCACGATGCCTAGAAACCAAAAAAAGTATTTTTAGAATGACGTCTGTCCTTCTGTCCGTCCGTCTGTGGACAAGCACAGCGGATAAACGGTCCAATGTATTTATTTCATTTTTTGAATCAAGGACTTTTCGAAATGTTATCGAACCACCCAGAATTTGGGTTTTATAACTGAGAGATTGAGGAAACCATGCAAACCCCAAGTTATTGTTGTTCTTATTGTTCTTCTTATTATTATTATCTCACGACAAAAGCACCGAATATAAAGACCGACCCTGATGCTTTCCGTTCTAGATACTTATTAGTTTTCTGAAAATGCAATAAATAAAATTTAATTGTACCTATAATTTATTTTTTTCTGTGCTAGCCTTTAACACGTATATTCGAGAAAGTTTGTGCAACATATTTTTGCACCATTTATTTAAACGGCAAATAGGAAATCTTATTTACAATATTTTCTTAATAACACTGAAAAACAAAAAAATATAATCGGAGGATATCTTGGTATCCAACACTTGTTCTAAGACAATTGAAACGTGCTGATTCAGAATATGCAAACCATTTGTCTCTATCACCCATGGTTTTTTTAATATACATCTTCAACTATTTATATATCATTAGAACACTTACTGATACAGAGAGTACTAATGAACATGGCTTTAGCTAAGAAAATAGTGCGATTGAGTCACAGGACACATATTCTGTACATAAATATGTAGTTAAAGGCATAATACATATATAAAATCCAAGCAAATTGCTATACTTTCTTAATCTGAGCTGTGTTTGGTTTGAATTTCTTGACTGTTGACTTGCGTTTGTGATAAGCATTTGGCCTGTCACGCTGGATCGTCCAGCAGTAGTCAGCCAACATTGCTGCACTCCATCAACCCTGATACCGTGACTCCATCACCGAGAAATCCTGACGAAAACGTTCACTATGTTCGTCACTGACAGAACCTAGATTCTCAGGGAAGAAGTCAAGATGTGAATCAAGGAGATGAATTTTGAGGGACATGTTGCAACCCAGCTGTTTGTATGCACTAATGCACTTCTTCACAACATTCACATAGTCACCAGATTCATAATTTCCAAGGAAATTGGCCACGACCCATGCATGTCTTTCAGTACCATTCAGTAAATCTTGGAAGTGGCCGTCAGCAAATATCTTCCTTATTTGTGGACCTATGAACACACCTTCTTTCACTTTTGCATAACTCAACTCCGGAAACTTGTTGCACAAGTATCGAAAAACATCTGAATCGTTGTCTAGTGCCTTCACGAAGTTATTCATGAGCCCCAGCTTGAAGTGAAGCAGTGGCATGATAACTTTGTCACGGTCAATCAACGGTACACGAAGGACATTTTTATTTCCTGGCTGCATTCTGTCTCTGATCGGCCAATTTTTCTTTATGTAGTGGTGGTTTCTATCTCTGCTGTCCCATTCGCATATAAAACAGCAGTACTTGGTGTATCCCGTCTGCATTCCAATGAGAATAGCGATAACTTTTAAATCACCACAGATACACCATTTATACTCGTGATAGCGTATTTTTTTCAAGAAGTAGCGACATGGATTCGCGATGTCGAAAATATTTTGATATATTACATTAAGTATAACTGGTTTCACAAATGACACAACAATGTAGGCCTGTGACGTTGCATGAAATATTACTAAAAACTACATCAAGATTATGATGAACGGTGTTCAATGAAAATTAATTTTTGTTGATATCTTCAAAACCTGATGTGATAGAGCGAAACGGTTTCCAGAATTGAAATCAGCATAAAAAACTGCATTAGAAAAGGTATACAGCACGTCAGATATCTACAGCTTGTTTATCAGTGTAATAGATGCTCACTTAAAGAAATCCAGGTGTGTACGATTCTAAATTTACAGTGCTCACGTGTAGGAGGTTTCCCCATATTCCTATGACCATGTGGAGCATAATATTCCACGATATGCCTGGATAATGAAATGATGAAAGGAGACGGTAACTGACCCACTAAGATCTAATACTTAAAATGTATATCAGTGGCTTTTTTTATTGGCCAATATGAAATTACCCAGGGTCCCTGAGCCGTAGGCTATACCTCTCGAAAAACTAGAAGTTTTACATTTACAATTTGTACAATAATTAATTAACTATCTGTATACCAGTGGCGTAGTGAGACTATTTTTTTTTTTTTTTTTTGTGGTCCCCGATATTATGAGGTTCTGAAAGGATCTGACCCATATCCTGACAACATCGCTGCCGCCAACACCGATTCTCGGAAGCCTTATTTATTAACATGTAAGATTATTATAAACAATCATGCAAGCCATACAAACGCTTCTTACGGTGAACCCTCGAGATTTTCAAGCAACGAATCTGTCGATCACTGATGGGTCCTTCAACAAATCCCAACATTTCTCCCTGTCGATGTATAGAATTGTTAAATTAGAATTGTGTTTGACATGGTTGTCCCCGTATAATTTTTTATTCTTCGTAAGGCAGAAAAAATCATTCTGCGTATGCAATAGTGACGGAACAGATCAGTTTAATTTATAAACTTGGAGTAGGTCCTCAAAAGTCAAACTCATGTTCATGTTTTGTAGTTCAAAATATAGGCCACACACATGTTTTGATTTAACGTCCATTGATTTCATTAGGGAACACTGTTTTTCTAGAAGTACCTTGTTTATGTTGATCTTAATTCTATCGATTGTAACTATTTCTCTGGATATTGGGTTTATTTTTAATGTTGACTGTTATCCCTCAAAAGAATGCAAAAATTTTAATACGCGATTTTAATTCGTATCCCGAATATTCACAATAGGTACGCTCACTACCACCACTTGTGTATACGATATATTATGTATGCCTATCGTATACTACCAAGTAGCCTAATGCAGTCACAATTGTTACAAAAAAAATAAAAAGTAACGAAAGGCCTATTTGAAATAGAGCCAGGTTCGGCCCAAAGGGGGAAAAAGGCGTCGCATGTGCTGCTATGAATACCTTATTTATTGAACTTTGATTTTTCTCTTAAATATCGTACATATTTATTTTTATCGTTAAGGTAAATATTTCCCTTCAAGTTCAGCTAATTTGAGAAACCTATCCGAGTTTTCTCCCGTTGCTTGTTGTTTTAGACTACATCTGCGTCTTGGATTAAACTTGGCGGAAATGATTTTACTTCATTTGGTCTTCATCGACGCAATTAGTTTTTACATAATTGATTGTGAGTGTAATATAGCCTATAACTTTTTTAAGAAAGGCTAAAAAGCTTCTATTTATACATCTTAAAGCTGCTTACTGTTACTGTTACTGTTACTATTCATTATGCTGTTACTTTGTACACGAGCGTTTGGTGTGATTGATAGTGTTGTGAAGAAGTTTAATTTATGTAAGTTTATGAGTTTTTGAGTACGGTAATTCAAAAATCAATATTGAAAAATTTTGACATTTCAATTTGAAATATGTCAGTAAAATGTCTGAATTTTTTTATAAGAGCAATGACATTTTTAGAAAAATATCATGCATCATTAAAATTCATGGTCACCACACATTCTTTTAGTGTAAAAACTGACTTCATAAAAAACCTTCCACTGTTTTGTGAACCATACGTTGTAAAAACTTACCAGTAAAAGTTTAAGATTCCTTGCATTAAATTTGTAGAGCTCATTATTTCTGAATTTATATAAAAAATACAGTAAAATGAAAGTATGGATAAATTTCTTTAAACATTTACATGACATTTAAATGAAAAAATGTGTATGTGCCTCATTAGAAGTTCCAAACCTTACAACTGATGTTTTTTAAATACAAATATAGACAAATAAATACGTGATTATTACTATTTTTAGGGGCAATCTCTGTAGGCAGTTATTGTCAAAAAATTATTTTTTTCATCACTAAGATATAAAAATTTAACGAGTGTTGCCTTTTTAATATGGCTTAATTAAGGAAACTTAAAGTGCCTGAGGGCACTGAAACTTAAGCAATATATACTTTGAGATACACAGTATTTTAATAAAAAAAAACACTATTTTTTATCAAAAACTGTGAATATTTCACTGATTTTACTTGATGTGGTACAAATGTACAAATTTATTTTTAGCGTAAAGACGATAACTCCGTCTTCGATCGGAGGGAATTAAAACAGAGTTGAATATTTGCTCTACTTTCAAGAAGAGAAGAGAGAAGAGAGAATCCCCGTGCAAAGTTGCCGACCGTTTTCCTATTTATTTTCTCTCCTTCCAGATCCTTGGGATAGTCCCCTTATCACTATGGGTATTGAAGAAACGAAGGAATTGTAGAATCACTGGTTCGGAAGGCCTCCACTACATGCCTTAGGGCGGACACTCAACCTACAGGATCGCAATAATTATTTTAAAATTTCCAGTACATCCGATATGCCTTTAACATGCATTAACATTCTAACCGTGCAAATATTGTATATGCATTATGCTCCAGCAACCATACATCAATCACACGACCAACTATTTATGCATGTTAAATCTAATTTCTGTGCTCATGGAAATAAAAATAAACCCAAGAAATGGCCTTCGTTTTATTGGAGACTACTGTTACCTTTCTCAAAATGCCAATAATCTAAAAGTTTGACAATTAAAAATATCCTATACATATTTCACTTGCGTCAATTAGGAATAGCTATCGATTTATTTAGATAGGTAAACTATCATCACATGAATGGGGAACTATTTTCCTCCGGAAGAAAAGTTCACTTAAAATTAATGCGGACAGTTGCTCATTATTGAACCTACGACGTGAAAAAATAACATGTTCTACATCCCTCAATGTTTACGTCCTAGCGCAGCGCCTTTATAAGCGTGTTTAGAGCACACGCAGTACGCACGTGCCGGAGTAGTTGCTGCCACTCTAAGGGTGAATCAGTTATCGATTTATTTAGATAACTAAACTAATCTTACAAATCTTAAACTGATTTCCTTCGATAGCAATATTGCCGCACCATGTAAATATTCCAAGTACATATTTTAATTCAAATAACTTTAGTTTTTACAGCAGAAACTGTCACCTAGTTGGATAAGGAGATCATTCATCAATTTATGTGAAAATTAGTCTTGCATTGTGCCGAGAACAGTAATAAACTCCATATATGTACTACATACAAAACAATACTTTTATTATCGCTATCGATATGTTTTTATTATTATTACCGTTTATTTATATATTCATATACGCCAACTCATAGAGTCAAAAAATTTCCACCATTATCAAACATATAAGCATCCCCTCGCCTACCTGTATATTTATGTGCTTACCAGAAAATCCGGCGTTTTAGTTGGATATAAAGAATCACGAATCGTTTACCAGTATTTCTGTGAACAGTAGAACTCGCGTCCAAAAACGAAAATATCTAAGATATGTTCTTCATCAGTTAAAACGGTCACCATCTCAAAACAGAATAACTACTTACTTACTTACTCAATGGCAATAGAGAATTCCTAAGCAAGCTACAGGAATATTAGCTATTTTATGGAACCCGAAGGTTCTTTGCCGCGCTTACCTGAGCCCGCCATTCAACCCTATTCTGTGCTAACTCCATCCAATCATCCCTCTCAAATCCTACTTCTCTTAAATCTATCCTAATATTGTCCTCCCACCTGGGTCTTCCAGGTGGTCTTTTCCCTTCGGGTCAAATCAGAATTTAAAAATAAACATCCTTACACATAGGTCATTTTTAATGATCTCAAGGAACATTCATGCCAAATTGAAAGAAAAATCGAACAACGCATTTGGTAATGACTAACATACAAATTTACAATCGGGTGAAATACCGGTAAACCATTAGAGTTTTGTGAAAATGTAGAAAATGTTGCACTCGAAACTGGAAGTACTCGTAGTCGTCAGATTGTTAAAGCGTGAACCGTTGGGATAGAATTGTTGAAAAATACAAATATTACATGAAACGGAACCACTAAAAGGCAGCTATCTTGAAACAGAATAAAAATTAATAAAAATCAATATACATACATCGTTTTCAATTATTTAAATAATATCTCGGTCAATAAGACAATATCTGGATTTGTTTCAGAGAAAGCAATTGTACAGCCAAGTCATTGTAACTCATGTTACACATAACATCACGTTAAATTTAATTTACACAATTTATCTGCAGTCTAAAGAAGTGATACAAACTATATTTATTACACGAGAGAAAATATTTATTTCTTGACCATTTATTTAGGCAGGAAAATCAATCTCAAATGTGGGAACCGTTTTCCAGAACATGTAAATATCCTACAAAATCGGAGAAATCCATTGCATTAGCTATAGCCTACAAGAATATCATGCAGAATTTATGGGAAAGTTGGTCCCGACTTTTGCCAGGGGCAATAGCTGTCGTACAACCAAATTACTCCATGCAAAACAACACAAACTACACAACTTTTTTTTTTTACGTATCCAAATAAACAAATGGAATCGTCAAGAAAGTGGTTGTTCTTACCCGAGGCGAGCACGAGGAAAAGACGCACCACTCTTGCTGAAGACACACTCATGGTCACGGCCACAATCTCACTGAATGGCGGTCAGCAACCACTCCGATTTCTTATACGCGCGCGACCTCCTTCTCATAACATGTACCTTCTTCTCTTCGCTCCTCGCTGGTGCAACTTCCCAAACATCCTTCTGGAAAAGAGGAAAAAACATTGCCGAATCACGCAAGATGTCCGAAAAAATTGAGTCAGCTTAGCCTTGAAGTAAAATAAAGTAGCATGCTCTCTTTGATCGCATTTCAACCTAACATCAGTGGCGTAAATGAAGGACCCGCAGACCCCGCGTTGAGAGGGGCGAGGTCTTAGTGGGCCCAATATTAAAACTGGAAAAAAGGGAAAGTAAGTAGGTTGTCACTCCTAAACTCCGTGGTGCGACATCCCCGAAGGGACAAGGCCTACCACCCGACCGCTGCGTCATCTACCTATAGGCAGATGGCAGGATAGGGGGGGCATGTGGTCAGCATGCCGACACCCACGGCCGTTAATGGTGGTTTCCATGACCGGAAGTAGCACAATGGGGTTTAAAACATGCAAAGCTATAGAAGAAAATTGACTCCCTACATTCAGTGAACAAGTCGGTACATGTCAATTATGAACAAAATTAGTACCGTAGTCAAAAATTCAATTTGAAATATAACAGAGCCTGTCGTTTTTCACTGCACAGCGTGCTACCGACAATAAATACATTCGTGAACGTATTGGTTTATTTTTCTCTTCCATTTATTAATGCATTGTTATTGGGGCAGATGCAGTGTCGTTTGAACATGACATCAAATCTAGTATGGCTATTACGGTGAGCTTGTGACAAAATTTGAAGGTAAGCGGTGTAGGAAATAATACTACTGCAGCCTATCAAATTTTTATATTTCCCGCGGTCGAAAACATGCTATCTAACCCGTATAGTTTTGTTAGGGGGCCAAAATTAAACTTAACGGGGGGGGGGGGACAAACTTTCTCCGTTACGCCATTGTCTAAAGCAAGAAAGGCCATTCGTTTTGAACAACATATTGGCCAACCTGAAGAGGTTAACGTTGAAAAACAATTTATATGCCCTTAGGGTACTAACTCGCAACCTGTACTTGGGACAAAGAATAAAAGTACGACTAAAACACGGAGAAACAAGCAGAGTGGAAATAGGAAGAGGAGTCAGACAAGGGTGTTGTCTATCACCGAGTCTCTTCAACCTATATGGAGACTGGCTGGCAAGAGAAGCTTTGAAAGGATGCGGAAACTTTAGGATAGGAGGACGCCTTATCAACACCATCAAGTATGCAGATGACTTGGTAGTGTTCGCCAAGAATCAAAGACAACTGCAATACATGATGAACAGATTAGTGGAAACAGGAAAGAAATATGGCATGGAAATTAACATTGAAAAATCAAAAGTAATGAGAATATCAAAACGAGAGAAACCCTTGAGGATAACTGTCGACAATCAAGAACTGGAGAATGTGAAGCAGTTCAAGTACTTGGGAAGCTTGCTGACAAAGGATGCCCACTGCACGAATGAAATTCGAACAAGAATCGCCATGGCCAAAGCCGCATTCAACAAAAAGAGGAATTTACTGACTAGCAAATTGAGCTTGGAATTAAGGAAGAAACTGGTGAAGTGCTACATCTGGAGCATTGCACTGTACGGAGCAGAGACATGGACCTTGAGAAAGAGGGAGAAGAAATACCTAGAAAGCTTCGAAATGTGGTGCTGGAGGAGAATAGAGAAGGTCAAGTGGACAGAACGGGTGACAAATGACGAAGTACTGAGAAGGGTAGGAGAGAGGAAAATTATTCTGAATACAATTATTCAGAGGAAAGCCAATTGGATTGGACACATACTTAGACACGAGGGACTCATACATGATGTCATCGAAGGGAAGATCAAAGGAACTGCTGGAAGAGGAAGGAGAAGAATACAACATCTGGATGACATGAAAGATGGGAGGAGATACAGCAGATTGAAGGACGAAGCTGGAGATAGGGAACACTGGCGTCAGAAATTCTCCGTACGAAGACATGGACCTGCCACTAGGCAGAATACTAAACTAGGGTACTTAGAAATCAGGGATACTTGATATTTAGACATTTGGCATATGAAGGTGCTAAGATTGTTAGTCTTAAGCAGTAGCCGCCTTTACATTAAGAATTGCTTTTGGTAATCATTTCTGTACAAGGCTGAATCGACCCAAGGGTCATAGAAGGATTAGGCCAATTATGAACTTCCTTATAACTTCATCAGGAATCGAACTCACAACTTCTCGTAGCAGTGTAGCGCAATGCTTTAACCAACCTGCATTACTGTTTTTTTTTTTCACCGAAACAGAAAGAAAACTTATCTCACTGGTTCAGTGTCATAAATTTATCTCTCATTACAGAACGCAAAACCCTTAAAGAGAGAAAGTCCCCTGAACAAAATTGCAAGTCATTTCAACCCTGCCTGTTCTTCTTCCCTAAATCCAACTGGAAGAAGAAAAAACCTTATGGTCTTAACTTTCACCAGGTTAAAAAAACTATTATTATTGTTATATTATTATTATTATTGCTCTTATTGTTATTATTGTTGTTGTCAAGAAGAAAATTGTATTACTATCTTTTCTGATTCAAGAAAGAAGACAATTTCACATTTCTACTTATATGTAGCCTACTGCGATACTCATTTAGTGTAAACAATGTAAGAGTATTGTGTTTTGGTTCTCATTAATTACTACGGTATTGAGATACTACATATTATTTTCAAAAAGCTTGTAACGAGCATAAATCTATTTATTGAGATAGGGAGGTCTGGTAGGGGTGCACTCAGCCTCGTGATTCACATTGAGGAGCTATTTGATAGAGAAGTAGCGGCTCTGGTCATGAAAACCACCATTAACGGCTGTGGGTGTCGGCATGCTGACCACATGCCCCCCAATCCTGCCATCTGCCTACAGTAGATGATGCAGCGGTCAGGTGGTAGGTCAAGTCCCTTCAGGGATGTAGCGACACAGTTTTGTTTTAGTTTAGTTTATAAATCTATTTATAGTAGAACTTGGTTAAAGCGATATCTACCCTTAGATAACAGTGTCGTTATAAGGAAGTGTCACTACAAAAATAATAAAACAAAATGAGAATTAAAAAAAAGAAAACTCATGTTATTCTGATGCATATTTTACACACTCATTCAATCAGCCTAATATTTTTATTTCTGACAATATAATGCAGCTAATTATTTATAAATTATAGAACAAAATAATTGCAAGCATTAATGTAATGTAACGATGCACTATTTATAGTGGTACCAATTATACCAGGTAGGCCAAAATTGGAAAAGGGAAAAGAAGTGTTAAGCTGTTTAATCCAATCGCAAAGGGACAATAAGTTCAATTGTATCTGTTATGGTGCCTGTAATGTTTATACTGAGCTAATGTTATATTTGGAGTAAAAATATTTTTTCAACATACATTTTATTTTCTTCTGGTCATATTTCTTTGTTGAAAATTTGTGTGTATGTTTTATGTTTATATGTTTGAAAATTTCTACTGTAATAAAAACAACAAAGAAAGAAATCTCCCACGTGATGAATGGCAGACTAATATGTTATACTTACAAGTATCCTCCCGGTGCAAAGTTCCTCCTTTCTTCCTTACTCACATCAGACAAGGAAATGGATCAGGAGAGGTAAGGAGCTAGAACAGAAGAAAAGGTTTCATGAAGCATTGGGAGACATTCAATATATTTTCACTATCTTTTAATTTTGAATTGCAGTCATAAATAATTGTTGGCACTTTTGATTTTTCAATACAATAGAATCTCTTTACTGCTAATATGGGTAGTAAATATGCACTCAGTTATCTGACAGTAGAAACTTAATTAAGTCATAACCAAATGGAGGGAGGGGTGTGTGGAACTGGCTTAACCCAAACCATCGATTCTTTCATACTAGGTAGTGTATAAAAATGTCTAGCTACAGCATAACCCTAATAATTCAAAGCACAAAACTTTAAAACTTCAAATTATAAAGCAATGATTAGACAAGAAAAAATGTGATTTCCAACTCACCGAGCTGTTATTCTATAGTCAAGTTTTTCATTGCATGGCCAGGTAGCTTCAAAGGAATAAACCATAAAGTCGGTGTTTCTTTATGTTAAATCGTTCTTTGCTTCCACTTTCCAAAACAAAAGCAATGTTACAATATTCTTATTGTTAGCGGTGACCTCAGTTCTTCCTTTGATTTAATCAATTTACACGTTTTATTGTTTACTATAAATAGATTTTGCAACCTCACTTTTCAGTCCACACAGAGTTGACGAGTAGCTGTCACAGCTTTCACAAGACATTCTTAGATTTTGTAGAAATTCTTCTCGGGTTTGCAGCCAGGTGAGAAATTTGTTGTGGTGCAAACCCGAGAAGAATTTCTACACAAGATTCACCAGGAAAGCCTCAAATCTTACATTCTTAGATTTTGATTGGCTGGGGTAACTAGCTGATTGGTGCGGTAAAAATAAAGAAATGGGTTGAGCAGTCGGCAAACTTTTCCTCCTGATGAAAGGCGGCTGCCTGGCCATGCAATGAATAACTGGACTATACCAACAGAGCTAAGAGAGTTCATGATGGCATGGTGGAAGATGGAAATTTCTCTCCTAGATTACCCTTAGTGGTCACCTCATTTTCTTGTAATGTACCTTGTAATGCAATTTACTTTTTGTAGTGATTTGTGACCAGGTTTTAGGCAGTGTATTGGACAGTACCATATCTGTGAACCATGCTTCTGCTTGCTCCTTTCTTAAACCATTAAAATATATAACGCAAGCATCCATGTGATACCCTATTCCATATCAAAAATGTTAATTATCTATGGGTTTCCATCTCAAATTAACAATCAACCCAAAAATTTATATATTAATATTGCTGAAAATGTTGCTATGCAGTTCTAATGAAGAAAACTACAAGATGCAAAGAAACTACAGATTTAGAGAAATCCAGGATTGGGAACATGGTGCAAGATTTTAATTATCTTCCTGGTTTTGGCTTCACTGTATTCAGTTTAGAATTTTAATTTCCAAAATTAAAAAAGTTTACAAGTAGACCTATGTATAGAAAATTAAGTTATTGGCCAAATGGAGCTTGAGGTTCTATTCCAGAACATTTCATCCGAACATGGAAGTGATTTGGCCTGCAGAGAGAAACAAAGATATTGTTACTGTAGTACTTCAGGAATTGATATCCATTCTTTGTCACCAACTATAGGACTTAAAACTGGCATGTAAAGAATACTAATAATAATTACCATTCACAAAGATAATGCATGTTGTTATCATCACTTAATGACTATAACATACACTGTATACTACTTAAACTTGCATGATATTTTATAATTTGTAAGCTTCTTTGTTCTTAGTAATCCTTTCAATTTCTGTTGCACAATCTACTTCATTCATGTTGGCAACCTGTTAAAACAAGAAACTATTATAGCTTTTTAATAATAAATTTACACACTGCAAAGTGCCTTATGATTCCACACCATGTCCATAATTTTTTGGACATTTCATAAGGCTATATTTTTACTAATACTTAATGTGAATAAAATATCTTATCACCATTTGAAAGAGGGAAGTTTGAAGTTTTGCAGTGCACATCTGATTTTCATTTGTCATGTAGCAGGAAACACTGTTGAAGTTTGGAGAAAATGTCTCGTTATCAACCGATCGTAGTTGGTGTGTTATTGAATATGCGCAAAAATAGGCTACATTGTTGTAGCGGTTCATGGGCATTTCGATGGCAATTTGTTCCCCTAATCGACATCTCGTGTAGTTGATGGATTGGTTGTTCAAAAGCCCCAGTCAACACCTTTGGCACATGGCCATCCGATTCACTCTATCTCACAGTGTGAGATTCTTCTTGTGGGGTTAAGTCAGGGACAGTGTTTACATCCCTTCAGTGTTTCCAGTGATGTTGCTAGAATTGAGAAGGTACAGCCATCGGGAACGTCACACAAGACATGCTGGAGAGAGTTTGGCATGATTGAGATCACCGCCTGGACATGTGCCATATTACACATGGGGCTCACATTGAATGTCTAAAGTCACTACAAAACTTCAAACTTCCCTCTTTTAAATGGTGATAACATATTTTATTTAGGTTAGGTATAAGTAAAAATATACCTTTATAAAATCATCCAAAAATTTATGGGCACGGTGTATTTTATTAAAACTATTAAACAAAAGTTAAAACATAGTTTCTTTTTAAAAATGAGGAATTAAAATGTTTGTGTTATTTTAATAAATACATATATACAAAATGTTGTGCCTTTTTGTTTATTTTTAACCTTGAGCATATTAAAAAACTAATGGATTATATAGCGACATAAGGTATATTTATTAAGAAATATGCCAGACAGACTCCATGATATAATTTTGAAGCAAGACTCCTTAAGTGATACTCTAACTGTGGAATCTATAAATGCCTGATAGGTATGGCCAGACATAGCTGTAGTGTGAAATCTATAAAGACCTACCTGATCTTCTCCCATAATTTCAGATCTTTCGGTCTATTCATTGATTTTAACAATTTTTATTCTTTACATGTTATGTGTTCACTGTCCCAAGAATGAGTTGCTACTGCTGATTTCTCCAACTGATTATCTTCCCATTTGCTGTCTAGAAATCTACAATAAAAATTTATAAGACAATTATCCTGCCAGTTGTATTATATGAATGTGAGACATGGTCCTTTCTCTTCGGGATGAACATAATCTGACTGTGTTTGAAAACAGGGTCTTAAGAAAATATTCGGATCTATGAGAGATGAAAATGGGGACTGGAGAAACTACTTAATGACAAGCTTCATAACTTCTATTCTTCACCAAATATTATAAGAGCAATTAAATCACAGAGGATGAAATGGACTGGACATGTTGTGTGCATGGAGGAAGAAATACATATCTCAAAAATATTGACTGAGAGACCCGAAGGGAAGAGACCACTTGGAAGATCTAGACGTAGGTGGGATAACAATATTAGAATAGATTTCAGGGAAGTAGGATTTGCGAGGCATGGTTGGATGGAATTAGTTCAGAATAGGGTTAAATGGCAATCTCAGGGTTCCATAAAATAGACAATATTCCTTTATCTTGCTTAGAAATTGTCTATTGTCATTGAGTAAATAAATAAATAAGTAAGTAAGTAAGTATTATGTTTAAGATTCTGCATGTGTTCTTTGAATCAAGTGTCAATATTTATTTTTGTTTTTCCTACATAAGCCACTATGCTGCACAATTAGATGGAGAAATCAGTGGTTGTTAACTCACTCTTGGGACAATGACCACATAATCTGCAGAGAAGAAAAATTGTTAACATCAGTGAACAGACCAAAAGATCTGGAAATTTGATAGAAGATTTATATGAAACAATTTTAAAGCAGACTGATGAATTTTGAGATACCAGAAGATGAGAATCTGATCAAGAAGTTTGTCAAACCTCCACTAGATGCACATCCGGAACTATAGTATTTACTTATTGTCATTGGACTTATACAAGGTTAATATAAAACATTTCTAACCAACAATGAAGTAGGATTTTCTGATGCTGGATTTGCCAGTCGAGAAGTAGCCAGGGATGGTCCTTGGAACATGTACTACCAAAAGGTTGATAAGTGAATCATACGTGTCCTAGTTCAACTGACATAATAATTATTTTATTACCTTGCCTCATTGTTTAAATTCCATCTATTTTTATGATATTCAAGCCTCTTGTTACTATTGATACTGTAACCAAATTTTCATCCCTATTACCTAGCACCATTTCTTTTAACCATTTCTGATTTTATATGTCTCTAATTAGTTTTCAATTATAACCATTTAGAGTAAAAAATGGAGTTTGTTATGTAAACTTATATTTATAATTTTGTTCTGTATATTTTAAGAAAAGAGCATGAATTACTGTTTGCATAAAGGTTGCAACCCATATCACGGTTTCACATTGTCTGGAGATGTATTTTCCAGATTATGTTTCATTTCCTTTTTATTTCCTAACACAATAATTGAAAAAAATTGTGTTTTTCCACAATTAATGCAAAAATAAAATAACAATATTTAACAATCAAATTAAAATTATCAGTTTTCTGGAAGAAAAATCAATATGAAGAACTATTCTGTATGGGTTACAAGCTTTGTCTCAGCAATTCATTCTTAATATAATAAATACAAAATAATGTTGCAACAATATATATACATATCATTGGGGAAGAAATTCACACAGCTTTCTTTCACTTTTTGTGCGATCAGATATTTAACTATAATGTCAACTATATGCACACATATTCGCAACATCTCTTTATTATATATTTATCTATATAACAGTTGAGCAAACTTATCTCCTCAGTCTTCAACCACAGTTATGGCAACTGGTGGGGTGAACTTCCATGTGTGACCGACATCACTCCCTACTGGATCTCCTGCAGGACCATTATCTTGTGACGAGCATTGAATGTCAACTTTGTACTGTCCAGGGGTGAAGAACACTATACTACACTCATGATACGCACTACCTTGTTCTTCCAACTGTAAACCAAGAAAGTCATCTATGCAGTCAAATGTCATCAACATTTTTTTCATATACAGAATTATTTATTTATGCCATAAGGGATGTAAATGGCAGTTAGCAGTTGAAGACCAAGCAAAGTAAGGGCTGGCAATAAAGCAATAAAGTACAAGGTTGATCAATTTTCCTTACGTTGCAAATTGCACCCCAGTATAACCCCAATTTAATGGTCTTTTTTTTTGGAGGGTTTAAATAGGAGTTTATACTACATAGGCCAGTCAGAGGTATTGTATGATGCAAAAGGTGGGGTAGAAGCTTTTATTTTTTTAACTTGTATATATGGATACAAGCATGTAAAAATACAAAAATGCTAACACGGGTGACCTCGGGAAAACTTTTGGCGGTAAAAAAACCTCGAAATTTTAGGACTTTTTTTGGTTTTCTGCCTCTAACACCTAAACGGTGCATCCCAGCGAAAACGTTACCATATAACTAATTAAAGAGCATTAAATTCTGCGTCGAATGAATACCACAACGTAATAATTCGGTAGTATGGTCGAAAACCACGGTCAAAGAATGACGATTTTTTCCAACTTTGCCAAAAACTGAGATATAATACTATATATGAGTCTGCAGCTTGGAAATGAGTACTCTGAGAGAAAAACTCATGAAATAAAAGTTGTAGAGCATCAAATTCTGCATCTACTGAGTACCAACATTTTTAGTTTCAGTCAAGTACACCTCTCGAAATTGGCAATCTCCCGGTGTCCGGCAATTGGCATATGAAGGTACCTATGAGTTAGAACGCTTCAACAGTATGGGTGTATATCCTACAGAGTTATTCTTGCTTTAGTATCATCAAATAATCATTTTAAAATGTAAATAAGGGGAAAACAAATATGAAAACACATGAGTAAATAAAAAAAACATGAATGTAATTTTAAAACACATAAGAATTATACACCTTACCGTTATTTTATTAATTTACCATGATGTAAATCTATAAAAAACTGTTAATAATAGAAATGATATGTTAATAAGCCTGATCAAGGATAGCATGGCTAAGCCCGAAACCAGTCACCAAATAAAGCCATTCTAAGTACCTGAAAAACCATTAGTCAATAAATATATGTTTATAAATGTGTATAATTAAAATAAACCAAGGAGCCCAGTTCCTCTATTAGCATCTGTGGAAGTGGTAGGAAGCTCTCATCATCCTCCTCTTGTTCCTCGGGCTCCAATAGCTGGTTGAAGTGATCTTTGTCGTCATCATCATCAACTACTAGTGGATAAAGTGTTCTCACATTATTGAACACAGTAGTGCTTGCATATGGAAGAGCACTTCAGACCAGCCTTACGGCAAGAGCAGGCTCTATTACACGGTATCTTGGAAGGGCATGACACTGTCTTGAGTAGAGACAAGGGAGTCACGTATCTGTTGGTTTTTAGTGGCACTAGACCCGCATTACTACGCACCCATCCTCTTTCTTCAAGGTTTCTTGTTTTATCCAATCATGTCTGTATTTGATGGAAACACCGATATAAATGGTGGCGTGCAGCATCATAATCAGGTGGTAGTCTTGCGAGGTCCACTTTTCCCTTGGCTACTGCTCGTGTGAACGTAGATTGGCGCAATTCGTCCAGAGCTACTTTGGTGGGATCTCCGGTGTAGAAATCACCAGCCTCATCAATCTAATCATGGCTGGTGAATGGGTCGACGAAGCATCAGGAGATGTCCTGAAATTCTTTCGAAAAGGTGACAATGCTGCTCAGATTCATCTTCCCTCGACCAAAAATAGCAAATGTCGTATCACATCTACTAAACGCGTGGATGAAAAAGATGTGGCTGGATATGGATTGGTCGAATTTGACAGATGTTCTCAAATATTGCACATCAGCAGCTTCAGAAAGACCAAGTTGATGCATGGCTGGCCAAGCCCTATCATAAGCACAAGAAGGTCTATGTCCTCTTCAATTATTGGGACATTTTCATGCTCCTTGGCCTTGGAAATGAGCAAGTCAGCATGGGCCTGATTGACTTTAATGTCACAATTTTTGAAGTGACTTTTCAGGACTTCAATGAGAAGACTTTTATTAAACTCATTGACCAAAAACTTTTCCTGAGCGACTTGGTTAATTGTATTTACATCAAAGTTTACTTCGGGGGAATAGTAAATCTTCATCCGCCGCAATAACTCAGATCTTTTGGTGCCACTCTGAGCAGGTTAGGCCTACCTGTCGAACACAATGGCAACTTTCGTGGACCATAGTGTATTTTTTAAAAAAGAGGATTAACTCTTGGCGATGGTGTCGAAGGAGGCGTTGGGTGGCCAAACAACTTTATGAAGCAGATAGCCTCCATCCACTACTGCGAAATAGTGTCACTCCTCTGCAGCATTGGAGGGAAGCGGGGTGAATGCTGCGTAGACACTATACACTAGACATACACTAAATATAATTATACTTAAATTATTGTTAAATAATAATATTATTATTATTACTACTAAGTTTATTATTATTAAGAATTGTGATAGAAAGATACTTTCGGTTTGGTTGGCTAGAGTTGCAACTCACAGGTACCTTCATGGGATTCTTATGCCAATTACCATACACCGGGAGATCGCCAATTTTGAGAGGTGTACTTCACCGAAACTGAAAATTTTGATACTCTGTGGACGCAGAATTTGATGCTCTACAATTTTTACTTCATGAGTTTTTCTCTCAGAGTACTCATTTCCAAGCTGCAGACTCATATATAGTACTACGAGGGCCATCCAGAAAGTAAGGTTATAACATTTATGAAGGATTGAAACTTGCTTGTATTTTATTTAAATTCACAGGATGTTTCACAAATATATTAAACTATTTTTCAACATAATCGCCGTCGAGATCGAGACATTTCTGTAGTCGGGGCACCAGCTTTTGTATGCCAGTGTCATAGACCTCCGCCGCCAGCTCCTTCAGCCACTTCTTCACAGCTTCCTGGACCTCCTGATCGTTGGAAAAACGTTTCCCACCCAAAAACTCCTTTAGTTTAGTGAAAAGGTGATAGTCCGAGGGCGCCAAGTCGGGTGAATAGGGGGGATGGGTGACAATATCCCATCCAAACGATGTCAGCAGCTCCTGTGAAACTCGCGCGGTGTGGGACCTGGCGTTGTCATGCAGGAGGCTGACTCCCTGGGTCAGCATTCCCCTTCTGCGGTTCTGAATGGCTCTTCTGAGTTTTTTAAGGGTTTTGCAGTATGCCTGTGCATTAATCGTAGTCCCTTTAGGCATAAAATCCACCAAAAGGACCCCCTTACGGTCCCAAAAAACAGACGCCATGACTTTTCCGGCTGAATGGGTCCTCTTGAACTTTTTGGTGGCTGGGGAAGATGAGTGACGCCACTGAAGTGATTGTCTTTTGGATTCTGGGGTATAGTGACACACCCAAGTCTCATCCCCCGTCACGATCAAGTCCAGAAAAGCTTCTCCCTCCTGTGCAAAACGATCCAAAAATTCACGCGCGGCGGTCACGCGATTTTGACGGTGCTCCGGTGTGAGCATTCTAGGCACCCATCTTGCACACAACTTCTTAAAACCAAGTTTTTCCGACACAATATCACCCAGGAGACTTCGTGAAATGTCAGGAAATTTTTCGTGAAGGTCGTCAAGTGTCACACGGCGGTCATTTCGCACTTGTTCTTCAATTTTTTGCAAAATTTCGTCAGAAATCACTGATGGTCTCCCACTCCGTGCCTCGTCGTGAGTATCAGTACGGCCTTCTCTGAACAACCTAACCCACTTCGTGACATGTTGTCGACTCATCACATCATTACCATAAACTTCCACGAGTTTCCGATGGATATGCGCGGCGGTATTCTTCTGCAAAGTCAAAAAACGGATGACCGCGCGAATCTCGCACGGACGGGAGGTGGCGGGAGCGCGCGACGACCTCTCCATCGGAAGAATTTATTGTGACTGAACTAAATAACCGACAAACACGCGGGACCAAACAAACTGACCTTTAGGTTCCCCCCTACGCGCCAGGCGCGTCAAATTCGAAACAAAAAATTTCCTCGGCCTCAGGAGCCCTTGTAACCTTACTTTCTGGATGACCCTCTTATATCTCAGTTTTTGGCAAAGTTGGACAAAATCGTCGTTCTTTGACCGTGGTTTTGACCATACTACCTAAACAAATTATTTGGTTATGGTTCTCCTTTGACGCAGAATTTAATGTTCTTTAACTAGTTATATAATAATTTTTTCGGTAGGATGCACCGTTTAGGAGTTATAGGCGTAAAACCAAAAATTGTCCTAAAATTTCGAGGTTTTTTTGCTGCCAAAAGTTTTCTCGAGGTCGCCAATTTCGAGAGGTGTATTTCACCTAAACTGACAATTTTGGTACTCAGTGGACGCAGAATTTGATGCTCTACAACTTTTATGTCACGAGTTTTTCTCTCAGAGTACTCATTTCCAAGCTGCAGACTAATATATATAGAACTATATCTCAGTTTTTGAAAAAGTTGGAAAAAATCGTCGTTTTTTGACCGTGGTTTTTGACTACACTACCTGACCGAATTATTACGTTATGGTACCCCTTCAACGCAGAATTTAATGCTCTTTAATTAGTTATATCATAACATTTTTGGTAGGATGCACCGTTTAGGAGTTATAGGCATAAAACCAAAAATAGTCCTAAAATTTCGAGGTTATTTTGCCGCCAAAGGTTTTCCCGAGGTCGCCCATGTTAGCATTTTTGTTTTTTTACATCTTTGTATCCATATATACAAGTTAAAAAAATAAAATCTTCTACCCCACCTTTTGCAACATACACCCCTGTTTTGATTCTCTACCGACTGTCCTAACATAGGAGTTTTGCTATTCCTTATTAATAAAAACGTCTTTATACTGAAATTAGATTTAATTTCCTGAAACTATATTTTATTAACCAAATTATAATGACTATATTATAACATACTATCAGCACATGTATGGAATTCTAATCATGTTGTGGTAAAGGGAGCGGCTTTACTTAAAAATCTGCATCATTCAATTCAGTTGACCGTATGGGAGAAGATCTACAGAAAGATAGAAATAACCTCCAGAATGTTGACATCCCAGGGGAGAACAAGTTAGGCCTTATTGGGAAACTTTTGAAACCACAACAGCGTCACCAGGTTGTACAAGACAGAAGTGTGGCAGTTCGACGTAGCTGACGTAGCCTATCGAAAACCAGTTACTATACTTGGATTCAGGGTAGGAACATAGTGTAGGAGATGTACCTGCAACTCAACGTTGCAATACACAACCGCTGTCTCACTCACTCCCTTTCATTCTGTAAACAAGGAATGGGGAAAGCCGGCAACTGGTTCTCAGGTAGGTTGCCGGCTTTCCCCATTCCTTGTCTACAGAATGAAAGGGAGTGAGTGAGACAGTGGTTGTGTATTGCAACGTTGAGTTGCAGGTACATCTCCTACACTATGTTCCTACCCTGAATCCAAGTATAGTAAGTAATGAATGTTAATGAAGTAGTGAGCGTTTTCCAAGATAATTTGTTTTAATATTGTTTCACTTCATTGTGATTTCCCATTCCAAGTGAATTTAATTATAATGACTATTTAGCTCATGAATTATTGACCAATGCAGTACAAGAATATGTGGAATTTCAACCAATCGCTAGAGATCCATGAAAGTGGTTTTATTTTTAAGTAAAATTCGTCTTTTTAAAAAGGTAGATTTTGGTGTTAATATTAAGTATGGCGATGCTGTTATTGGGTAATTAATTAAGGGTCTATTTCAGTTTAATATCGAGTAATTATTCTTTTCCATATTTTATGGTAGGAACACAGAATATATATGTCTACATACATTTACAGTCGTCTAATTATTGAAGATCCCCGATCCCTGGTACCTCCTTGGATTTTTCTGAGGTAGGGAGGTCAAGAACGGGGTGCACTCAGTCTTGTGATGCAAACTGAGGAGATACTTGATAGAGAAGTTAATTCTTCTGGCTTCTTCATTCTGTGTTTCCGAGAAGTGTGTGTTCCCCTGCCACTAACTGTAAATGTAGTACGGTCGAATGAGGAAGCTATGTTAAGAAGTCGGAAAGACAGCATACATGAGGGTGGAGCAGGTAGAAAGAGCCCTTCATACAATGAGACATTCCAAACTTTCACTAAAAGTCCAGTGTCCATTCAGTTACTTAGTTACAGTTAATCACTTACGTGGACCCAGTACTCCTTTGTTTAGGCCTACTGTATCTCTGGACATATACTGTAATAAACTGAGTTACTGTACAGTATTTTATTTTGTGCTAAAGTTCTCTATTTGCCTTTTATTTAATTTTCTTTCATAATACAGTACAGTAAATTAATACAGCACTGTGTTATGCCATCTTTATTTTAAAAATTAAATTTGGTTTTAGTGCCACTCTCGCTTTGTACCATTATATTTAGAGAACGGATGGTGGCATTATATCGAGGGTTGACTGTAATAATTACATTATCAATAGGAACCTCACTTTCACCAGCTTCTTACATAAACTATAAAATGTAAATTATTAACTTACACGGGAAGATAGATGAATGCCCATGAAACACAATACTGAGAAAAATCAATCTCTTCAAGTTTCTTCCCCATGACATATTTCTGAATTTATTGTGGTTATAAATTAGTTCCCTCACCTTTACTGTCACTATTAGATACACCTGTGAAATAACTACATTGGAATATTGTTATTGAATGTCATTTTTCTTAAAAAAAAGGACCCTGTATTTTTCATATATAAAAATCTATATTGTATAAAAAAGGTATAGACTTATTATTTGTTGTGTAAGCTATTCATGTGCACATTTCGTTCATAATGACAATAAATCTTGTCTTGAATATCCTGAATTTTTTCTCCTCAGAAACGAAATCTCAAGAGTAAAAATTGTGGAATTCTGACATTATGTTGCACAGCTTCAAAATGTCTAGATTTATGACCAATCCTCAAAAATCAAGCATTCCATTACACTCTAAATACATCTGAACAATAATGTTGCATATTACCTCAGGCAAAATTACTTTTGAAGCACCCGCACTGGCAAGTCTAGTTTCGAGACGATAGTTATTTACTCCATTTTGATGGTCCTGGTAAAACTGTATTGCAAGGCAGACCTGCCAAAGAGATCTCTCCAGGAAGTTGTGTACTGAGACGCCAAGTTGTAAGCACTGCCCTGCTCGACAACTCAGCTCCTCTTGAGGCTTCACAGGTTGTGAATTTAGTGTTACCTCTGCAGAAAACATTACAAAAATTATTACCTAATGAATTTTGTCTTCCCATCCTCAGGGTAGTGTAAGATGGACATTCCAGGCAGGATTTAGTTGTATCCTCTTGATTATATCTTGCCTGCAATATCCTATTTACACTACCCTGAGGCAAGAATTAAAAATTAAGTGTTTGGGGAAGAAAAGTTAGCTTATAATTACCATACAGACAATTTCTAAAAAGAAAAAATAAGACATAGGCTACTAAGAGGCACATCCATAAAGTAAGTTTCCCTGGGGCTGTTTACAGAAACAAAACACAATTTCAAGGAAATATTTATTGCAACAGACACAGCCAGTGTTCAGCTATTTTTAACATATTCACCACCAGAATTGAAAAATTTGTCTTACCGTAGCATCAACTTTTGAACACCTGTGTAATAGAAGTCTGCCGTCGGGGATTTGAACCACTGTGTGACAAATATCTCCACCTCTCTGTCATTCTCTGTCATTCCCTGTTATTTCTTTAGGTGTAGGAAAAGATGGATATCACTGGGAGCAAAGTCCAGGCTGTAGGGTGGATGTTTAAACATCTCCTAGCAAGTCTCCTGCAGAAGTTCGGCTGGGAGGTGTTTAAACAGTCACCTTAAAGCCCAGATCTCGCTCCCAGTGATTTCCATCTTTTCTGCCCCTTATGAAATGACAAAGAATGACAGAGGAAGATAGAGAGGCGAAGATGGTTGTCACAAGGTGGTTCAAATCCCAGGCAGCACACTTCTACGACTCAGGTATTCAAAAGTTGGTGCCATGGTAAGACAAATGTTTCTATTCCGGTGGCGAATATGTTGAAAAATAGCTGAACACTGGGTGTGTCTGTTGCAACAAATATTTCCTTGAAATTGTGTTATGTTTCTGAACAGCCCAGGGAAACTTACTTTATGGATGTGCCTCGTACAAGCAGTCAGTTAAACATTATAAACAAAATCTTCTTCAAGTGAAGTAGTAGTAAAGAAAGAGAAGTCATTGACATACTTGAGGGAAGAGA
The DNA here is from genome assembly GCA_964059195.1 of Ectobius pallidus. NCBI lineage: Eukaryota > Metazoa > Arthropoda > Insecta > Blattodea > Ectobiidae > Ectobius > Ectobius pallidus. The sequence continues at coordinate 117,553,577 of CAXKWD010000006.1, forward strand.
AAGTAAAAACACTCTAAAAGTGATTTCTTATCACAAATACCTATCTGAAGTCATTATACCCCTTCTATTAAATAGCAAATTTATTTACATATAAATGTATAGGTGAATTCTTCTTTATTAATCTCACAACTGATAACATTCTTTAATTCTGGGCAACAGAACACAAAGGCAAGTTAGTAAAAGAGACATACCCCACTGCAAAGGAGACATGCGAACTAGGTCCAGCATTTCTGGTGTCAACGTAATGCCCTTTAGTGAGACCTTCCCTCTGGTATCGCTGGACATTATATGCCACCGCAAGTCCACAGAGGATGCAATGTGGTCACTACAGATTTGATCCAGTTCTAAGCGATCCTCTGCAGATATTTTCCCTCCTCGGTATAACTGCAAAGAGAGAAAAGTTCTTACAAGAAACATATATATATATATGCTTATACATAGAATTATTTCTTTGTTCTATTTATGCCAATACACTTTCCATTTCCCTTTACATGAATACATAAGGGATATATTTTACCTTGGTAAGTTTAGAGAGAGGACACCTATTAACAGGTACTGGGATGCGACAAGACTCATTTCCTTCTATGAGGATGCACTTGGAAGGTGTGTACTGTAGCTCAATTTCATGGCTGGTACTGTTGGCAATATCCAGAACCAAGTAGAACTGTGAGTTCCTGGAAGGAATAATAATAAAACTAATTAATATGGTTACCACCTGAGTTGAAGAGTTGTGCATAAAGGTACAAAAAAACTGATAGTTATTTATACCAAAATAGAAAATTATAGAAAAGTTTTATCAATGAAGTAGTCTACTGTACTTTATTACTTAGATATATTTTTTTGTATAGGTCTTATTCATGGAAATGCTTTTGCTTCTTTTTCTTCTGTTAATCCAGATTTTTGCTAAGAAAGACAACTTTGGTTTAGATTAATATTTCAGTGTATATAGATTCATTTGAGAATTCATTTATTTTCACTCTCTTTGACAAGCATTTGGAAATGAATCTTTATTTGTTAATTCATAAATACAAGCAAATTTTAAAAACTTGCCTTAGTTTGCTGAGAAAAAAGTAAAATTACATCTTTAACAAAGAGCTAAAAAGCAAGATTAGAACAATTGTATGTCCTTTTCAAAATTACTTACGTTTCAGCAGGAAGTACATCCCAGTTTGTGATCTGAACAGAAGGCAACATTTCAACACACAATGTCACAGAACTGACTCTGCAGTAGCCAGCTTCCAGACCAGGACCACCTGAATATCGCATCTTCAGATGTCCTTCCAACATCTGTAATAAAAATACCGCCTCTTCAGTGTTATATCTATACAAAATGTAATACAATCTATACAATCTTCTCTATTAAAATTCACTCTCCTTAAAATTAAAATTGCAGCGTTTAAAAAAGAATGCTGTAACTCCTCTGAATCTGAGGGGACGGAAAAATCAGACTCATCACTAAAAAAGACAAAGAAGAGAGTGATTATCTGAGAAAAAATTGTAGCCTATGTGAGACAGTTCTGAAATCAGAAGCAAGTACTAGTTTCAAGAATTGCAAGGTTAGTTATGGAAATGTAAATCAAAGACAGAAAAATCATACAATAAGCACACAAAACAACATAAAGACTTGTCCAAAATTGCTAATCAGTATGAAATGGGACATGAAATATACAGATATTTTGAAGAAGAAAGCAGAAATTATTATGACAGTTCGACTTAACAGACAAATCATCAATACTATCAACGCGTGTGGGCTATACTGATTTCATCACTCACAACAAACAGCATTTCAGACATTGTACAAAACACGGTTTTTGTGTTGTTCTCTCAGTAACAAGAAAACAATGACTAATATAAATAGGTGTTTTGGAACCGGACAGGGCCTTTACGTTACTAATAGCAAGAATTACTTCATTCAATCAAGGTTAAAAGCTGAAGGGATAAATTCTATCAAATTATACTGCAAATCTTTAGTAAGTTACTGACTAGTGTTGTTCCCATTTCCTTCTACATTTAACATTAACTATGATTATGCTTACATAAACTCATTAGAAAATAACTTTACCTTAGAATTGTTTGGTGGTCCAAGTTTTGAAAATGGTGAACGAGTAGAGCCAAGGCTGCTTCCAGATCGACTGCTAGTTCCAGACCTACAGATCCCCAATACATTTTAAAATAAACTAAGATGAATAATATGTTTTCAAAAACAAATTGGTTGACCTTAACACACTTTAGACTTCACTTTTACCTGTATTATGCAGGACGATCGTTTCGCGGACTTTTTCCGCATTTTCAACTGCTAGTCAACTGTCGGATTTCCATTTAGAGCATCCCAATGTGCCCTCTGATGTAGACTTTACAAATTTCTTGATTAAATTTTCTTCTTCCGGTATTTCAAAGTTCATTAACCTGTCTTCAAATTTTCTCATAAAAATCTTCTCCCAAATCTCCAAATCTTTATGTTTATTGACTGATAGCAATGTGGTGATTGCTGTTCCAACAGTGGGATGCAACTGCTGACTTTTCTATTTGGCAATATTTCAAATTTATCTTGTGTTCCTTAAACCTAATGTCAATATTTCGTTTTGTTTTCCCAATATATGTCTTATTAGATTCTGAACAATTTATCTGGTAAATTCCCGGCTTTTCCCCATTAGGTATTTTACCCATATGTTTGGTTTTTATTAAGTTTTTTATGCTGTACTTATTTTTTGAAGCCAAAGTTATATTGTATTCTTTGAATATTTTTTGAAATTTTTCTGTAGCCCATTGGTGGTAAGCGAAATTTTTGAATTTTGTTCTTTCCTTCCCAGCTGATAAAGTTGTGATTGCTTTTAACTCTTTTTGCTTTTTGAAGTTTTCTATATTTCTGTCAACGATTGTCCTGCAGAATACAGGTAAAAGTGAAGTCTAAAGTGTGTTAAGGTCAACCAATTTGTTTTTGAAAACATAGTATACCCAGTCTGGCCATAAATTCTGTCACACACTATTTAGTGAATAAATCGAGTATGGTTCAAAATATTTCAATTTCCTTTTAGTATGTTACATTTACACACATTGCACATACACAGCACCAATCAGACCTCAAAATGTCCACCTTTTGCCTTTACACAAGCCCTAAGTCTTTCTGGCCAGGCATCTATTGCAGAACGGATGGTCTCGATGGGAAAATCCGCCACTGCTGCCATCAAGGATGACTTCAAACTGTCAATGGTTGGGTGCCTTTTCTTGCAGACAGTCCCCTCTAGCACTGACCAAAGTTTGTAGTCTAGGGGATTCAGATCAGGGCTACCAGAAGGCCAATCAGCAATGGAGATAAAGTCAGGTACATTGGCCTCCAACCACTGCTGCGTAACCTTAGCCTTATGAGCTGGGGCTGAATCTTGTTGAAAGCTCCAGGGTTCATTCTTGAACATGGTTTGGCTTAAGGGCTTCACAAGTGGATTCAACACAGTTTCCACATACACATTTTTGTTAGTTTTTAAGCCCTTTTCACAAAAATGAATCCTGGTAGCACCCTCATAGCTCACCCCCCACCAAACCATGACTGAAGAGGGGTGGTGGCCTCTCTGAATTTTGGGAACTCTCTCACGAGCTTCCCGAGAGCTTGATGCATAAACCCTGTCATTTTGCCGGTTAAAAGACTCTTCTATGGTGAAAACTTTTTCGTCAGTGAAGAGAATCCTTCGGTGTCCATTTTTGCCGTACCTTTGCAGGAGTCGTCTTGATTTGAGCTCCCTCTGCTTCTTTAGTTGCGGCGTCAGGAAATGTCCGGTACTCCGTCGGTAACCTCTAAGTCCAAGGTCTTCGTTAATCATCCTGGACATTGATCTCCGCGAGACGTTCATCTCCCGTGCCATAATAACCTGCTTCCGGACAGGATTTCGACGGATACGAGACGCCACTGCTTTAACAGCCGCCACTGTTCGTACAACACGCGGCCGACCACTTCTCGGGCGATCTTTAACACAGCCAGTCTCATTGAATCTCTGGATGGTCCGATAAACAAACCTTTTGCTGATCTTCAGGGTTTTTAAGGTCTGGAAAATCTCAGCAGGAGACTTTCCTACTTTATGAAGAGCAATTACAGCTACTCTGTTTTCGTATTCGCCCCAATCCATGCTAAGCGATAGAAGACACAACCATTCCCTTTCACAGCTTAATACACAATGGGTTAGGGTACATTTCCGTGCAGGCTTGGTTTATGATATCGAAAACCATTTGTACAGTACAAGTCAAAAGTTTGTGACAGTATTTATGGCCAGACTGGGTAGAGTTTCACTGTTAAAAAGTTCCACCAAGATACTGTTTATTAATAAGATGAATAAGATTAACCTCTCTTCTAGGATAATTTTAATACCCCTGATTATATAGAAAAATATAGTTGATTTTATTTTTAACACAGCCCTGAAAAACAAAATGCAAATAAGTTTCTTCACCTGAAGGAGGAAGTCAACTCTGATCGTCTGGAAGGCTGATCCCTGCCAAATGTAGGGGAACTCAGTCTAGATGGAAGAGAACTAGGACCTGACAAGAAACTTCCAGGCTGACTACCATACGCAGTGCTGCTGGCATCTAGAAGAAAAATGGACCTCTTTTAAGTACTATACTTATACAGGAAGTTAATAGTTTGAGTGCGACCATATGCTGAACAGCTACGTTCTTGTGAGCCTAACTTCCCAAATTCCCACCACTGTAAAGTGGAAAAGGGACCTTTACTTAATCTTTTTACATCAATAAACAAACAAGATTACCAAGTACTCGAAGTTAAGTTTTTAAAATTATTCTCTAATCAGGCTCGGACTGGCCATATGTAACACTGGGAAATATGTAAGTATTCATGAACCACAGATTATTGTGTCTGTTGGACATTACATGAGAATATTATAGGAGAAAAATTCCTCCGACACTGGGACTTGAACCCAGGACCTTTGGCTATTCGCACCAATGCTCTACCAACTGAGCTAAGCCAGAGTTCAATTCACAGCGCCAGATGAAACCTTCCTCCTATGATTGAATGCCCTTAATGGTCTACCTCACTGACAGACAAGCTACGTCATATGCAGCAATCACAGGAGGAAGGTTCCATCTGGTGCTGTGAATTGAACTCCAGCTTAGCTCAGTTGGTAGAGCATTGGCGCGAATAGCCAAAGGTCCTGGGTTCAAGTCCCAGTGTCGGAGGAGTTTTTCTCCTATAATATTCTCACTGGGAAATATCCCGGTTCACCCTCTGTGCAGAGGCAACCAGACCCTCCTCAAGGTAAGAAAGTAAAAGAATACAAAATCCTTTCCAGTAAATGAGCTTTGTGGTCCAACAATCTCTACAGTATTTTTTTTAACCTTTCTTTTATTTACTATGCTGTTTAATGTAATAAATATTTATATGATCATTTCGTAAAACATATTGTGGGTAAATAGTGTGGCTTTTACATGCAACACATTTCCGTTTTGTGTACAAATTCAATGAGGGTGTCCTCTGTGAAGAGAGAGCGAGGGCAGCTGTCCTGACAGTCTCAAGATTCCTCCACCCGCCCTCATCACAGCAATAGAAGAAAATTTAGTTTTTCTTTCTCACGCACTGTGAGCAGGATATTCTTGTAACCATCAAGATTCAAGAGTGACACTATTATTGATAAACTATGTGAAAAGAGCACAAAAATGAGGCAACTTTCGCGATTTAATCTTTGAGGTATTTGTAACATATTAAAGTTAATGCAGAGCTGGCCATATAGGAAGACGTTCGGCCACGCATGAGCTCTTGGTGCTGTGCAGCATAGACTTCTCTTCGCCTCTCTCCCCCTTAACTGGTGCCACTATAAAGACATATCACTACAAAAGTTTCTTAGCTGTACAAAGCAGGTCAACTAGGAAGACGTCTGTCGAAGGGAAATGCGAATGTGGTGGCACCAGTGAAGGGAGAGGGAATGGAAGGGAAGTCTACACTGCATGGTACCAACAACACATGCACGGCCTGTCTTTCTAGGTGACCAGTTCTGTACAATGACTACTGGTAGTAATTTTTCTGTTCCTTTACAATAACTTCCGGTAGTAACTTCCCTTAGAATTTCTGCTCTTATGTCTACGCTGTATTATTAAACTATGTGAACTTGAATTTGACTACCCCATGGTTACTCATTACTTCCAGAAAAGCAATAGCGCCCCATGACCTCCTTTTCTACCGTCCTCTTGAGGTCGCCAGTCCGAATCTGCCCTGAAAACTCAGAATGTTAAAATGTAAGAAAATTCCTCAACACATTTTCAGGCAAATTGTAAGCTATATCCATGGACTGAAGTGACTTTGATACCTATCTGCTTCCAAAAATATCCTCAATTTATTCTTACCATGATCGAAGCCAGCAGGGGTGAGGAAGTCAGCGAGGGAGTAGAGGTAGATTGTGAAGCTGGCAGTCGCTCCAGGCTGCAGAGGGAGCTGGGCCTGCAGGTTCTCCTGACTCCACTGGAACACCTGTTCCTGCAGAGACTGCTCCAGTCCCGAATGCACTGATACCTCTACCATCTCTATAGGCAGATCCCCCACGTTGCTCAGGGTCACATTGCATTCAGCACTGTAAAACAATAATATCATTTTCATGGTTAGGATTTTTAAGAGAACGTCTTTAATTTATAGAATCAATTAAAGTGTCTCTGAAAAAAAAAAAAAAAAAAAAAAAACCTGTAACTTCCAATTGGGAATGGAGCCAATTTTCAGTACCTTTTGCATATTTTGGGACCTTCATCAAATTTTCACACCATTCAGCTCATAATTTCCTTTTCTTCCCTTTTTCTGCTTCTCTTTAATATTTTTTTGCACTCCTTAGCTAGTAAGTGTTACTTACGAAAGTTGTTTACATAGATCGTAAGTTGACATTCCCACACAGTCTTGTTGCTATGGCCGTTGCGATGAGGTTAAATTACTTACGGTCCAAGCGCCACGTCATAATTCATTACGATACACTTCATAATACAAGCCTTTATGGGCACGGCCCCCAGGACAAATATTCGGTTGCCATAAACAATAACAAATGCGAATCCCTTTCTGAAATAAGCACCACTCTTCAAGACTGTATATAGATAATATTTTCAGGTAATATCACAATTAATATAATTAAATTGATATAAATAATCATCGTGCAAAAAATAGCATGCAACACACGGGCCGTAAAGGCATTTACGGGTCTCGAAAACTTAAAAACCCGAGGCGCAGCCTCGGGTTTTCAATCTGTTTCCTCGACCCGTAAACGTGCCTTACGGCACTTGTATCGCAATATACTATTTCACCACACATAGTTTAATTTACTTATCATAGCATCCTTATTCTTGGTTCCAATGGGCAAAATTTTTAATTAACAACTTTAAGTTCTTAGCTTGCAGTTTGGATAATAGAGAAATATAACAATGTTTTGTTTTTTTGTTTTAGCTGTATGAGCACAAGTACCTGGGTCATTCCATGCAAAACAATAGGTCTGTAAAATTTTATGTCAATTTGAAGCATGGAAAAGTGTTGCTGATGCCATATTTAAAGTACCGTGTGCTTTGAACTGTCAGTGCATGGAAACTTTAACCTCTCCTTTTCTAAATTTCAATTTTCATGTCTTTTAATCAAATTAAAAATCCATCTTCTCTCACAGAAACAGAGATATTGTTCTGAAATTTCTTTTGTAATATACTTCACAATGTTTGCAACAAAATTGCTAATCAGGTTTTTTTTAATAGGCCGTAATTTTTTATTTAAATATTTAATATCATTAAACATCAACTTTTTCCAAACCTGTCATTTTCCTATAAGTATTTTTTAACAAAGAAATAAATAAGAGGATTGAAGAGTGTTACATTAAAAATTCAGGTTCGTATTTTAATATTTGCTTCAGAAACAAATTGAGATATTAAACTGAAATTTTAAATTATGATTTCTGTTCAGCTTTCAGTTAAGTGGTGACAAATTTCAAGTTTATAGCACAAATAGTTTACAAAATCACTCTCAACACTTCAGTCTTCCCTTAAACTCATTACATCTTTGGCTCATCATCCATTTCGGTGGTCTTTCAAATCTATCTTGGCTTAGTGTCAATAGTACATTACTTCCAATCTAACTTGACATAGTATTATTAGTAGTTTATTAGCATGAAAATGTAAGGTAAAACTTTGTTCAATAGATTAACAAAATGGATTTTGAATAGGATATAAATCTTTACCTCTCTCCAGCATATAAAGAGATGTTTGTGCTTGTTACCACAGTCAAAGTTAGCATATCTCCTATCGAACCTGAAGATGCACTTCTTGGTAGAGATGTTAAGACCTGCAAGCAAAGTAAATTAATTAGGTAATTCAGTATTTCTAAAAGTAACAAATAAGACTGAAGACCCACCTTAAAAAAATGCACTGTCAGTTTTTACACGATAGTAAAAAGAAATAATAGCATTAGTATCACAGATTTAACAAATAAATAAATAAATGTACTAATAAATATACCAATACTGACACACTTATTTCAATATTAAGGTATTTTTTTTAAACCTTATGACATAGAAAACTTTGATGGTGATATATGTGTGTCAATATTGGTACATCCATTGTTAATTTATTACCACTTAACAAAAATAAAGTCACTCTAAAAGTCAATCTTAAAGGTACAGATGAAGAAATAAACAGTAAGAAGCCCTTATTTTAGTTTAAAATAACTAGATATCAAAGTAACATGGTTAAACTTCTTAACTATTGCAAAATTATCGCAACCTAGTAAAGATAAGTTACAAGAATTGTCCAAAAAGTAAGTTTCCTATCATTAAAAAAAAAAATCAATATAATTTGTTTGTTGAAAGACTTTTATTTTACTTATTACACCTCATCTGCTTACTTTTCCACATAATCACCATTTTGCAAACATTTTTAGTAGCATGTTACCAGTTTTTGCAAACCACTCTCTGTACTATGCTGTGCCCTGCTGCATCAAGCAGCAGACTATCTCTCAATTCATTGATGGACCCAGGAGGAGCTCAGGAGATTCAAGTGGGAAATTTTCTCATGTTCTCCATGTTTTCCAGACCTTGCTTTCAGTGTTCTCCCAACTCAAGTTGCATCTCACTACTTCACATTGTCGATGAAGTGAAATCAGAAGTGAACAGTTGGCTAAGGCAACAGGACATGGCAATATATATATTTTATCCCTAGCAAAAATAACAATTTCTCACAAACCAGGAAAATTAAATATCCCAAATTTTTTTCAGGACACTGGGACAATATACTCAAAATCAGGACTGTCCAGGATAATTATTGGTCATCCAGCCTATAACAAAAGGAGGAGGAGGTGGAGGAAAAATATCTTTTAAAGTAGGAGTTCAAACCTAAACTACTATACAGTACTAAATACCAAATACCATATTAAATTTTATTGTTGTAGGTCTAACCACAGGATGCCATACTGAAGAATAGGGCAATACTATTTGGTGATTGATTACTTATTATTATTACCTGCATTTTAGGAAGTGCTGGTATGACATCAACTGAATACTGAGGATGAGGGAAGCCACCAATATATCGTAGCTTGCAGTTTGATTTCACACCAAGAGTATGTGTTGAGTAGCCTGTAATAAAAGCATTATAGCAGATGAACAGATTTATAACTTGTATTACCACCTGATCTCCCCAGGGCATTTAAATACCACAGAAATCAAACTAAAATTAGAGCAACTTAGTTAAATATCTCCAGTACATCATAAAAAAAAAGTGTAAAGGTGAGAAAGTGCCTTCTTTTAGTCTGGAAATATATTGTACATTATAACTGTTGAATAGACTGCAATAAATGAGCACTTAGAGCACCTTTAACTGAAAGCCCATTTTCTTTTTGGTGAAAGACAAACAGGCCACATTGATGTATTGATTATTAATAAAATCAGGTAAACTGATGTAAAAAAGTGCCAGTATGTTTTTGTTTAATCAGTTATGACTGCAATTATGATATGCAGAATATGTTTTTTTTAAATTCATTTCCAAGTTAATCTCCAGATTTATTCATTAAGCAGTGCTTACGAAAGAACAAAGGTCTAGTTTTTTTTAATCAGATTAAAATCTTCCAGCATCAGCTGAACTGTACAGATTTGTGATATCTTGACAATCGCACACTCACATAAAAATACGAAAAAGAAAGTGAAATTCTCTCGTTTCGGGATTTGAACCATGAAACTCCATAATGTGAGGCCAAAACGTTACCATCTCGGTCAACTGGGTCAGTTTAACGGTCTAGTTGGATAAGCGCATGTAAAACATTAGTGCTTTTGGTCATAGCCATCTCTATTTTAATTTCCAAAGCCGTATAATATAACAGTAAAACAATTGACTATGTTATCATGATAACTGATTCTCTTTTTTTTATATAAATTCTTTCGAATACGTATATTATCATAAAATAGGCACCAAATTGAGCATTACTCCGAAACAGGTGAACCGATTTCATCCAATATCAATAGACGTCTTCCCATGAACACTATAAATGTGTATACCAAATTTCATAAAAATCCGGTAAAGCGTATTTGAGTTACCGCGTCTTTAAAATAGACACTAAATTGGGTTTTACTCCGGTACCGGTCAACAGATTAGGTTCAAATTTAACAGAGTACTTTTCATGGACGTCATAAATGCGTATACCAAGTTTAATGGAAATCCGATACAGCGTGTTTGAATTATGGCGCCTTTCTATTAGAAAGGCGCCATAATCTATTAAAATAGGCACTAAATTGGGCATTACTCCGGTACCGCTGAACCGATTTGGTTCAATATCAATAGGGTTCTTCCCATTGACATTATAAATGTGTTTTCTAAGTTTCATGAAAATCCGAAAAAGCGTATTTGAGTTAGAGCGCGTACAGACACACGGACGGACAGACAGACGGACAGACATTTTTCGTCCCCCACACAATCTCATAAAGTACCATACTGGCACTTAATAACTTAATACTCATCTACTCTTATACAATTCAACGGCCCTCAATAGCGTGCTCACTCGCTCCCTCACTTCGTGAGACATCGGGTACACTCGGCGATGTTCGTCTCTCGCAGTCTAAACTTTCACGAAGCGTACAAAATAGGAAAACCGTTTCTTTATTATATAAGGCATAAGTGAAATGAACACAATGAACAAATATTCTAATTTTATTTTTACTAACAATTTTCATAGCTCTGAACCACAAACATTTTTAATGATAAATTTCTTAAAAATCCTGGAGTCAAATAATAATGGCTGGCGAAGTCGCGGGCACCAGCTATAATATATTGATAATTTAACCCTGGAAGTATCGCGGACAATAAAAGTCCAAACAAACCACTCCTTCCCTTGAAAAATTATATAATTTCTGAAAATTAGACTGAATTTATCAAAACAAATTCACATCATATTCATCTGTCAACAAACAGTTGAGAAACAATACGTATTATCGATGTTCACAGGTAGCTTTGGAACTGCATAAAACTTACGATATAATTAGTTTCTTAAATCTACGTACTGGTAGGAACGAATTATGTTCTAAAGGAAAAAGCGTAATATATCCAGATAAGGAAGCATTCAAACATGGTTGACCAAAATGCCTGCGTTCCTTCCGAGAGGCCACGATTAAATATTGGGGAATCGATTATAGAACAGAACGAAAAAGAGGAACAGAAAAGAGCTGCTAAAGCTGCATATGACAAAATACGTAATTTCCATTTTGTATTTAAGCATCATTTTAACCGTGGCAAAGCCACGGGCTATCTTCTAGTGTAACACAAATACATCACTTATATTACCATATCTGTAGGGATTACTTAATATTAAACATGTGTGTTTTATTTTTATTTTGTCTTCCACTTTGCAATGTTAATTAATAACACAGAGCACATTAACATTCTTGAATTTGTGTGACCTGACACTGTTTCTTCATCACTAAATTGTCAATATTGTCATTGTAGTTAAAATTAGTATTTGTTGGGGGCTGCCAAAAACTAAGTAATGGACTGCATGCAGCCCTTGGGCCACATGTTGAAGACCACTGATTTAGAGGCCTGTTAAAATAGTTTTCTTATGCCCGGTTTCTACAAACTAGTGAATTACCTATGGGTAAATTATCCATGGACAAATTAGTTCCATTTAACCTACAATGATATAATGAGCAAGGCCTTGGAGTTGTATAGTGAATTTGATTCAGAAGGCTTTGATTCTCATTGTTTAAATATTACTATTGATCCTATGAAAGGTTAAATTTTATCCAGCCATCCATGAAAGGATAAATTAACCCGAAGATTTACCCTTGGAAAGATCTAGCCCGAGTTTGTAGGAACATTTTTTCTGTCATTTTCATATTTACCCAGAGGACATTTATCTAGAAACTCGCCACAAGTGTATGTGATTGCTATCTTTAAATTATTTGTGTTTGTGTGGTGTTATTTTTGTGTAAATTCTGTCCATTGGATAATTTACCCATAGGTAATTCGCGAGTTTATAGAAACCGGCCATTAGAAAGGCAAAAAATGCTAGTGCCTACCTAGGACTTCCAACTCCCCAGGTTCCTTAGGAGTGCCAGACAGAATCACTGGATGAGGGCCTGATTCAGGTGGTAATGACAAGGAGGAAGGCATGCTCTCAAACACTGCCCCATTCGTGAGTAACCTCTGTAAATAAAATTACATTATGCTACAATGATTGACATTCAGAAGTAGAACATGAAAAATATTAATGCAAGCAGAATAAAAGCAGAATTTTTATTCTGCTTTTTAAACCATACTTGTTAAGAATTTTTATTTTTAATTTTCTTTATTAGAGGAAAAAATTTTGAAGATCAAACATTTAAAAAATGCCACACGATGTAGCACAATACAGCACTCAAATAAAATGAAATAATTGTGAGTATTCATGTGTACCAAAATATAAAATTTATCATAATCATTTTTTTTAAATAACTTAACGAACACTAGGGTGGCCAGATATTTGTTGACCAGAAAGAGTATAAGCCTTTAGGTAATTTTTTGTGAAGATATTATCCAACTTAATTATCTCAGAAACAGATGCACATTCAGTGTATGACTTCAGTTCCATTGTTGCTGAGTATAATATTTACCTTTGTTTTTAATGGAGAACTCTTACTGCCAGACCGAGCACAAAGTTTTGTAAATGTCATTACTTCATGATTTTATAATATTGGAACATCTTGAAATGCTGGGTTATATTGACACTTTCTTCATTACATGGTGTTGTTCTTAATAAAATCGGGTGCACCAGAAGAAGAAATCATCTAATATATAAAATCGAAAGTGTGTATGTATGTATGTTTGTTCCTTATACAAATCTACATTTCTTTACCAATTTACACGACATTTTGCACACATACCCAGTTAAGCCCGGGAAGTATAGCTGTCGACATTAAAATTCAAACAAAATACTCCTTCCCTTGAAAATTATATAATTTCTGAGAATTTTATACTGAAATAAATGGTGCAAAAATATATTGCACAAACTTTCTCCCATATACGTGTTAAAGGCTAGCACAGAGAAAAGTAAATTAAAGAGATAATTAAATTTTACTTATTACATTTTCATAAAAACTAACAAATATCTAGAACGGAAAGCATCAGGGTCGATCTTTATGTTCAATGCTTTTACTGTGAAATAATAATAATAATAATAATAATAATAATAAAAATTATAATAATAATAATATAAATGGCAGTAAAACTTCATATTATTAGTAGGCCTACTAATATACGGGAAAATTCAAATATAAATTGCACCATGGGATGAATCGGTCCCACCCAACCCACCATCACCGATGCAGTTTCTTTTATACCACGATCTAGCAAATTCTTCTGTCCTCGTATTATGAAGAAACTCGTGATCGGACGTTGGAGGTGTGACGTCATACCGCTAGACGAGAGGTGACAGGCTGACAAACCTCGCGGGAGATATAATATGCCACATTTTCGAAACCTACAAACAGTGTATCGTACATTATCAGAAAATGCAAGGGCGCTTCGCTACGGCTACCGCCTCCGCTTCGCGCACTTTAACTATGTGGTTAGTGTTATGCATTATTTAGTTATATGTAGAGGGGGATACAAGGCACTTGCGACAATATACAAGGACAGTTGGTCACTCTGCTTCGCTCAGAAACAAAATACATCACACAGTCCATGCATATGTGAATATCGAATGGGCGGAGCTTATGGAGCGACTTATATTTGAATTTCACCACTACTGCTACTACTTGGGTTATATTGCACGCTTTAACTGCATGTAGGTCATATAACGTGTTTAGTATGTTTGCGTGAACCATTAGTCTATAGTAACAGCTCATCTGCATCTATTGTTTAGTGATGTCTTCTTATGTAATATTCAGTTTAAACGATTATAATATCCACTGACATAGCGGCGATGAGTTATGGAAAATAAACAAGTCCTACAAACCCGGCGTTTGCCTTTGCGAACGAGGAAACCATGAAAAACCCAAGTCAATTTGGGCGGCCACGAGGTTTGATTTGAACTCAGGACCTCTTCCCTGTTAGCCTATACCACCTCGCTGTAATTGGTTTTGGCGTGTTCATTACGACTGAGCTAAACTGACTGCATTTGCAACAATAAGTACATTAGGCCTATAGTTTTCTTGTTGCTAGGGGCAACAAAATGTCATTCATATTTCAATTGACATGTATGTTCTGAAATTCGCATTTAAGCCGTCCTTATTTCGTTTTTATCTTGATATCTATTAAATGTATAAAGAAATGTGTTAAACAAAAAATGTTCATTTTAAATTTCTCTACAACTTTACTGTGGTAGGTTTTCATGTATCGCCTACACTAATGGATATAATCTACAAAAATTGAAAATGGATACGAGTAAAGTACCCCTTAAGTCATTTTTGCAGAAATACGGATATAGCCATTTTATTGGTCATAGATAAGAGTTTCCAATTTTAATTTTTTATTAAAATCGTTAGAGCCATTTTTTCAAAAATAAAAATTTTTAAAAAAGTTTTCATGAAAAGTCTCCTTAATATTTCAGTTGTAAAGCTAAATTTCTGGGCGGTTCGACAAAATTTCGGAAAAGTCCTTATTTCAAAAAATGAAGTAAATACAACGAGCCGTTTACCCGCTGTGCTTGTCCACAGACGGACAGACGGACAGACGGACAGACGGACAGACGGACAGACGGACAGACGTCATTCCAAAAATACTTTTTTCGGTTTCTAGGCTTCATGAAACATGCTCTCCCGGTGTTATCTCGACTTCGATTTTTTGTCACGATCACAATACTTTCTCTATACTACGTATATGGGAGAAAGTAAAAATGAATTGCTGTTTAGTTCACATGGCAACAGTAAATTGTTTACTATGATTACATAGGGCCTTGGCAAGTATATAGCCTAATGCTTTAACGAATTATGATTCCATCGATGTAATATATTGGCGAAAATAATGACTGAAAATGAAATCCACGAAAATAAAGCACAGTGTGATGTAGTCACATAACTTTCTCTACCCTCGACATAAGAAATATTTATTCACTTCACATTTTGATGTAGAATAAGAGGGACAACTTAAGTGTGTGAGTATGCTATAT
Source organism: Ectobius pallidus (assembly GCA_964059195.1). Taxonomy (NCBI): domain Eukaryota; kingdom Metazoa; phylum Arthropoda; class Insecta; order Blattodea; family Ectobiidae; genus Ectobius; species Ectobius pallidus. Next base: position 117,569,151 of record CAXKWD010000006.1, read on the forward strand.
CAAAAGTCTGTAAATAATCCTTTCCACTGATAAGTTATCCATACCTGTAGGCTTTGTATTAGTTGAGAAATAGGGATGTTTATCATAGGCCCTAAGCATGGGATGGAACATTTTGAGTCCTATGCTCGCAGTATATTATGTCCCGGGTTCTAGGGGAGGAAAGTATGAAAGTGATACTGCATTTCTCTTTTATTTCAGCTCCGAAACGATTGTATAGTAACATGAGAATGAGAAATAAAATTTTCCGTCAAGTCAGTACAATCTTATGTAATTTGTGTTTCTTCTTATTTCAACCCCTCCCAAGCATGATGTGTAGAAGCAACGGAATGCAGCATTCCACATCCTCTATGAGCCATAAAAAGCTATATCCAGCGTTTTCTGATGGAATAGTTTGAGTGTGATAAATCTTTTTCTTCATTTCAAGTTCTACATACATAAAGTCCTTCATAAGTTAATTTCAAATTAAAAAATACAAAGCCCGGGCGACGCCGGGCCTTTTCAGCTAGTTTATTATAAAAATGAAGCTGCTTGAATACACAAGTTGCCCTAAGACACAGCTTACCAATCAAGCCATGAAGGCCACACTGTTAAAACACACAAAAATTTGTAAATACAGAACTACCAAAAAGAACTCCTAGAAAAAAACTTGCACATCACTACTTCGCAACAGCCACTTTCAAACTGATTACTTAATACTAGACTTGAGGCTTTCCTGGCGTTGGTTATGTATGATTGTTTCTTGGGATTCAAACTTGGAAGTTTAAGAAACCATCATACATACTTAATACTAAATAATATTTAACATATGCTGATTTGCTTCAACGAAACGAACTTGAATTCTAAATCTGATTGTTGATGTAGACATTGCAGCAAATGTGACTGTGAACAGCTTTGCACCAAGAAACGTTAAAGTCAACTGAATGGCTTAACAGTAACCTTAAATATAATAAGGTTAATGTTTAACCATATTCAGTGTATTCCTAACTTTAAAATTAAATTAAATTAAATTACAAAATATGCACATCACAATGAATGAAAATAATACCAAGGAATAGTGTAGCTTATATTTGAAGATTTTTGTGAATAGAAAAGGCTATAGAATATACGAACCTCTAAAAGATCATAATATTCTTTCCCAATATGTCTGGTCACCCTAACCAATCCACATCAAAATGAGAATATTAAGAATCTACTGCACGTAGGGAGAAAAAAAGAAGGGAATAATGTATCACAGAATTAAAAGCATGCCTATTAAAAAAGTTTATTCTTACCGGTAAAAGATTTCCTGACACATAATAAGTCTATCTTGAGTAAAAAATTAGAGACAAATATAGATTTCCATGGAGAGGTTACTCATCATGTTATATTATTTTATGACAAATCTTACCATGTTCAGAACTTTAAGTTCAAATGGCAGCGGATTATAAAGTTCCATAGAAACTTCACATACATCTCCCTCCACCCATAAGTAGTCTGAAACACAAAGAGTGAATCAAATCAGTTCTGACTAAAACTTGTATATAACAATTAAACAGTTTTCTTGCACTTTATTGAAGTTTGATACAATTTCCTTGCAGGAAGAAAATCTGATGTAACACATTCAAACTGAATACAATTCCACACCATTTTCTTGAGAAACAAAGATTGAATCCCAATTTACAGAAGTGTTCTCAATATAATATGTCAGGGCCATTTCTTCCAATGGGCTATAGTAGGCTGGGGCCTAGAGTAGTAATTTTGAAGGGTGGCAGTTTTACATTTCCATAATTATGGGGTTATATGGTAATTTGAACGAATTATATCGCTGTCTGTCAGAAAAACCGACAGGAAGCAGTTTTCGGCAAGGGGTTCATACTTAAAAACGCCATCCCGATCTTGTGGCACTGAGCGTTCGCAAGCATTTCAGCTTCCAGATATATATGCTCCCTTAAGCCTAAAATCTAGATAAAATGGGCCATATTAATCTAGTACATAAGTTAGTAATATTTACTATTATGAAATAATTTAGAGGCACAGCAGATACACAAGTGCCTATGGGCGGAAAATTTCCAAAAGTGGTTCTGTAATATGTATATTTAAAATTAAAATGTACATTTTCAGAGAGAAGATATAATTAGGTACACATTAAATTTAGATAACAAATTAACAAATAAAAATTATTGCTTAGGTAAGATGCAAACCCATGAGGTTCTAATCACTAGAGCCTTGCTTTTAACCCCTTTACAATACAGATCTTGCAATAATAATACTCCTTTCATGATTACATAATGTGATGTATCATGTGATACTTAACATGATTTGACATTAAAATGAATGATACATTAACAAGTGTTTCTGCTAATGCTGATCAATGAGTGCTTTAAGTTTTCTGATTGGTACCGGTACATCTCTGAAGCTAACTAATCTATTTTTTTCTGAAGAGATACATGCCCTGTCAACAGTGGCTCCCAAGAGTTTATAAGGGATGGAAAGAAATGCAAACATGGTAAAAATGCAGCATTGGCAGTCAATACTTGGCAACCACAGTATGTTTGACCAATCAAACAGCTCATTACAGATTGTTCTGCAAAACAGAAAGACTCAAAATAGGAAAAAGATTCTAATATTTTAAAGGAAGTTTATATAGTGAAGTTAGTGCTCTTGATTTAAGTGAAGTTGTATATAAATCTCCATTTCAAGCATTAATGTATAGCAAAAAGATACTTTTAATGTCGTGAACATCTGGAAATAGGACAAAAATTTGGACTGAATTTCAAAACACTGAAAAGCTTACTAATAAAATATTTAAAATCTTTTAAAATTCAAGTGGGGTACGCCAGTAGCATAGTGCTTAAGGCACTGTGCTACAAACTGGAAGGTTGCAGGTTCGATTCCCAATGAGATTGTTCAGATTTTTCAATTGAACTAATCCTTCTGGTGGCACTATGGCCCTGGGGTCAACTCAACCTCTAACAGAAATGAGTACCAGGAGCAATCCTGGGGGTAAAGGTGGCTTGTTCATAAGGACATGGCCTGTATAGGGAGCACTTTACTTTTTTTAATATAAAACTCAAGTAATGGATGGAAGGTGGCAAAACACCACAAACTTAGGGACATTTAGTTGTGCTGAGCAAACCAAGAGGCAGTGAAAGGGCTACAGATGTCATACATGGATAAAGTATCAGAAAAATAAAGAATTTAAAAAAAATAAAATAAAAACTGTGATGGCAGTAATCATCAATATGGAATTGCAAGGAGATAAGTGAACCACTGTTTCATTTGCAAATATCTGAGAAGTAAGATATATCTTGCACTGTGGATGTAGCTACGATACAGCCCTTGGCCTTATTAACATTCAAATACAGAAATCATCTAAAAATATTTCTTATGACTTCATATTGAGAAGGACAGGGCTTTAATTGCTTGCAGGAATTTGTGAGGGCTAGTATATCTTATCTTAATAGCTGACATTGACTTCGGGATTAACGTAATCTTAATGAGCTTGCACATAACAGATCATCTTGGAATTTTAGACAATTCACAAGTATTATGAACCTTACCGTTTAAATTAAAAATGTACAGGTTTCTAGGCTATACTGTCTTACATTAACTTTGGGAACATCAAACCCCACTGGATCACAGCCTATAAGCCCGGAAAACTGTTCTATGTTTTCAACACCGACTGTGAAAGCTTAAACTATTATATAAAACTTACGTTACTTAGATAACTTAAGTTACTTAGATAACGTAAAATTACCCATTTTACTGCTGGTCCTAATATTCTTTCTTTCTAATGAACCAAAATGAATTGGAGTAAACAAGAATGGTCCAGAATCTTCTTTCAGTTTTTCTATTTTCTGTGGCCTAAACTGTGGTTCCAAATCCTGCAGAGCAAAACTCCTGGAACAATGAAGAATTATTATTATTCACAAATTAAAATATTATTTTGTAAGCTTATTTTAAATTTTGTATGGTTAATAAAATCAGGTAAACTGATGTAACAAAGTGCCAGTATGTTTTGTTTAATCAGTTATCATTGCAATTATGATATGCACAATATGTATTTTTTTAATTGATTTCCAAGTTAAGCTCCAGATTTATTCATTGAGCAGGGCTTACAGAAGAACAAAGATCTAGTTTTTTTTTTTTAATCACATTAAAATCGTCCAGCATCAGCTGTACTGTACAGATTTGTGATACCTTGACAATCGCACACTCACATAAAAATAAAAATGAAATAAAAAAGTCAAATTTGTCGGCTCGGGATTTGAACCATTGAACTGCAGAATGTGAGTCCAAGACGTTACCATCTTGTCCACCAGGGTCAGATTAACAGTCTAGTTGGATAAGCGTATGTAAAGTAATAATGTTATTTGTCATAGCCAACTGCATTTTAATCTCCAAATCCTTATAAGATCACAGTAAAACAATTGACTATGTTGTCATGATAACTGATTTGACTTTCATAAAATTCTTTCGAATACGTATATTTATTTATTTATTGAATATACAACTACTTAAACCCTATTCCACCCGGAGGTATATTAGGGTTATAGTTACAAGACAATATATTTGCAATATTACTACTTCTTATCCATAGGCTGGATGCAGGCCTTACTACTCTAAGAAAACAAGATAACTAATATATTATATTATAAAAGAAAACTATAACATCTTAAAAATAGAACACAAAAACTTTTGGAATTCTCTATAACAGCATTTTTTCCTAAAAATATCAAAGAGTGGTTTATCTAATTTCTTTTTACAATAATCTAAGTGTGTGTCCAATATTCTTCTTTTATGCTCTAGGACTGGGCAATGAAAAATTAAATGTTCAACAGTTTGTTGTTCAGTACATATACATTGATAACCGTTCTGTCTTTGGATCATGAAACGTTGAAAGTAAAAACAAATTTGCCATGCCCAGACAGAAACTGAGTGAATATGAAGTCCGGTTTTACACTCGTACAGCGTAGGCGACACTCAACTGTTGGAAAGAAGATTTCTCTCGTAGTGGTCCCTTTGGAGCTGGACACCCAATGCTCATTCCAAGCAGTCCTAATATAATCTCTAAGTTTATTCTTAGCATAAGATAGGGGACACAATTTGTAGCTAAAATTTAAATTCGAGGTCGCAGTATTTTTTGCCAATTCATCAGCTCTTTCGTTCCCTAATGTGCCCATATGGCCGCGTTTCTTGTATGATATTATCTTAGTTCTAATTTCTGCTGCCAAGGCATTTAAATTGAACTTGTTGTTTATAGCAGTAAGTGCAGTTTGTGAGTATGCATATGTATGTATATTTACATAAAATAGGCACTGAATTGAGAATTACTCCGAAACCGTTCAACCGATTTTATCCAATATCAATAGACATGTTCCCATGAACATTATAAATGTGTACACCAAGTTTCATGAAAATCCGGCAAAGCATGTTTGAGTTACCGCGTCTTTAAAATAGACACTAAATTGTGTTTTACTAGGGTACCGGTCTACCGATTTGGTCCAATATCAGTAGACATCTTCTCATGTACATTATAAATGGTTATACAAAGTTTCATGAAAATCCAATAAAGCATATTTGAGTTGTCGCGACTTCTTATATATTAACATAAAAGGCACTAAATTAGGCATAATTCCGCTACCGGCCTACCGATTTGGTCGAATATGAATAGAAGTCTTTCCATGGACATTATAAATGGGTATACCAAGTTTCATAAAAATCCGGCAAAGCGTATTTGAGTTATTGCGCCTTTAAAATAGACACTAAGTTGGGTTTTACACCGGTACCGGTCAACAGATTAGGTTCAAATTCAATAGGATACTTCTCTTGGACGTCATAAATGCGTATACGAAGTTTCATGAAGATCCGATACAGCATATTTCAGTTATGGTGCCTTTCTAATATAATACTATTAAAATAGGTACTAAATTGGGCATTACTCCGGTACCGGTGAACCGATTTGGTTCAATAACAATAGGGTTCTTCCCATCGACATTATGAATGTTTATACCAAGTTTCATGAAAATCCGAAAAAGCGTATTTGAGTTATGGTGCGTACAGACGCCCGGACAGACGGACAGTCAGACAGACGGACAGACATTTTTTTGTCCCCACACAATCTCATAAAGTACCATACTGGCACTTAATAAACTGAAAGGAAGATTATATTGTAACCCATTTCAGTTTTATTGGTATAGGCCTACTATTACAACAGTACACCTGACAAAAAAATGTAGGGTGATGTTGAAATTAATTTTAAAACATAGCTGTAAAAAATACTTTTAAACAATGGTAACAGATTTTGTGAAGCAGCAACATAAGTCATAATTCATGTAGACGTTCTAGACCATACAAATATGGTAATTTTCACTAAATATATGAGATGTGGTCTAATATGTATATATATATATATATATGGTCCTGGTAAAAACCCTGATTATTATTTACTTTTTTAAATAATATTACAAAAAAAAGTACATTCACTTTAATCTATATAGATAGAAGCAATGAATATTACACTTGTTTTCTTATTCTCATACTGGCATTACAGAATTAAAGTTTATCAGCGATCTGTAGGCAAAAGTAACATTTTATCATTAAGTCCAGAATATGGTCACAGTTACATGATCACTATGAAATAATAACATCCATTACAAGTTCCTTAGAAATACAGATTGTCTCAAAATTATGTATAACACTCTTGAAACAGTATTTCTCAGGAATGAAATGAGACAGAAATACAATTTTTGTTGTGCTGTATTCCTTAAATCCATACACATTCAAAATGCCCCCCTTCTGCCACAGTACACTCCCAACAATAATGTAGAACAGAGCGACATATCGCTTGGATTGTTTCTAATGGAATATCAATACAGGCAATAAAGGAACTCACAGTTCTGTCAGTGTTTGTGGCCTTTTCTTCAAACATGCTTTTGTTTTCTTGAGCCTAGTTCACACAACTGTGCCATTACGTTTAAATGTGACTTCATCTGTTCAAACAATTAAGTCGTGAACAAATGTGATGAAAGGAAAGATTTTTCACAGTCTTGTGAAAATACCAGATCATGTTCAAGTGTGTGCTTTATATAGGTGAAATAAAATTAAAGCTGCTTCTGGAAGAAGAAAACGAACTACTTCAAATGTAAGCAATGCGATCTACCATTCTGCAGGATGGCTGCATTTTGGAATACCACCAGATTTGAAATGCGGAAATATAAAATTAGGGTGAGTACAAATAAAACTGTATGGATACCTCAAAATTAAAATGCAAAATGAATTATATGTTTAGCTTTCTTTGTTTTATGAGTACAGTCAACCCTTGATATAATGCCACCATCCGTTCTCCAATATTTAGTGGCACAAAGCGAGGATGGCACTAAAACAATTTAATTTTTAAAATAAAAATGGCATAATACAATATTGCCTATGCATTTCCGATTAACAGTTTTCCCCACAATACAGAAAAATGTGATGCAATAGCCTGCTGGCTAGACTTTGGAAATCTTTCACTGTATTCACAAACTTCTTGTTTCTCTTGAAGTGTAACAACAGCTCTCTTCATTTTAACAATCTTATGAGTAACTGTAGTGTTGAGTTTAACAGTTGAATGGACAGTGAACCAAAAGAAGTCAAAGTTTGGTGTCACTGGAATGTCTCACTGTATGAAGGGCTCTTTCTACCTGATCCACCCTCATGCAGGCTGTCTGCACGACTTCTTAACATAGCTTCCTCATTCCACCCCTCTACATTTACACTCACTTCTTGGAGATACAGTACAGTATGTTTCTTAAATAATCTTCCTAACTTTCATGCCAGTTTTAAAAGAATTCTGCAACTGAAAAGAAAACACTGCAAGCTATATTTTCTAAAAATCGTGTCTTATATTCAATGGCACTAAATGAATTGGCACAGTAACGAGGTTTCTTATGTATTTTATATGGGAGAAGATCTGTTCACTTGCAATTATTGGTGCAGTGTGAGGGGCATTATATCGAGGGTTGACTGTATCTTAATTTTCTTGAAGAGGTGCATTTAGACAGAAAATCTCGAAAAATACCCAGATTAAAAACATAGTTATTACGGTCATGCATGGGAATTTAAATTGTAAATGACAAAGGGTTAAGGTGCCTTTTTCTGTAGTGCAACATGAACACTGCAGAGAGGATACCTACTTTATTAGTGGTAAGTTGTTAAGGTTAGCTGGAGGGATGACAACACCAGAGTCCAACACCAATGGAACAGGAGCTCCTTCACACTGAGCAGCCAGAACCTGTAACTGCAGTGCCAGGTCCCTTTGCTCTGCAGGCTGCAGGTGTTCCCACATTGTCTGCAGGAGGAATGTCATGTGCCGAGTAGCAAGGGCTGAGTGCCCCATTCGTCTCGCTGCCACAACCAACTCCTGGAGCAACTGAATTTGCAAGGCTGGCCAACCTTGCAATCCATCTGAAAAAAAAAAATTGTGAGCCCAGATATGAATGAATGAATGATTTATTCTTGTATCTGGAGTTAAACAAATGATCACCCCTGGTGTTACAGAAAGTTTTTCAACAAGGGTGTCTTCATACATAAAAGCTCAAACATTGGAAATCAATACTAATACTAATAAATGTTTACCTTTTTTACCCAATTTCCTCCAAGCAACTAATTTGTTTTCCCATTTTATTTTAACTACATATAAAAAGTTTCCCAGTTCCTTTAGTGTTTTTGTCACAGTTAATTTCTTATATGCCACTTCTTTATTAACTTTAAAAAAATTTTATTTAATAAACTTAAGTCTTAGAGATATCATTATCTCAGGAAGATGATATGGTGATGGGATTGATATAGTAGCCCAGTCCTAAACATAACACACAACACCCAGTCCTGAACCCAGGAAGGGGTTTTTCCATGTCTGAAAAATGCACGATCTGGCCAGGAATAGAACCAGGCTACCAGAATGGAAGGCCAGCACATTACTGACTTAAATGCAGTGGAAGACCTACTAGATTTCATATTAGTACATCAAAAGTGAACGTAGATCACTTTATTTCTTTCTTGCAGTGTAATAACAACTCCTTAAATGAAATGTTCCATCTCAAATAATACTTTCAGATAGATTATATTAAATTTCATACCTTTCTCAAATTCTGTTGGGTCAAGAGTCAGTTTATGACCGGTGAGTGCTTGCAGCATGAGCTGGTAGCATTGGCCCCAGTCTGGGCTTGGATTCTGAGGAGAAACATGGCGTGTAGCAGCCAGCCTTCTGCAGAAAGATGCCTTACGATGAAAGCCAATCTGTGTGTACAGGTCTGACAGGCTTGTGAACCTTTCTATCTGAAATTAAACATAACGAACTTGACTGTTACAAGATGGGATTTTACGTCTTAGAGGAAAAAGTTATTAATTGACACTAAGTCTGAAATGGGCAGACAGATTTGAACTTTACTTAATAATATGTGATCAAATGTAACAATCGGAAAATAAATATTATATCCTAATAGCTTTTCTTCTGCTCGATCTGATGATATAAATTTTGATGAGAGATTATTTAGAAAATTAAAAATTAATAAAAATTGATTCGGGGCTTAACTCTTTTATTACATATATTGTGTTCTATAGCAAATGAAAGCTCAGGGATAGTTCTATAGTATTGTGATATTTATTTAACAGTGGCAATTTTTATATAGATGAATAATGGTTTCGGGATTTGAATTTTTAACGGTCGAAACTGTCACAGATCCTTAGGTCATACGACCGACTTCAAATATTAATGTCAGTGAGTCAGTCACTGGAATAGGAATAAAGACAAATTATTAAAATTAAAAAAATTCTGAGAATTACCTTTTCCATTTCACTAAGAGTGAGATTGATGAACACCACGTTTTGAAGGAATGTTGATGCTTGTAGTGTGGCCCCCTGCTCGACAGCAACACGTGCTGCCTTGAAACATGCCTCCATCTCTATTATGCCTGCATTCAGATACTGAAAACAATACATTACTTCCATTACTACATTGCATTATATCTGTATTATATGAAAGCTCTGATTTTCATGAATAATAATGAAGGCTGTCCCAACAACCTCGAAATATGTTTTTCTAACAAAGGTAACAATTGGTGGAAGGCTAAAAAATGTTTTAAGAATGTTAAATACACGGAAAAATTATTATCAGTAGAAAATCTCAAAGCAGCATTTCATATAACGATGAGTAGTTTTTTAATATAAATACTGTACCTCTCACACTGCTGCATCCTACTACAGTTTTCCATTGCATGAGTACACCACCAGTCAAAACAGGAATTATTTTAATGTATTTAATTATTCACTGCTAAATTTGAAAGTATTAAATTCATAAACACTGCTTTCACAACCGCAAGCTTGTGTGTCTGCTTCTCTACCTCGGTCAATAAAATTACTATTTTCTCACATCTGATTCAGGCTCTTGGATCACACTGCTTTATTATCTTCAATCATTAAAATTACTATTTTCTCATGTCTTATTTCAGCTCCCCCCCCCCCCCACCCATGCTTATATAAACCGTCAGTATCGATGAGACAATAAAAGATACCCTAGGCAGGAGCTTCAGTAGCTTGTTATTTTTATTATCTGCAACAGGTTGTTATCGTTCCACACTTGTGATAGTTACAAAATAAGTTACAAGAAATATTCATTTCTAGACCATATGGGATGCAGCAATGTGAGAGACACAGTTCAAAACTACCTAAATGATGAATAAGAGAAAATAGGACACATAAATAATGAAATAACTGTTCTTGATTCTACAAAACAAACATTACGAAAATAAACAAAAATAAAACTATTGTTCCCTGATGTTTTGGACTTACTTTACTGTAGTGAATAATTGCTTCACGGTATCGTTTTGGAATATCTTCTGGAGATAAGACATGTTGTACTTCTTGTTGTACTTCAGCTGGTGACATGCCAGTTGGTAAAGAATTAGTAGTAAAAGAACTTGCTCTGTGGAAGAGGAATACAGACAACATCAGATATGAAAGATATAGGTAAAGACTCTGCATGTCTTCCGACTAATGTTTATGATAAAAATCAATAATCCCCTTTGTTTTTCTTTATGAAATCAATGGTCAGAGGACGAATTACAGCACTAGCATACTAATAAACTTCCAGAGTATACAAAAAATTTTAAATTAAATTTGAGCTTAAAAATTATTTGATCAAAGCTCTCTTCAATATTGAGGTTTTCAAAATATGTAAATGGTTTTGCAGCTATATTCGATTTTACATATATACACGAACCTCCATGAATAGCCCATATAGCCTTGAATTGTAAAACATGCCTTCAAGCTTTTTTCTTTTTTTAATTCATTTAGAATCTTATCCTAATATTTTATTATAAGTTTGTATTGTCAAAATAATTTGTTTTATTTTAACACACCACCTATGTGTGTGTATGCATTGTACATGTTACAAACAATAAACTTTACTTTACTTAACACTAGGGGGCAGTAACATATTTTATGAGCTATAAAGATGCAATTTCTTTCCTTTCAAAATGCCTCTTAAATTCAGGAGCATCTTATACTACAAACTGATACAGAATTACCTATGATTCAATTAAAAACTTCACTTTTTCCACAAGTCTTAAAAAAATGCATATTTCCTATAAAGTAACAACAGCAAACATAACTATTTCTTTCTTTGTATCATAAATATTTTTTATACACCACATTCAGTACAACAGTGTTAACAACTGAGCCACAGAGATTATCAACCTCGTTTTCATTAACTTTACCAAACTGCTTTTCTCTCACAAGATTCTACACTATCCTCTTGAATATCTTAACATGTTATGAAGACTTCAAATTGTGTTGTATACTATGTTTTCAGTGAGAAGAGTTTTCTATTCTCTATAATCTTTTGGATTTCACATATTTCTAGGAAGAAATTAACTTCATATATTATTTCTACAGACTTTAAATACAGTAACATTAAAGTCTAAAATCACACAATTTTTCAAGGTTTGTTGTTGTATAAAAAACTTATGAGTTGCACATTTGAAGCAGGTACCCTTATTCTTTTTAAATTTGCTTTCCAAACTAAAGATAAATGTTTAATAAGTTATTTTCTGAAAATTATTTGAAACTTAAGGAAGTCTTAAGATTGTGGTATCTTACAGTCTGAAAAATATGGTACTTACATCAATTTAATAAGAAAAATTAGAATACTGAAACATTTCCATTTAATAAAATACAAAAATTTTACATTTCCCCTTGCATCAACCTCTCTTACCTCAAGAACTGTTCTCAAAATAAAATTCTAAAACTTTCTCTTCTCTTCTGCCATCCTAGAAAGCCTTTAGTAAGAATGGTTATATTGTAATATTGTAAGTTTACTCAAATACAATATACTGTAGAATAATACAGGATACTTGGCAATATACTGTATATCGAGGGACAATATTGTGAGCACCATCTGGTGGCGGAACCTGGTACTACTGATTATAGATGCAGCAATTCAGTTTCTAGATACGAAGAATGGTCTGGAAAAGCAATTTTGCTGGTCGAAAACAAATTAACTTAAAAAAAATAACTATTAAAAAATGATGATGGTAAGAGAGAGCTGTTGTTTCAATTGCTAAATTTAAAGTTAAAATATTTATTGTATTTTCATTAATATATTGTGATCCACCCCACCCCATTTTGTTACTTAATTAGGCAGAAAACTAATATACTGGTATTTGATCAAATAAGTGCATTTCCCTCTATCAGGCAACTTTCTTGAATTATAAAATACAAGCATGTCCCCGTGGCTTTGCCTGCAATTATTTACTCAAACGCTAGATGTTTTATTTAAATAATTTATTTAACAGAAAAATAATTATAACATTATACTTATTAGCACTTAGCCTACATAGCTTTACATAAATTGCATGAATTTCATAAATTTTATTTTATTTATATTGTTTTCCATAAAAAAAATATAAATAATTATTTGAATAAAACTAATCTTGTGCTTCCATATGGACATAAAGATTTGAAATGAAATGATTAAAATGTACCACAGACTCAACACCCTTACCCAAAATCCGGCTTCAATGTAAGTTACATTTCACGAATACAATGCAATGCCCAGGGAAAAAAAGACCTCAGATTTGAGTACAGTCGGTCAAATAAAAAACGTCGGGACTCGTATGCAGTTAAAATTAAAGTTTTATTGCATTAGTTCACAAGTTTCCTATAAAAAACATAAAATACAGGTCATTTTCGGAACATATGAGGCCATGCGACAGGAGGGGAAGAAATGAACGAGGGAAAAATGAAAAACGCGGAAAGCGCAATACACGATATTCAACTTAATGTATTGTCATAATTCATTTTGCTTTGTCATCGCACCACATACAAATGCTAGCTTGAGAAAAAGTGTAGTTAGGGCTGTAATTGACCTGCATTTTTCGGCTTCTGAAGCAACGAGAAGGTTCCATATTTCTTAAAGAGCTGGGTACTTCACTATAGGCTAATGCGACCGGAAGTTTTCATAGGAATCGTGGATCTGGCCGGCCATGTATTTCGATGCTAGATTGGTGGCAGAATTTGAACGTAAGTTATTGATTTTGCACTGCAAGTACCGGTATTATAAAATAAAATCTTTAAAAAATGCTCCTTGAATAATCATATTCCTTGCGAATTTATTAATTATTAATATTATAAGAATTTGCAACCAAGAATATGGCGGATGTGAGTTATATAGCCACAGCCTTCTATACATGTTCGTTTTGGAACAAAACTGACTAAATAATCAAGAAAATACATGGAGAGACAAGAGGCAGGTGTGAACCTAACCTTAAGTCTTCCTGTACATGCGCATATGCTCGTTCGTGATACTTAATCAAATACCGCCCGACATTTTTTATTTGACCGACTGTACCCTAGCTTACATAGTGAGTTTTGTACGAATCATTCAATGTTCTTTTTTTTCCAGTTGCTATGAAAATTAATTTCACAATTGAATACTGCCTTGTTAATAGGTGGCGTTGGATGCACATCCATGACATACAACAAAGTTTGGTTTTTAATAGCAGATTCTATTTCATGAATTAAAAGCATTTACTACTTGTACACAACAAATCCTTATTACCTCTGCTTTCCAGGACTGCCTTCTTGCAATGATGCATTTCTCTGAAGAGGAAAACTTCTGCTCAAGTTTGGGTACAGTAGAACAACAGAAGCAGCACACAGTCCTTCAAATGCACCACCTAACCACAGCCAATCATTGACAGCTTTAAGAATGTCCACTGCTGAACTGTAGTAGCTAAGTGCCTCTGCTGCCATGCCAGCCTGGAGGGACAAGTCTCCTAAATGTTTTGTCATGCGACCCACACAGCGCTTCCGATTGCTGCGTGACTCCAGATCTAAACCCACAAAATCTTTCCTTTCAAATGGAGCCAGAAGCAAACTAACACGTTCCACTTTTTCTCTGCTTCGCTCCATTCTTTTTGATTCTAAAACCCAGAAAAGAGAGGAGAGGAATTCTGATATCTGGTCTTCCAAACCAGAGCATGATTCACAGTCCTCATAAAAGAGAGCACGTGTTTTGAAGTTCGAAGGGGTTGATAGTACATTTGGTTCTGTAGGACTTGAGTCAGCTGGAGGACCAAACAACACACAGCGAGAATCATACAGAGTTGAAGTGTATTTCACTTTTAACGATTCATGAACTCGACACAGTTCATTTAACTCTTGCTGACTGTCATATTTTCCTGGAATAAAAGAAAAGACATGATAAATGACACATCATTTCATGGCTCACACACATTTATGGTAGGATAGGTTACCATTTCACTAAGAATAACTCTTTAACAAAAGTGCTCCCCACAATCTTTTTGGTTAACAAACACTAAGAACATGTCTAACATTATCAAAAACCTCAAATCAAAATCAAAGAATTTCAGGGTCCACTGAATTCACTCTCTCCTCAATGCTCGCTTAGTAAGATGATTTTATGCATGGACACAAAAAATTCTCAAATATTTGTAAAAACTGGCATACTATACAGGGAAGTATGGTAGGATTTTCACTTGTAGTTTTACTAAGAAATGACCACATGTTGTAATTTGCTGTATTGGTAATTACTAGGGCCCGGATGTTTATGACATGTCATATTTTTTTCCTTTGTGATGTTACCATAGCAAATATAATTTAAACATGATATCATCTAATGTGATTAGAATTATGCAATTTTCATTGGTCATATAATGTCATATTTTAGCTTTTTCAGTATTTTTTGTCATTTTTCCGTCATTTTTCATATTATGGTCATATTTTCAATCATTTTTCATTTTTTCCCATGCTTTTGTTTTTGTTTTTATTCCATTTTCATTTATTTGCTTACAGCCGTCTCAGAGATGGGATTTGAACACCCCTGAATTGTTGCTTGTAACTTCTCAGTATTTTTTTTCTAAAAATACACAAAATATACGTTGGCCTACATATATTTCTGAGAATTAGGAGAAAGAGAGAGAGATGCGTAAAAAGGGACAGATGCAAAGAAAGCGGAGATATTAGGATGGCTATTGTCAGTTTTCATAGCAAGGTCAACTAACTGCTTCTGTAAATAACTTGAGCAGGTAGAAGTTCTTCTTGGGGGTGCCAAGGGGAAGGGGTGATAGGAAGGAACAACCATCCCTCAGTTATTGAAAAGATTTCGCTGCATGGTGTGCTTCATCGCAATCTCAATACTCTTGGTTTATCATGCCTAAAACTAAGGGTCCGATAAGTGAAAAACTGAGAGCATTTGTACGGGAGTTGGGAGATAAGCATTTCAGTACAGATGGCACAATTCTGTTCTGTAAGCTGTGCGAAGTTAAGGTAGAATCTAAAAAGCTATTTAATGTGATTTCTAAGTGGTAAGCCAGTGACATTCCACGAAGGTGAGTCTGAATTCAACAGTAATGATTTGACTTATTTCAAATATGCCCCAATAACATCCTGCGATGTAAGTCAATGCTGAGTGAAAATAGATCGTTTTTATTTGAAAACTTTAAAATGCATGTGATCTGTTATTGCAATTCTTTGTGACCGTCCATCATAATGAAACATTTCTTTCATTTTGTGTAGTGTCGAGTGTGTCTTATTGTTTGTTTAAATAA
Organism: Ectobius pallidus; assembly: GCA_964059195.1. Lineage (NCBI taxonomy): Eukaryota > Metazoa > Arthropoda > Insecta > Blattodea > Ectobiidae > Ectobius > Ectobius pallidus. The sequence continues at coordinate 117,585,236 of CAXKWD010000006.1, forward strand.
ATTCAAAAATTTATTAATAAAGATTAATATTATTTATTAATAATAAGTAGTATTGCGCACAATGTGCATTATAGGTACAATGTTAATCCAGGGGAATAGGCCTATCTATTCTGAGCAGAATTGAATCAGCGACACTGATCTATTTTTGCATGTTAATGCGTGATAAGTTTCGCACTGTTCACCGCACAATTCACATTTGCACTCCTCACACGTCTGATGGTAAGTCTTCCTGGTGCAGATGCGATGATGAAAGCCGTGGACCGCGAAGCGTGTTACTATGTGCCTCAGCTCGTACTCTGCCCTCATCCATTCTTTATCATGGCATCTGTCCTGTAAAAGCTCTCGTCAATTGAGTCCTTCTTCGTCTGCAGCTCTCTCAGCAATTCTTCGTATGCCGGTGTATTTGGCAGGAGCATTTTCATCCTCAGGTCTTCTACTAGGTAGGTTTCTCTGGCTAATACATATGTGTACCTTGATCTTGTGAATTTTGAGATCCCAAGCACCCTCTTCAAGTACCTTGGTTTCATGCTTTCTAGTTCCTGTAATTGTCTCTTTGTTAAGTATTCCCAAATGATTTCTAGACCATATGTGAGAGTGGGTAGCACTTTGACCCGGAAGAGTTCCATAGCTGTGCTGACTGACATCTTTTGTATGTGTCTGATGTCACCTATGCTTCTAATTGCGGCTGCTAGTCTCTCTTTTATGTGGACTGTGAAGGTGGTCCCTGTTACTTGCATCGTGATTCCTAGGTATTTAAATTTCCTTTTCGGTGTCAGCGTATGTTCACCACACACAATGATGTCATCCCGGGTGAAACGTCCTCCTTTTCTAAATACCACTAACTCTGTCTTCGAGGATTTATTTATTAATGTGTTCTCATAAAACTTTAATTGAAAAAACCGACAAGATTTTGAAAAAAAATTGTCTCTAGGTCATATTATTAGTCATATTTCGCCATTTTTTAGGTCATAAAGGCTTGCATATTTCTAACATTTTTAGGTCATAAACATCCGGGCCCTAGTAATTACCATAAACCAGATATGCCTCATAAGTTGTAAATGGTAGAAATTTGGGATAACATTCCAGTTGACATCAAAGCTAAATAGAAACTCTGTATTTTTAATTTATGAAATAGACCTGTTGTTAAAACTACTGTACTGGTCTTATGTGTCATTTAATCCTGCTTTTGTGTCAATAATTCTGGTCTTCCAAGCTACAACTTATAATATCAAAATTCAAAATTCCCCTGATAAATTCGTGAACATGAATACTTACCAACTGATATTAATCCTAACAGCCGCCGATGTGTCTGGTAGTCTCCCCAGTCATTATTCTCCACAGGATATTTCTTTATGTATCTTGCCAGGATTTCACGGGTCACACCCATGGAGTCAACAACTTTCACATGATTCACACGAGACAACCGATCATATACTCGGCTGAAGGCTTTTGGCTTCAGTTGACTTCCTATAGAAAAAAAGGTAATAACTTTTTTAGTACATAGTAATTCATTCCACACTTCTATTAACAATTCTATTAGTTGGAAAAAATGCATAGGGGAGAGCCAATTATCATTTACATATCATCAGCGGTTTTTTTTCCTAGAAAAAGTTTACTGATATTCTGTCATAGCAGAGTGCAATAGAAGACATCCTCATAAGTGAAAGCTGGCAGCTTGTCTTTATTAACAGCAGATATACAGTTTTGTCTGCATCTATTATTTCAACTGCTAAACGTTTAAAACATGTTTAAAACAAGGGCTTGTGTTTTTTTTAAGTTTGTTTAAAACGTTTTAAACAATCTGTTTTAAACATGTTTTTTTTAGCATATGTTTAAATCATTTTTTAATTGTGTGTTATATTTAATTATGAAGACAATTTACATTTTGTCAAGTCAGTGACACCCTGTTAGTGTTGTAAACAGAAAACAAACAAAAAACTAGGGCCAGAATACCAGAAAATCATGTGAGGTGATGTCTTATGTAACCTTTTCCTCCAGACTTCTCTATCCTCTGTCGCCAGCTTCCAGTTTCTGATTTCGAGTAATTGATTTCAATTTTTTCTGACTTCATCCTACCATCTATTTTGCGGTCTTCCTTTTTAAAGAAAGAGATTATTAATATTAAATATTGAATGTGTCAATTTGGCAACACTGTAGTAGGATATCCCTTGTAAGTTTGATAATGTAAGGCGGCTAAGACCACGTAAAACATGGTGAAAGTCAATCATCAGTTGAGCAGTAAAGGCAGTAATTAAACAGTAGTTTGTATTATTTTTTTATTAATCATGAACTATTAAATCATAAACAAATAATACTGGTACAAAATGTATTTTCAAATACTATTAAGTCTACGACTCGTAAATCTTGAACATCTTAGCACAGGGTGTCATTGGATTGACAAAATGTAAATTGTCTGCATAATTAAATTTAACACCCAATTAAAAAGTGTTATAAACATATGCTAAAAAATGTTTAAAACAAATTGTTTAAAATGTTTTAAACATTTCAACTGTATATATATATATATATATATATATATATATATATACATATATATAGGCTACATCTATATATATGTATATGTATATAATAGGCCCTACAGACATCGTATTATATCTCTGCCGGTCTGTCAAATGACTATTTCCTGGTAGGAGAAGAGATTCTACTAGCGTGCACAAAACATTTCTTAAATTTTCAATGGGCAGCAGATGTGAACAGATTTGAGCTCGGACAAGCAATGGCCAGAAAGGGAACTGGATGTCTTTTGTATTGGAATACACGGACTACCTGCTGCCTGTAACAAAATTCCAACGGTCGGCGAGAGGCACAGATATAAAACGACAGCTGTACATTAAAATGGTTGATTTAAACAAAATGAACAATTTAAACAAACAACATTGTTGTAAACATAAAAAACGTTAAAAAAACACGTTTAAAACAACCAACATTGTTGTTCACATATAAAACGTTTTAAACAAAAAAAACATGTTTTAAACAAAAAAAAAACTTTTTTTTGTTCTTTTTTTAAAAAAAAACATGTTTTTTATCAACCCTGGCTATTTAGCTAATTTATTTCAGAGCAAAATATTTAAAATATTATAGTTATTAACTTCTTCTTCTTCTATGGCACTTCGGTCCGTTTTCGAACCATGGCCTCCCCAATAATTCTCCTCCATATAGTTATTAACACTGACATTGTTTTTTGTAAATTGCAAGAATTACATAGTTTTATTTTTAATTATATTGTTACTTTCAATGTTCAGCATACCGGGTTGGTGGTGGTACAAATTATAACAAAACAATATTACAGATCCAGTATTATACAATAACAAACTAATTGTTTTCTTATAGAGCTTCCAAATAAACTATAATATGAACTTCCATTTGAAGGTAAATATTTAGATTGTTGCATTCTTTAAACAACCCAAGTACAATTGACTATGGGAAAAGCCAGGTTTCGAAAGATAGAGTCCTACAACCTTTAAGTAATTATCCTTCTCCCAGCTGAGCTAGTCTCTCCTAAAATACTCTCACATAATGTTCTGCGGTTTCATGAATACTTAACTAAATTTTAAATGTCACTGTGCAATAACAATGGAAACCTGTTCACAAAAATCACTCAAAATGATTAGTGTGCCTCACAATTAATGTATATGATGTATATGTCTTTCAATGAGGTCGACCTTTTTAGGGAAATCATAGCAGAGATATTCTACCTGGTTCTCTTGAATCTGGCTAGCTCACTTGAGGAAGCTGAATGTCATGGGTTAGAATCCAGGTGTCTGAGGAAATTCACTCCAGAAATATGCTTATGTAATGTTGAACAGAAACCATATTCTACATCAACTAAGTTGGTTTGTTAGTTTAAATGGAACTGAGGTGCAATGGCAGAAAAACAATAGAACCAAGATCCAACAACAATAACAACATGGTCGGCCTGGGTGGTGCAATCAGTATTGTGCTGGCTTTCTGTGCCCAAGGTTGCGGGTTCAATCACGGGACAGGTCGATGGCATTTATTTGTGCATAAATATGACAGGTCCACAATTGTAGATTTATAGGCATGTAAAAGAACTCCCATGGGACAAAATTCTAACATACGGGCAATGGTCACAGGCCAAAGTTTCAGTACACCTCGTCATTAAATAACCATAAAACCAAACCAATAACAATAGGCCTTCTGATAAAACCATGGATTCTACACTCAGTGAAAGAAGGGTTTACTGATTATATTGTAAATGATAATAGGTTGGACCCAAGAATATTTAATCACATGGTGGTTATTTATTCAAACACAACAAACGCACAAAGTGACCATTGAGATCTGAAAATCTTTCATAACAGAATATCTTACTTATTTACTTAATTAATGGCAATAAACAATTCCTAAGCAAGCTAAAGGAACATTATCTATTTTATGGAACCCAGAGGTTCAATGCTGCACTTACCTATGAGCCTGCCATTCAACCCTATTCTGAGCCAACTCCATCCAACAATCCCTTGCAAATTCTACTTCCCTTAAATAATATTCTAATATTGCCCTTTCACCTACGTCTAAAATCTTCCAAGTGGTCTTTTCCTTTCAGGTCTCCCAGTCAATATTTTTTAGATGTAATGTCTTTCCTCCCCGATGCGCGCAACATGTCCAACCAATTTCATTCTCCTTGATTTAATTACCCTTACTATATTCGATGAAGAGTACATGTTATGAAGCTCCTTATTATGCAGTTTTCTCCAGTCTACGTTCAGAACATATTACAAAAAGGAAATAATGTATTACATACCATCATTGTAAAAGTAAAAAATGAATTTAAAAACACAATATGAGAGACCCAACTAAATTTAAATTTAGGTATTATATAAATGGTTATGTAATAATCCACCTGATGCAAATGTCTTGTATTTCTTGCCTGATGGATACAAACTTCTGAATAATATGTTTTGTATATTTATATGAAAAGCCATGAGCTTAATATAGCTTGCTGATGAAGGCACGACTACTTACCAACATGTTTCACCAGAAGCAGTAAAGCTGCATGATCATGTGCAGTCTGCTCATAATCTGGATATGACATGCTTGTGTCTGGCGCTGGGCTCGATAGAATTACACTCACAGACGATCTCATTGGAATTGTGTCATCTGAAACTGTTTTACACAATCAAGTCCTACAGAATAATATTTAGCCAATAATGTGACAGCTAGGCTATAATTCAAATAATTATCTATTTATTTATTTTCTTAAAACCTTCTTTCATAGCCTTTAGCCCATTATCATGGATTTTTACTTTCATTTTTTTCATATTAGGGCAACAGGTCTTGAGTCTGTTTACATCACAACCAATTTTGTATTGAAAATGAGCCCTTTCCATGAATTTTTATGGAGAGACTTATTATATCCAAATTTATTACATAAGTTGCTGCAATTGTAATTTTTTTTTATCTTTAGTTGTTTACATTTTGGGAATAAAGGGAGATTAGAGTAGAGCAGTTTATCATCACCTAACTATTACATTAATTAGGAGGAAGCATGTAAACTGATAGCTCATCATAAGTGAAGAGAAAAAAGTCATATGATAGAAAGAGAGACAATGATTAGTCATTGTAATTTTCATCCTGTAAAAATTCTTATTCAACTTATTACTATATAAATGATGCAAAAATATCCCTAAGCTATGCTAACATGCCCATCTTATGCATTAGGCTACTAAATGCTGCCCATACTGGTTATACAAACCCATAAAAGAAAACAGTGAATCCTTTTAATGGTCAAGCATCCATCCCTCTTAACGGTGAGGGCCTGTTCTGTATGTTAGAAATGTGTATAAGTTATAACGTTAAATGATGACTGCAAGAAATAATGAAATTAGGACTACAATCATCATACATTTAGAATAAACTTCCATTTTCCAGGTAGACAGTTTGTAAGATCTTTTAAAATCATTTCACAGTGCCATCATATATAACTGCATAGGCCTATGTTGAGAACAACAGAGAATCAACCTACTAATGAAAAAATCTGATGTGTCCTATGTCATAATATGTAGGCCTACTAAACAATGGATGAATAAAAACAAATGCCTTGAAACTGGTACTATACCAGAACAGCGGAGAAAATCAAATATAATATTGCTGCACAAGGGTAAAAGTGAAAAGGAAGACCTCCACGCGTATAGAGGAATCACTCTTGAAAACAATATCTTCAAGGTTTTCTCAAAAGAGCTAACAAAGAGGCTTGACACAATAACGGAAGAATTCATCCCCGAAACACAATTTGGCTTCAGGAAAGGAAGAGGGACCCTGCATGCAATAGAAAATCTCCTAGAAGACATACAAGACGCAACCAGAACCCAACAGGAAAATTCTATGTAGTATTCATCGACTTCACAAAAGGTTCTGATTCCCTGGAAAGACGCATGCTAATTTCAAAACTAGAGAAGCTAACAGGAAAAGAGAATCCGATAACGGCCTTCATCAGAAATCTACTCACCTACAACTTGATAGAGATCAAAGACCGGGGAACTTCCTCAACTACCATAGTCCAGACCAACGGTGTCTTACAAGGCAACCCGATCAGTCAGACTTTATTTAACATTGCCACATCAGACATCACTGAAATAATAGACGGCAAATCTGTATCCAATTGTACCAATATGCCGATGACATAGTTTTGGGGTCACGCAACAGAAAGGCTCTACAGGACACCATGGACAGACTACAAAAATGGGTAGATGACAGTAAACTGGCCCTCAACACGGACAAAACAGTCCAGATGATCTTCAGGAGAGGTGGTAAAACCTCAAAAGATGACAGGATCCACCAGGGCACAGGAACTAAAGATTGTAAATTCCTTCAGATATCTCGGAATAACCCTGCAACCGTTAGGGTCATCTTAAAAGAATTCACACAAGGGAAAGAACAACCCCCGCCATCAAAAACATCTATGAAATAAAGAACCCGACAAGGCTAGCACTACAGATAGCCATGGCGCTATTCTATGCAAAAATATTACCGGTGATAACATACCGCATAGAACTCATCTGGAACAAGCTGACAATATTGACCCTAAAGACCCTGGAGAGTGTAAAAGCCAGATATCTGAAGAGAATCCTAGGAATATCGAAGACTGCCCCATCAAGACTAGCCTACGAACTCAAAAGAAAGCTTCCTGGTAGAGGACTTACGACACAGACTTGCAGCTACCATCTACTCCACAAGAAGAGGAATTACTTCAAACTAGATGCCAAAAGAGAGCGGACATCTGGCCAGAATTTTACACAACAGACGCAATGATTGACCAGAGATGGATGGGACCGAAATGACATGCGTAGTGCCTTAACCAGACTCTCGGTACATGGCTTTCACCATAAACTGTGCACAAGACAGAGCCTTCACGGGCGCCCGGCTTAGTCAGTGACCTTTTGGCCCTGAAGAAGACAGCAACATGGCTGTGGAAATGTTGGCCTCTCAACACTCGACGCGGCGCTACCCGGATAGCCTAGACTGTGATGACTCCGGCCGCGGAAGCCTACAGACTTAAATCAGACTCTATCAAATTATGCCTATGACAAAAGTCACTAAAACAATACTATGAGGCACTTTGCAATGTTAGCAGACTCATTGAGGTAGGAATTTATTGAAGTTTTTTGAAAGAGTTTTCAGATGACTGGAAAACCCCAGACATGTCTTACATTTTAACCTTAGGTATGTCCGGCCTCCTGGGAGAATTTTTGAAAAAATCTGTAATGTCCTACATTTTGAGGAGTATAAACATTCTTTAATTTCAAATGGATTAGCAACTCGGGAAAGATTACAAAAATATTTTTTGTAGTTTGCCATAAAACGATTATCATTCAAGGCTATTCTCCTAAGCTATTGTTGCAACAGTACAGTGATCATCCAAAATGGACAGCAACAACAGCACAACTACTTTCTTCCATTAGCATTTTGTTTGTCATGGAGTGCGGAAGTAAGAATTTTATAATTTGTTAGTCAGTTGTACTGATAACATGCATACCAAGATGCTGAATCCCGAGAAAACGTACGTTAACTGACGATTTAGCAAAACAACTTATGAAAAGCATATAAAACCTACGCATAGGACTAGGCTTTCATACTTGAATGGTAATTTACTTTTGGCATCTAATTTTCCTACATTTAACATTTTTTGTAATATTCTACATTTTAGAATCTGGGGGATCAACACTATCAAACTTCTTGCGATGGAAAAGGAACAGGTTTATTATCATTTCCTAAAGGTATAAATCTGCACACCTGACACCAAGATGCTCCTTATTTTCTAAATAAACATATCCTAATCACCCCCATGCTCTCAGTATATATCAACAGCATACTACATTGTGCTACAGTCCTTCCAAAATTTCACGTTAGTAAATTATGACATTCACTACCGGTATTAAACAAAAAATAGTTCATGCATTTATCTGAATTCATAATCATATCCATGCAAATTCCATATGGCCAAAGAGGCTAAAGCTCCAAAACTACATGTTACAAAGCAATCTACATTACCTAATGAATCTACTGTATGGAAATAAATGTTTTCAAAACAACAAAAATTCAGCCATTTTAACTTAAAATTTTCAATTTTAGAAAAAGAAAATACTTTTTTCGGGAATATACACCGTACACGGTATATAACTCACCCCGAATGCTACTGCAAATTCTACGAACACTTCTAATTACTATTCAGTGAAATAAAATTATACAACATAACAGAAAGTGTATACTTTTTCTTGTGTCATTCTCAAAATTTTGGAGCTTAAACCTGTTTGTTCCTCTTGCGCTATCCTTGGCAAGATTGTCAACCCTCTCTGCTGAAACAGATTAGAGATATTTAACAGTGTTCCATCCATTATTAATTATAAATAATTAATTTTTCATACGGTCATTTTTCGACGACACTTCAACGAATTATTATGTTGTCAGCTACAGCTGTCAAGCACAACGCCATGAGAGATGATCGTCAGGTGCAACAACACATAACATAAACAGTTCGATTTGAAGGAATTAATATTGCAAAGATATAGCAATATAAATTATATCTGTTCTTTTAACACATCATTTATATGAGAATGAATTAAATTAATGGTCATATCATTTTCTAGGGTTCTCTTTATGGGGTATGATATATTGTAGGTGAATTTATAGAGTTGGTAGTATGGTCATGAGAGCAGACGGCAGACCGCAAAATTTGTCAGGATTGACTGCCCACAAGCTGCCCACTTGCCACAAGTACTTGTCGTCAGTCATTTGCATAGGACTGCTATTTGACATTGCTCACTGATTGCTCATGTGAGCGTTGTATTGTGTGTGTATTATACTTGTTGATCGCGCTCATTTGAGTGGATTGGTGCTCTCTTTCCAAAAGTAAGACTTGCATGGGTGTCTCAGTAATAAATTCAAGTTAAAACTTTTAGACGATAAGAAACCATAACATTGAATATTTTTAAAGTAAGTAAACAAAACAAAAATTGAAATATTCCAGAGACCTTCACCACCCTTCGCTCATGCAAACATAAACAGGTTGACCAAGGACATGAAAATTATCGCCACACACTGCAGACAAGAAGAGTGAAGAGAGCAGCAAACGTATGTAAAACATGCTTACAATTTCAATGCAGAATAATTTTCATATCTTATAGGCGCGTCAGTAGCCCCACATATATCAAGGTCAAATTATTGATTTTATTGTTCATTAATTAAGACTTGTCACGAATTGTTATGCTTATGAAAGTTTAAAGTGATAATAAAATGGTAGTCCTACTTGACAAAATCTGTATCCTATAGCCAAAGTGTAAAATACATTCTGCATTCCCAAAGTATAAATTATACCCTACGTATATACATTCTTTCATGTCTTGAATATTTAAAGTTCCAAATAATATGACTTTACAAAAACAATTCACTGAACTAGTGGATTCATGTGGAGCCGTTTCAGGCATGCCATGCAGATTTAAACTACGAAGTCCCTAATGTATGAATGACAACTTACTTACCTAATGTTAATGTAGTAGCTTAGGTATAAGTGCACTTTAGCTAAGTTTACGATTTATATGGAAACCAAATTTTTTATGGATCTGAAAAACCACTCAAATCGTTCAGGAATTTTCACAGATTTTTTGACACGTCATACTGCTTTGTATTTGCCACGAAGGCTTCAAAAAACAGTAATTAAAGTCGTGATTTTCCCCATATAAAATCAGGTATAAGTGCACTTTAACTAAGTTTACGTAAACTTAGCTAAAGTGCACTTATACCGATTAATTTTGTTTTGCTTATTTTCCGAGAGAGGACAGAGGGACAGGTGGTAAGCCCATCGCCTCACAGACCTCCGTCTGAAAACTAAGGTTTTAGATTTGAAAAGGTTCAGGAATTTTGTCCAGAAGCTCTAATTTAAGCTTGGAGTTCTTTTACATGCCGTAAATCAATGACTCAGGGCCCCCCAGCTTAAAGTTCATGCTTAGGATTTTTAAATCCTGAAAAATCCATCGACCGTGGCCGAGTTTGCTTGCACGACCTTTGGATCTAGAGATGGGCACATACCTCTACACCACTGCAGCTGATGCTTAAGGTTGTTACTTGTGGTAAGAGGCTGTGCTTTTAACAAAATTTCTCTTTTCTTCCAAAACTGTAAGTAAAAATTTCTATTCCATTTATTAAATACTGGGAAGGGAGGAACTTCCAGATAAAATTCAAAGCAGATGACATGAAGACCATAATGCAAGGTACTACTACCCCAGCAGTAATAAATATATAGAACACTGACTAGGGTGGCCATTTCTAAAATGTCAGAAAGGAGGACACTTCTTCGGTAATCTAGCATAGTATAAAACTTCGGGCATGGACGGCTGGACAGGTATAACCCTGACTAATTTTACTTAATAACTGCATTTATATAAACTAAATGATTATACACTGCTTTACTGCTTTTTGAAATGTACTGAAATTTGTTGACCCACTGAGGATGAAAAGAAGTCTTTCGTTTTGGCATTCTGGTAATTGAAGAAATACACGGCAAACTACAAAGAATGTACAATACAAATGGAGACTTGAACAACAATCAACAGTATGGCCAACGCCACATATTGCACCAAACAAAATATGATAGTACGCTATCATCGTATGGACAAGCGTGCCAACGTTAGGAATAGATTCAGATTTTTCCACGGCACCAATTAAACAAATGATAGTATCGACAAGCGTGCCAACCTTAGGATTGGCAGGAACATACGGCAAAATACAAATTTTATTAATACGCTTTACCGATCCATCAGTCTCGAAAAGGAGAACAAATCAACGTCCGGCATAAAGCTGCGCCAGATGGAGGACTGCTTAGCAAGAAGCCTTACAGTCCGGCCAAAAGCCGGACGTCTGGCCACCCTAACTCTGACATGGAATCTTGTTTCAAATGCTGTATCCTTCTGGCATAATGCAGTTTTTTTTAAATTTTATCTTCATTGATGCTGCTATCTACTCCTTTGTTAATACCAGATGTGAAGAGTTATATGATGGGATAAAGGAGTGTGTTCCATGTAATGTGTTAAATTCTGAGTTTAAGGATGTATTTTCCATGCGATAAGTTTGGAAGTGTACGCCATTTTATGGACTGTGAACTATGTTCAGATAATGTACCTTATTAGCCTATATGGGTGATTCTTCAAATACAGGAAAATTTGGAGTGTGTAAAATACAAATTTGTTATTTTGTTTAAAAAATCTAAAAAAAATTACTAAAATACTTCAGGGGTCACTTGATTATAATATGACACCAGCAGAGCTTAAATGTTTATATTGTTATTTATTTTAATTTTTTGAAAGCCATGTGAATGACATCCGTGTATATGTGGGTGGCAGAAGGCCACATTAATGACTAACTTTGGCAACAATATGCTTTTCTTTATGTGGTTTCATATTTTTCTCAGTGTGCTTCAGTTGATTTTGCACCAAATTTGCAAATTTGTGTGCATACTTCGGAATTAATGTAATTTTAACTAGACTGCGTTTTTATGGTTTTGAGGGGGGGGGGATCAAGCAGAAATTCACTTAATCAGTTTTAAGATTTTAAGTACAGGTCACAAACACCGCAGACACAATAGTACCCTACATCTATCATCTACCTGACTTGAGAGTCATCCACATACCCCTTCATGAGGCATGTGGATGATGCAAAAATCAGGCATGTGGATGACAAAAAAGGAGTTTTAGTGGTCTCAGCAAGCCATTTCTAAACCTCTGTAGGCTCAACTTCAGTCAGGTACTTTGAATTGGAAGGTTTATCATAGTGCATAATCAAAATTAATTAATATTCACTTTCTGCCTACTTTCTAGAAGTCATGTTAATGACGGGGAATAAAAGCGCTTTCCTTGAAAATGATACAAAGTCCTTTGTTAATCCCAAACTATTTGTAAGCAAGCAAAATTCAACCTTACAATTCAACCACAAGCTGCCCTGTTAGCTTTCTAACACTGTTGCCAGTTATACAAATTTCTCATTTCTGCAGAAAAAATTCTATTCTTTTCAGCCATGTGTATGACCAAAAATCCTTGGGACATTCTTTATGTTCATTAGGTGGGGTGACAATTTTATTTCATTTTATTTTTTAGGGGTTAATATTCTTCACACATTCATACTCATTGGCAGGAAAAAAGTTGAAAAGGAAATAACATTTTGTTTTGTGGAAAAATGCATTAGAATATACAAAACCGGGGTATGGGACAGGGCATGTGGATGACATTTCATTGAATTAAATTTGATTTTGAATATCAGAATTTAAAGTTAGTGACATTTGAAAGTGATAGTTGTAGTATGGTAGTAGTAGAAACAAACTTTTATTTTAATTTCTTTTAAAAGTTGAATTTGAAGGGAAATATCACTCCGGAACACAAATTTTCCCGTATTTGAAGAATCACCCATATGCTTAACCCTGCAGTGCTCGCGCGCTATTTTAGGGCATAGAAGCTCGCGGCGGCGTCTGAGAGACGCCGTTCGTGTTTTACGTCGTTTTTATTGTTTTATGTTGTTTTGAGTATTCATTTTGTTTATTGAGGGTTGTCATAGTTTACTTAATATTATTGAACATGTTTTTCATACATTTCTTAGTTAAAAATATGTGTATTAAGTCAATTTATTGAAAATGAACATTTAACTAATCATATTGGACACAAATCAATATTAGCACATTATGACTTTAATTAATTAACAATAAAACAATGCTGTTAGGCATGTAACTATTTTTAAATAATTTTAAATTATTATTGTCCTAAGACTGTGTAGGTATAACAACTTTTACTAGTTACTGATCTCTTCTTATTCCATTTCGAAACTTTGTCCCGCCCTACGAAATATTTAGGCTTATCACATTCACTATAATCATTATCATCATCTGCTTCTTGTTCAGTGTCCGTAGACTCACTTCTAGACTCTGCAATGTCTTCTTTAGGATCACTATCGCAATCAAGTTCTTTCTTCTTCTTCTAGCAACTTTGCGCTATCTTCCAATCATTTGGATTAGAAAGATTATGATATTTTTTCTCCTTTCCACTCATTGCCAAGCCTAAAGATAAATAATTTCCATCAGAAAAGATTGGTATTGTAGGTTTATGATCACTAGTTTCTGCAAGAAATTTGTTTTAAACCAGTACCTTACCTTGTAACAGTAAAGCTCGCGCGGCGTCTCACAGACGCCATCTACATTTTTGCAACAATAACGTCACTCCACTCTTGATAGACGAAAACTGGAGGGTTGCCGCTTGGATATGTTATTTAAGAGTAGTTGACCGAAAGGTAGATGGCAGGTCAGCACAATGGCCTCATAGGTATTCTAAATATGGCAAAATGAATCTGGTCTGGCGTCTGTCAGACGCCGCGCGAGCACTGCAGGGTTAAGGGCCACTTGTTCTTCATAGAATGCATTATCGGTAAGACATTTGTTTCCTGTTTGATGTCACAAAATAGGGCCTGGAATCAAGTATGGTATCTACTGATAACATTATCTCTGGGAAAGGCAGGGAGTGGATGAGTATCGGTACTCAGTGTTTGGATATTTTAATTAGTTTCCTCATGGAATCTGAATATGTCTCATTTTGTGGTTATGTTACAGATGCCATCTAATAGCTGGATTAAGAACTTCAAAATCATAAGCCAGAGACTTCTTTTTCGATTTGTAGAAGCAATAACAAATGTATTATTCTGGTTGGTGTATCATGGATCAGGAGAAAAAATGCCTCCAATTGAGAATCTTTTGCTCCTTGACACAGCATCTGCTCTTGCTCATAAAATAAGGACCAAAAAAGTAAGTTAGATATTCTGGTTCCAGAAAATTTAATTTGAAGGAACATTAGGATATAAGGGAAAAACTTAGGCCTACACTATAAAACTTGAGAAGTGTGACTCTTTTCACAGCACCTGCTGTAAATTGTCCTCATTCTCTGCCACATTTATGTATCATCTTAAAAAATCATTATTCACATGCAATAATTCCTCGACTACTGTTGCTCTAATTTTTATCTTAAGCTTTCCTTGAACTCTTCTACTGATTGAGCTTTCTCTTATACACCATATCCTTTAAGGAATTTTAGTGACTATTCATACAACATGTGTTTGATATTGACCAATAACATTAGCAATGCCTTGGATATTGACCAATCACAATCATTTATCTTATAATATGCTTGCTAGAAAAACATGAATGCAGTTTTAACTGATGAAATGTCAGCTGGTTACTGGAAATGTAGGTATCAATATGCAGTGATTAATACATCACATGCTTCCAGTGAACAGAATAAAAACACATTATTTTATACAACATAATTTATTTGGAAATTAAAATAATATAAATGTAAATTTATTGAAAACACAATTTCAGTTCGGTGCAATTATCTGAATTAGGTTAACTACTTTTTTTATATGCACTATCTGTAGCATTGGTTAGAATCTGGCAACTCAATTTGATTCATCAATCGCTGATTCATAGTATGCTGTGATCTCACAGCTTACAGATTGGTTTTTCTGTAATAAAGTAAGAAAGTAATCTAACTATTATTTATACAATCTATTTCATATTGTTAATGAAATAGTCTTAATAAATTCCACTCAAGATTTGAGTTTTATCAGATCAATTCGTTCCTGCTACTCAATCACGAATCTGTTGATAAATTCATAATCTCTCATGGGATTACTGATGACCAGGGCTTGGATTCTGATGACCTAAAATTGTTTGAAAAATGACCTATAAAATGACCCTAAATTTTAAAGAAAATGACTTAATAATTATAAAAAATGACCTAAAAACTGATATTTTATTTATAAAAAATTATTATTGTACTCACAAAGTTATAGACTAGTTTGTACATAATTGTAAAAACTGTAAATAATTGTAATGTTGTGAATGTTCTTTTCTCATGGAAATTTATACTAACACTGAGGCACTGGCGAGTCAAAATTTGGCATTTCCTTTTGTGGTCTGCCGGATTATTTTGTTGTTTAATTTGAGGGTAAACAGTAGTTTGCACTCTCAAATCCAAGCAGGTGGCAGACTCTGGTGCCAAGTCAATCTAGTAACAATAGTAATATAATACAAAATTTTGGTGTTTCTTTGATTCTCATTTCCGACTGAGACATGACAACACTTAACGCCGAATTTTTCCTTCTTGCATTAAACAAACAACACTTCAAAGACAGCACTGCTAGCGATGAAAAAAAAGTTAATACGCTCAATGTAAATACATTAAAATGACTAAATAAGGAAGCAAAAGGCACGAAAATGACAAAACAATGACATGAAATTGAAATAAATGCCCTAAAAATATAAAATTGCATAAAATGACAAAAAATGACCTAATAAATATGTATTTCTATAATCTAGAGGCCATGATAAGGATTTATCTACAAGTTGGAAATGTCTATGCAGCATCAATAAAAAGATGACATGTCATTAGAATCCGGGCCCTGCTAATGACCATTCCACTCGTACACAACGTGTTTAATATTGACGAATAACATTTAGCAATTCCTCAGATATAGACCAATCACCTATATATCTTGTATACCTTACTAGCTTAAAAGACCCGGCGTCGCCCGGGTTTTGTATTTTGTAATTGGAAATTAGCTTATGAAGGATTTTCAATTTTAAATTCTAGGTCCTTATAACTTATAGGCATTTATAATTTGAAATAGGAAGAACGACTTATTACACTCAAACTATTCCCTCAGAAAACGCTTGATATAATTTTTTATGGCTCATAGAGGATCTAGAATTTTGCATCCCATCGCTTGTACAGTGCACAGCAAGCCTGGTAGAGGTTTAAATAAGAAGAAACAGAAATTCCTGTAACATAAAATTGTAATATCGAGGCGGGAAATTTCCCACTCTTATGTTACCATAAAGCTGTTTTGGAGATGAAATTAAACAGAAAGCATTATCACTTTCATACTTTTCTCTCCAAAAACCTGCGATATAATATAATAATATACACATTACCATACCTCGTTTTGTTTTCTCTATGTCCAGGGTAGAGAAAGTTATGTGATTCCATTATTTTAGTGGATTTCATTCTGTAATATTTATTTATAACATGAATTATTTTGATAACTTCTCTTATTTGTCAAAAGTGCATTTCATTTGTTTTTTCCAAGCCCACCTGATACCATTTGGCAACAATATATTCTGTGATTTGGAATGGATAATTCTATGTAAAAAGGGATTAAGTATTTTCAAAAACATTAAATTTTTGGCATTTAGAATCAGAATTTTTCAAAATCCTTTCTTAGTGAGCGCCTACATTATGAAACGAAGGTACTGTCAAAATTCCAAGTCTCTACCTGTTATAGTTTAGGCTGTACGTTGATTCCTGTCATTCAGTCAATCAGTCAGTCAGTCATTCATTCAGTCAGTCAGGACAAAGCCTTTTATATATATAGAGAAGAGATACCAATCAGATATATATCCTTGGCCTCAGATCACA
Source organism: Ectobius pallidus (assembly GCA_964059195.1). Classification (NCBI taxonomy): domain Eukaryota; kingdom Metazoa; phylum Arthropoda; class Insecta; order Blattodea; family Ectobiidae; genus Ectobius; species Ectobius pallidus. Next base: position 117,602,218 of record CAXKWD010000006.1, read on the forward strand.
AGGATACAATTTTATCTGATGAAACATCAGGTTGTTACTGGACACGTAAGGCATCAACATGCCACGATTAATACGTCACATGCTACCTTTCAGCAGAATGAAATCACATTATTTTATACAATATAACTTGTTTGTAAATTGAAATAATATAAATATATCACAATTTCCATTCGGTCAAGCCAGTTTGTATGCTATTATTCTGTTCTGCTGTTAGTTTACCTGGATTAGGTTAACTATGTCTTATATGCACCATTGGTAGCATTGGTCACAACATTGTAACTTGAATCGATTCATGGATGGTTGATTCATAGTATGGTTTGGTCTCCCAGCTGTTAGTTTTATTTTTGTATAACAAAGCACAAAAGTAATTATTATTTGTATAATCCGTTACATTTTTGTTAATGGGATGATCTTAATAAATCCAACTCGAGTTTATGAGTTTCATCAGATAAATTTGCTCCACTGCTGCACAATCGTGAATCTATCAATAAACTCATAAACTCTTGTGGGATTACCTATGACTATCCCACTCATACGCCGCTTGTTTAATATTGACCAATAACGTTTAGCAATTCCTGGGATATAGATCATTCACGGCTGTTTATCTTACAATATTCTTGTAGGAATCAGCAGCATGGCATTTTATTGCGGTAAAATCAGCTCTCGTTACTGGAGACGCAAGTATCAGTGTGCAGTGATTAATAGTCACTGCTGCCACTAGGTGGCACAAAATCAGATTATTTTATACAACATAACTTGTTTGGAAATTGAAAAAATAGAAATGTACATTGATTAAGAACACAATTTCGATTCGGTGCAAGCCAGTTCATGTGCTTTTATTCTATTCTGCTGTTAACTTACCTGAATGAAGTTAACTATGTCTTATATGCGCACAATTGGTAGCACTATATTATATCACGGTAGCTCAAATCAATTCATGGATGGTTGATTCACAGTATGCCGTGATCTCGGAGCTGTTAGTTTTGTTTTTATACAACAAAGCACGAAAGTAATTATTATTTATATAATCCGTTACATTTTAGTCATGAAATAGTCTTAATAAATCCAACGAGTTGCCTCAGATAAATTTTCTCCTGCTTCGCAGTCGCGAATCTATCGATAAACTCGTCAACTCTCATGGGATTACTTATAATAAAAGTCAGAAGAAAGAAGTGAAATATGGGAAGCATAGTGACCACAACCCCTTAATGATTACGTCTTTATTTCTAAACAAACTTAAAATTTTAGTCATGGATTTATTTGCAGTTGAAAATAACAAGTAGTTCTCAGCTTAACGTAGTTTGTCAAAAATGGTGCCTTTATGAAATTAATGTATCTCCTAAAAAATACACATCCAATAATTCATTGCTCACTTGTTGCACACCTTACACGTAGTCTCTCATCGTGGAGTTGAGTTTCATTAAATTAAGTAAGGATTTTCTGCACTCTAATACCTGTTATATCAAGATAACAATCGGTTATAGACAAGTCCAAGCCTCTTCGAAAAAGAAAAAGTAATTTCAGGTTAATAACTTCATAGTTTACATATTTTTTAATGATGGTAATTTTCCAGGAGACTTGTACAATATTGTGGAAGTCATGACTAGGGCCCGAATTTTTAGGCTTTAATAAAAGATATTTTAGCCTTTTATTTTCGTGGAATAGCCCTTTTTAGGGTTTAAACAAACGATTTTAGGCATCTTAATAAAACATATAATGAACACTAGTATTAACACCAAAAATTGTATTATAATTTTGACTCAGTTATTCTATTTTTTTTTTTTTTTAACAAAATAAACAAGTAACTATTCCTTATGTTGGCACTCGAAAAACAGCTTAAACAATTGCGATATTTACCCTATTAAATTAAGTAAGGATTTTCTGCACTCTAATACCTGTTATATCAAGATAACAATCGGTTATAGACAAGTCCAAGCCTCTTCGAAAAGAAAAAGTAATTTCAGGTTAATAACTTCATAGTTTACATATTTTTTAATGAGGGTAATTTTCCAGGAGACTTGTACAATATTGTGGAAGTCATGACTAGGGCCCGAATTTTTAGGCTTTAATGAAAGATATTTTAGCCTTTTATTTTCGTGGAATAGCCCTTTTTAGGGTTTAAACAAACGATTTTAGGCATCTTAATAAAACATATAATGAACACTAGTATTAACACCAAAAATTGTATTATAATTTTGACTCAGTTATTCTATTTTTTTTTTTTTTTTAACAAAATAAACAAGTAACTATTCCTTATGTTGGCACTCGAAAAACAGCTTAAACAATTGCGATATTTACCCTTTGATGATACAGTTATTCAATACAACACTCAATTCACTTCCAATCTACAGAAATAAGCAGACTTGAGTGTCACGCATTTGTTCATTTAATATACTTCTCTCTCTTGGTTGCAACATGTCTTTTAAAGTTGAAATGATAATGGATTAGTTAGAGAATTCAAAGTATTGCAGATGGCTCAAGTTTCATTTCCTGCAACGACGAGGCAGTACATTTTCAAGTTACAAAGACAAGCATAGGCATAACCAGGCCGACCATATGGGGGGGGAGTTATAACATCCGCGGGGAGAGGGGGGTCCGGGGGTCCTCCCCCGGAAAATTTTAAAAATTAAAATGCACAATAACGAGTTTTAAGCTTCCGGGGGACCTCCCCCGGAAAATTAAAAAAAAATTTGATGCACAATAACGAGTTTTAAGTTCCGGGGGTCCTCCCTCGGAAAATTTTAAAAATTATGATGCACAATAAGCTTCCCACGCTTTATACTCTTAATAAGTAATTTATAAGCAGACTTAAAAAAATTATACAATTTTCCTTTTTTTAATCAATGGGGGGGGGGGGTTCAAACCCCCAAAACCCTGCCCTCGTTACGCCTCTGAAGACAAGTGACACATATATATTGTTAATTTCAGTTCGTTGTATAAGTTTATTTTTATTATGTCTTTTCTTAAAATGCACAAATCCACATAATTTTCCTTTGCATTAATTAGAATATCTGTTTAAAAATCGTGTTTTTCTGCAAAAGTCCTCTTTAGCCCCTAGTTTTTCAGCAAAAGTCCTCTTTAGCCCCTAGTTTTTCAGCAAAAGTCCTGCTTAGCCCCTTTTAGGCCCTTCAGTCTGATTTAGCCCTTTTTAGGTTCTTTAAGATTCATATGTTCAGAAGCAAGGGGCATAAAATGGAAAAGTACGTTAAAATGTTCTAATTAGGAAGCTGGGGAAAAAATAGGTTAAAACCTTCCAAATCCAGGCCCTACAATTAGTGGTTCCTACTTTTGTTGAATGCACAAGAAAGAACTAACTTAATATTGATGTAAGGAAGTTGGCCATTGAAAAAAAATTCTAGAGAGAAAAAGCAGAGAGCAGAAATTAAGAGCAGAGTCCCAATGAGCAAAGAAATATATACCGTATACACACTTTAATCACTGTGTCAGTTTTGTTGGACAATCTAAAACACTAAACTAAGATTTTCATATAATTACCATTAACCATCTAAGTGGTAGCCAGCAGTCAGATTGCTGACATAGTAAGGAAAACAGAGAATTATAACCATCATTCCAAAACCTTTTTTATAATAATTATAATTAATAATATTATTCTATCTTTTTATGCACAATATTTGAGACAGGAAGGAGGTGCACTATGATAAGCCAGTGATAGTGTAAAATAAACTAAAATCCCTGGCAATTCATGCCCTGAAGGGACTAGGTGTATAAGCCACGCAGGCATTCTTGGGGTATGTCCTTGATCAGCACACCCTGGATGCAAGCTATTAACTGGTGATCCGGCGGGGAAGTACCATAAACAGAACATATGACATGTTGCACTGAGTTGCCAAGTACAGTTCTTTCTGGAATCATAGTACAGCAACAAATGTGTAGTGTTATCAGTTGTAAATTTAATCCACGTTTTCTATGTGTTTTATATGTCATTCGTTGGGTAAGAACTAATTGAATATGCCTCCTGTTATTTCTAAACTTATTGGCAAGACATTCCAATTATTGCCAATGTTCATAATTTTCTTTAAACATGTCTATGAGTGCACAGAATTTTGTGAATGAGTGTCTCCTGAGTAGTGTCACGCTGAAAGACAACAAGGTGCTCTGTGGAGCGATAGGCTGTCTATGCAGGGAGAAGGGTGAAGGGCTATTGGTAAGTCACTTACTTCAAAGCTTTCGTTAATAAGTTCCATACCCCAAAATTGCCTGTGTAACTTAGACTATCCAACAGCTGTGTCATCTACCATAGGCTGATGGCAGGATTGGGGGGAGAGGGCATGTGGTCATCATGCTGATACCCAAGGCCATTAACAATTGTTTCTGTGACCGGAGCCACTACTTCTCAATCAAGTAGCTTCTCAGTTTGTACCACAAGGCTGAGTGCACCCCATTCCAGACTGTCCTACACCAGATAAATCTGAAGAGGATCAAACCTGGGCCTCCGGATCCATAGTCAGTAATGCTAACCTCGAGATCACACAGGTGGTCCCATAGTCAGTAATGCTAACCTCGAGATCACACAGGTGGTCCCAATGATAGTCTGTCTACAGTAAATTAGTGTAATTCTAGCTTTTTCTTTTTCTTTCTTTCTTTCTTTCTTTCATTCTTTTTTTTTTCTTTCTTCCATTTCTTGCTGCAGTATTAATGTTTTTCTTTCACTGTGCCTCATTTCCAGGTCACAAGTGTGGAAGTAGTAGAAACTTTTATTGCCAGGATAAAGGAAGTGAACCCCATCTTAAACTGTGTCGTTGATGAGAGATTTGAAGATGCTTTAGATGATGCACGCAAAGTTGACAAGTTGATTCAATCTGGAACTAAGACAGTGCAAGACATCGAAAGAGAGACTCCTTTCCTTGGAGTACCCTTTACTACTAAAGACTGTTTAAGAGTAAAAGGTAAATAATTGTTCCTGTATGGTATAAAGACTTAAGGGGTGCTGATGTTCTCTGATGATTTAGAATTCGACTTCTTATATGGATAGGGAAGTAGTGAGGATAGAGCAATGTTGAACAGTATATTAAACACTTTATATTGTCTGTTCACTATTTATACCAGTAACTCTTTATTCTGAGTTGCAATATATCATAAATATTGTACACGAATATCTTAAATTAGTGATTAACTGTCATATTAATTGAGCCAAAACACAGTATGTACCAGTGACTCCAGAATATATTGTAGAGTGGCATAGGACACATGAGGGAAGGATTGCAGGACAGGCCATGATGTGCAAAACATGACTTAAGTTACCACATTCATGGACCTTTATTTCATAAATAGTGGGTGGATTTTAGCATAGTTGCATTCAAAATCATAATAATGCTATCAGTTTTTAAATGTGTGTCAAGACATTTGGAACCAAAAGTCAAGACTTCATGGTGCATTATTTGTATATGCAAGATGTTAGTGAATGTATTGACATTTAATGTATATAAAAGTGTATATTTGTAATTTTTTTGTGAAATGATACTCAAAGCAAGATTATTAATATTGAAAATGGAAACGAGGTATTGAAATACATTCTAGTTATATTTAATTTATTATTTATTTCAAATTAACAACAACGGTATATCTATGTGAGCAGTTCCACATCTATCAACAAAGCGTTCATAACTAACTAATTAAATGCCTTATTTATTCTTCACAAGTGTGTGGGGATAATATAACTGACCATAATTAAGATCAAATTATTCACATATGAATAAAATTCTGACAGTTTTTTGAAATGTTATAGTGTTATTGAAATGGACGATCTGAAAAAATGTTGCTGACATTTCAGCACTAAGCTTGAAGTTCACTGCCTAGCGACAATAAGTTAATCATATAGGTAATTTTATGCTTTCTGCTTACTAATGCAGCAGTTATCCAGAAGACTGCATTTGATTATTCTGACTATTCCACTCATATGCCTCCGTTTGAGATTGACCAATAAAGTTTAGCAATTCCTTGGATATAGATCAATCACGGCCGTTTATGTTGTAGGAATCGCGAGGATGGCATTTTATCAGGTAAAACCATCTGCTCATTACTGAACACGAAAGAATCAGTATGCAGTGATTATATGTCATATGTTGCCATTAAACAGCACGAAAACAGATTATTTTATACAACATAACTTGTTTGGAAATTGAAATAATATAAATGTACATCGGTTAAAAACACAATTTCAATTTGGTGCAAGCCAGTTCGTGTGCTTTTTGTTAGCTTACCTGAATGAAGTTAACTATATCTTATATGCACAATTGGTAGCACTGGTCACAGCATGGACATGGTAACTCAAGTCGTAGCACTGGTTACAACTTGGACATGGTAACTCAAATCGAATCTCGGAGCTGTTAGTTTTGTTTTTATTCAACAAAGAATGAAGGTAGTTAGGCCTATTATTTGTATAATCCGTTACATTTTTATTCATGGAATAGTCTTAATAAATCCAACTCGAATTGATGAGTTTCATCAGATAAATTCCCTCCTAATGTGATAAACTCAACTCTTGTGGGATCACGTATGACAAATCAGAGGAACTTTGACTGTATATTGAATTTCAGTTCAGCTTAGTTCTACTGTAGTAGCAAGAAGATTTTAATTGTAAGTAGTTTAGTCATAGAGGCCTAAACAAAAATGTACCAGAAGCGTCCTTTGCTGCCTTTGTTGCCTTTCAATGTAAGTAGTCTATGAGAGTTTTTTATCTCAGTTTATCATGAATTAAAACATGTAAGGGATTTAGATACTTATGTATCAATCTTCGTCATTAATTGTAAAATGCTTAAAGTTTTTTGTGCATTAACAGTGTATATTTTGTTTTTGCTGCATTCATACTGGTTTTTTAGTATGTGCATGCATTCTTATTTAACGATTTTTTGTCCTTATCAATCTGCTGTTACTCCTAATCAACAAAAAATGAAAGGAATGACCATCAACTGTGTTTCATGTAGACCCAAAATTTGGTTGTCAACTTTTTATCATGTTTGAACTCCCCATCTTTGGATACTTCCCCCGCCCCTTTTTTTTCTGTCTTCCTTAGTTAAGTAAATAGTCTCTTCCAAGGCATATGTTCTCCTTTCTTAGGGAAATAACTTTTAACTTGCCTTATACTGGTGAGGTTTGTGACTTAAATCTTTGCACTATACTTTATGTTATTTGTTATGTACTTCTGGAAACTTCTTATCACTATGCATATTCCATTTTCATATTCTTTTTAGTGGAATCCTCACACAATTAGTCTCTTAGTCTCTTCATTAATATTTAAGGAATTGGGAAATCCTAGTATGTAAATGTACTAACACAGATTTTTAATTTTGATTCAAACTGAATTAGGAAATGAAAATTACTTTAAAAATCGTAGTTTACATGACAAAGAACTGTTACTTTCTGAAGATTTCTGTATAAAAAGTAATGTTTTTGTTTTCTCTTTAATAATTCACAGCCTAAATTCTGTTTCATCTGAAAATTATTATAGAAGAAAAATTCCTCCGACACTGAGACTCTAACCCAGGACCTTCAGCTATCAGTGTCATCGCTCTACCAACTGAACTAGCCGAAATTTGATTCACAGTGCCAGATGGAAACTCTCTCCTACGATTAGTTACCCTTAATGGTCTACCACACTGACAGACAAGTTATGTCATATGCAGTACTGTGAAGCACAGTGACCAGGCTTCCACTCTTATTGTACAGTAACATTCAAGATGGATACATGCATTCATGAACCACGGCACGGATCGTTTGAGGTCCTGGGTTCGAGTCCCAGTGTCTGAGAAATTTTTCTCCTGTAATATTCTCATGAAGTGTCCAAGAGAGATAGTAATCTGTGGTTCATGAATGCATGTAGCTGTATCATCTGCTAACTTCTAAATTTTCGGTAGGAAGAACTGTTTTTAAAATTTAAAAATTACATATGTCTTGTAGGGGTATACTTAGTAAAAATATATGTATTGTAGCCTTAACCCGTTATTAACTGAAATTGGTATTTTTTTTTTTAATAACTTCCATGAGAGATTACGAATTTATCAACAGATTTGTGACTGAGCAGCAGGAGTGAATTTATCTGATGAAACTATATAGTAAGTAGCTTTGAAGTACCAAAAGTACCAAAGTATTCAAATCAAGTGATGTAGCTGTCTGCACAGTCAGATGCAGTAAGCTTGACAACAATCAGTTACTATCATTGATGTGTAGTCGATGCAGCAAAACCTTCCAGAAACAAGAAGTCAGCTGTATATGAAAAATTTTATAGCAGGTCATATTGATGTAACATAGGCATTCTACAAACTTTCCTAAAATGCATTGCACTTACTTGCATTTCTCTACTAAGAACAAACCAGGCCTGCTACATGAGTGGATCGAAAAGTAACACACAATAATTTTTTTTTTTTTTTTTTTTTTTTTTTTTACAAAAAGTTTAATAGGTACAATTACAAACAAATGAAGGTTATCGCGGCCAACTTCAAAGAATGCACACCACCTGGAGACATTGCTACGGTCCATACAGTCATCTTCATATATACACACATGTCCCTGTGAATTTCACTCGGGCTATGCCCTTTAGCCCATAAAAATCATACTACACCTCGCTGAAGAAATTCCTGGCCGATAAATGCTTTGAGTCAGATGCAGAAGTGAACACAGCAGTCCGCAGATGGCTATACTCCAACCGAACGGACTTCTATGAACAGGGTATTTTGAAATTGGTATCACAATGGAAGAAATGTGTTGAGAAACTTGGCGACTATATAGAAAAATAGACAAAAGATGTCCCTTCATGTGTGCATTTGTTTGTAATTGTACCTATTAAACTTTTTGTAAAAAAGAAAATTATTGTGCGTTACTTTTCGATCCACCCTCATATTAAATCCATCTGTTGTTTTATGCTCTTGAAACAATATTTGCTTTTCCTTTTTTCCATTAAGTTGACACAAGTTCTCTATTTCTGTTTATGTATTGTTTTCAGTTGAGTGTAATTTTATTTATTGCTTTTCACTTACTCTAGTAGTAAAAAAATAATTAAAAATTGCATTATACTATTTTTGCTTTTCACTTACTCTAGTAGTTTAAAAATTGCAATATACTATTTTTTAGGATTGTCTCATACAGCTGGAATATACTGTAGGAGAAATGTGAAAGCTGAAGAAGATGCAGATGCAATAGCATTACTTAGACAAGCTGGAGCAATTCCCTTAGCGATAACAAATGTATCTGAAGTTTGCATGTGGTGGGAGAGCAGTAATCCTGTGTACGGGCGCTCCAATAACCCTTACAACACTAATCATATCGTAGGAGGGTCTTCTGGTGGAGAGGTAAGCTACTTATGTATTACTCTAAGAGGACAGTGTCTCAGATATACTGGTAATTTTGTCTTGAACATATTTATTATGTCCATTAGATAGATTCTGATAAAGTGGGAAGAAAAATCTGCATACTGGTACGGTAACCAGATTCTTTTAAAGAAACATACATTACTAGTGGTAAAAATGTAAGACATTATAGAAAACGTTAAATGCAGGAAAATTAAACTCCAAAACTAAATTACCACTAAAACATGAATGCATAGGTTTTGTATTTTCTTTATACTTCTTCGCTAAATTGTCAGGAAACTTACATTTTCTCTTAGGCATCATAGCACACGTTTTACAGCTGAACGACTAAGTATAAAATTCTTACTACCACACTCAACAACAAACAAAATGCGAATGCACATTGCTGTCTGTTATTGCAACGTCTTACTTTTGCTGTTACAACAATAGCTAAGAAAAACTATAGCGTTTGGCGGTAATCGATATTGTTACGGAAGACTGCAAATATATTTTTATAATCTTTCATTAGTTGCTAATCCATTTTAAACTAATGAATGTTTACAATTATCAAAATAGATTTTTCAGAAATTCCCCCGGACATATGCTTAAAATATACGGGATATCTGGGATTTTCCTGCTACAAAGGCTACTGGTTCTGTTCATTTATCTTCCATCCCCCCCCCCCCTCCTAATTAAATGTGGTTCAGATGTATAAGACATTGTAAGTAGATAAATTTAAGAACAGTCAGACATAAATAGAAGAAACAAATTTCAGTTACCTGTAGCTTATGAAATTAAATTAATTAATTTTTATTTATTGTTTTTAATCAATTTAATTGATAGAAAATGTAATTTTTAATAGTCACTATTTAATTTCAGGGATGTCTTTTGGCTGCAGCTGGTTCACCCCTTGGAATTGGTTCTGACATTGGTGGCTCCATCAGAATGCCTTGCTTTTTCAATGGAATTTTTGGTCATAAACCATCTAAAGGTAAGAGGTTTGGTTTAATACTCAATACCCTGATCTGATGTTTTGCCATCTCTTAAAACATTAATTTGTATTGGATATGTTCTTAAAGAAAATTATTTTTTCTTTAATATTAAAGAAAATATTAGACTTAAAAATATAGATTACTATACAGTGAAATCTCGATTCAACGATTTCGCAGGGACCAGAAAAAAGTATTGTTGTAGAGAGAGATATTGTTATATCGAGAATTTACAAAAGTAGTACTATTCGCACACTTTATCTTGAGCTTCACACTCCATAATGCTGAAAACCGTCCATATTAAGAAGGCCTCGCTCGAAAAAATGAAGATCGCGACCCGTTCCCAGTATTGCCATACCCAAAAACTTCCCGTTGAGGCATTCTTGAGCTACCGTCAATTTTTTTTATTTGTTTACATCATATTATTCTGAAAATAACAGAATAAATCCAGGGATATTAGAAGAACAGTACTGGTGTTGCGGAAATGGTAAATATTTTATATTTTATATTATTTATTGTAAGAAAACCCCAACGAGCAAAGCTCACCTTAAGGGGCTATATACAACATGACATGCATTGTGATACATAAATTTTCAATTACAAATAACTTATAAATATACAAGAGGTGCATAAGTGACAACGAAGTTAAAAATAAAGATTCTTTAAACCAAGAAGTATCGGAAATCAGCGAAATAATGAACCAAATAAATGAAATGGGAAAAGCAATTTAATGTGTTTCAAGCTGAATCTGTCGGTGGAGAAAAGAACAAGTCAAGTTTTATTATTTCATTGTATGAATTGTGTTGTATTAATTACCTACATACTTTCGCGAAAGGCATTTAGTTAAATTACATCAATTCAGGCATGTGAAAGTGCGTATTCAAGTAGGCCTACATGTATAATGCTACGACTTTTAAACGATTTTCTATATTCTGAAGACCGGGAGAGAAATTGTCTAAATAGGCCTAAATATATTACTTTATTCATTTCTCCAGCGATATATTCTACTATAATATCTGAATCAATATAAAATCTTTAGTTTGTTAGCGAGAGTTGAAAGTGCTACAAATTACAGTTAGTTCCATTATATACCAGCATAAAACTACACACGTTATATTTTCTGGTAATTGGCAACCCTTCAGAAACAACGTCAATTTCAACTCACCGCCTTCTGCAATAGCCAATCTCTTATACTGCATGCAATATCAGCTCCCCTCACCCCCGCATTTTTTTGGCTCAAGATAAAGTGTGAGCATAATATAAGCCTATAGGAAACAACTTCTATAATTGAAATTCTTTAAGTATTTAGGGAAGTAAATAATTTTAACACAACTGCTATACTGTACTGTATTCACTCCACCCTTAAATTATTACACTAAGAGCAAACATATTTTACATTGCATTATAGCACAGCACCTTGAAGAACAGGATGGCTCTTCATTTTTGCCCCTGTTTGTAAAAGTCAGAAATGACAGTCTGTTTAGCTTTTTTTTTATGGACAGGGATACACACAATGCCCTTATTGATTTGAGGCCAACTAAATGGCATTCTGGTACCGATGGAACACTCAACAGAAAATTCTGCAGAGCTTTGCAAGAGGCAATGGCTTCGAGTGCAGTTAAGGTTGGTAGATGCACACTTTGTTCTACCTCCTCTTCTTCCCCTTCTTCATCTGCGCCTGCTTGTTTTGGATTTCCTCAACAATGTTTGAGAACGCCTGGTGGTATACTGGGATTGTGAGTCAGTTGGAGAATTTAATGTTGTACCAGCACGTTGCCATGATAGCTCAGTTGGTTAGAGCATCGGCACGGAGACCTGAAGATCCTGGTTTAAATCCCAGCTATGGCATTGAATTTTTCATTCTGACTTCACCTTTCCATCTTAGCCTACACACGGCCAGTGTGAAAGAATTATCATTCCAGTGTTTTCTTCCATTTATCATTGTACCGAAGAAAAGGCATTTCACGGGATTCTAAATAAATGCAATCTTAATGGAGAGGTTTATCGTTATTAAGAGTATCGTAAAACGGAGGGGAATTTTACATTATGTTAATGGAAAGAATGCTGGGACCAAAATATTTTAACGTTATAAAGAGTATTATTGTTATATCAATAAAGTAATTAGATATTTTACTATGTAGGTCTATAAAAATATCCTTACATAAAAAATAGCAGTTATTAAAGTGGGCCTAAATCATATAGTATAATAGTATAGTAGAAGTAAAATATTTATTGACTTTGCACTCTCTTTTGTGACCAATAACATTTCCTTGGTTGAACTAGTGGTAGATAATAAATCCGTCAAAGACCCAGTAGAAATCTCGCAAGATTTAAATACTTATTTTGTGAATATTGCTCAAAACTTGGTTAAAAATATACCCAGAAATAATTATTCTTATAGACCTTCATAGAGCATCAGTCCAATTGAAAGTATATTTTTTAGTCCTACAAATGAATATGAAATTCTAAAAATAGTAAGTGGTCTAAAAATTATGGGAACCGTACAAATGGTTTTCTAACTAACAAACTTATTAACAGCTGAATTTGGCCAACCCTCTATATTGTCCAATTTGTAAATCTATCTCTAAGCTCGGGAATTGTACCTTCTATATGTAAAATTACAACAGTAGAACCAATTCAAAAGGAGGAAATGACAAAGACCCTAGTAATTATAGACCAATTAGTATTTTACCGGTCCTCGAAAAAGTTGTTAAAATAAGACTACAAAATTTTTTACTTAAGAATACTGTATATACTGTGTTGCAAAATGATGGACAGAGTTTCAGCGTTGTTTAATTTCCCTTACATGCAATATATAGGAACAAACCTTACATGGGATTAAAGAGAAACTCTCTGAGTTTTCATACTATACCTTATAAATGTTCAAAGTGAGCACCATTCGTCACACGACACACATCTAGTCGATGGTCGAATTTCTCCCAAACATTGGTCAGCATAAAGTGATGTACTCAACAACAGCAACAATCCTTCTTCTCAAGTCTGGCAGGTCTACGGGTAGCAGTGGTACATACACATGGTCCTTCATGTACCCTACAGAAAGAAATCACAAGGTGTGAGGTCGAGAGATTGTGGAGCCATCAGGAGTAAACCATGTAATTTGGATCGGCACGTCCTATCCATTGTGTAACCAATCTCGCACGTTATGAAGAAAATGAGGAGGAGCACTGTTTTGTTGCCAAATGACGTCTTGAGGTTTGAACTGATTTTACTGAGGGAAAAGATCATTCTGCAGCATATCCAGGTATGCAGTGTCTGTCACTGTTTTTGCATTGAAAAAGAACGGCCTGTAGACATGTCTGACTTCTTGTTGAGACATGTCACAGAAGACATTGACCTTTGTGGAATCCCTTTCATGTTGCACTATTGCATGTGGATTCTCCTCCCCCAGATATGCACATTATGTCTATTCACCTTGCCACTGATATGAAAACTAACATCATCACTAAACACAAAATGGCTAAACAGTCAAACGTTTTTGTTGCATTTCAATGCAGAAATTGTCTCATACCACTAGGTCTGCAGGTTTTAGGGATTGCAGTAGCTGCAAATAGTTAGGCCCCATATACAGCCGTTTTCATAGAACTCTCCACATTGTGATAGGAGGGATTTGTAGTTCATTGCTGGCACGCCACACAGATTTCTGAGGACTATGTATGAAAGCTGTTCTGATATTCTCAGTTTTTTCATTTGGCACTTGTAGACGTCCAGGACTCTTCCCTTTACAGATTGTTTCAAGCTGTTTATACTATCAGTGAATGCTCTTATCTGTCAATTTTAAATAGCCATCAAAATCTTGCTATACTGTAACAACGGAACTGAACTTCACAAACTGCAACACAGAAAATGACTTTTGCATGGGAGCCACCATTTTGAAATTTAACACGGTGATGCAATAATGATGAGAAACAAAATCGCTGCATTCAGGATATGAAACTTTCACAGTTTTTTCTTTCACAAAGAATCATACATCTACTTCAGTTTGTAAAGCAATACCAGCTACTTTAAACCCCATCAATCATTTTGGAATACTGTGTATTCTTTCATCCCATGCAATATGGGTTTACATAAAAAAGCAGTACAACCACTCCTCTATTTGACATTCTCGTTCAAATATAAAAATCCGTTGATAGAAATAGCTTAGCAATAGGTTTATTCTTAGACTTAAGAATAGTATTAGACACTGTAAACTATGATATATTACGAGAGAATTTGAATTGCATAGGGGTAAGAAGATTACTGTTGACATGGTTTGAAAGTTATTCGAGTAATCGAAAGCAATATGTTAGTCTAAATCAATACAATAGTGAAGTAACATCTGTAAAGATCAAGGATCTATCCTGAGTCCATTCCTCATCAATATATATGTGAACAATTTGTTTAATCATTAAAATTGTTTGGTAAAATGCTTTTGTATGCTGATGACACAAATATTTTCTATGCAGGAATACAGAAAAAGACCTAGCATATCAAATGCAACGTGATGTGAATGACACAATCAATTGGTTTAACTATAGTAAGTTAACAATAAATGAAGGTAAAATTAAAATCATGTTATTTTAGAAAAGATTGCACAAACTTCAAACCAGTATAAACTTAAACATAAATAATAACACTATAGAGAGAGTTGAATTTATTTATTTTTTAGGATTAATTATCGACAGTATCCTTTCTTGGGAATCTAAAATTAAGAAGAAAATACTCCAGTAGTCGATATAATGAATTAACAGATTACCAACTCAGTTGGTGTTAATCTGATGATTATGAATGACGATGGTCTTCGAAACTAGTTCAAGGTATTTATACAAAAATTGAAGTATACGTGCTAGACCCAACTCAATATTATATCCTTTATAATATAGCTTCACTGTGTAAACTTCCAATGTATGTTTGAAAATAGAGCAATTAAAATTATATTCAGTATCCCCATTAGAACCTATACTAGTGATATATTCAAAATTTCTGGAATCAAAACATTTTCTATCTCTAAATGCAACAATAGTTAGGGCCCTGATTTATTGGAGAAATAAAATGGCTGATTCTATTTTGGTGGGTATTTCGTGAAATAAATTACTTATACTACATTGGGAACATTGCGCAATGATAAACTTTGGTTGTTTATTTACATGAACTAATACCCCCCCCCCCCCATTTCCATATTCTTCTGGCCTTGTATGAACTGAAGTAACTTTCGATTTAGACATGATTAGAGTTATTGTTCAAATATAATGACGAGAAATATTATCGTAATTTCTATTAAACACCATCAGATAGCCATTTGCAAACAGAAGTGCCAACCACACTACTGTGGATAACAAACATTCTACACTCTTCTGCTGTAATCGATCTTAGGCATCGCAAACTTGGCAAAGACAAAGCAGGAAAGGAGTGTACTCAACAGTACAAACCAGATCACAGACAATCTTTGCGTAAATTCTGCAATCTTTGTAATCGATCACAAATATCGATATATCGGTAAATCTTCGACAGCCACAGAAACAGCAGAAAAAAAAGCATGCTGCTAAGAAATAAAAAATACAGTACACCAAAACACAATATTGTGATTTTAAGGCACATTTTCGTGCTCATTTCTCACTTTACGGACAGAAGGGGCGTATTTCGCGCTTATAGACACATTTTGCGGAATCGAGTAAATTTTGCGATAATTCGTGGATTCAATTCAGTTCATATTGGTATTTTAAGCATATAAAAGCTAAATATAGCTAAGGGAGGTTGTTTTATAAAATTTCGCGCTTATCGTTGTTACCAAAAAATACGGCCCCTAACAATAGTTAGTAATCATTTATATTCTATCAAACATAAACTTTATTAAATCCAACACCACCTTAATTACACCTGAAGGTGTTCATCTCTATAACATGAGACAAATCAGTCATCTCTTTGTAACCCATAGTGAATCCACTATGTATGGCCTAAAAGGAATATTACCTCATGCTGTAAAATTGTATAACATTTTACCTGAAAGTGTGTCCAGTTCTGTTAAAAATTTTAAACCAAAGGTATTATATTTTTTAGATGTTCAACTTACTTGAATCAATAAGATAGATATAATATATTTCTCTAAAGTTGTTAAAATTGTATCTGTACATTTCAAAATTGGTGGGTATATGTGAAGTGTGTGTTTTTTTTTTTTCTTCTTTCTGGTGGGCCTATGTAGTTATGTTTGTTACCGGTAAATTTTTGTTATAGGCTTAAGATAAATCATAGTATGTAATAAATATTTTCTTTGAACCAATGTAGCCTATATATGTCACCCTTAACATGAGGTTTGCTTTTTGGGGTTGTATATATATTAACTTAATGTGAAAATAAAAATATTTTCTTGGCCTAGGAAATCTAAATCTATTGAATAATCGAAGCAATTATTTATTCATTTAATATGTGTGATGCTGAAATGAAGATACTTAGGGATCATATTTTTTGCTAAAATAAAATGGCTGATTTTAATGTTAACTTCCTTCTGTTTCATGGGTATTTCACGAAATATAATATTTTATACAGTTATCCTTATGGGGATGCCACAGCACTCTGCATGCTGTGTTCTTTTTTAGAACCACAAAAAATGGTCATATTAATGTTCTTTATAAGCTACAGAATTCATACATAACTCAGTTTGTTGCTAAAAAACATGCAAAATTAAAGAAAAATCGTGAAGAAGTGGGTATTTATGTAACCTGAAAATGGCATAATTTATATGCACCAAAGTGCCAACTATTGTAGAATGTAGATAAAATATGAAATCTGTTGAATCTACACTCTTTGCTTCAATCTAACAGAGGCACCTCCAAACTTGGCACAAAGATAGCAGTCTTTGCGGTAATTGATCACTAGTATCGATAACTTCTTGGCAGCCATTGAAATAACAGAAAAGGAAGCATGCTATAAGAAATTAAGTAAAAAATCACACTAAAACAAAATGTTACAATTTTGAATCAAATTTCACACAAATTTAGACATTTTGCACAATCAAATTTTGTGGATTCAATTTGCTTAATGTTGATACTTTATACATGTTCAAAGCTAACTATAGCCAAGGAAAGCTGTTTTGTCAAATTTCACTCTTATTGCTGTTACAAAAAAAAAAATACGGTCCCTAAGAGAAATTTGGTAAGATCCCTAAATTTATTTGACCTGAAGGTTTT
Organism: Ectobius pallidus; assembly: GCA_964059195.1. Taxonomy (NCBI): domain Eukaryota; kingdom Metazoa; phylum Arthropoda; class Insecta; order Blattodea; family Ectobiidae; genus Ectobius; species Ectobius pallidus. The sequence goes on from CAXKWD010000006.1 coordinate 117,619,690, forward strand.
ACATTAATTTTTTTTTTTTTTTATGGTAGACCTACATACCAGTTTCTTTCATCAACCTTCAATAATACAAATCTTAACATGTATATGTGAGGAAGTTTGTGCAACATGTTTTGCACCAGTTATTTAGATAATCCATGCAATCCCTCCCTTCATTATCAGGAATAATCGTATGTATAATTTTTTCTTTCTTTTTAATTTCAGGTATTGTATCAAATCGTGGTCAATATCCAGTACCTTCAGAGGAACAAGATACTTTTCTAGGAGTGGGCCCCATGTGCCGATTCGCTGGCGACCTTTTACCAACAATGAAAATTATTTCTGGAAAAAATGTTGACAAACTTCATCTAGACGAAAAGGTTGACAGGCATTCATTTTTGTCTTATATTGCTCTCAATCCTATCATTTGTGTGTGTTCTTCTGTCTTTGGATTTTCTTTATGGTAAGAGCTCTGCCATCGCACTTACTTTTACAAGAGCACTTACCTCTGCATTGAATATCTCTCTAATTTCATTTCTTTTTGCTGTCTTTTCCTAATTTATTATATCTTTTTAAGAGTAATTTAATGTACAGTTTGCTGAAATGTGAATATTTGCAGTAAATATCTATTAATACTCAAGATGAAGATTTTACACACATACTTCACTAATTACAGAAACTAACCTGAACATGTTTTGAGCCTGCCTCTAGACTCATCCTCAGCTATACTCCATCTGAGGTTGGGACAAGTTGTGTATTGAGCAGACTTATTTCAACTTTAATGGTAGATTTTACCAACAGAGATCAGGCTTAGCAATGGGAAACCCATTATCACCTTTTTTGGCCAATTTATATGTGAGCTCATTGGAAATTCATGTAACTTCTGCTTTCCCTCACATGTTTAAGATCTGGTATAGATATGTAGATGATATCTTTGCCATAATCAATGAGAAACATGTCCAAGATGGCCTCAAACTTCGTAATCTACAGGATAGTGCACTAAGCTTTACACTAGAAGTGCAAACAGATAACATCCTTCCTTTCCTGGATCTTAAAATCATAAAGAACAATAAATTGGAATTTGGAATATATAGAAAACCTACACATTCAGATTGTTACATAAAATAATAATAATAATAATAATAATCTTTATTGTCTTTCGACCTTAATTACAAGGTATTAGACATAACTATAGATAACTTATGGATTTGCAGTGTACCAATGAAACAGTTTTTTCAGAAATCATTTAAGTTATGAATACATTTATGAATTAGATATTTTTTTAGTTGTAATTTGAATCCCTTATTAGTGCTAATTTCTTTAAGGTTGCTGGGTTGTTTATTATAAAAAAATTCACCTGCTACATATGGGTCTTTATTACAAGACCCATTTATTATTAAAAGCAAATAGTTACAACCCCATGGGCCACAAAGAAGCAGTACTGAATAGCCTGGTCCATAGACTTATCAACATCCCTTTAAGTAAGACAGAGTTTGACACAGAATACAGTACCACAAAATTATTTCCATAGCTGAGAATAATGGATTTCATAGGGACCTGATCTTAAAGAAAATAAGAAAATGCAATCAACAAAAACAAATTAAATTAACAAATATAATTGTTGTACAAATACAACAATAGTCCATAAGATATAAAGAATTATTCATTAGAGTTGAAAAATTAATTATACATCCTAAAACTTCTTTTATACAATAAATTATTAAAAACACAGGTACTCAAGGTAGACCTTTTCACACATTAAAAATTAAAACATAAAATATATGTAGATTATTAGAATATTTAGTTAATTAATGTAGGCCTATACATAAAAGACATGTCCATACACAAATAGTTCACCTGTTATTCACACATGAAAGTCTTTAGACGAATGTTCAATATGCTTCTTCAAGTAGTAGCTAAACTTACTTAAAACATAGTATTAAAACTTCACTTCAATTGTTAAAATTATTACAGTAATAGCTACTCACAGTAGACCTACACATATAACATTTTATTCTTGAATACCGTCTCCTTGTGTGTTTGTAAGTGCTGTTATGCATCAGTTGACTCTTCTTCTTCTTCCAGTATCAATTTAAAACTGTTGGGGATGCATTTTGACTCTGTTGTGAGTCGTTTTCAACCCTTAGTAGTTAGTCCTTAGTTATGCTCTGGATAAACAGCGGAACTAAGCCATGCACTTGCTTCAATTTCTTGAATGGTAAGGTGTCATGCCTGATGTATATTAGAGGCAATAAGGAACTTAAGGATTCAGGAGATAATAATAATAATAATAATAATCTTTATTGTCTTTAGACCTTAATTACAAGGTATTAGACATAACTATAATATAAATTGTGGATTTTCAGTGAAACTAATGAAACAGTTTTTCAGAAATCACTTAAGTTATAAATACATTTATGAATTAGATATTTTTTAGTTGCAATTTGAATCCCTTATTAGTGCTAATTTCTTTAAGATTGCTGGGTAGTTTATTATAAAAAAATTCACCTGCTACATATGGATCTTTATTAATAGATTTCTTGTTGAAAACAACGCGATGGAAATTCCCTCTTTGTCTAGTTACATGGTTGTGTACATCTTTATTTCTCTTATTTTGTGATTGTGCTATTACCATTAATATGACTTTGTATATATAAATAGCTGCTACAGTTAGAAATTCTTCTTTTTGGAATGTGTCTCTGCAAGATTCTTTCAGACCTAAATTATATATTGTTCTAATGCAGCGTTTTTGTAGGATGAATATTCTGTTGAGGTTTGTCTTTGCAGTTGCCCCCCATAACTCGATCCCATATGTTAATTGTGGATATACTAGGCCATAGTACATTATTTTTAAAGTTTCCTTGCCTACTATTGAGGATAGGTGGGTAATTAAGTATATTAATTTAGATATCTTGTTACATATGTGATCAATATGGTTTGTCCAACTCAGGTGTTTGTCTACCACTATTCCCAGGAATAAGTGGCTATTACATTCTTCTATTGTATTTTCTTCAAAATTTACTATGATATTCTCTCATGCTTGTGATATTCCAATTCCTCTATATCTCAATATGAGCTAGTGCGTCTAGCAATTTGTTGAGAGCTTGACTCACTTTTCAATAGGCTCCTGCAGATAGGAGATCTCAATTTTATTAATGTATGTGGGAAAAATAGACTTAACAAAATCAATGACTCCATGACCAAAAGTTAGACAGGTAGGCAGGCAGACATCACTTATTTTACGGATATTAGTACCTCTGAATGAAATGGGCAAACTTGCCAATGTTCTCCTCTAGTTGTAAGTTCAGAACTAACTCCGAACAGCATCTAAGTAAGCTTTTCAGTTTCTCGAAGGAAAGGCAGAAATAACCATAAAGGAGTAGTGTGCACAAAGTATAGTAGCTTGTTCTACTATATAGTTGATGCTGGGTGATCATTTTAAAATTATTTCAATAAATTTCACGGGAATAGCTGGTAGAAACATTGTGCACAGGAAGATTCGATTATCATCCTCATTAAATACATTGAGATTCTTGAATTGGCTTAATCCTTCTTGTGGCACTATGGCCATAAAGTCAACTGTGCTTCTGTTAAAGTAAGCACCTGCCAGGAGCAATCAAAACATTCCATAGGTCTGTTACAAGTTCAGACCCCAGTTATCTGAAAATTCAGGAGTATCATCTTCCAAGAACCTATTGAGTAACCTATCCGGCTGCTGAGTCCTTACCCATTGGACATTGCAGGTTCAAATCCTGGAACCTGCCAGTATTAAGCATGTGTTTTCTTTGAGTTTTCCTCAGTTACAAAGGTATGTGCTGGATTGAAATTTACTTTCCACTTGCAGAAAACTCCCAACTATCCATGTTAATTCAGACCATGACATACACAAATAATAAAAAAACTCAGATAATCCAAATATTAGAAATAACCAGGTGCGAGATTTTGAATTTTATGCACTTCGTTATTATATTTCCATATATCAAAATTAAGTGTGTGGGATTAAAAATTTGATGAAGTAAAGTATGGGAAATTCAAAATAATGTAGTGGGTAATTCAAAATAAAGTGCCAGGAATTGAAAATAATGTGCGAGTGATTCAAAATAAAGTGAGGAAATTTTGAAATAATGTGCGGGTATTGCAAAATAAAATGCAGAATATTCTAAATTAAGTGCGGGAAATTCAAATTTTCATGCACGGATAATCCGCAAACTGGATAAGCGGGAATTTGCTGTTCCTCAAATAACAGTTGAATATGGCAATAAGTTTGAATGACTTATAGTTATCAAGCGGCTTTTAAACCATACTATCTATCTTCAGGAATCCTAAAGGCCTCTTAGAGCTGTAAAAGGAATCTTGAAATGCCTCTGATATCTTGGCAATCCCATTTCTATTTTATTTGATAAAAGTGCCCATCACTGCTGTAGAAATATATTTTGTGCTATTCAATTTATTTCTATGGGTCATGTTTCATAGAGGAAAGTTTAGCATGCTATGCTGACACCATGCTATTTGCCTTTCCAAGTATCCAGTCCCATTCCAAACATTTCTCCTTATTACAGATGTTGGCACATTATATCGCAAACCTTACTAATGTAAACTACATTTACAATATAGAATATATTCTATGGCTTTTAACCAGGTAGTTGTTTGGAGGAACTTTGACATTTCGAGCCTGTCAAGGCCTGATGGAGTCTCAAATTAGGCCTGAATTGTTGGAGCTCCTCCAAACAACTATCTGGTTAGAAGCATGGTAAAAGCAAAAAAATTCAAAGCACATTTTACGCATACAATGTAGCAAAGATGCAGCTAACTCTTATGCTAATTGTATTGTGTGGTTTTAAGCTAACCATTAATTTGATTATTTAAATATCAAAATAATTTATTTATTAGAGTATTTAAAAAATATATCAAAATATTGGTTAACTTAAAACCACACAATACAATTAGCATAAGAGTTAGCTGCATCCTCGCTACATGCAGCTACAAATACTTTCATTGGTATCAGTTACTAACAGGTTTTCTGTTTTATATCACTGCAAATGTATATATTATTTATTCAAGTCTATTGCACACCTTTTGTGTCCATTTGCAGCATTCATTATTGGGGTGCATTTTAGATTATAGTGCGAATCCATTCTGTAGTTTGGCAGTAACTTTGATCACTTACATAACAATGCATTGCTGTAATTCTCGACTTTGTTGCATTTATCATTGTCCCATTACCAATATGACAAAGATGGATTGAAATTTTGACACTCAAGCTTGTTCAAAGGTGGCGGTGTTCAATGCAGTGTTACCTATTCTCCCACACACCCCTCTACTATCCCCCTCTAAACTGATATACCAACCTTTATTTTTTGGCATTAACATCTTATAAAATAAAATACAAGATAAAATACCAAATAAAATATCCTATCATTTGATGCTCATTGCATTCACCAGCAGATTTTTTATTTTTTTTATTTAAAGTTTTAAAATTGGGGTGCACATTAGATTCAATGGAGCATTAGATTTGAGTAAATACAGAAGTAATTATATTCTGCAAAGGAAAATTATTTGTCTACAGAATATAATAAGAATCTCTTCAATTGGATAAGAGAGAGAACCTGTTAATAATGTTAAAATTAATCATAATTCATGCAGTAACAACCCAGGTGACATATTGAATAAAGTTAATTCCAAATCCAGTAAAAGCCCTTGTAAGCAGACATTAGAAATTTTAATCTGAATTTTAAACATTTGCTTTATTTTAGGTTGATATCAGCAAGATAAAATTTTATTACATGGAAGATGATGGAGGATCTACCATGATAAGTCCCGTTCATCCTGACATCAAGGCAGCACTTCGAAAAGTTGTAGTCCATTTGGACAAAGCTTACCGCATCAAAGCAAAAAAGGTGAGGTAGATTGTTCTTTTCAGATCTGAAAAAGAACATTTTTTACTGAAATAGCTTTTTGCTTTTCTCCTCCTCCTCCTGCTACTTACTTCTTTTTTGTATTATTATTATTATTGTTCAAATAATTTTTCACCTTTATATATATAAAGGTGCTGGTACCCCCAATAATTATTTTGGAGTGCTGAAAATGCAAAGCACCCCTGAAGTTGGCGCCTATGTTCCATCTAGGCAGTCATTCACTCTATACCAAAACATGAATTGAGAAAATAGCAATATGCTTAGGGTAGAGAAGGTCCTGTAATTGTCTTGCAACCTAAAGGAATATTAATTATCTATTTTTTAGAACCCGGAGGTTCATTGCCAAGCTTATGTGAGCTCTCCATTCAGCCCTATTCTGTGCTAATTCCATCTAACCATCCCTCACAAATTCTACTTCTCTTAAATCTCTTCTAATATTGTCTTCCTACCTACGTCTAGGTCTTACAAGTGATCTTATCACTTCGGGTCTCCCAGCCAGTATTTTTGAGATATGTTTTTCCTTCCCCATGCATGCAACATGTTTAGCCTATTTCATCCTCCTCCCTGATATAATTACCCCTATTATATTCCATGAAGAGTACAGATTATGAAGCTTGTCATTATGCAGTTTTCTGCAATCCCCATTTTCATCTTACTTAGATCCAAATATTTTCCTAAACACCTGGTTTTCAAACACTAGATTATGTTTTTCCCAAAGAGTAAGGTACCATGTCTCACATCCATATAATACCAGCAGGATAGTTAAAGGTAAAAGGTAAAGTGATCCCTATACAGGCCATGGAGGCCCAGAGGGTTCCAGGAGGTTGAGGCTCCCAGATTTTGGACATTCGGCACATGAAGGTGGTAAGGTTGTCAGCCTTACGCACCGGCCGCCTTTACCCCCAGGATTGCTCCTGGTACTCATTTCTGTTAGAGGTTGAGTCGACCCCAGGGCCATAGTGCCACCAGAAGGATTAGCAGGATAGTTATCTTATGAAAATATTTAACTCTCTCTCCTCATCCTTTGTATTCAAAAGTTTATTGTGAATGTATACTGTTAACTTATTGGCACATACTTTTTCCAGATCTCTGTAAAGAAAATGAAGAATTCTGCTGCTATTTGGTTTGCTAAAATGAAGAGAAAAGACGGGCCTACATTTGCAGAGCTTCTAGTAGACTGCAAAGTAAGAGCATTTCACATATAAGAGTTATCTCCTGTGCAGTGTAAATTAAATTGCATCTTGATAAGATAAGATAAGATAAGATAAGATATTTATTCACCAGTGGTATTGTAAAATACATGGCTTCGTCAATTGTGGATATATAATAAAGAGAGAAAATGCGCACATTTGTGCATATGTAATTACAAAGATCTTATACCTAATTGCAGAAAGCAAATACAGAAAGTGTCCATTTTATCAGAGTTTATATCTCATTATCCTGTATTTGGGAAGTCCGTTATTCCTAGGCTGAAGAATTCTTCTAAGTTGTAGAATGGGGTTTCCACTAGCCACTTAGATATTGTGTTCTTGAACTCCTGTGCATTCAGTTCCTTGATCCTACTTGGAATTTTGTTAAAAACTTTTATGGAGATCACATGAAAGTTATTTTGGGTTTTCGTTAGTCTTGTTCTTGGTACATTCAAGTCATTTAGTATTCTAGTCCTGTGTTCATGAATCTCACTTCTAAGAACATTGTTCTGGGCTTTACACTGAACATGTAGATTGCCCTATGTATTACAAGGAGAAAGTCTTACAGCCGCATTGCTTCTTTTTTCTTCCAGGGTTCAGTCAATGTGTACTGGGAAATGGTTAAATGGTGTGTTGGTATGTCTAAGCATACATTTATTGGGATCATGACTGGAATGGTTGAGAACTGGGGCTTTGAACATGGCTGTGAACATCACACATACTTGGTGGACCAGTGTACGCACTTGTTTCAGGAACTGAAGGTATGTAATGTAGGCCAGGAATATGTATTGCTAGACTTTTTTAATGTTGGGCAAACATTTTGTCAAGATATACTGTATATAGAAATTAATGTTATTAAAAAAACAGAAGTTTTGAAGGTACTTTAATATATCATATTACAGTAGTACAAATTTCACAATACTGACACATATTGTGGCATAATAGTAGAGTACCATATATATATCTGTATATCCTAACGACCTCTTGAATGTATTCAGCATATTTTTACATTTTCAAACATTTTTGTGCATTTTACAGTGATTTTGTTCCTCATTTCAATCTTTTGGAAGTAGGTTCTTAAATTTCCAATTGATAATAAGTCCTTTTCTTCCCTAAAGTTGGGTATGCACTAAATAGATTTGATGCTTAAAAGTATGCACCTTCAGGCAAATCCTCACTTATGAACAGGGCTAGGATTTATATGGACTAAAAAATGTCAAAATATGTACATATATATGTACTTAAAAATGTCAAAATATGTACATATATATGTATTAATTTTTTTTTCAAAAATACTATATAATCGGATTAAAGAACAACTAGATCAAGAGTTAGGTGAATACCAGGGAGGCTTCAGACCTTGGAGAAGTTGCACTGAACAAATAATAACTTTGAAATTAGTCATGGCATATTACAAAAAACGTAACAAGCCTCTGTCAATAACATTTATAGATTTCAAGAAAGCATATGACTCCATCCATAGATCATCATTAATAAAAATTTTAAGACATTTCGGTCTTCACCCAAAGCTAATCAAATTGGTGGAACTTACTCTAACTAATACAATTTCTAAAATAAAGTTCAGAGGAGAATTTTCTGAACCTTTCTTGGTAACAACTGGTCTGAGACAGGGCGACGGTCTGTCCCCTCTTCTTTTTAACTGTGCATTGGAGTACGTTATGAGGGAATGGTACAGAAACAATCCGAAAAATATAAAAATTGGAACCCAAAAGGACAATATACAGTTAAATTGTTTAGGATTTGCCGATGATCTAGCATTTCTGGCCAATGATATTCAGGAAGCAAAACGACAAATTAAGTCACTGCATGAAATAGCCCAAAATATTGGTTTAAAAATTTCATTTGAAAAAACAGAAATAATGCTAACTCAAATGCCGCTAGCAAACAAAATTGAGGTGGGAGGCCAAGAAATAAAAATTGTAGAAAAATTTAAATATTTAGGTGAAATAATCACTTACAACATGAATGAGAAACCAGCATGGCAAAATAGAATAGATAAACTGGTTAGAGCACAGCATGTTACCAAGAATACATACAATAAAAAGTGCCTCTCAATAGCAACCAAATTGAAACATTATAAAACAGTGACTCAACCGCAAATCATGTATGCATGTGAAACACTATTCAAAACAACTAACACAGTTGCAATAGATAGAGTACTCAAGGTAGAAAGGAGAATAGTAAGAACCTGTTTAAACAAAAATTACCAAGTAAATGGAGTCTGGAAACTAGCTTCTAATGAAACAGTATATAAAGAAATAGAACCAGTGACAAGTACAATGAAAAAAAAACGAATATCATTTTTGGGACATATTTTACGGACACCAGAAAATAGAATTAGCAGAAAAATAATAGAAAAATTATGGAAGAGTAAGAGTAAGAAAAATATAAGATGGATTACAGAACTTAAGGAAGATATGGCAGAGCTACATATTACAGTAGAGGATTTAATATACAAGACAGACACACTCAAGATATTGAAAGACAAACACACTACACTACAGATGAAAATCAACAAACAGAGAATAGGAAGAGTAGTTCCAGAAGCAGAAAGAAAATTGCGGTCAGAAAGGATGAAGAAGTACTGGGCTGACAAAAAGAAGAAAAACCTCAACCAGAAACCTGACTAAAGTGGTCCAATGAAGGCCAAAAAATTAAAATTAAATATATGTATTAAAAATGTCAAAATACGTACATATATATATATGCAAATATATTTTGTAAAATATGGACATCGAACAAATTTAACCCCTAGACACTACATTTTGTTACTTTAGAACCTATAAAAATGCATTACAAATACTGGATTCATAAATTAAATTATTCAATTTTTTTTCAGATCACTTACTTTATTTGTATTCATTCATTGATTATTTCTGCTACCATAACAGTATGCCGCAAATTGTTGTTTTATATTTTCAAAAGTGATTTGTATTGGCTGAAGCTTCGTTCTACTGCACATGAAGTGATTGGCACGTGTTTAAAATTCACTGATTCTAGTTTTACATTTGACGAGCTACTTAAGATTGCACTGATTTTACACATTTCTTCAAAGCCTGGATTTCTTGAAAACACATTGTCCACTTTACATTTGATAAGATCGGCTAAATGTCCACGTATACATTTGAGTTAATGAATCATGTTTTCACAATGTCAATATTTCCAGGTAATGTCAGATTATTATTTTGTAGTTTCTGAATTATTTTTGTTATATTACAAAAATTTGATTCAATGTAACACAAATCATTTTCACACATTAATTTCTGTACATAACTGTAAACTTATCCTGTGCTGCCATATTTTCTCTCACTGAAAACGACAATTTTATATAGTTTTACTCTTAAGAATGAAATATGTACGAATATTGCATTAAAATCACTAAATATGGACAAATATTTATTTTACATATAAATATGTGCTATTGTCAGAAATATGGAAAAATATGTAAAATAAATTTATTTAATTTGAATAGAGGACAACATAATAGATGGAGATAAGTGAAAAAAATGTGTCTATATGTGAAATTAAGAAATATGTAATTACATATAAATCACAGCCCTGCTTATGAAACATAAAACAAAACCCCTCTAATTCAAAATATAACCAGTACTAAATAAATAAATAAATAAGTAAAGTGAATGTTATATCTATAGTAGAAATTTGAAATTTAGTTGACTTAACAATTTTGTTCATAGAATTTTTAAAGGCATTATCCAATACAGTACTTATTGTACATTAAAAACTACTTAGATATATAAGCATTCATGAACCACAGATTATTGTCTCTGTTGGACATTACATGAGAATATTATAGGAGAAAAATTCCTCCGGCACTCATTAAAAAGTACACCTGCAGATTTGTCAACACTTGCATCATGTAATCCTAAAATTTGTTCAATAATTTTCCCCTTAACTTTGACGAATCTAACAATAATGAAGCTTTTTGTGGAAAATGTCTGTATTGTCATCTTAAAAAATCCAAACCATTAATTTTAATTCTGACATGCTCCTGTAAGTAATTTAAAATGCATTCTGCGAGTTCGTTTTGTGTTGTGTTCTAGTCAACCACAAAAATGCTTTTTATCTTACCGTATTTTTATTAAAAGTATTAGCTAGAAGACATGAACTTGCATAAAAATACTTGGTATGTCAGCTGTTCAATTGCCCTAGAGCCAAGCATGTCAAGCATGCCGGTCGCCATGATCAGGAAGTTCATCCTACTTCAACGAGATGGCACCAATGTAGGAACAGGAATAAGAAATAGCTGAGGATGGGAACAATTGTTCCTAACACTAGTTTGTCTGTCTGTCTGGAACCCTATAGCCCCTATGTTGGGGCGAAGGGGCCTCCAAGTGGAGGTTTCTGTTACCTATATGAATTTAGTTATGCTTATTTTCCGAGAGAGGGCAGAGGAACAGGTGGTAAGCCCATCGCCTCTCAACCCCCCTCAAGAAACTAAGGTATTACTTGGACGTGAAAGGGCCGAGAAATTTTGTCCAGAGACTCTAATTTAGGCTTGGAGTTCTTTTATGTGCTGTAAATCTACGACACGGGCCCCCCCCAGCTTAAAGTCCCTCCCGGAGGACTCTGTGCCCAGGATTTTTACGTCCTGAAAAACCCATCGACCGCGGTCGGGTTTGATCCCGCGACCTTCGGATCTAGAGGCGGGCATGCTACCTCTATACCACCACGGCCTACCCTAACACTGGTAGTTCATGTAAAATAATGTTAAAGTCCACTTTCACATTATTCATTTACTAGCCATCACTGTCTTCAACTTCCTATATAAATTAACATTTTTTCATGTACTGAAGTGTGTGAAATGAATTAATTTTGGCAGGAAATACTGGGAGATGATGGTGTATTGTTATACCCAACACATCCAGGACCAGCTCCATACCATAACCAGCCTTTAGTCAAGCCGTTCAACTTTGCTTACACCGGAATCTTCAATGTTCTTGGTCTACCTGCCACGCACTGCCCACTGGGATTGGCTTCAAATGGTCTCCCCATTGGAATTCAGGTATGAAATTTATTGACATATGTAGTAAATAATAAATTATTTGGTCTCTGCTAATGGATAGTATATAATATACTTCTAGCCTAATATTATTTAATTTGGCTGCACTTGGGCAGGCTTATATTTTTGACATTCAGCCATTAAATACAGCATACATGACAATAATTGGTTACTACCTTGGAGTTGTATGAAGAAGAGAGGAATTAGGTATCTATTCTATAAATAGGACAATGCTGCATGTATGATGGTAGCACAGAGATGCCAACTGCTACGGAATTCCCGTAGTTTCTACGATTTTCTTGAATTTCCTACGGCAATACGGAAATTGTACTAAATATTACGGATTTTACCTATCCCAATATCTATTTTTAAAATGTTTCGTTTCTCCAGCAAACATAAAAAAGTTAATGTGTCAGCAGAAATGCCAACTGTTATCATGAGAAATAGTTTGTAAAAGAAACATCCGTTGTGTTGGCGACATTGGACACTACAATCTTTGACTTGAGTGTGTGTTAACCAAAGATGTTATATCTTACAGTTATAACATAATTGTAGTTATACCATCTTTGGTGTTAACAAAGTTCCTCTTTTTTATTATCACTGTAATGCCGCTGACGACTGCCGACGCCGTTGCTTGGTAGAAGTTATATTCAGTGTTGCAGTGCAAGTAGAATATTGAGGAAATATGTCGTGTGAACGTAAAATCATTGATGAGTCTGATGGACAAAAACGAACTGCGGAAAATCAGCAGTATCGAACGGAAAGTTTCCTTGCCTCAGAACTTCAAACATTTCACCGAATCACGTATTTTTTGAAACCTGTAATTGTGATTTTTAGGTTAAATATGGAGGACTCACACTACTGATTACCACCTTTCAAGGTTGGCATCTCTGGTAGCATCTTCCATTTACATCCAAAATCCTTTGCTGGTTTCTCCATCATTCACACGTTCATATTCAAATTAGTGGTTTGTCAGCAAAACAAAATAAAAATGCAAATTGATAACATCTAAAACATATAAATGTTTTTTAAACTCATATCACATGTATTATGTAGTAAAAAAAATATTCACGTTGCTTTCTTGATATACACAATAACAAATAACCGGTCACATTCTTTACCGGAACTGCAGTAATACAGGAAACAGAACATCACTGTCAGCATCACTGAACGTAATTTCAAGGTTTAGCTATCTCCTCCCATTAAGTATGGTACTTAAAGGTCATTATACAAAAATTAATTTTGTTTATAATACTTAATATAGCCAAGGGGTCCTTTAAAGCCACATAATACAGTATATGGCATATATAACTTATATTGTAACAATTATTATATTAATGCAAGTTTATTTAGTTGTGCATATTATATGTTCTGAATATTAATTAGCCATTTTGGAGTTTGAATATATTATTCAGTGATATTCAGATTTAAATAAGTGAATAGATAGGCTGAAGTGGAATAGCTAATAATTATGACACTAAAATATATCAGATCTAGAGTTTAAGGAATAAGAAAGAGTGTAGGATTTTCAGAAAGTCCTTATAATTGCATGGAATGTTGCGAATGGCTGTGATGAGGTTGGTCAGTCATGGTCAATAAATACAAAATTATAGTAGGCAATAATAAACTGATTAATATTAAACACTGGTACTCAGGGGCGGATCGTGGGTGTAGAAACAGGATGTTGCACTATTTTACAGGAGTTACAAACTTATTGGATTGGCAAGCAGTCATCACTGAGATTGCTAAGATTAGGCCCTCTTGTAACCTGAGAATGTATAAATATACGATAAATAGGACTCATGGTTGATGAGATGATCTCGTAATCACTAATGTGCTAAGTATAACGTTTGTAAACTTGCTTTCTATACTGCAAGAAAATCGATTAGGAATTGATAGGTACCCAAGTCTTTGACAGTAATGCTACCAGTTCATTTATTATTTTGATTCCTTTTTCCGGTTCTCCCATTCTTTGCTTTGTTCATAGTGTTGATAGTTGTGTTCTTGTGCTCTCTTTATTTTGCTTATTCATTTCATCTTCAAGACTCAAAATATGTAAATGTGGATGTTTGCTGATTCAAGGGCTGACATTTTATTTAAGTAATTTGGATGGCACAAAAAAAAGGCTTTCAAATGGAATTTACAAAAAGTTGTCATCTGAAAATGTCCTGTTTTTTGTTGTTGATTGTATGGCAGCTCTACCGTATTAATAGTTTAAAACCGTGAATTGGGGCTTCCCTAAGTACGGTATAGATGTTAAATTGATAGTAGATCACTTGCGCCGTAAAATACAAAAGCCAAAATCAGAAAGCAGCATTTCACTGTCTCAAAAATTGATGTTTCTCTAGCACTCCCATGAATTTCATAGTTTGTGTCCTGTTCTTGATGGGCTACTGTTCACAGAACTACTAGTTTAAATGTTTATTGAGCTTCCAATTGGAGGCATACTTTACTAAACTGTCATCTTTCTTTACACCAGCGATTGTTGCCTTTCCCACACCTTCAAGTCTACCTGCAGAAACATCACTTTCATCCTTTGCCAATTTATCTAAAATGTCTAGTGTTTCTTGTAAATTTGTTAAAAATGTGTGTTTCCCTTTAGCTGGCTGGTTGAAGCCATTTTAATAAGATGAACAAACTGGAATTCGCTTCCAAATATTGCGTGGTATGAAACTTTTCATTGATGATTTATTATAATTATTTTAATAATCTGTTTAGCTGTTTCCAGTTGTCATTTAATTTGATCTTCCTCTGGCATCCTAGCATCTGTCCAACATATCCTCAGGTTTTTCAAGTGATTCCTCTTTTCACCTCAGTGATGACCCCTGAGCCTTAGAAGTTTATGTTTCCTTAATCCAGCTTTTTCATTGTCCAGATCTGAAATCTCTTCCCTGCTTAATCAATGTACATACATTCCTGTCAAAGCCTTCCTTCTCCCTTTGCTTCTTCCATCATTTCCCTCAAGTGGTGAATTGAATCAACTTTTTCCTAAGTCATCTACCTTCATTCGTAATATTGGAGTCTCCTATCAACTCCTCATTGATATAATTATGTCTATTACAGGCTGTCGCATCTCTAAATCACGATCGATTGACCCTTGCTGTAGCTCTTGAACTGGAGAAGGCATTTGGAGGCTGGGTACCACCTTCTATAACTGTGTGACATTGGTGGTGTAGCAAACAGTTGCTGCTTTTTACTCAAAACAGAAAAGTAAATAGGACGTTGTTATATTCAGTGCTATCGAGTTAGATGGAATTTTCAAGTTATATTTTTTTTATTCATTGAACTATTTTTATTGAAGCTGGAAAGGAATTAAGTGCATTGACAAAGAAAGCATATTAATGTTAAAGTAAACAATATAGAGAGACTGTTATAATTTGCTGGTAATACTACAAAATATAGCTATTGTGAACAAAATGTTCACTTGAAATGCCTTTAGTACCAGACAGATTAGCGAAAACTTAGTAAGGTTTAGAGGTTGCAATGTGAATAGTTCAAAATCTTGCCAAATTTCATTGTAGTGACTGGATATATTTTCATATAAATCACATAGATTTTTTAAAAAAATGAAATTCTTTATTTTTGTTTTCTCACAGTATTGGCCTTAAAGGGTGGAATTTACTTTTATAACTTTAATATCTTCAGGGATTTCAAACAGTATTCTGATAGAGAAATGTTTAGTGAAGTAAATTATATGCTGGAGTATATTTTTGCAAGTGTAACCTAATCCAAATGATGTAGATATCAGGACAAGTTATGGTACTATTTTTGTTTACATTATATTAGAGAAAGGATGTGCCCATGAGAAACCTTAAATGTAGATTGGATATGGTTAAAAGTAAAAAGACTAGCTTATAATCATACAACTTTCAGTTATTATACAAATTGTAAAATGTATGCCCTATACCATGAAGGATTTATGGTTTTGACAGGAAATATATTAATTTCTGGCATCATGATGTACTGTTTGATAGGTGCAGAAAAAACTGCCATCATAAGTCAACTTAATTATCAGCTTGTTTGGTATGAATTCTGGTTTTTATGTCATTATATGGACCCGTTCATGGATCTCTCTTGGTAAATGACATATTTAGAGATTTTTTTAAGCCTGTAGAGTGAAATATAGTGTCATATGCCACATGTAGTCTAAATCTCGATGTGTTATAGGAAAGCAGTCCTGAGAAATAATACCGGTATTGATATTGCAATATTTTTTACTTCAATAATTTTAGCATTGAACTTAGACTTTGGAAAGTGGTGTTCTGATATTGGAAGCTACAATACCTTTCACAGTACAATATTTTGAAGAAAGCTGTGGTGTGAGAGCAGTTATTTTTTAGTGCATTTGAACCGGTTTCATTCCAAAGTTAAACAATATTTAGTTAAGTGCAGAGTGATCTTGATTGTGGTACAAATGGAGCATGAAGAATGTTATGATCTTGTGGGAACCTATCATATATTTTCTCTTATATGTTTAAGATAATCTTCATTGTTCTCCATTATTATTTTTATAGGCATATAACATCTTTTTTATAGTTACCACTAGGATCATCGATGACATGTGCCTTTACGATTAGCATAATAGTTGTGAAATTAAGCTCACCTTTAGGCTTATAGACTCCCATTGTCCAATCTTAGCTAGAAGGTTTCAGAACTATCATTTAGGGTCTAAAGTAGATGCCAAAGCTATTATTTGTTACTTGAAACTGCAGACACTTTCTTATAAGGGATGGTATATCAGGTCCTGTCAAAACTTACCTCAATGTTAGCCCCATAGGTAGGTCATCCAGATGGAATCACCTACTGGTACTAACAGAAAGACTATAAAATTAATGCAGGATTTAAAAATAAAAATAGAAGAAGAAGAACAACAACAACATAGTTTAGGAAGCCTCAGTTGGAAGGGATACACAGGATTTTGTATATGGCAAATGAGTATAGACCAGTAGGGCATTGCTATATCCCACTTGTGTGATAGCTTCATTTCCAATCTTCAGATAATAATACCGCTAATTAAGAACTTCATTTTATACTATTCAAGGTAAAGCTGAAGTAGATGGTGTCGATACAGTAAGATTGCACTAACTCTAGAAACATAAGTCCTTATTTTACAACTCTTTACTACTTTCTAAAGAATTATCTTTTAAAAGTGTAATTATAAACTTTCCATTTCATGTTATTTTGTACTGATTTCACTTGAAACACAATATTATTTGTTCACAAAATTATTTTTGTAAATTAAAAACTCTTAATGGAATTCAACCACTTCAGTACAAACAGTGGTGACTGTGATTATTCAGTGAAACACAGATGGTAATTTGTCTTTTTGGTTGAAGCAAAGTTACACGTCCTGTGTTCAAATCCCAGCGTCAGGGGAATTTTTCTCCTATAATATTATTACAGTTTGTTGTTCATATTGCAATATCGGAATTGTAAAGGAATGCTTTGTTTGTAACTGGTGTGCAAAGAACTAGGAGAACCCAACTAGATTTCTTCCAGTCTTCGATTTTTAATTTAATGATCCTCCAGTTGAAACTGGCAGCTAATTTTTTGGGAACTAATCCGTTTTTAGAATACCGCCATCTGTACGAAATTTGAATATGAGTTTCGGCATGATCTGACATACCATCCTCTTGTTCATTGTGGAGTTTTATGTATTTTATGAGGGATAACTATTGTGAAATGCATAAATATAATTAGTACCTTTCAAGATCTGAAGAACCTTTCAATAAGCAATTTCCTTCTTGGCAACCATTATTGCTCAAGTTACGTCAAAACAGGTACAATGTTTAAGTCAGGGCAAGAAATTTGAAGTCTGCAAACTGTAGCCAAACTAAGAATTTTAGTTACTATTATTGTTACACATTGTATTGTGGGAATTATGATAACTGGGGGTAAAGGCGGCCGGTGCGTAAGGCTGACAACCTTACCACCTTCATGTGCCGATGTCTAAAAATCTGGGAGCCTCAACCTCCTGGAACCCTCTGGGCCTCCATGGCCTGTAATAGGGAACACTTTACTTTACTTTACTCTTTCTCCTATTTGTTCTTTACATATGAAATATTAACAGCATATATATCAGCATATTATATATATACACACTATAAATCCAATAATCCAGATTAATTGGGACCGGGCTCGATCTGGATAATCAGATATCTGGATACTTGGATAAATCATGAAGAAAGGTAATAATAACATATCAGTCAGAGTCAGTTGTTCTGCTGACAAACTGTCAATTTTTTAGCTAAAAGTTTTGCTTTTTCACAAATAATTGGCCCTGAAAGAGGTTTTCCCAGTGCTTGCTGCTGCAAAAACCACTTTAATATGGCCTCAAAGCAATCCGGATAGTTGGAGTTTAGATAATGAAGTTCTACTGTATCTTTTAAATATGCAGAATTAGATACCTGAATAAACAAATAAGTAGACTAAATAAATAAATGAACAACACACTTGAACTGACTATCGCCCCCATTTAAAAAAGACTAAATAGGCCTACTAGCTCATATTTTTTGCATGGTACCACAGTATAAGTATTAATACAGTAAGGAAACTGTGTGTTAAAAGTCCTATGACAACTTGTTAGCTGGGCGACACTAGCGCTCCATGCGGCGGTTGAGTAAAACTGCATTCTCACCATATAAAATAACTTGGGAAAATGCATAAACATATAACAAAATATGTTATAATAAGAGAAAAAAATCTTCTTTCAAAACTGAATTTTAAATTTAAGAAACAATGAAGCATGCATTATATTTTAGTTAAGATCAGGCACAATTTTTAAATGCCACTTGCCTGTAACTTGCACGGCAGTTCCTAGGGCTATTCTTATTACAAGTTTTAATAACTTTAAGATGATTCTTGGAAAACCAATTATAACTCATTTTTATTTTTAAAAGTAGCCTAATATTACATTAGAATAGAAATGTCATCATTTTACAAAAATAATACAATATTACATAAGATACAATACAAAATTCATATAGGTTTCTATCAATATTTCTCAATTTCTAATACTCCAAAACTGCTTTTAGTATACAGTCGGTACAGCAGTTTTAATTAAAGAGTTCTTATTGGAATTCATAAACTGGCTGTTTTCGAAGTGTTCCAAACATAGGCGGCAATTTACATTTAAATATTTTACAGTTTTTGTTAGTAGGTCTTCTCGCCGACTATGGATGACCCATTTTTTACACCTGAAATCATTACTACAATTGAAGGTAGATCGAAGCCGTAAGATACAGAAACAAAATACAATCTCAACAATGAAGTTGAGGACGAGCAGTGTGACAAACCTATATTCAAAGGTCACTCTTTAATATAATTTATAACTTAAACGTTGATTTTAAAGGTGGGAAAAACCTTGGACTAGATACGCTTCTTAACAGTAGCCTATTTTAGGTAAGCCTATTGCTTGCCTAGGTTTGGATAATGATGTCATGTTAGTTTACTGTCGCAAACACCTTAATGGCACATGTATCCGAGAATTTATGATGTAAGATTATGTTTTCGTCATCTTTACGCCTACATCGTGTTCGAGAAAATAAATATCGTACCGCCTGTAAAATCGGCTAAGTGCACTTTTTTTACGAAATTGAGTTATGTGCACTGATATTCCTTAGCATTGATCCTTACAACCGGGCATGTGGATCTTTGATTGTCAGGTTTGTGCAAGCAAAGAAAAAAAATCTGCTACATGCTGCAAAATGGCCATGTGCATTAGAGCTCACATAGCCATTCTTGACTGCCAACACGGCACACATGATTGTATACATAACCGGCCCTGACATATACATTACAATGCACATAGGAAATAAGCTGCACCGCAGCAAATATTGTGTTATCTTAAGCGATCACAATACGACATCCTAAATATTGTTATCTTTAACCGTGATATAGACTGCTGACATTTTCATTTCATTAGTATCTATTGTTAGAAATTACAACATAATTAAAGATAAAAATATTACATTAAAGTAAATGTAAACATAACCACACCAGAACATGTGTCAAGAGTAAGCCAGCAGGCATACAATAAATATTACGTATTTTTCTTCATACCTTTCTGGATCTTTTGGGAAAGTGAAGAAATGCAATTCAAGATTTCTTCCTTTATTGTTACTGCAATTTATAGCAGAACAATAACATCCTTTCCAAACACGCATTGCTATAAAAATTCAAGACTCCTATTTATTTCCATTCTTCCCGCAGTAGTGATTGTAGTATTACTCAATGGCCGGTAGGATCGCATGGAATCTGCGCGCGCATGTCCGTATGGCAGAAAAACGGACTGAGTTTCTTTACTGTATTAATACGTATACTGTGATGGTACCAACTAATTTGTGACAAATTACTAAAACAGATTACTAAAACAGATTAAATATTTTGGAAGTATTTCACTGATTATAAGCTTTAGTGGCTGTAACAAGCCAGAACCAAACATGGGCTACATGCATGTTTCTAGAAGAAACATAAGGAACCAAAACTAAGTAAAGTCGCTTGGGAAATCCATACATTGTTAATTTCCAGATAATTCTGAATGCTTCCGAGTAAATTTGAATATTCAGTCAACTTGTTCATGTCAAAATTGACCACCTGTCGCAGTATTTACTATTAAATTCTATTTTTTCCCCCAGATACTTATATAATAGAAGTAAATAAAATAACCTAGCTGGTTTTCAGAAACTAGTCTTTGTCACCCTTCTCAGTATTCTGGTCGCCAAAAGCAATATGAAATTTAAGTATTGGTTTCACTATTGCTTACTACTACCTTCCTTTCGTAGGCTGTATGAGAGTTGCATAAAGAATTATAGTAAAACAGTTACAAAAAGTTCTTCCTTTGCGCTACAGTTCTGGTTGGGCTTTGATCTCCCTCACAACTCCCATCCATCCTTCTCTATTCTATGTGTTTTCCCAACATCTTACATAAGGTACTCTGTCCATATTCCGAGGCTCATTTGGGAGTTTCTTAACAATAGGATTTTTATTGTGCGAGGTTGGTAACCTCATACCCAACCCCCAACCTGGAGGGCCATGTCAATTGATTTTGAGGTTTCAATCCCCTAGACTGGTTGCTTTCACTAAAGCTATGGAGCCCAGTCTACCTCTAATTTGATTTTGGGGAATTCTCCCCTAGCAAAATTGGCTTCACCATGCCTATGAGCCTCTTCTACCATCCAGAGCCAGGTGGACCAAGGTTTTTTATCGAGGTGATGCTCCTCCCCCTCCTCTGTTCTCATACTGGCTTGGGACTGGCCATGGCGGAGTTACAAAAAGAAGTATATTATGCAAAATATGTGAATGAATTAAGTATGTGTATATAATGTGATCTCCATATTGAATTGAGTATCATTTTATTTAAAAATTACATTCAGCTTTCTAAATATAACTTTTCTTGCCAAATATCATGCAAAGCATTTGTATATGTTGCTTATCTAACAGAAAATGCATAAGTTGTTTTATGGAATATTCAAATATAAAGTGGTGTAGGTCGTGCCGAGGTTATAATTTGTTGTATTTTCTGTTATAGAATCTTTTTAATGTTTATGATGTTTTGTATAACATTTATGGAATAGGATTAACATTCCTGCAATTTGTTATAGAAGTGATTATTTGTTGTTGTATGTAAATGAGTTTAAATCAAAATGTTATAGTTTAATTAATTTGTCTCAATAGACGTGATTTAGATTTAGTATCAAATGATGTGAAAGAATTTATTAATATAATTTAGTTAGTCAAAGTTTGGTGCAACATATATGCATCTGATAAAGTGAGACATCTTTTGAATAAATATGTATTTTTTTCTTTCTTTGTTCTTGAGGTAATGTGTTGAAAAGAAATTTTATTTTGTTAAGCTATGCTTGATTTTGTTTCAAAGTAATACTATCGTTTTGAGCAAATTAAATAGATAACAAACCTAGCTAGTTTATGGTAATTGTATTATGTAAGATTATCGATAATTAATAAATAGGGTTCGGATGTGTATGATATGTCATATTTTTATCCTGACCTCCATTCCGCCGCAAACCAAATTAAACACGAATTGCATGCTTGTTATCCTAATCAGACCGGTTTTATTTTGCATATAAAGCCATATTTTGGTCATTTTTGCATCTTGGTCATATTTTGGCCATATTTGTAATTTAACGTCATATTTCACTAATAAAGTCTGCAAAGAAGCACAATTATACAGTGTGTGTACTACCGTACATGGACGAGTTAAATTTGAAATTAATTTAATGTTTATGCTAAATTAATAGGTAATTTACATTTTAAAATTAATGAAATTGTTCATATTTTATAGGGATACGCAAGGTCTACAAAATATTATTTGTAGTTGATGAAGCAAGCAAACTGGAGAAAGTTCTTTAAAAATAGAAGTTCGTTACAAATAAAACTGTAAATCACCAAAATTGTTAAAAAGATATATCTTATTGAATTTGTGTGATGTAAGAATTTAGTGTATTTAAACATTTTAAACTGGAACATTTATTAAAAAAATATATTTTTATTAGGTCATATTTGGGGTTTTTGGGGTCATATTTAGTCATTTTTAAGGGCATATTTAGTCATAAATATCCGAACCCTATTAATAAATATAGTGGATGTCTTCTTAATTCTCATGGGACTTCAACCCTAGCTGAATAAGGGAATGACTGGATAATTCAATTTACAACTGTTAACATAGCCAGTAGAAGTAATTACTACAACAGTCGTGAAATAAACACAGTACATGACTTTCTGTTGTACAATAACATTCAAGATGGATAGATGCATTCACGAACCACAGATTATTGTCTCTGTTGGACATTACATGAGAATGTTCTAGGAGAAAACTTCCTCTGACATTGAGATTTGAACTCAGGACCTTCAGCTGTCCGTGCCTCTGCTCTACCAACTGAGCTAGCCAGAGCTCGTTTCACAGCGCTAAATAAAACTTCTCTCCTATGACTGATCATTAGGGGGCAGATTTCTATGACATGTCATATTTTTCCCCCTTTGCATCATTTCAGGTTTCAGACTAATTTAAACCCGATTCCAAGCAACCTGGTGAAAATGGAACGGCTTTTATTGTGCATATAACTGCATATTTAGGAAATTTTCAACTATTGTAGCATATTTAGTATGAATATGCATATTTAGGTCATATTTTCGGCATATTTGTGTGCATATTAAAGAAATTTTGGAGTTTCATATCATATTTTGTAAATTTTGCATTATACTGATACTTTTTTAGAATTTACAGATACTGTATTTTAAATAATTGAATCGGTCATTTAAGAAAGGGCTTAATGACAGAAAAGATCATTTTTCAGGAGAAAGAAAAAACTGTTTATTTACAGAAACATTGACAGTTAGTAAATTCTTGCATATGCAATGTCTTCTTATAGGTGCTTTTAAGATCTCTACATGTGAAATGGAAATACAGTGTGCTTACATGATGCATTATAGTAATTGAAAGTAATGGAATTGAGCCCTTTCAAAAGTATATCTCTCAAACTTAACATAGAAATTGTGCAAAAACACACTTTTAAAATAAAATCAACTATTCTGATTGATTTATGTAGCATTAAAATATGATGTATGAAAAACTTAATATCTTGAATACTAAATACAGTCCTACATCAATGAAAACATTCAGTAAGTGTAAAATCTACATATCTACATAGAAATGCTTATGTTCTTCTGGTATACGTTATAACACATTAGTTTTGACAAATATTGCTTGGTGTAAATGGGAACATTATTTTCATAAGCACACTTTTTAGGAAGTTTCACAATTGATATTGCAGATATTTCACATCTGAGGTGTGGCTGATATATATCCCTAATGTATGTTGAAGCACAAATTTGTACTGAGTTCATTGAATCATACTGACATTCATTAAAAAACTTAGGTTTCAGTCTTTTGCAATAATTTTGCCACTATGTTGAGACTTGTAGAAAGTCATCAGCCAATACCAATAAAACTGTAAATTTTCCTTGTTTTGCTGAGTTGACAATGATTTGTACATATTCCCTGATAGAAAGAATTCTATCTAGCTTATAGATACATCTCTTGATTAAACCAAAATCAAGGAACAATGACCATAAGTCTTACATTCACTGCTAGGTATCAGAAAGGTTCAGTATTGAAAGGACTCCATTCCTGGAGTTGAGGCATTTCTAAACTGAATGGTATATTCAAGCTGCTGTAGAACTAACTTTAGTAGGTGGAATTGAGTCTTTCTTTAAAAGAATCATGCATCTACCCCTGGTGAATCCATTTACCTCATAACATCCATTTTGGAAAAAAGTGTCATTGAGCCCTTTCTTAAATGACCGATTCAATTAACATTATATTTTAATAAACTGAATTGTAATAAAACTTTTAAAAAATATAGATAATGTGTAAGTGGTAAAGTCATATTTTAAATTTTATTGGTCATATTTTAATGTTTTTTAGGTCATAAATGCATGCATATATCCTATTTTTTTAGGTCATAGAAATCTGCCCCCTACTGATCATCCTTAATGGTCTACCTCACTGAAAGTCAAGTTATGTCATGTGCAGATTAAAAGGTTACAGAACCATACATTGCCGAGAAAAATGTAATGAATTTCACCTACTTCACACCTGTGAATTTCGCCCAAACCTGCATGTCCCCTCTTCTCAGGGCTTTTATGTTAATATTAGTGTGTAGTGGCAGGAAGTACACCCTATGGCGAAAACCTTTGTAACGCCATGGGTGTAAATATTATGACACAAGAATAAATTATATTACATTACATTACGTGAATGTCCCCTCTTTTAATGCATACAACCCTAATACAACTTTAGATACCGGTACTTGAAATGTGTGACTATGAAGTGCATACTCAGTGCTTTAGTTGGGCCGGTACGCACCGATACTGCGTACAGGTATAAAATTATTTTCCTTCTACCATACCGGGAAAAAGATGTGCTCCGGTACGTCGTACTGGCAGTATAGGAACGATATTGTCCTAAAATACTTATTAAATGTCAAATTCAATAAGAGAGTGTATTTGTTAATAATGACAAACACTATTAAATTCGCAATAGATATGCGTTCTAATCTTCACCTTCGTGCGCATTTCTACAATAATTACTTTCTCCTTAGATTACATGTTGGCTATCCTGATAAGATGCTCGGTTTTTTAAAACTCTTTTGTATGAGGCGATATGGAAAATTTTGAAGTAAGGTGAGTACCGTACCCCCATAAAATATTTTCCAACTAAAGCACTGTGCATACTCAAACTTGAAGCATATCAGTCATTGTAGTCTAATTGTATGATATACAATAGCATTTTCAGTATGTACATTCTTAAGATAATATAATTAGTAACTGTATGCTGTTAACTGAAAAGTTTTAAAGTGTTTTTTGAAATATATTTTACCAAATATTAAGCCAACAGCTATTTATTTTATACATGAGCTGTGTTTCAGTTTAACTAAAGCAAGCATATACCACATCTTTATCTGATATCTTAGTAAAGTAGTGATACCTATACAGGCCATGGAGGCCCAGAGGGTTCCAGGAGGTTGAGGCTCCCAGATTTTGAACATTTGGCACATGAAAGTGGTAAGGTTGTCAGCCTTACACAACCGGCCACCTTTACCCCCAGGATTGCTCCTGGTACTCATTTCTGTTAGAGGCTGAGTTGACCCCAGGACCACAGTGCTACCAAAAGGATTCGACCAATTGAAAAATTTCAATGACCTCGAGAATCAAATCCGCGACCTTCCAGTTTTTAGTGCAGCGCCTCAACCACTATGCTACGGCGTACCAATCTGATATCTTGTATACCTATAAATTTAGCTGTAGATTTTTGTGTCTCTACAAGTGTATACAGTAGTGTCATTCCGTTTTTTAACAGCTGGTTCTTCCAAATAATTATCTAACATTTTTAGTTTTAATATTATGTGGTCTCTTAAATAAGGTTATAAAAATCTACTACAAATAAAGAAAAATTGCTATGCCAAATGCTTGTACAGAGTTAGAGCTATGTGTACAATAAGGCCACAATTTGCCAATATAGTCTGAAAATACAAAAGCTACTACAAAGCTAATTAGAAATGTAAATACAACCCCTTCTTCTTGCTATAAGTGTCAGTAGCTTTATAATTGCCAAGACATAGCCATTGGCGGATCCAGAGGGGGGCTGCCCCCTCCTTTAGTTCTTCTGCATCCCAGACCTTTAACTTATCAAATTACTTATGTTTGAAATGTACATAATACATTCTTTTTGAACATGCAATGTATTAAATTTTCATAGGTAATCCCACAAGAGTTTACGAGTATATCGATAGATTTGCAACTGCACAGTAGAAGTGAATTTATCTGATGAAATTCTTTAACTTGGGTTGGATTTGTTAAGACTATTCCATGAATAAAAATGTTACAGATTTTACAAATAATAATAACTTTCATACTTCGTTGTATAAAAATAAAACTACAGCTGCGTATACTATGAATCAACCATCCATGAATTGATTTCAGTTATCATGTTGTGAACAATGCTACCAATGGTGCAAAAAAGACATAGTTAGCCGAACAGAATAAAAGCACACAAACTGGCTTGCACCAAATCAAAATTGTGTTTTTAATCAATGTACATTTATATTATTTAAATTTTCAAACAAGTTATGTTGTATAAAATAATGGTTTTCATTCTGCTGAATGGCAGCATGTGATGTATTAATCACCACACATTGATGCCTTATGTATCCAGTAACAAGCTGATGTTTTATTAGATTAAATTGCATCCTTGCGATCCAAGGAAGGATATTATAAGATAAACAGACGTGATTGGAATTGCTAAATGTTATTGGTCAATATCAAACACATGGCGTAAGAGTAGAATAGTCTGTAATAATTACATATTTAGGAAAATGTTCAATATCCTATGTAAAACCAAGGAAAGAGAAGATATGTAAGCGATAGATAACATGGTCAATTAGGAGCAGTAGTGTGTGATTCCTGAAGGATTCTTATCAGCAGGGAAACCATACCATCTCTGCCTTTATCGTAATTTCCACATTGTACGGGCTTGTGTTTGTGTTTTTAGTAATCCTCCATAAGTATTAGTAACGATGAAACTGAAGCTGGAAGTAGAACACCTAAAAGGGCATTTTTAAAAAAAGAGTTTAGTGAATTATCCATTCTGTCCCTGAAGATGGTACATCACACATCTCTTGGTCCTTTTTATAGAAAAGATGCCTAAACCTCTCTCACCTCCCCCTATACAATCAAGGATGTTAACATTGTAACCAGTGATTTTTTTTCTGGGGATACGCATACCCCTTAAAGATTTTTCCAGTTTCATATACTAGAAAATAATTAATTTTTGCAATTTTGAAATCTGAAGACATTTGTGTCAAACAAAACAAAATAGTGAAAGTGATTATTTGTATCGTTTGCATTCAGTAGCTATTTTTAGTGTTACGTTCATTATCTATACCATGATTTTCGAGAAGTGGGGCCTGACATTAGCTCTGCGATCAAGAAAACAAATGAGCACTTCAGTGAGTATATTGCCGATGTTACTGATTCAACATCAGTACCGGTACATTAGCACATGCTAACCTCTTAGCACATGCTCAAGATGTTTTGTATCCCTTTTCTCTTGACTTCAAATTCCATTTATTTGCACTAATGATGCTGCACATGACATTTTGTCTCTGGCTATTCTGCAATTGTTTTCCATGTGTTAAATTATATGTACCCTTGTGAAAATGACTCTGCTTATGTACATGTCACACGATCAGCAATAACCTGCAGCAGTTTCGAGGTTGGTTGCAAACCTGTCAGACCCCATCTGTCGAAAATAGAGGTATAACTTTAAATTTAGCATCCTCTGATGAAAGGTACGAGAAACCCTATAAGAGCATCACAAATTTAATTGCAGCTTATGGGTAGAATTGATGTGTACAGGTAGGGGGGAAAAAAAAAACGGACCGACTAAAATATCTAAGTTGCCGATATGAGCCACTACGCATGCCTAGCGGCATTCACAGGATAGCAGGGAATGTATTGAAATTTGTTCTAGTGTTGACTTAGCCCATTTCGAAACCCAGAATATGGTTTCTAATCGTATTGTTTTATAACTGAATATATTAATTATTAATATTATTGTAAAATACGAACACAAATTATATTATATTCAGCTACAAGAGTCGGTCCGCTTTTTTTCCCCCTACCTGTACAAATTGACTCCAGCTCAGGCCTCAAAGGATATTGTGTGTGATTCCACTTTCATTCTAAATGTGTGGGTAAGGTGGGCAATGTTCCATTAAGTCAAAAGTGAGAGTACCCCTTAAATTTTCTTTAGAAGAAAAGCATAGATTGTAACCTTAATCATTTTTTTATTTCATCTTATTCCATCAAAAGAAATTACACTTTCTAGTGTAGACTGCATGTATGAGGGTTGATCCAGAAATAAGGTTCCCATCAATTTTACAAATAGACAACATTGTTTATTCTCATAGCAATGTACATCGTTGGAAAGAAGACACTTTGCTCTATTTTTCGACATAATCGCCATCTTTTTCTAGGCATTTTTGTAGACGGTGCTCCCATTTTTGTATCCCAATGTCATAGAACGTGCCACCAACCCGTTAAGGAAGCGTTTCACCCCATCTTTGACTTCATCGTCGCTCGTCGTCGATAGGTACTGCGTATGTTGACAGCAGAACACAAGGAGAAACGCCTTGCCAATTTCTTCAAAAGTGTCAAGAAGAATGGAAAGATTGTTGGACTCCATTGTTACGGGAGACGAAACGTGGGTGTTTCATTCCCGAAACAAAATAAAAGTCCAAACAATGGCATCACTCAGGGTAACCAGTCACAAAGAAGTTCAAACAAACTCCTTCTCCTGGCAAAGTCATGGCCAGTGTGTTTTGGGATCGTAAGGGGATACTGCTAATCAATTTCATGGATCCTGGGACAACAATCAACTCAGACAGACTGACAGACCTCGCGCTTAGGGATTATCACTTGTTCCCGAAGTTAAAGGAACACTTGGGTGGCCAACGCTTCTGGAGCGACAATGAAGTCAAAGACGGGGTGAAACGCTTCCTCAGAGGGTTGGCAGCGGAGTTCTACGACATTGGGATACAAAAATTGAAGCACCGTCTACAAAAATGCCTAGAAAAAGATGGCGATTATGTCGAAAAATAGATCAAGTGTCTTCTTTCCAACGATGTACATTGCTATGAGAATAAACAATGTTGTCTATTTGTAAAATTGATGGGAACCTTATTTCTGGATCAACCCTCGTATATGTGGCACCAACTTGTATGGCTGCATGGTACTCAAGTCCACCCAATAGTTTGCTTTATAATAATTTACTGTATTTACTAAAAAGTGTGTTTCATTGCTGAATCAGTGCAGGCTATTGTTGGCATACATAACACTATCTGTCATTTCAATTCACTCATTATCCTTTGAAATTGTTCCTCAATTCATCATATTTATACATCTTACTCTGTTAATGCCTATTTCCACAGCCAACACCAAAGGTTCCTTTTCTGCATTGAATAGCATCAAGCTATTTTTACCTACAAACACTGTCCCAGCAAAAACTTGGTCATACTGCTGTGTATAGGCTACAGATGGACAGGGCGAAAGAGTTGATTTAGATGTGATGAATTTATTAGAAAGAAGAGCAGCCAGGAGAATAACAATTCCTACATAATGGTGAGTCCATGTTTTATTTTATTTTCTGCTTGTTACCTAAAACCCAGAATTTAATAAAAGTTTATGCAGTTATGTGCTTTAAAGAAGTTCTGTTAATTAGGATACACAACACTTTCCTTATGATTGAATTATTAATTTTAGTGATTGCTATTACAAACACTGAATACTGTTCTTGTATCATATTTATCTGTAGTGATTTCATTTCATGAAAAAGGGGTGGGAGTATAAAATTTTTGTCTTTGAGCCCACCCAATGTTTTTCATAAGTTAGTGCCACTGCATGTTTTATTGATAAAATAAAATCAGGTAAACTGATGTAAGAAAGTGCCAGTATGTTTCTTTAATCAGTTATGACTGCAATTATGATATGCAGAATATGTTTTTTTAATTGATTTACAAGTTAAGCTCCAGATTTATTTATTAAGCAGGGCTTAGGGAAGAACAAAGGTCTAATTTTCTTTTTAATCAGATTAAATCTTCCAGCATCAGCTGAACTGTACAGATTTTTGATATCTTGACAATCGCACACTCACATAAAAATACGAAAAAGAAAGTGAAATTGGCTGGTTTCGGGATTTGAACCATGGAACTCCATAACGTGAGGCCAAAACGTTACCATCTCGGTCACCTGGGTCAGTTTAACGGTCTAGTTGTAAGTTATAAGCGCATGTAAAACAACAGTGTTTTTGGTCATAGCTATTTCTATTTTAATTTCCAAAGCCGTAAAATATCACAGTAAAACAATTGACTATGTTGTCATGATAAATGATTTGCTTTTTTTTTATATAAATTCTTTTGAATACGTATATTATCATAAAATAGGCACCAAATTGAGCATTACTCCGAAACAGGTGAACCGATTTCATCCAGTATCAGTAGACCTCTTCCCACGAACACTATAAATGTGTATACCAAATTCCATAAAAATCCGGTAAAGCGTATTTGAGTTACCGCGTTTTTAAAATAGACACTAAATTGAGTTTTACTCCGGTACCGGACAACCGATTTGGTCCAATATCGGTAGACGTCTTCCCATGTACATTATAAATGGGTATACAAAGTTTCAGGAAAATCCAATAAAGCATATTTGAGTTATCGCGACTTCTCATATATTAACATAAAAGGCAATAAATTGGGCATCATTCCGGTACTGGCCAACCGATTTGGTTGAACATCAACAGACGTCTTTCCATGGATAGTATAAATGCGTATACGAAGTTTCATAAATATCCGATAAGGCGTATTTGAGCTATTGCGCCTTTAAAATATACACTAAATTGGGTTTTACTCCGGTACCGGTCAACAGATTAGGTTCAAATTTAACAGAGTACTTTTCATGGATGTCATAAATGCGTATACCAAGTTTAATGGAAATCCGATACAGCGTATTTGAATTATGGCGCCTTTCTATTAGAAAGGCGCCATAATCTATTAAAATAGGCACTAAATTGGGCATTACTCCGGTACCGGTGAACCGATCTGGTTCAATATCAATAGGGTTCTTCCCAATGACATTATAAATGTGTTTTCCAAGTTTCATGAAAATCCGAAAAAGCGTATTTGAGTTAGAGCGCGTACAGACACACGGACGGACGGACAGACATTTTTCGTCCCCCACACAATCTCATAAAGTACCATACTGGCACTTAATAATTATAGAGTGGAGGAGTCCAGAAGGAAAGCATAACACCAACCGATATTTTGAAGAAATTTTCTTCTTTCTTTATTTGAGTTTAAAAAGTTACAAAACAATAATAAAGGTGTGTACATTAGTGAAAGTAATGCAACAGGCACACACACCCATAAGGAGATTGCCACAAGGACAAATTATAATAAACAGAAGTACTGCACTATAAATAAAATTGGAATTCTTGAACACTATTAAGATAAATATGGAAAATTTAGAAATATAATTAATATATACCATAACAAATACAGCTCTAAGCGCTGTCATATTGTCTTAAATGTGCAAAACCTCATTATACTTTCTTCAGCTGTCATATTGTCTTAAATGTGCAAAACCTCATTATACTTTCTTCAGCTGTACAAATGATTCTTAAGAATGACTAATAAGCCTCGAATTGCATTAATGTCATATCTTCGAGCCTTATTTTAAAATATTATTTGTCCTTTGGGTTTATGGGTAGCATTGATGTAAGCTTTATAACTTAGTTACTACATATTGATATGTCGTAGTCTGCTTGGCATGAAAAAGACCATATCACCTTTATGTTGCTTTTCTGAGTAAATCATATGGTCGAGAGCATCTTTGGGAAAGAGAATCTCCTTAGCTCCGCTTTTTAGTATTATCAGCATAGTAAGGAAATTTTATGGTATCTTATTGGTTCTTCATAATTAATATATATTAAAATGGGCTGTATTTTATGCATGTAATAAAATGTAAATGCATATCAGTTTTATGACTGACTTAAACATAAATAATTTATGCATTTGATTTTTTAATATCTTAAAAGAATCTACAACTCCCTAGAACTTGACGTAAACAATTCATGCATTTTTATTAAGTGCCAGTATGGTACTTTATGAGATTGTGTGGGGGACGAAAAATGTCTGTCCGTCTGTCCGTCCGTCCGTCCGTCCGTCCGTCCGTCCGTCCGTCCGTGTGTCTGTACGCGCTCTAACTCAAATACGCTTTATCGAATTTTAATGAAACTTGGTACACGCGTTTATAATGTCCATGGGAAGAACCCTATTGAAATTGGACCAAATCGGTTCACCGGTACCGGAGTAAAACCCAATTTAGTGTATATTTTAAAGGCGCCATAACTCACATACGCTTTATCGGATTTTCATGAAACTTGGAATACCTATTTATAATGTCTATGGGAAGATGTCTGTTGATATTGGACCAAATCGGTTGGCCGGTACCGGAATAATACCCAATTTAGTGCCCTTTTATGGTATCATATAAGAAAAGGCGCGGTAACTCAAATACGCTTTATCGGATTTTCATGAAACTTCATATACTTATTTATAACAATCATGGCAATAAGCCTATTGAATTTGGACCTAATCGGTTGTCCAGTACCGAAATAAAGAGTAATTATCAGTCAAATTAATTATAATATTTTGGTTCATTTCGAAGCATTTTGATTGGCTCGCGGCCAACCAATCAGCGGGCGAGTCCCGTAACTAAGGTAAATAAAGGGTAATTCTGGTACAACCCTTCAATTCCTGTCGAAACCTTCTTTAGTAAAGGAGGGTAAAAAGAAGGCACCTTCTTCAAATGCAAAATCAAATTCTCGGTTCTTTCTTATAGCGTCATCAATTAATAGGTTTGTTCGCAAAGCAGTCAGAAACCAGGAACATATCGTTCGCGCATGCGCTCTTTCTCCACACGCGTTCGCAAAGCGAGAATCCGTGATTCTGATTTCAATCTTCTGTTCGCAAAGCTCTCACGGACAGTTTCTGTACTATAAGAAAAGTTTGCAGGCTCTAGCATGAATTGTTATCAGAGACATGCGCAGTAACCTATTTTCACGCGCCTGACTCCTCCCTCCTATAACATTGCGCCAGATTTATAAACATAGGCTACTTATATGTATGAATAATGGAAGATAATTAAAAGTAGATTATATTGTCGATGTATATTGCATTTATAACATGTCAAAGGGAAATATATATTTTATTTGCATATCATATCGATTAAACGCAGAAACTATCGATTCCAAATTCTTGTAACCGTTCGCAAAGTGCAAATCACGGGTAAGTTACAGACTGGACATGCGCAGTACAACAAATTCTCAAGCGGTCACGGATTTGCTTTGCGAACAAACCTAATGACAGCTTATAAAGCTTCCTTCAGTTGCCATGGACAGTTGACTCCTACATGAAAAACAAATGTTCCCATATGTACGATTATAGACGAAATGCTGTTGTATAATGACTAATTATTTTGCTAAAATTGATTACAATTAGATTAAAGCATTGAATTTTACTTCAGCCTATGTCAGATTTATAATCCCTGACCTCTTAATAAATAAAAACATTAACTTCTGAGAATTTGGTTAAGTTGGTACTCTGCTTTAGTGAGGGCCAAATTCGCATTTATGACTAGAATATCGCGAATATTATGTTACCAATGAATGAAATTATTCTATATTGTAACATAAGATAACTAGAAGGCTCGAAATATAGCCTAATTTCGAAATACGGTGATTTTTCTTTTCTGTGAGCTACGACAATGGTATTGGACACTCAAATGTCGTAGTGTAGTTTGGTCTTGTGGTAAGATGCTTGTCTAATAATCAAGAGATAACACGTTCGAGTCCACCCTGAAGCAAATTTTTTTTTTATTATTATCAATTGTGTTAAATTGAGCCTATTCCATTCTTGTGTCCTATTTTGTCAATGTGCTTAAATAAGTATTACATTTTTCTTTAAAAAAACTGGGAATTCATTGTCTTTCATTGACCTACATCATTCCTAAAGAATAACATAAGCCTATAAATGTTATTTCACGAACAGAAACTAGCTTTAAAGTTATTGCGTTGCGTTAAAATTGCATAAGCCTATACTCAGAACAAAACTGCATACTGCTAGGTGGAACTATCCTCTTCTTATTGGCTTACTGTACTATTTCATTGTCAATACATTTTGTAAAATGTTTACATATTTTAAGAATTAGTATATCAGTGTATACCAATATGAATTAAGGTTAAGAATCAAACTTTAGACCTTTGTTCTTCCGTAAGCCCTGCTTGAGGAATCGATCTGGAGTTTAACTCGGAGATCTATTTAAAAAAATAAAAATAAAAATAAAAAATAAAAAAAAAGTATTTTCTGTATATCATAACTGCAATATTATTACTGATTAAAAAAGCATACTGGCACTTTGTTGTATCAGTTTACCTGATTTTATTTTTGGCTCAAAATTGAATTTTCTGTGGGTTAGTGACAGAATATAAATAAGTTTATTTTGGCCATAAAGGCCTATAACAATGATTCAGTGGTATGCATATGCCTGGGGGTACATACAAAACTTTTAAGGGATATTCAGTAAACTGTTACAGTATATTCATACATATCCAGAGCAATTTTGAAGAGAATTGCTGTACAACTGTCCTATCGGTATGCTGAAAAATTACTTTGCCTAATGAGGAGACTAAGTTTTTCGTGCAATTAAATAACCAGACTAGATTCCAAAGAAAACAGTTAATACAATGACTAGACTCAACAGTAGATTATTTCTTGCATCCTATTCAGTATATTTTAATTGATTTGAAATTTTCTTCTGAGTTTTTCCATTATGACGAATTTAAGGCTTCGCCAATGATTAATTCTCAACTGCTAGATGTTCTATTTAAACCATTTATTTTAACAGAAAAAAAAAAAAAACATATTTATTAACACTGACTACGCTATACATAAATTGCTTGAATTATGTAACTTTATTCTTAAATGTGTTGTTTTACATAGTACCGTAAATATAAGTAATTAATCAAATAAAAAGGAATTTTGTGATGCCATACGGGCATAGAAATTCAAAATGAAACGATTAAAACAAACAACAAAACCTTACCCAAATCATGCATAAACAATTAAAACGATTGATAATTGAAAATCTAGAAACCTACAAGGTGCATTTCACAATTAGTGTGTGCTGCCTGGGAAAAAAACAGCCTCAGATTCGAGTTCCCTAGCCCCAAGTGTCCATTAATGACCCCCTTCTGTCAAACTATGTAAAAAATATCACATCTCTGCATGTTGTAATGTTATAAACAAATGAATCAAGTAGAACAGGTTAACAAAATCAAAGCGATTGACAAACTAATATGTTATATTGGAAAAAGTTGATTTCAGCAACACAAGGCCACCTTCAATTAATTTCACAATTGAATACGGTTTACACAGAAACATCAGCTCAAACCAGATCGAAATGCTGATACCAGAAAAACAGTTTGGGTTTATGAAGGGAAAAGGAACACTTGATGCAGTCAAAGGTCTCATAGATATAATATAAGAAACGCTCCAAATCCCTAAAACCAAATTGTATGCAATATGCATTCAATGACTTGACAAAGGCCTTTTACCACTTGGACAAATCCATCAGATCCTCTTAGCCCTCTGTTATTCAACACAGCAACAGCCAACATAACAAACACCATATAGGACACTGAAGTTAAAATGATTATATATGCAGAAAACATTGAATAGGCTCACAAAACCCAAGTGATTTGCAAAATGTAATGAAGAAAATTGAAGATTAAAAAGACAATAACAGCATATTCATCATCAGGAACAAACTGTACAAATGACATTCAGAAATGAAGGAAAAATCGGTCAACAACAGAGTTGATCATTTCAAATATCTAGGAGTCATATTGCAGCCAACAATCACATCTTTCAGAATTCACGTCAGAGGAAAGTCAGCAGCAGCCATAAGAAGCATTGTATGAAATACAGACTGTCTCTACAAACAGCCATGGATCTTTTCTACTGCAAAGTCCTTCCAGTTCTCACATATGGACTAGAACTGGCATGGGAATACCTCACTACAGCAGCCTTAAACTGTATCAAGAGCATCAAATCAAGATTTCTAAAAAGACCTTGGAAATATAAAAAATGTCGCCGTCCAGAATGTCATACAAACTAGCCTGAGAGACCTTCCTGATAGAAGAATTATGGTGCAGGATGCAGCTGCCATCAACCAAGAAAGAAACTGAGTACCTAATGACCAGACACAGGAAGAGATCCGAATAGACCCAGACTTCTGCTCGAAGGATGCCATTGTGAATCTAAACACAACGAAATGAGAAGCACCCTTAATAGATTGGTGGGGCATGGCTTTCATCATAAACTTTACAGGCGACCAGGATTCTATGAGCCTTCGAAACTGTGCGTATGTGCCCCATGTTCAAAATAGTGTGAACGCTACCACTTCAGCAAATGCAGAAACAGAACCAACTCTTTGCTAGATTGTAGTAAAGATTAATGCATATTTGTGTGCTCTTTCTTTTTGTTAAAAAAGGATATATTATATTATGTACTTGAGGGTTAAAATTTACTAGTTGCACACTATTATCAAGTATAAAAATTTATTAAAGAAAATACTGAAAAGGACCAATAACACATCAGTCCCAATTCCTGATGAAAGGGACCAATAACATACATCCGTTTCCTGATTGGTCGACTCTGCCCAACTCTGGTTGGTATATATATCTCCCCATGACATGATGCTCGACACTTCAGTTTCCCTGAGGATGGAGGCGGCGTTGGCCTCTGAAAGGTTGGGTCACGACAAAGCTCTTACCTGGCTGCAAACCCGAGA
This sequence comes from Ectobius pallidus, assembly GCA_964059195.1. Classification (NCBI taxonomy): domain Eukaryota; kingdom Metazoa; phylum Arthropoda; class Insecta; order Blattodea; family Ectobiidae; genus Ectobius; species Ectobius pallidus. The sequence goes on from CAXKWD010000006.1 coordinate 117,656,802, forward strand.
AGAATATTTTCATATTTTACGCCAGGAAAATCTAAAATCGTTCAGAATAAATTAATGTTAATGTAGTATTGAAATAGTAAGATATAATAACATTGCGAGATAACGGAATCAAAGTTAAATAAAGAAACATAAAATATAGAACAGGAGAGGCAGAATTATTTCTTTATTCTTCCAGGTTCTTTAATTGCAGATAACATTAGAAATTGTTGCTTTAGTGCCGTAATCTTGCAACCATAGTTCTGAATCAGTCTGTGATCCTTGTCAAGATAGGCTATTACAAGAATTCACATAGAACTTCGTTCTATGCAAGATCCGATTGTGGGTTGATTCAAAAGAGTCACCGAGTACTTTTATGTAACCTAACAAAATAACACAATTGTCATAAACACAGCACATAACTATATCATTAATCATTTGCTTCTGATAAAGGCTACTTCCTCAACAAACATCAATGCAGACTTTCTATTAACTCTACGAGTTTGGCTCTTTTTGTGGCAACTTGAAACTCTTCAACCTTTCCACACCCTCTCACTTTTCCATACTTTGCACAATAATCTGCTATAAGATCAACATTGCATATGACATGGATGCCACAATCATACCCATTAGTCTGAGATAATGTCTCTATTTCCTCGAAATCAGCTGAACAAGACATATACTTTACGAGGTTAGCTGTTAGTTTCCATGCATGTTTGAAGTTACTTCCTGATGCGGAATCAAAATGAAAGAATGCATCTTCAGATTTACTGTACACCAAAAGACTCCAGTGTGTACCACCTGGTTTTTCTACTCTTTCACAATCATTCAAGGCCATAAATATGAAACTCCGTTTGTTCATCTGAAGAGGTTCGAGGAATATTCCCAAATCTCCAGGGGGACTAATTTTAAGGCACTGTGTTACTTCGGGACTGATGAAAAGGAACTTATCTTCATCCTTATATGCTATCTTTTCAAGATATTCAAAGTAAAAACTTATAATTTTGTCATTCAACCAATGTGGTCCATCCAATAGGTCTATGTCAGATTTATGCAGTAAGGTCTCATGAAAACTAAGAGCCACTGGATTGTCAGACATCCTGTTCTCAGGTAAAGGAATCAATTAAGTACAGATTGAATTTAGGCTTAGTGAAACAAAGTCTTCTTTTTCCTGATAGGTTTTCATTTAAGGCAGATCTACTTGAAATTCTGAAATGCTACTGCGTTCACATTCTCCATCATTTGTCACATAACACAACCACTGAAACACAAAAATTATTATAAACAAACGTTGTTTTAAATGATCAATAAAATGACAAAGGGCAAAGTTTACCTTATCCAAAATAGAATTATGTATGGCAACAATAGGGAATCAGGTCACTGACCTTAACCAACAATTAATTTATTATGGGTTTTCTAACAATTTCGAATCTGTTCAGACATTTCCTTTATATTTACATTAATTCAGTTAAATTGAACCAACACCTACAGACTAAACTCTTAATTACCCCCATTACGTGTAACTCTAACCTATTTCCTCTCTTTCGGCCCTATGTAGAGTGACCAAACATCAGACCACAGGATTTGTTTTTACCCTTCTTACCCCGACCCCTATATTATGCTCTATAACAGTTTCTGAACAGTGTCGGCAGTTAATGAATTGGACATGCGCATTGCGCAGTACAACAAATCCTCAAGTAGTCATGGGTTTGCTTCGGGAACAAACTTCATATTACCTGCCTTCTTGTACATCATTATGGATGAAATATGGGGCATCCGTTGAGTTGAAAGCACAGAACTGAGAAGTATATGCAGTATACAATCGTCTCCGTCTCCTTATCTAAACATTACGTTAGAATAAGGGTATTCGCACTGATCATAGTAGTGTAACGGAATGTAGGAGGCCATGATTCTACTGTAGTGTGAACTAGACGTACTACGAAAGGCTAGGATTTTTGTAATGTTCAGGTGAAACATTACTTGGAATAATTTCTAAGTAAGCTTAACAGATCCCGAGTGTTTTTCCAGGTGATGAGTGCCGAGAGTTTTAAGGTGTACTGTATCACGATGGAGTTTTAATTACGTAATTATTTCCAGCTGCACACAGTATGGCAACTAAGCAGCCGTCACCAGAAGTGAGTTGAAAGTTGCGTTCAGTCAGCTGACTTCAGACTGGATAGGACTGGAGGTGGTGTCTTGTTCCGCTTGCAAAATTATTTACATGAAGTTATTAGAATTAGTTCTGTGCGTGGATTTCTCGTAATGGCGTAGAAATGGCTCACGAAGCAGCGCAGTGCTTTACCATAATCCGTGAAATACGTACGGACCAAGCAAGTTCTTGACAAGAAGCTGCCTGGAACATTATTATGCTGCACTTGTCAAAACGTGTTAAAATAATGACATGGTAAGTCCCGTTCACTTCTTTTTCCATCTATAAATTATGAGAGTTTTCATGGATGTGATTGTAAACAGCTGTGAATGTAACTAGTCCGAGCATGAATATACTGTACTAGTGTATAAATATATTGTGAAACACTAATTAATCTCTCATCGTATCTTTCATTCAATTTCAGATAAGGTGTGATATGATTAAGGTCACACTCTAATTGAACATATTATCTATTGTGTGAAATATCCTGTGCCAAACTAACCATGGCATCTGGAGCATCATCATTGGATAGCACAGGAAGTAATGGTAAGTAGTTATTTTATTCATGTCTTTTTAATTTTATCTAATCATTGGGTAATGTAGCACAAAGTAATCCAATTCATACTTGGTAATAATTAAGGTATAAGGCCAACCATTTCATTTACTATGTGGCAGAATGACAATAAAAGTAAGCCCAGCTTTCTTAACAAATACTCCAGTGTGATATTTAGTTGCATTGGATAGATTCTGCTGTAGTTCTAAGATCCATTCATAAATTGTAACTATTATTGAAACTTAAGAAATTTCAGTTTACACAAAATAGTATTTGCGTTTCTACGTTTTATGCTCTAGGGTCTTCTTCATAGACAAGAGCTGAGCATAACAAGGCTAGGCTACTTAGTTTACAATGGCAAGTGGTAATTCAACTTTCCTGATGGTAAATAAGGATATCGTAATTAATCTAATACTTTCCTATAGAGCAATCCTAACATTTCTGGACAGCCAAAAGCGAGTTGAATTAATTTACATACCAGACAATCTATTATTTCCTATAGCCTATCTAACAACCAAAGGATAGGCATTTTCCATTCTCTCAATACTAGTGATCCTAATAAAATTGAAATACAGTGCCTTTCACATACATTTCATTGATTGGTCATAACACAAGAGGGGAAATTTACCTTTATTTCATAAGCTAATGCCAGAAAATTTTTGAATTGTTTACATTGTAATCTCACCTTCAGTTATTCTTAATTTTTTAACCACGGTGCTTACATGTCCATCATGTGTCTAAATCCCATAATATAAAAATAATTATAATGATAAATGCGCACAGTCTAGCCTACATTGTTGAAGCTTTTCCAATCTTCAGTACAAAATGTAGTCCTTTTTTTCCTCTCTTTCTGCAGACTAGCGTTGCCACCTGTCCCGAATTAGGCGGGACATCCCGCATTTTAAGAACATTTTCAGCGTCCCGAATTATGCCTAAGAGGGACGCATTATATTGCGGGACGCAAAATTATTCCAAAACAAAATATGAGATGGTAAATTATTCTTAGTGGCATATTTTGTGAATTTCGACTCATGATTAATGTATCGATATTGTTCCATCGCTAAAATGTATCGTGTTGGCAGCAGTGAAATCACCGTCAAAGACTCTGTGAAGGCACTTAATGTAGAATCTGATGTTAATTTGGATGAGTTATATGAGGAATTCTGCTTTAGTTCCTGGTAGCAATGCATTTGTGGATGTATTGTCCTCTCATGAATATAAAATGCACAGATTCCAGAGACAAGTGCTCAGCTGACCTCATAAAGAGTGAAATAATAATTTCTACAAACGTTATAGATACCTGTAATCACTATGTAGTGAGAGTGACACATATCAAAGAACTATTAGAACTGCCAAATCAAAAAAGAAATACAGCTTCAAGTCGTGAATTTGCCCAGGTTTTTCTACAGTGCCTTTTTTTTTACTCGTGGCCGGGCGGACGGCTGGAGGTAGCTGCGAGCGCACAGTGCTTCTCACCGTTCCTGGCTCCTGCCTTTCTCCCCGTCTGTGCATGTGCGGTCGTTGCTAGCGGAGGTTCTTGTTTTCTTCTTTGTGGTTAAATTGTGATAGTTCTGTTATAATGCCAAGAAGTGTGTATACTTTAGCACACCGCATATTCATGTATGATTCCTATGTGCAAACAGATTTCTGTAGAGAAGTGACACGGCTATTTGTAGACAGATTCCTGGTATCCCTGTGCCTCACAGAGAGACAGTTCGTAAACTTGTAAACAGATTCAGAGAAACGGGTTCTGTTCTTGATAAGGAATTTTAAAAAAATCGGCATGTGCTTACAGAGAAAAAACTCGATGAGATAGGACAAACGTTAGAACGTAGCCTAAGAAAATCTCTGAGTAGTTTATCACAGGAAACGGGGGTTTCACAATTCTCGGTTTAGAAAGCCACTAAACTTATGAAATTAAAACCATATAAGATAACCATAGTTCAGGAACTGCAACCACGTGATACTGTGAGTAGAGTAAATTTCTGCAATTCGATGTTGGGTAAAGTTAATGATGGCTCTATGGAACTAAAGTTAATTTTTTTAACAGACGAAGCATGGTTTCATTTACATGGTCATGTATCGACACACAACAACAGATACTGGAGTGCAGAAAAACCCGATATTCTACACGAAATACCATTGCATGACCAGAAAATTGGTGTTTGGTGTGCTGTGTGTGTGCACTGACGGGGAGAAAGGCGGGAGCCAGGAACGGTGAGAAGCACTGTGCGCTCCCAGCTACCTCCAGCCGACCGCCCTTCCACGAGTAAAAAAAAAGGCACTGTATTTTATTATTATCATGCTAATCTTTTCTTTTCTAATGATAGTGTTACTGTTACACAGATTTTTGGCTTTGAAATGAATATATTCCATCTTTCTATTATTAATGCATTGTTCCAAGTAAGAATTTAGGTATGAAGATCGGCGATCTGCATATATTCGATAAGTGTCCCTCCTTAGCCCTACAGAAGGGTGGCAACACTACTGCAGACCTTCACATGATATTGGTCGTACACTTTGCCGTGCACCATTCATAAACACAATCTTCCCGTGGATTGTGATATGATTGTTCATGCACTGCTTTTAGTAAGCCATGTGCTGGACATCTTGTAATTGTATTTTGCAGCTTGTAGTCTGCTTCCCTCCACAGATTCGTCATTAATGCATCCGTGGTGAAAAAGTTGGGCCAGATCTCTTAGGCTTTCTTCCACCGATGGTGTCCATGGGGAGTAGATATTGGCATTGTAGGTAATTAATGAGGAAAGTTTTCTTAGCCATAGCATATGCCATCCTTGTTGGAGAGTAACTGCAACAAACATAATATTCTCTTCAAGTATCTTTCTTGAGTTTTTCTATCTTCAGCAATTGTCGTTTGGTCAGCTTGTCCCAGATGAGCTCAACAGAGAGGACCTGTCAGCTTTAAGGCTTATCTCCCTAATCTTATTACGTAGCCCTATTAACTTTGCCTACAGCACCACATGTCTTTATCCCTTGCCACTAAACATATTTACACTGGCATATTTACAGTGTAATGTACTAGATTATAACAGGCCTATTCCTGTCATAGATGGTAGCTCGACTCGTTTTTTAGGGGGAATCTATGTGAAAGAATCCAACAGCTTAGGCCTATATGCAGGGCCGTAGCAAGGTCCTTCTGCGCCCTTGGCGAGTTTGACAAATCTGCGCCCTCCAAATGAACAATTTTTTTAAATTTCTGTAAAACTGATTTTCTTAAATTCGCTTGCAGAAGGTTTTTTTTGGTCCCATTTCTATAAAAAACCACTGCCTAATAAATCAAAACTAATAATGTAGACTAAGCTATGATGGTCATGGTAGTTTTAGTTGGCACATTTTTTTACTGAAATCATTCTTACCTATACAACAGAAGCAACGCCAACATCAACAAGAGACGAAACAACACAAACATTAATATTGTTTCACTGTTTAATTTTAAAATCGCTTAGTTAAAAAATACAATAATAATCAGAGCCCGGATTCTAATGACATGTCATCTTTTTTATTGATGCTGCATAGACATTGCCAATTTGTAGATAAATCATAATCATGGCCTCTAGATTATAGAAATGCATTTTTATTAGGTCATTTTTTGACATTGTATGCAATTTTATATTTTTAGGGCATTTATTTCGTCCCCAGCGGTGCTGTCTTTGAAGTGTTTGTTTAATGCAAGAAGGACATACTCTATGTTGAAGTTTTTTCTCTTCTTTTTCATCACCTTCCCCCTCCCAATTTTCATGAAATGTGCTTAGAGATATTTGTTCTGTTATACAGCTGAGTTTACCACCACCTCCTCTCTCTTCTTTTTTCTCTCAACAATATCATGCATTATTACAAATGCAGCAGTAGCAGCAGCAAGTTGGAAGTCTGACATAATGGGAAAAAGGATAAATATTCATGTGAGTGTTCATTTCTATTAAACCTTCCCTTCTAATGTACCAACATTCACACAAGCATTGCATTACACCTAATAATACAAGTCTGTTGCCAGCTTAAGATCAAGGCTTATCAATTCCAACCTGGTATTTGCCTCTGCAAGTGATGGGGGGAAAGAAAAAGAAAAGAAAGAAAGAAAGAAAGAAAAAAAACTCCTCTCAGATTGAACCCACTGTCTATCGAGTATTGAGTCAGTGATATTACCTCCTGGATCAACCCATACTCCACTATCAATCTAGTAAGAAGATTGTTCAACCCTTCCCATACCATTAATTTCTTATAAAGGTCGGGCGACAATGATAATTTATGTCTTTGTAATGCAGGTACCTTATCACGAGGATACACAGTATCAAATAGTGACAGAAATCTTTCAACGACTTCTGTCAGAGACTATGACGGCTTAAAACAGCAATGTGACAAAGCAATGCATGAACTCCAGTTGTTACGGAGGTATGTATTTATATACTTAATTCTTACTTTTTATTACAGGAAACCCCTGTGTATTGTTTCTGGATATGTTATTAGCTATCTTTACACACAAGCTCTTTTGTGCATGCCTGAGAACATGCATGCAATTATGTTGGAAAGAGCATGCTGGCAAATGCATGCGATTAAAAGTTGCAGTCTAAAGTGCATGTATGTTTGTTTTTGCATCGTAAGAGTGTCAACAAAGAAGCATGCACAAAAGTGTGTGTATAGTGGCCAATCATGAGCAAATTCTCTTGCAAATTAAGGGAGCATGCAGTTTTATTTATGGTGTAATACAGGAATATCTGTTGAATATTTTAACATACTTGTAGTGTGAACAAGCAGAGAACTCTGTAATGTTCTTAAAACATGATGGTTTAATCCATTAACCTACCATCACAGCTCTATTGTGAGCTGCAAGAACAATACAGGTCCATTCCTACTGTCATGCTGCTCAACAGGTTTGATCCACCGGTTCCTTTTCTTATAGTTTCAGCTTCCAGTCAGTAGATAATATGGGATACCTCATACCATTTTAAACCATGTGTTATATTGCTTTTAAGTTAGCAGCAACACCTAAACAATCATCCCAATTCCCTGGCCATCAATCTATTGGATAATAGATCCTCAATCAACCATTTACATCAATATAAGATTTTAGACTTGACGATCTGATTCAGTAACTTAACTTAAAGAGTTGTTTTACAGCTCTCATGTAATTACTGTGTCATTTATACAATTTACTGAATGTTCCTAACAGATTGTAAGTCTGCGGGATAAATATTAAAAAAAAAAAAAAAAATCAATAATAAAATCTTGAATCAGTGACAATGATGAAACAGCATCATCAACAGCAAATATAATAAAGAAGAAAGGGAATAGGTTTGGAAATGGATTGAAACTGGGGATAGACCGTCAAAATTTTATTTTACGAGGGTAAGTCAATAATTATCCGCATCCCCTTGCTTCTCAATGCACTTGATACATCGTTGCAAAGATTTTCAGCTGAATAGCAACCCACATATGCACCGCTTCCTTCAGTTCTTGGTCTGTGGTAAATCGACGGCCCTAAAGGCAAAATCGGGACCGCATGCAGGATGCTCTAAAACCTCAAAACCCAATTTCACAGTAGTTTGACCAGAGTGGGTTGGTTGGTTGGTTGGCGTATGGTTATTTAACGATAGGGCTGTACTGCAACTTAGGCCTGTGACCATCGTCGGTGGGCCCTAATTTTGTCCCACAAGAGTTCTTTTACATGGTAGTAAATCTACTAACATGGGCCTGTCACATTTATGCACACATAAATGCCATCGACCTGAGCCAGGATCGAACCTGCAACCTTGAGCACAGAAAGTCAGCACAATACTAACTGCGCCACCCAGGCTTACTTGACCAGTGTGGGTGTGGGTGTCCTGTTCTTTCCTCGTCCTCCACACTGGTCCAACCATTTTTTATCTTTTCAATCCATTCATACACTCTTTGCCGTGGTAAAACATTGCCCCCATATTGTGAGGAAAGTCTTCAGTGGATTTCGACTCCTGGTACACTTTCAGATGACAAACAGATCACTACATGCTGTTCTCCTTTGGTGCGGTGAAACAGTGTTACACTCAGTGGAGTCATAACGGTCAAACATTAAACTCGTACATCAAAACCTGAGATAAAACCAGCCATTAATCGTAATCTTCCTCCTAAATCAAACATTGTAGAAGGTAATAATATTACATATTATGTTGAAATAAGTATACCGCCTATGCTCAGTTATAAAATATTACTTACGGTAATCACCTAATCTAAAAACATCTCATTATAATAATTCCTTAAAAGGAACAAAAGTTATTAGTCATAAGATAAACTTAAAAATAAACAATAAGATATTCTAAAATTCCTGATAAAATTTCTTGAAGTTGTTTAAAAATGACCTTAAATCCAAGCAAGTACAACAAAAGGATGACATTAAAAAGTAACAAAAGTTACTAGTCAGAATAATAGGCCTACATACAGATAATAAATCAGTCTCAAGTACCATTCTATTAAAATTTCTTAATAGTAAGGTATATTGCAATACTAGTTCCAGCGCTTACAGATCGAAAAAAGAGTTTTTTCAATTTCTGAGATCCGTTATGCGCTTACGGAATGAGTATTGCATGCTATTTTTTGCACGATGATTATTTATATCAATTTATTTATATTAATTGAGATATTAGCTGAAAATATTATGTATATACACTATTGTAGATGGATGTTATATTTCAGAAAGTAATTCGCATGTATTGGTTGTTATGGGGACCGAATATTTGTCCTGTTAAAGTTGCCTTGGTTCCAGTCTTCGATAAAGGCTTGTATTATGATGGATTTACTTACGGCACGTGTGCTTTTTGTCATTTTTACAGCACTGAGATTTCTTTTGTTTTCAAAGCGTGTGGGAATGTCAACTTACGATCCACGGCAACAATATTCATAAGTACCACTAATTAGTTGCGTCGTGCAAAAACTGAGTTTTAAAATTTCACAGCATTGAAAACACTTTAACAAAACTGTTGAGAATGTGCAATACTCACCAGATACAATTTGTGGTGACTGCTAACTGTTGAACTTCAGTCAGTTAGGCTACCATATACCATCACAAATTGATGGCCTGAAGAGACATGAAAGTTTTGATAAACTAGAGAAGCCCTCTCGTGATTATAGTTTTTGTTTTTTTCTTATTTACCATATACTACCGGTAAGCGTTTTGATTTTAAGGCAGTGGTTACTTATTTGTCAGCCATTCAAATAACAAGTTAGATTTTTGGATGTATTATGTTTATGAGAGCAAATCAGCAGCCGAGCTGCCACGAATCAGTAAATGAATTGTACTTTTTAAAGCAAATACTGGGTCATTATGTACGTGTGAAGTTTCAATTGGAAGATTTTTTTGCTTCGGTTTAACTAAGTTGCATACTGTTGAATTTTGGCTGAAATATGAAAATTAAAATGTGTTTTAAAGTCAGACAGAATGTTTCATTTTGATACCTCGATCCAAAGCCCTGTAAGCAATTCATTCATTGAAACAAAAGATTAAATGCTAGTGATTATGGCCAACTTTGAAGTAAAAATAAATGTTAAATCTGCGCTAAACTTTAATTTCAATAGCCTATATTTTTCATTACAAACACTCCTTACTTATTTATATGCCAGTATTAATGTATGATAGGCCTATATTGTTTATAGCTTGAAGGTGGTTTTGCTGTGCTGTATAACTTACATAACGATATAATGATAATGCTGTGAATAATGTTAAAATATTATATTCCCAGCATTTATTCCATTAAAATAATATAAAATTCACCTCAATTTTACAGTACTCTTAATAACGATAAACCTCTCCATTATGATTAAATTCAGAATCCCTGTGACATACTTCTTCCCTGGTACAAAGATGAAATAGGTTGCAAAAGTGTAAATCAGAACAAACAGACGGAAGAAGAAGGCAAAGAAAAGGAAGCAGAACAAATTATGACTTTACCACCCTTAACCACTGTCTCTTGCGAAGCTTTACAGAAGTTTCTATCAATTTTCCCTTGTGTTCCAGAAAGTCATGTAGTAACCCTTGATGCAATAAAATCTTTGTGTGTCTCCCCTCCATCAAAAAAGTGAAACAGACTGTCATTTCCGACTTTTTCAAGAGAGCCAAAAATAAAATATATCCCATTTGTTCACATTTTCCTTGACTTATTCTGTAACATAAAACATATCTGCTCAAAATGAGTGGACAGGGTGCATTGTAGGGTAGCGTATTAATTTAAGGATAGATTAAGAAGTTCATATGGGATAAAATTACATGTTTTTCTTAAATAGTTAAAAACTTCCATTACAAGAGTGGTTTCTTGTCTACCATCCAAAATTAGCACTTTTTGTAAATTCTCATTACAGCAGTAACATTCTCTACAACAATATTCTGGTCTGGTCCATGCAAAATTATTCAATTGAGATTTCACTAGATGTAGTTTTGGACATACGTAACTTACTTGTAGTTATAGTAGTTGTAAGCTACTAATATAATTATTTGAATTGCATTTAGCTGTAGAATTAGGTTTTGTTTAAGTTAGTAATAAATAGGCTGACCATATTACCTTGAATCGAAAACGGGACATTCGGATGGCAAAAACAGGGCAAAGGGAAAGTGGACATTACAATATTGGCATACCACTTTCGTTCTACCACTACACTGTTTGTCCACTGTAATAAATTTTAATTCTTTCTGGAGATTGTCATTAAAACTGCACTTTTGCCTTTTTGACATTGCAAGTACGAGTATACTTAAACTTAAAAATTGAAATGTTGCGAAATTCGAACCGTCGATGTTCAATACCAAAGCCAAGGGTTTGCATACACACTGAAAATGTTCTTTGTCTTATCCTAACTAGTAGATATCTTCAAAGTTTTGTGTGTGTGTTTGTGTGTCTGTGTGTGTGTGAAGAGGATCTAATCGTTTAAAATTGAATATATTTTACATAAATATAAGTTTCTACATCTTTTATATGAATATTTAGTTAAAATCTTCTGAAAATTGTGACAACTCAATATAGGAACAACAAATGAAACTAAATTTTCTATTAATTTGTAAGAAATTGTGGGTGATGGTGTCAAATATCAGCTCGTTTTGATAATAAATAATTTGACAATAACAGTAACTGTTGGATTTGCATTCAGAGGGTTTCGAGTTCAAACTTCAAGGCCAGCCAATTTGACTTGGGTTTTTCATGGTTTCCCCAGTCGTAAAGGCAAATGCTGAGTTGAAAATTTGCTTACCATGACTCATCATCACTATTTCATCTTGTATCATGTCCATTAAAATTGAATATCAGTTGAATTTAACAAGCCATAACACATCAGCAATAGCAAATAGTTAATAGTTAGGCCTACATATCCTGCTCTGGAATACTTCAGAACCCGATTTGTGATATGGCCATGATTTTGAAACAAGTATAAACAAAGCTTTAAAAAAAGAAAACACACACAGTAACCTATGTTAAAGCAAGTACCAAGTTCCTCATTTTTAGGTGGTTTATTTTTATATGATTTTTATCTTGTGAATCCTAATATTCTTTCTTGAAATTTTTGTTTAGGCAACACAGCGAAACAATTAGGCGCTGCGATCACACTATGAAAGAACTGGAATATTACAGGGGACAGCATCGAGCAGCTATGAATCAGCTGGAGGCAGCTGCCCAAGAATCATCCAGTTTGCGCTCCAAATATGCTGATCTAGTTACAGAGAAGCAGCGATTGGATAGGGATGTTCAAAGTTTACAGAAGGAAGTGACAGAGTTACGGTGTCAGCAATGTCAGCAACAGGTAAATCAACATTACAGCATTTATGTTTATTCTGATTTCATTTAATTTCTGATTGCTTCATGTTATTTTAATTCTGCTAGGTAATGTCAGTCATTGAGAGATCACTGTATATAGATTAACACTTTTCTCTATTAAAATCTTAACAATGTGTTATGTGTTATGAACAGATTCTGGGCATTAGGCACTCAAGAATAAAATTCACTTTAGTTAGGCGAAAAGGCACTAAATTTTTGTAAAACAGCCACTTCTAGAAACTTAATTTCAAGTCTTTCAAAATGAATATTGGCATTTTATGGTAATGTAGGCATAAGTAAGATACAATATAATATTATGAATTAGATAGAATTCCATAAATCTATGAAAGGGACCAATGATTTATAGTCTCAGAACTCCCTTAGAATATAAGGTTGTGACAACAGAATTTAACAGATAAGCCTAACGATGGTAAATCACAACTAGCTCAGAATACAAGTAGAATGGCAAAGTATCCATTAAATTAATAATATGCATAATGAGGTGGAACTTGTGTTCGTTTACTTCACTTAATATAGCTTTTTTTTAACTGCTTTGAAAAAAGAAATTATTTCCCATCCTGAGCTAATGGCAGACTGCTGTTTCCTTTTCCTGTTGCTGCACTGGTGCCGTCTGGTTTATATGGGATACATTTTTTTTATCAAGGGTCAGTCCATATGAAATTAACCAATAAGGGATTTATGCATTACGTTGATGGTTGCTGACAAAATGTAATTTTTTTTCATCTATGTTTGTACTATATTCAGAGAATTGAAAGCAGGAATTTTTTTCATGTTCAGTTTCTTTTTGAGCGGCCATATTGTATTAGTGCATCAGCCTATTTTGCATTTTACAGAGGTTTGCGTTAAACTCTGTAGCTTCTGTTTTTTAAGATGTTCGGTCCAAACAAAAACCATGTTTAAAGAGCATAAAATGTACAATATTTTCTGTCCAGTGTATGTAGGCCTACTTAATTGTAAATTAGCAAAAAAAATTGGTGAATTAAAAAAACTTTTACAATTGAAAGTTATTAAAATAATGAGATAGGCCTAATTCTAAGACTCACTAGTTTTTTTTTTCTGGATGTAGTGTTTATAGTACAGTGGAACCTCGTTAACACGTTTCTCTAGGGACCAAAAAAAATTGACGTCTTAAACGGGAAAACATACTACTGAAAATTAAAAAAAATCATAGGGAGTGTGTAGATAGGCCTATGTTTTCTAAGTTGCTCAGAACCACCCAAATGTGCATTCTAATGACTCAGAAATACCCATATTGACACACAGGAGCTTCTATGCCAAGCCATTAGTTGTGCGAGATTTATATTATGTAAACAAATACATAGGTCTAACGATTTTATTTGAAAAAATTAAACAAAACTTTCAAAAATGGAAGGAATGTATGGGGGCCATATTTAATGAAAAACCATACGAAATTCACAAAAAAAGCATCCACTTTATTCTAAAATATCACACATGAAACAAGTTGCACTCCACAATCTATTAACAAACATAAAATAACTGGAATTGTTCAAAATTTCAGATGTGCCAAAATGTTCAGCGAACAAAGTCAAATTGCTGATGAAATGCGATCCAATACCCACATGAGAAGCATGATCTGCTTTTTTAGCCTACATTTCTTCAAACATTCTAATATTTTCTTCTCGACACCACACGAACCGTAAGAAATTTGCAACATATTTCACTTAGAGAACACAATAAAATTATCACAAAAAAAAATGGCGGCTACACAGCTGATGCTGCAAAATCCACGCAAAACAAAATGACCAATGAGAAGCAACTACAATGGTTGACGATTGGTCCCAAAGAGCAAAGAGTACAAGAATTCTGACAGAGATTACACGATCGGATGCACAAACAGGGCTTGTGGTTGGCGAGCCAAATACGAACGTACTAAGCGTTAAACCAAAACGTGTTAAGAAACATTTAAACATGTAGTTAGTAAGATTGGGACCGGGACTTCAAAAAACCGACGTACTATGCGGGAAAACATAGTAATAAGTTCACTAATTGTTGTATGGTACACGTGTTTTCACTGATGTTAAAACTACAACCTGTAGCAGTTGTGAATTGTGATGGCATAAGTTTCCTTAGTACCTTACTGATTGGAAACTGGAAATAAAGTGTGCGCAGTTAATTTGAAATAAAGTGCTGAATATTCAAAATGAATGCAGGAAATTCACATTTTTGTACACGGGTAATCTGCAAACCGAATAAGCAGCCCACGGATAATCATGAGTTTGCTGTATATGTTAATGTGTATATATAAATATATATTTGTGTGTGTGTATATACATGTCCATATTGTGAACTATAAATAAGTTAACAAAAATTGCTTAACATTTCTTAGCTAGGTATTATTTTGATTTTTACTACTAGCACTGTAAGTCTCTGCACTTAATAGCACTTCCTGAAATTTTAGCTACATTTACAAATTTCTAACTGAAAACTAATAACGTCTCAGTGATGAAATTTTAACCACTTATTCCAACACAATAGAAGAATGTTTTCTGAAAATTTTGGATGTTTAAAGTGTGTCCCTTCTGAGATATTTCAGATTGAAAATACCTGATTTTATAAAAATCGCAATATTTGAAGACCCATTAAACAAAAAGGATGTAACCCTCAGGTCTGAAACATTTTAGATAATCACTAAATCCAGAAAAAAATTGAAGGTGAGCCTTAGTTTTATCTTCAACATTTTTAATTTTAGAAGCGAGGTTTTTATCTTGAAAACGTTAACATTTACCTATTGTTTATGTTTATTTACAATTAAGTAGGCCTATATATATTGGACAGAAAATATTGTAGATTTTATGCTCTTTAACATGGTTTTTGTTTGAACCAAATGTCTTTAAAAACCAAGGAGTGACAGAGTTTAATACAAACCTCTGTAAAATGAAAAATAGGCTGACACACTAATACAAAATGGTTGATCACAAAAAACTGAACATCTAAAAAAGTAATGAATGCCTGTTTTCAACTCTCTGAGTGTATGGTATTACAAAACATAAGTAAAAGAGTAAAAATAAATTTTGTCAGCAACCTTTTCAAATTAAATTGGTTGATTTTATATGGATTGACCCTCAAGTCGTTAGAGGGGAAGTTTCAAAATTCATTGCCCTCTCTTGGTTTTCAGGGATGAAGATTATGTTCAGGAAATATTCTTGAATTCTGGTTTTTAAAGTAACTTGAAACTTACAGGATATTGCCCATTATCGATAACTACAATAAGCAAAGCTGACATTGGCATAGACTTGGCATAGTGATCTTGATCAACTTAACTTCTGCTTTTGATTTCTTAAAATGGCCAAGATCATAGTTGCATTGCCTTTTGTGTTGAAGCATATTTGTTAAATTGTTTCATTAATAAAAAGTGTGTTGAAGATATTGTTTCTAAAATTCAGGCTTTTGAGGCAAAACCTTCCCCCCCCCCCCTAAGAAAACCCCCATTTCAGAGAAAAATTCATTCCCCCAAGATTCCTTAAAAAGAGGTTTTACTGTAGATTAAAATCCTCTCAACTTGGCCTAGGAGAGTGATCACATCAGAAATTATCTTAATGTTTCTTATGTTTTATTATAATCATTGTTATTACTTCATAAGATTAAAGTTGCTTGTGCAAACAGTAGGAAGGCTAAGTGTGAAGGGAATAAAAGCTTTAAAGGTTATGAAACAAAGAGCTGGATATCTCTGTGTTGTGAAACTAGAACTTTCACATGATGGTCTAGTGAGCTCTGTCTTGCTCTGATGCTTATACAGCAGCAAAACAAAGTAATTAAGACAAAAACATTATCATATTAGATCATAGTCTACATGGAAGATGATGAAATAGCTGTTAAACAGTCCAGGTGATGCTCCTGTAAGCATGGCCATGTTAATCTGGTTTATCACATATGAGGGGATGAGCGCAACAGTGATCTAAAGTTTCTTTTTTTAATTCAAAGGAAAAGCAAGTTAAAGTTTTACACTTGTGATTTTTCGTACAATTTGGAAAAGCCTATTTTTTGTTGTTTTTTTTTTTTTTTATTTCATTATTTATTTATTTTTTATTTGTTGGTATAATTGCATTGTAGGGGGGGGGGCCCACTTTCAAAACCAATTTTCTTGTCATAAAACATCTAATATCACACATATTTTGTTATTTATTATTCTCTTGAGAGATGTTGCCTCGACGAATGATTTTGTCCCACCTGCCTGCCCTAAACATTACACTTTCTTTCATAACACGATCTAGCGAAAAGTGCCGTAAATTCCGCCATATTTTTAGGTCTGTATCATGAAGAAACTCGTGATTGGACGTTACAGGTGTGACGTCTCACCAGCAGACCACGCAGAATTCTGGGAAATAGGTTCACCAATCGAACAACCTGTCACTAATTACTAATTTCGGGAGAATTCAGAATGCCCTACTAATTTAATATGACTGTTCATAACCTAACAAAACCTGTCAGTAATTACTAACACCGTTCCTAACCTAACTGTCACTAAACTAGAATTTCAGGAGAATTCAGCAATGTACAAGAAGCGTCATGTTGGTCAACATGCCTTGCTGGAAAACAAAAAACATCACCCGTCCATGGAAACCTGCGTAAATCGCGAGGCGGGCTCCCCTACATTGCGACTTTGCCTTTATTTTTTTTTAGTAGGGTGTTCTATGGTGATTGGTCAACTTAACTACAAAGTTATATGGTATACTGTTCAGAACATTATATTATCAGATTTATGAGATCCTGCAACACTTCGTTGCACTGATTTTTATTTGTACTTTAGAAAAAGGGAAAAATTAATTTAATAATCACTTGACTTTTTTACATGATAAACATTTCCAGTGGTTGTTCAGTTCTACACATAGTTTGTTACCATCATTCTCCTCATTATCTCCCTCATCTACGTCAGTTACAAAAAATCAATGTGTCGTAAAATTAATGATGAATGTGCTGGTCTATATTTGAGATGATCACTATCATTCTTAAGATTCTTTGATTCTATTGATTCTGGTTTGCAAAATTTTTGTTAAATTTGTAGAAGAGGATCTTTCCCCCCCCCCCCTTTTCTTTCTTCTTCTTTTCCTTTTCCTTCAGGGAATAAATTAGTGACTTTAAAACTAGCTATTCGGGGTGCAATTGGTTCAACCCCAGCATAGGAATGTAGTTCATCCCCAAATGCTACAAATGTCATCAAAATCCAATTTTACCTATCAGGAGGGTTAGACCACTCTTACACCGACCCCCTCATACAAACTTACTTGTTGAAAGAGTTTGTGAAAGCTATTATCTTGTTTATTTATAGCATTAACTCCTGGAAACAGTTCTTCACACAAGTTCTCATACTGCCTCATGCCTCAGGCTAGGAAAATATTATTTCTGAAGGGTTGCGTCACAATGTACCGCTACACTAACAGGAATATAATTTATTGTTTCTGCTGTGTATCTCAAAAGCACTCTGCTTTAAGACAGTTGTTTTTGCAAACAGTGCTTTCCATAAGTAGTCCATAAATGTCTGTGGTATAGTGCTAATTTTTGGATACCAGGTTTTTAACTCATTTCATTTACCTTAAGTCTTGAGTTACCATATTCATACTTAGTTATGTGGGTGTATGTAAGAGGAAGCCTGTAGGAAAACAATTGACAAACTAAAATTAAAGTATTAAAAACAATATTTCTTGTAGCCTTTATCTTATTATGCGTGCAGGATATAAATAATTAAATGTGCTGGTAACTTAAATTTTACATTATTTTTTTAACTTTCTGTGTTTTGTTTGATCTTTTATAATTTTATTATTTCAAACTCTGAAAAGACAAGTCCCTTAGTTGCCTCAAGTTGGTAGAAATGTTGTCCACTTTCCTGCATGCATTTTTAAATCCCAAACTAAATTATTAGTATTTTGAAATAGTATTAGTAAAGTTAGTTTTTATTTACTTACTTATTTACTTTGAAATTTTGATTATTGGACATTTTCAATTTTAAAAAGTTTGTTTTGAAAAATTCTAATGTTTTTAATTTAATGTTGTACATATTATCGCTAATTCATTTGACTCAGTTTTGGGAAAGATACAATAGTGCCAAACCAAAGTCTAGTTTTATTAATCAAGTTCTGTTGAAAAACTGTTTGTCATTACAGAAGTACTGTGACATTTCCCTTAGGTACTGGTTGTTTAAAACAGTGAACCAACTTTTTTTTATTGAGAATAAATTAAACTTGGATAAACTTAATACCCTATTTACAATTTTATGATAGTCTATGAATTGTGGATAGTGATCCACATCATCAGTTACTTTTGCTGGTTTTGACAGTGAACAAAAAAAGCACTAAATTCAAGAAACGGAAACAATAAAATACCTCAATATAAATATTAGATGGAAATTTTACAGTGAAGTGTTGATATCTGTAGGAAGGTTGAGATCGGAAATATACACACTAAACTTCACTAAAAGGTATATTTACCCAGGATGATCATTTCAACGGGTTGGCGGGAAGACCCGTTGAAATTATCATCCTGGGTAAATATACCTTTTAGTGAAGTTTAGTGTGTATATTTCTGATCTCAATCTTGCTACAAATAAAATATCTGTTTGAGAATAAAAAGGACTAATTTTACAAAGTTAACATACCCGTGGGCATTTCCAAAATTGTTAAATACTCTACTGCACTGTGGTATTGATTTCACACAACCTGCTCCCACATAGAGATATAAATCAACTGCTGTAAGATTCAAGACTATTTTATTGGTAAATCTACAAGTAACCAAATTTTTTTTTTATATATACGTGCTTTACAAAATCCTAACTTTTCTATAGTTTTATTAATTTTTTTGTGAGATATAATCACTAATAAAATTGAAGACTTTTTCTACATCACAATTTATATTTTCATATTACTTTATAATTTAATACTGTGGTAACAAGTGCTGGGGGAATCTTTTTATTGATGGCTGTCTACAAATGTAGGAGACCAAAATCATCCAGCATATGACAATGAAATTTTTAGAGCTAAATATACGCCGAAATTAAATGAACATCAAAAGTAGCTGAACAGTGTTTTTATAAAAACACAGTAGTCGTTCAAGAATAAGGGTGGTTTCAAATTATATGAATGAAGTCTTTTAATATTGTTAGACAAATTGTCTTTAGGAGGGAAGCCGGCAGTTCTTGCTCCTTAAAAAAAAGACTACTAACTTCAGTACTGCTGCCCTGGCACCAAACAGTACTATAACAATCTTCCTATGACTGATGTTATATCTTGTTGAAAGGTCAGGAGTATACGGTTGGTATGTACTCTTTTCTTGGTTGACATCAACAGCCTGTTGTAATGGGGTTTCCATCCTGTTAGTTGGATGAATAACCATTGAAAAATTAAGTGGAGGGAAAGGAAATAGACATTAAATCCATGTCTGGGATATTAATACAAGTAAGAATCAGCTTGAAAAATTTTATGTCATAACCGGGATTTGAACACGGATCTTCGGCTTAACGTGCCGATGCTCTACCATTGAGCTACCATGACAACATGCCAGTACGACATCAAATTCCTCAACTGATTCAGAAGACAAGGCAGACCACGGGAGGTTTCTCCGTTGAGAACACACATCCAATGGCGTCCTACATTTGTAGGTACTTTGAAGCCAAGTTATTATTTATATACTAATAACTTGGCTTCAAAGTACCTACAAATGTAGGATGCCATTGGATGTGTGTTCTCAACGGAAAAACCTCCCGTGGTCTGCCTTGTCTTCTGAATCAGTTGAGGAATTTGATGTCGTACTGGCATGTTGTCATGGTAGCTCAATGGTAGAGCATCGGCGCGTTAAGCCGAAGATCCGTGTTCAAATCCCGGTTATGACATAAAATTTTTCAAGCTGATTCTTACTTGTATGAACCATTGAAAACTTTCTGTGTGGAGGTATTGCTATTATGTCAACCCTTCTTGTTGATCCTTCTTTGGAAATACAACCAACTTCCTCATGTTTCCCAATTCTTTTTCCAGATGGTATCTGCAATCAGGGTTTGAACTTTGTGGTGTCGTATATTCCTCAGTAATCCATTATTCGAATAGGATCCCAAGACAAGACCGTTCTTGAAAATACAGTTATGACCAGGCTTCAGCTTATGGTCACAAAGTTATGAGACTAAAGTTTGGTATACACAGAGTATAAAATGACATTGAGACTTGTGCCAAGAGAGCATGCAGTATGTTTTATAACACAGTTCATTACTTTCTCATTGCTGTCTTTCTTGGGTCCATACATACTATACTTGCGACCCTGTTAAGTAAGAAGTCCATTGTATCCTGTTTCTTTTATTTAATGAATTATTTCAGATTTCATATTAGTGCTGATTCTACTATTTTGGAATTTATGTACGGTACTGAGGAACATTTTGAAAATTGAGAGCTCGGAGCATTCTCTTCAGAACGAATTTGGAGAGGTTCTGAAGAGAATATTTAATTGTGAAAGG
This sequence comes from Ectobius pallidus, assembly GCA_964059195.1. Taxonomy (NCBI): domain Eukaryota; kingdom Metazoa; phylum Arthropoda; class Insecta; order Blattodea; family Ectobiidae; genus Ectobius; species Ectobius pallidus. The sequence continues at coordinate 117,677,732 of CAXKWD010000006.1, forward strand.
AAACCAACACATTTTGAAAATTGGACCCTAACATTATTTTTTGGTGTTAAACAGTGGCTTTGAGATGAGATAGTGAGAAAAGTGTTATCTTCTAACGTAGGGTTCTCAATCTTTATTATTATTATTATTATTATTATTATTATTGTTGTTGTTGCTGCTATTATTATTATGATTATTATTATTATTATGGTATTATTCATATTCATTAACGTCAGAATGTTTAGCACTATTGAACACAGCTATAGTTAAGATAATAAATCACTGCAGCCTGAAATCAGGTCCTTGTCTTGTTCAGAGTTTTTGCCTTTTATGATAGGTTTAGAAAAGCACTGTTGTAATATTATGCATATACTCAATTTTCTAGTTAACTGTGCACAGATCATAAGTGTAAATCAAGTTTCTAATATGAATTTTAATATTTTGTGTTCTTCTGTCAACACAGTTACTTATATCATTTCCACCTTGGATGGAAGTTATTCATATCAAGCATCTGACAGCCTTGATCTTGACTTACCTTCATCCTTGTAAAGTATTTCACTATCAAAAGTACCCATTAAAACTTTATTACTTTCCTTATTACATAATTGATTATAAGTATAATAGTTAATTGTTTTCTCTTATCAGGAGGTGATTGTTAGTGAGAGCGGTACCAATGATGCTTTAAATCAGCACTATCTTAATACACTTCGAAAATATGAAGCTATTAAAGAAGATTATGATTCTCTTCGGAAGCGGTATGACGACTTGATAGCTTCACATTCAGCAGCTGTGAATAAGCTGGAGTTGGCTCAGGTAAGAATTTGTTTCTGTTTTGCTTATAAACATATTTTGACAATATGACAAAAAACTTCCGAAAAAATGTCATCCGTCTGTATGTTTAAAATTTAATCTTCACTACTTTTTAAGTCAGACGAAATTAATGTAGTTGGAACTGTTTTAGTTCCATGATGCTCCTTTGGTTTTTTGTTCATTCACATTTGGGGGTAGCATTGATTAATTTACTTCGCACAAATAACTAAGCAAGCATTATTGTTGAAGCTAAATAGTTAAAATAATTTTATCATAATGTTTACAACAACTTAATAGTTATTAGTAGGCCTATAGAGTAATAGGGATTGGAAGTTGATGAAATGTCATCTTTTTTCTGAGGCATCACAGAGAATGCAGGATGTAGTATAAATTCGTCTCGCCTCAAAACAAACAAAAATAGCCTACTTTTATTTTGCATTTATTGGCCATTTTTTCTCTACTGGCTGTCTTTGAAGAAAGTTTCATTCTTTCTTTGTATTTTCCCCTAATTTGTTCTCAGAATAGACTTTTCCAACATTAAAGACAAAGTGTGTAAAATCAATAAAACTCTACAAGGTGAAAATTTTCATTTTGATGTATTTGTGAAAGACTTTTCGTCCATTGCCCATTTCAACACCCATGACATCAGTCAATGTAGAAACAAGTTTTGTGATGTACAGAAATGTTTTCCAGAACAACCAGCGGTCCTTCAAGTTTGAGACACTATGAATGACTATGGTTCTTTACTACAATGCTGAGTAAGACATGTCGACAGTTTTCAATACCCCCATAGAGTTAAATACATATTGATTTGATATCCTTATTGTCAGACAAAAATGTATAACATTCATTAATAAACGTAGTAAACGTAACAATAATAATAGAAAACATAATAATGAAAGTAGTAAACAAAATACTTAAGTTTTATCCTTTGTTTATTATTATACAACTATATATCCCCTTTTTAAAATACATATTTAGATATATTACGTCTTTTTTTTTTCAGTTTTTCATGGCATATTTCCATAAATTTAATGTCATTTTGTAGGTAATTTTTTTGGCATTAAAGGTCATCTTCTGAGCACTAGTAGTCTGTATCTTAGGTTAATGCAGCAAAACTAATTCAAACATAAAGAGTACTGTAGTCCTATATTCTATCAATGCACATTTTGAAGGCCTTTGCATTCCTAGGGCTAAAAACAACAAATTCACAAGGGTGGAAAGAGAAATATGACAGCCCAATCAGAACAATGGATGCAACATGGTAGTTCTGGAGAAAAGAAATATGGGTGGCTGGTTTGTTTGGTTTTTTTTAAATTTTTTTAAAGAATAACCATTATGATTTAGCCTGTCAATCATTCATAATTTTATAGATGCATTTTTCATAGTGTAATATACAACGCAGCAACTTACATGGAGATTAATTGCAACATGATATCAAGAATATCTACAGTTTGTACATAATTTTGTCCATACTGTACAAAGGGCAACTAACCAACAGTGAATTGATTTATTTGTCATATACTGTACTGACCCATAAGAATGGTGTGAATCAATATGCACAATTCTTATCATAGAGCACATTTTCCTCCAAATTGGACAAATTTAAACCAAACCATAACTACACATCCACACAAGATTTTCCAATACGACCTCGAGCCCCAAATAAAATACCATACTTTTCACAGAAATATGAAACACAAGGTTAAGCAAGGTAGTCATCTTTGAAGGCCAAAGCCAAGATCATATGGCAGGGTGTCTGTCTTGCTGCAATGTCAGCAATGGGTTTCATGGCCTCTTCCAGGAATGCTACGAACATGAATCACATTACAGTCCATTCTAAATGCATTAGTTCACTGGGTAGATGATACATTTTTTTTATTGGTAATCCATGAAGCTTTATGGAGTTTTGAAGTGTAAATAGTTACCTATTTTACTCATAACTTTGGATTTTGTAATTAAGAAGTAGTATGCAAATCGTTCCTAAGCATTCGACCTACTCCTATGCGAGTTTTAACATAATTTTATTGATTTTCTCATATACCCACACTTTAAAAACGGACAGTGTTTTAATGTGAACCGTTGACTGACACAGTCAACATGAAATTGAAGGAATCTGTTTAATGAGGTCATACTACAAATTCTAACAGAATACGCAACATCTCTTCATTGTTAGTTCCTGCTTTGGAACATATCTTCTAAGCCAGTTTCAATGTAAATGTATACAAGCACTCAACTTCTCTTGATTTAGTTCCTAGATTATTATATTTCTGTAAGTCTGGTATGTTTATTTTTCATGTGTTAATACTTTTTGCATTCTCTTTATTTACATTGCAGGAAGAAGTGGGACGTTTGAAAAAACAGTGTGACGAAGTAGCCCAGGAGCGTAACACTGCCATCAGGGAGCGTAATGGTCTAAAACAGCAGTGCACCTCTGCAATACGACAGTGGGATATTGCCCTGCGGGAGAGAAATGAGTACAGAGAAGCTCTTGCCAAAGTTCAACAGCAGCATGAAGAAGCTGTTAAGGAAATTAACCAAGCCATGGCTGTGCGAATGAAAGCTAGTAAAGACCTGAAACGGCTGACAGAAGAGAGGAATGCTGCTATGCAGGAATACACTCTCATCATGAGCGAACGTGATACAGTGCACAAAGAAATGGAGAAGCTGTCTGATGATCTCACTCAGGCTTTCAAAAAGAATAAAACTCTGGAAGTCGAGAACAAGGATTTTGTGGAAGAAGTAGGTTGAAACTTATTCTATTGTTTATAAATTTTAATGGCTGTTTGCAGTAGAAATGATGCCCCCCCCCCCTTTGTGAAAGAAGTACGCTTTCAGCATTTTTTTGGTGTGAATGTCTTTCATTATTTATCATAATATAAGTAAATTTTTATTCCCCTGAATGTTTTCATTTGAAAACATATATTTTATACTAGAACTGAAGGCTATTTATTATTATTATTATTGTTGTTGTTATTATTATTATTATTATTATTATTATTATTATTATTATTGTTGTTGTTATTATTATTAATATTTCAAGTTTAGATTTAGTTTTAAATATGTAGGTAGACTGAAATTGGCAAAGCTTGCAGAGAGGTATAGGCATGTATTTAAGAAAAACTGCACAAAACTTTTACTCTTGGCTTTCTTAAAGGTCTGTTGGTTCTGAAGGTTAAAAGCCATTTTTTTTTCTCTTTCTTTCTTATTTCTTTCTTCTTTATCCAGATTGGAAATGCTGTACTTACTGTCAAAGGCGTTTTAGTTGACATGCCTTGCCACCCACTTGAAACAATCTCCAAGAATTTCATACATATAAAAAATTTAAAGAAAAAATCCTCTTATAATGGATAACCATTTTTTCTACTAAGTAACTTTTTGAAACATTTTCATGGCTTCAATTTGTATTTAAAGTTCTATACCTTCTTACCACTCTGTATAATTAATCATCTTTCATTTTGTAGAAAAAGACTTTGTCATACCAAATAGAAACGCTTAAGCGAGAAATAGCTTCAGCTCTGCATGACCGAGACAAGGCTTTGAAGGAATGTAATGACTTGAGAGAGAAATTTGGAGAATATACTGCAAAAGAGGAATCAACAAGAGAGGGCCTGAAATCAAGATTGGAATTCAACTCTTACAGCAGGGAACGGTAAGCTGCATTTCGTGACTGTTTCAATGTATGCTGTTAACATCCTCTGAAAAGAACAACAATTAATCGTGGTTTGATATCTTTGTTGTCATAATTTGAAATTATACAGTATTTTGTGAGGTATTTCTTATATAATTTTAGTAAATTTAATTACTTGGAAATAACGGAGGAATGTATCAAAATATTTTGTAAACTTTATACAGTATAATATGTGTTTTTAAAATATTTGTTTTCAGTGATAGTTCACGGGAAGATCAGACAGAAGTTCTAAAAAGTAACAGAGATATGTACGGGAAATCTCAAAAAGAAAGAATGGACAATTTAGACCAAGCAAACCAAGAAATCGATAGGTTACGAAAACAGCTTGATAAATTGCAAGTAGAATTACAAGGTGAGTTAACGTTATTTCTTTTAAGATATAAATAAAACTTTCTACAATTATTATTATTGTTATGAATCAATTCTTTAAGACCCCTAAAAAATCAGGTGATCTTGAATATTCTTCTTGTGTTCTAATCATCGGTTTTTCTTATTGTTGTAATAAACATTCATAATATTAATTCTGAGAAATTTATTCTTATCCTTCCACATGTTCAAGATCTATTAGTGAATGTTTTCCGTACCTGAATTCAGTCATTATGGTTGATACTAAAAATCTGACGAATCCCCACTAATTTTATTGGTTTAGAAAATTCTTAGGCAGGCCTGCAGTATCCTATTATACTACTTTTCAAAATAAACCTGGGTAAAATGTCTTTAGACATCCAGATTATGTCCAGTTAACTCCGTGGCGCTAACATCCCATAAGGGATAAGGCCTACCACTCGACCGCTGCATCATCTACCATAGGCAGATGGCAGGATTGGGGGCATGTGGTCAGCATGCTGACACCCACAGCCGTTAATGGTGGTTTCCATGATTGGAGCCACTACTTCTCTAGCAAGTAGCTCCTCAATTTGAATCACGAGGCTGAGTGCACCCCTACCAGACCTCCCTATCTCAGAAAAATCCGAAGATTATGTTCAATTAATGACAAAAATTCACGTGACCAATTGCAAAATTAGCATAAATACATTAAAAATTAAATATTTGAATATATATACTGTATTTACGTGACACTAATGCACACTTTTTTGTCCATTTATGGCATTCAAAATTGCAGTGCTCATTAGATTCGAATGCAAACCCATTCCATACTTCAGGAGTTACTTTGATCACTTATGTGACAATGCATTGCTGTAATTCTCAACTTCATCACATTTATTGTTGGCCTGTTGCTGGTATGCAGAAATGCGGGTTGAAGTTAACATATTATTTAACACTCAAGCTCAATACCAAACTTGTTAAAAGGCAGCTGGGTTCCATGCGAAGATATGTATTGTCCCATGCTGTCCACCCTAAACCATTGTACTGACCTTTATTCATCGGCATTCACAATTCCACTGTTGTTTCAAATAAAATTCTAAGATAAAATAACATGCATTGATGCGCATTGCATTCACCATCAAACTCACTCACTCTCTTTCTCTCTCTCTGTCTCTTTCACTTTCTCTTTCTCTCTCTTTTTCTTTCTCTTTCTTTCTCTCTTTCTCTTCCTTTTTCTTTCTCTTTCTTTTTCTTTCTCTTTCTTTTTTTTAAAGTTTCATAATTGGGATGTGCATTAGATTTCAGTAAATATGGTTCTATACCTGCTCTGAAATGCTGGTCTCTTTAAATCATCTGTTTGATAATCAGGTCATAAATCTTAATTTAATATCATGCCCACTTATTTTTTTAATACTTTAAAGTAATTATTCTCTCCTTAGAACTGCTTTTTTTACTTTAAAATGTTTCTCTCCCTGAAGCTGCTTTGTTGTAGTTTTAAAATAACTTCCCTCCTTTAGCTACATATTCTCCACAATATCATCATGAATAATTATAAACTGACATACCGTATTTACTCGAATTTAATGCGCACCCCGATTTTGAAACTTGAAATCATAAAAAAAAAAAAATAGTTTGTTGGCGAATGTAATGCGCTTCAATGGTGGGATAGGTATGGTATTTTATTTGGAATTTTGTTATAGTATTAAGGGAATAATGAACCACCCCGTAAACATTTGAATTTACCATTAAATTTAACTGCGAGTTTTAGGCCTACAAGTACATTCACTGACATGTTCGTCACTGGAATCCTTGGAGGTGCTTATGTCAGAAGAAGATTAATTTCTTCTTTCCACATCATCCTTGTCGTTCCAGAGCACATCATCTTCGCTGTGCATTGTTAAGCAGATAAAAGTTACCAGTACTGCCAACCTACAAAATGGATTTGTACTCGAATTTAATGCGCCCTCGAATTTACGCGCACCTCAGTTTTGAAAGTTCCAAATGGACAAAAAAGGTGCCCGTTATATTCGAGTAAATACGGTATTAAACTAATTTTGTTAAACACTAACCCACAAACAGTATTTAGTAATTTGAATTGGAGGGAATAAAATAGTAATACCCTCAACTTCGTGTCTTCTACGTACTATCAAAAGCTAAGACTGTAAGATGCTGAAAGGATTTGGTGTGACCAAACAATTTTTCAGAATTTACAATTATAACTACCTAGGGTGGAAAGATTGTTCTAGTTTTCAGGAGAACAAAAAACTGCAATAATGTGCAATCTTCTACAAAAGCTTACTTAGACATTTATTCAGTTCTGAGTATGACTTCACTACCACCCTCGTACTACAAACCACTACACCCTTAAAAAAAAAAAAAAGGGGAAGGGAGAACTTTGTAACACAGAAACTTAGTCCCTAAATAAGTAAAAAGGTTTTTATCCTTTCTGTACATGTTGTACCACAAAATGTGCTGTGCTAATTTTTAACTTTTTCATTAATGTGAATAATATATTTAATTTTGCAGAGGCAACTCAGGAAGCAGAAGTTTCAAAGAGAAGAAGAGACTGGGCATTCAGTGAGAGAGATAAGATTGTGCTAGAAAGGGAAAGCATACGCACATTATGTGATAGACTACGAAAGGAACGTGATCGTGCTGTTTCTGACTTAGCTGAAGCATTGAGAGACTCAGATGATATAAAGAAGCAAAGAAATGAAGCTTCAAAAGAACTCAAAGATCTCAAGTATGTACTTTCTTGGTTTGTTGAGATTAATTTAATATACCGGTAGCTGTTAAAATATCTTATTCATCTTTTTAAAAAATATAATATATTGTTTAGAATTGTGTAATTAGCATCAGAACATATATTTTCCTGATGCATAAGTATAATTTTAATTCAAAATAATAAAATATGAATGAGTTTTTACCTTCTAGTAAAAAAGCAACTATTAAATCTATCATGTTGGTCCTGATTTACACCGTTTAATGTAGTTAAAGAATTCCGGGGTGCGAGGACAAAGAGAGTTAAGTCCACCATCGTAAAAAATTGAGATATGTCCATAGAGTTACAGATAAAAATGTTCTCTACATTTGTGTTAAGTCCAGTAAGTCATATTCAAAATTGTACGGTAGTTATGGATGTGTGCCTCATAGGTTTATCCATCTCTAAAGCTATGTTGGGCTGGTACAGTGTATTAAGTCACTCTAATTCTCAGTAACAAGAAAGTGGACCCCGGAATTAAATTAAATTGTTTTCAGTGAATCACGTGTCGTTTCTCTGTGTCCTAGTGTACAAAGGGCTCAAATAGGAGAGTACCTCTTTAGATGGCTCACTGAATTGAGCGTGGATAGTATTGTAGCTAATGAGTACCTTAGGTGGTGTGGTGTGTGTACTGATTACAACATTTTTCAGTTTAACGGTACTATCTACAGACAAAATGAAAGTTTGGCAATGGGAAACCCCGTGTCTGGTATCATTTCTGACATCTTTATTTTCTTCATGGAGAGATCCATTATTAGCAAATACGTGGACAACATCACTGTATACATGCTCTATGTGGATGATATTTTGGTCATTTCTAAAAAAGACATTTCTGACCAACTCTTGGAGTAATTCAACGATTTTAATAGCAGGGTAATATTTACCGTTGAGGAAACCGAGATTAATTTCCTGGACTTAAGGATTGTCCGAGACCATCCGAAGATAAAATTAGGTATTTACAGGAAAAATAACAAAAGTGAATTGTGTATATTCATAAGAAATCCGCACACCACATAAGGATTAAATACAACGTTTGGCATAACTTTGCTATTAGATCCATTAAGTTGTGTAAGAACCCTGAAGATTTGAATTTTGAAAAAAGGGAGATTTTCCGATTAGCTAGGATCAATGGTTACGATGAAAGAAGAATGGATAATATATGGAAGGAAGCTGGAAAACATAGCAGGGATAGAGATCATGAGATTATGAACCCTAATATTAAGTATGTGGGAATGGCCTACCAACCAGCCATAAGTGAGCGTTATGAAAAGGTTTTCTGAAAGTTTGAATTGGTACCAGCCTACAAAACTAATAGAACAATTGGGAGCATATTCTCTCAATATAAAAGGTTTGGCAGAAATAAGGATAGAATGGAATCTTTGGGGGTATATTCCATCTCATGTTTGGACTGTGATAAATTTTACATTGGAGAAACAGGTAGAACATTTAAAATCAGACTATGGGATCACGCGAGGGACATTAGATGTGGAAAAACCTCTACCGGTCTTAGCCAACACTTGATCGAGGATAATCATCGTATGGGTGCCTTGAAGATTTTAAAGATTGAAGACGATGCCATTAGGAGGAAAGTGTGCGAAGCGTGGAATATCGGGTGCAACCAAGATACGGTTTTGAACAGGTTTGACGGTGACCTGGGTGACGAGTGGTTGGGGGTCATCAAAAGAATAAAAAAGGCTAAACATGTTCCACATGTTTCACTTTCACCAATGGATGTTATAGAGCAGCAGTTCCCTAACTTTTTTGTCCTGGGACCCACCTTCACCTAGAAATTTTTTTCGCGACCCACTACTACATAGCGATAACCAATATAGGCTATATAAAATACAGCACATGTTTTTCATATGCCCTTCAATAGTTTTATTGTGTTCAAATGCCCTGCTGAGAAAACACAGTTGAAATAAAAATGCTAAAGGTGATTTCAATAAAGAACATTGTCCAACTAGTACATTTTATTTTTAAAAAATTAATGAGATTTGTGAAACTGTTGTTTTTTATTTACAAGAGATTCGATATCAGGATTAAAAGTTGTTTTGGAAAAAGCCCTTTCACATGAGTATGTGGTCGTTAACCCCATCAGTTCTTTTAATGCTAAGTTTGAAATAACAGGATACTCTTCGATCTGTATCCAAAAAGGAATGAGGCTTGCCTTTAAATTTGGATTCCAGAGCAGAATTGCAATTGAGTTCTATCCAAGAATCTTCATCCTGTAGTGTTGGGACCTTTGCTTTTTTGATATTCTCATCATCAAACGGATTTCTTATCCAAAGCAACTCGTCTTGAATTTTTTCTGCCCTTTTCGCGACCTGCCGAAATTGCTCCCATTACCCACCAGTGGGTCGCGACCCATAGTTTGGGAACCACTGTTAAAGAGGATTCCCCGTATGAGATCCCTGGGGAGTGGATTGACAAGCATTGCTGGTATACTAATTTTTTAATTTACTTCTATATGTGCGCATTCCACTAAAGATGGAAGCGGATGTAACACGGACAATTGAAAGTATATTCTCCTCTCGGCATGATATAAACAATCATCTGAGGAAGGTCTGAAGGATAAGACCGAAACGTCGTGAAGATTGAAGAGAGAAAAACACGTGATCCACCGAAAACAATTTAATTTAATTCTTAACTAAAAGCAACTATTATTTTCTTCATGTTGGGTTCTACAGTGCTTATTCATACTTGCTTATTTGTTGAAATTATTAAATTAAAGTGACAATTTTATTCCTTATAGAGAGAAGATGGAAGCTGAGCAGGAAAAAGAGACACGAATGCAACAGTTTCGCACAGTAGGTCATAATCATAGTCACGATTCAGCTATTGATGCTGACCTCCAGGAGTGGGAGACAGAAATTCTTGATATTGACCTGGTTAGTATTAAATTATAATTTTAAATATACTCTTGTCTTGGATGAACATAACTACTAACAGTGTTTCATGGGTTTGTGTACTCCCAGTCATGCTAGTTGCTGTAGAACACAGAAATATTTTTTTTATATAGGAAGTTGGTGAAAGTGAAGTTATTATTGATAATATAATAATGAGTCTGGATTTGTAACACTGCACTTAAAATAGCTTTTTTCAGACTAGTTTCAAGAAGAATTTCTTCCCATCCTCAGTTAATGGCCGATTGAGGAAACTTAAGAGAAACATAGAAACTTAACAAACTTTGTTACACTAACTTAAAACTAATGTTTTACTCCCTTCACTTATTAAAACAAATAAATAAAGTAAAGTAAAGTAGGTTAAAATTCACGTTGAATCTCCCAAAGAAAGATCAAACAGACTAAGGAACTTCTTTGAGTTTCCTTATCAGTATTCTTATGACATGACAGATATCCAGACAAAACACTAATGCCAACTATTTTTTAACATTTTATGAGTATCAGTTTCAGAAGCATTGATGATCTTCCAACATATTATATGTTTACTCTAAGACTCAAACCGTATGTAAATTTACCATGTCAGCCTGGGTGATTCAGTCTGTATGGTGTTGGCTTTCTGAGCCCACGATAACTGGTTCAGGCACAGGTGGGTGCTGTTTATGGGTGCAAAAATGTGACAATCCCATGTGTGCTGATTAACAGGCATGTAAAAGAATTCCTGAGGAATTCCACTGGTATAGGTTAATGGCCTAAGTTGCAGCACATCCCCATCTCCTAAATACATCATAAAGTTAAGATGGAATGAAATGTTATGGTGTGATTAACATTGTTGTGCTGTTAATTTGACACTTACTGTCGGTCTGGGTGGAACAGTAGGGCACTGACTTTCTGTTATCCAATTCATGGATTTGTTCCGAGCCCAAGACTTTGACATTGAAGAATACAAGAGTACATTTTATTTCTGTAGATTTAGAGGGACTAAATTACAACATTCAGAAACACTGGTCATGGTCACAGGCCTAAGTTGCAGTATATAACTGTCATTAAATAACCATAACAAACAAATTGATACACGCATTCACAAGAATGGATTGTATTTTCTTGCAACAATTTGTTCTCAATATGAGATACGAACCCAGTGGCGACTTACAACCTGTAAGTACCTGTAACTAGTGGTTTACTATAAAGCCCGGCCGGGTCTTAAAGTACTTACAGGTTGTATGTCGCCACTGGGTTCGTATCTCATATTGAGAACGCCTGGTGGTATACTGGGATTGTGAGTCAGTTGGAGAATTTAATGTTGTACTGGCACGTTGCCATGGTAGCTCAGTTGGTTAGAGCATCGGCACGGAGAGCCGAAGATCCTGGTTCAAATCCCAGCTATGGCATTGAATTTTTAATTCTGACTTCACGTGTCCATCATAGCCTACACACGGCCAGTGTGAAAGAATTATCATTCCACTGTGACCTACTAGTGGTTTACTATAAAGCCCGGGTCTGAAAGTACTTAAGGTTGTAAGTCGCCACTGGGTTCGTATCTCATGTTGAGAACGCCTCGTGGTATACTGGGGTTGTGAGTCAGTTGGAGAATTTAATGTTGTACCGGCACGTTGCCATGGTAGCTCAGAGCCGAAGAGAGCCAAAGATCCTGGTTCAAATCCCGGCTATGGCATTGAATTTTTCATTCTGACTTTACATGTCCAAAACATGCTACAGAATAATCATTCAAAAAACATGCGTCCCACTGCATGCGGAATTTTCAGTGTGACACCAGACGTTGACCAGATGTTTTTGAATGGGCTGTAAACTGAAACCGGTGAGCTGAGCTGTCACGTGTACCATAAACAGATTATAGGCATTAAAGACCCCTGTAAAAAAAAAAACAGGAATTTCCCCCCTGCGCCTCATTCCCCGGAGACTTTCTTTGCTGTGGGGGACAGTAAGTGTACATAGGTACCAATATTTATTTTCATGTATTAAATTTTGCAACATATAACATTACTTCTTATACACTTCCTGCAATTTACACTTTCTTACCATTTACACTTTTTTTTTCTTTCTTTCTTTCTTTTTTTTCATCAGTCCCTTGAAAAGTGTAATATGGAGGTTTTACTGTATACAGAAGGGTACACAGATACTTCTAAAACTTATTTTCAAACTGTATCAATTGATACAAAAATTTACACTTAGGCGCCTTTTAGCATTAGATTTTCTAATCAATCATTTCCTTTTTCCAGTTACACAATTTTCTATGTAAGTAGTTTAAAATAAACATAAAATTGTAACTGTAAATGAAATAATCGTTTCAAGTCAATATGACAAGTTACTGATTTGACCAGTATTGACTATATTATCTAGAATGTGGAATTTATTGAACACTGGGGAGAACTGGTTGGTTTTAAATGTATAAAGGCCCTATTAATTCCACCAGCAATTATCTGCATATAGAGATCTTGTTTTGTCTCACAGTATTATGATGTTAGGCTTTTTTAAAAAAATGTATATATGGTTTTACTTATTTGAATCTGTAAATAATCTGTTTTTAGAGTGGACTGGCCTCTGATGATGATCTTGGATTTGATCTAGTTGGAGGAAGGGATGATCCTCATTATCCAAATGACAGCGGCATTTATGTGGCGTCTATAACCAAAGGAAGTGTAGCAGATGGCAAGCTGAAGTAAGTGAACTTATTAACAGCTGATCGCCGAGGTCAGCCATCTCATTTGTTTGATGAATCTAAAAGCTCATAATTATGGTCGAGCAGAAACAGTATTCAATTTGCCTATAATGGTAATTAAGACACTCGTATAAACAACACTTGTGTTTTAATAAATGCCATTATAGACTTGTTGCATCTATTTTCAATTCATGCTCTTTACAACTAATACATAATGAAACAAGCCTATAATTGCATTTATTAAGATATGAGTATGTTTATGAAACGCCGCTAGAGGACCAGTCGGAATTAGCTGATGATGATGGGAAGACCCATTAAAATGATAATAATAAGAGAAAGATGCGCTCGGATTGAGCATTAGTTTGACTCTTTGCTGTACTCCGTGATTGACTTCGTTCTCTGTGTGCAATTGAGAATGTGATAAGTGTCACAGCGTTTGCCGCGCAATGTACACACGCAGTCCAACTCTGCTTTGTGGAACCTCTTGTTGGAGCACACTTTGTGATGGAAACCGTGAATTGACAGTCTGGTTATGACGTGTCTTTGTGTCTGGCATTCTTTGGTCCATGACCTCTCCACCATTGCGGGCGAATTGTAAAACTCCGGTTGTATTTCTTCTCTTTTCATGTTTCGGGTCTTCAGATGTTCTTGATAAGGGCCTGTTGACGGCATCTGGTGCTGGATCCTTATGTCTTCTACGAAGTAGGTTTCTTTCATCATCTCATAGGCCAAGCGTGACGGTGCAGTCTTTCCAACTCCCAGTGCTCTTTTCATATACCCTGCTTTGACTCTTTCGATTCTGTTTAGATCACCGAGTTTCAGCTTTTCCCACACAATCTGAATGCCGTATGTGACGATTGGTGCTATTACAGTTCGAAATAGTGTCATGGCTGTGTCAATTGACAGATTTCTTATGTTCTTAATGCGGTATGTTGCTCTGATTGCTGCCGCCGTCCTTTCCTGAATGTGAAGGCTGTATGTCGAAGCTGTGGTCTGTAAGGTGATTCCTAGGTATTTGAATTTGTTGGTTGTTTCTATTGGGTTTCCTGAGAGTCTTATTCTGTCTTTTGCTGCTCCTTTCCCACCCTTCCTGCCCATTGAAATGATCATACTGGGTAAATATACGTTTTAGTGAAGTTAGTCTGTATATTTTCAATCTCAGTCTTGCTACAGATATCAACACTTCACTGTGGATTTCCATCTAATATTAATATTGAGCAATATAATTTTCATAATTTTCTTATGAGTATCATAATTCTGTGTTCTCATGACACTGAAACACTGAAGGGCAACACAACATGGCAACAGAAATATAGTTTGAGCAATATAAAACTGAACGCTTTTATACACTTATAACTTCTAAACTAATTGTAGCAGACAATGTGTAACTGTGCTGAATTACAGAGTACCTTTGGGAAATTCCTCAGTATATATGTTCTTTTAATTCATGGACTACATGCACTCTGTAAGTTTGTAAGCCTGCTTTCTTTGCAGTTCTCGGACATATGCCATATGAGTAGCCTGTCTCCTGGCTCAACTGGCGTAATGATATCTTTGGTGAGTTCACATCATCAACACTATCTTGACTCATTGCAGGTCTTTTTTTCCCCCCCCCCAGTCTCGCTGAGGAGAGAATACTGGATCGGAGACACTACCCCCATTAGACAGCTGACACAATACAGACAGAGTTACACAGTTCTATTAGTGTTGAATCAAGCAAGACAAGACAAGAAAGACAAGAGCTAAGTAGAGAGCAGTAAAATGCATGCGCCGGAAAGTTGTTGGGACCGGAGTATGGTCTATGTTCGAGAGCTCCAGGGGCAGTAGAGGGCCAAAAAGAAACCAGTATCTCCAGCTTTCTGGATGAAATAGTCGCCCTTGTTGGAACATTGCACACATTGAATTGTCTTTGAAATGCCCGTTGTGTTTCGATCAGTCAATTTTTTTGCCAATATGTTTTCACAAGAACACTGCTGAATTGAGACTGGAAACTAATCAATTGCCATAAGGCAACACTGATGGATGGTAGAAAGGGGTACCAACATTAATACCAATATTGATTCTCCCATAGCCACTGAGATCATAAAATCCAATTTCAATGTTTTATTACTTTCCAGAGTGAAATTATAAATCTTTAAAAGTGTTTAGTTTTGAATCAAATATTCAGAGATACGACAGTATCAATTTCTGACATTAATATTGCTAAATTGTGATATTTTTATTGTGCTCCATGTTACAAACTTTTCATATTTTTATTAAATACCAGTAAGTGAATTCATTTTTTTTTTTTTTTTCTGATAGTTTTAATAAGTAAGCTCCCTTTAGCTCCTCTGGAAATTAATTCCTGGCTTTTATTTTATAATTATTAATAGGAAGATGGGATATTATGTCGACCTTGTTTTTTTGAAAGATCAGAACATTTTTAACAATCATACCCAATTTTTCACACATGTGTTCTAGGATCATGTTTGTACTAGAAATCTCAGGATGACTGTTCTTAGCAGGATAAATTGTTTATATGTGATCCTGCCTTTTGAGGGTGGATTGTTCTTCTATTTTTGTGGAATGCAACATTCATTTTGTTTACTCAAATGAATAGTTCAAATATCACTTAAATCCCATGTTATTTCATTAATTTTTGCTGTATATGTTTTTTCTCAATGTTTTTTAACATTTCAGACCTAATGACTGTATCAGTAGGGTGAATAACCTAGATTGCAGTAATGTGAGTAAGAGGATGGTGTTGGAAACTGTACGTTCTAGTGGAGGTGTTGCTAATATGGTTATAAGAAGGCGACGAATGGGAGGACGCTGTTTGTACACTACACAAGTAAGTAGAGATTTTGTGTTACAAAGTGTACTAATTTATGAAGATGATACCAGAAGTAAACAAATCAGTATGCTGGATAAAGTGTTTAATTTGGTATCCTTAATGAAGTACGGTACGGTTAACTCTCGATTATCTGGGGTAGTGCTGGGGACAACAAACATGGATAATTCAAAATCACAGGTATTGCAAAATACACGTAGCAACACAGATTGTAAAACTACAAGCAGAGCAACTATATTTATTGCTATATGAATATGTAATTTAAAAGTACAAGACAGCTATAAACAAATACAATAATGATACAGTGAACAGTGAAATACTGTGTAATACAATTGATACAAGTGTAATATGAACTTGTAGCATGGTAGAAATTCTTTTTCTAGTTGCATTGTGTTTCCTTTGTATACCGCTATGCAATTTCCAGAGTAGACTTATTAGTTTGTCTTGCAACAAAGAATCCCTTTGCTGTTCTAAGTACTAAAGGAGCATTCCACAGCATTCAGTGCCTCCTCATGCTCCACACTGTAGGCAGAGATTAATCATCTTTCTCCATCTCCACCTTCAACCTCTTCAACAGCTGGTAGCTATCCATGTCCTTCAGCAATGTCTAGTAGGCTACTGTATGTTCCAGTGTAGATTCTGCTGTATGTTAAAGAAAAAGGTCAAAACCCCAGATATGCAATAAAGCTATTAACCTCAGTCTAGCGTTACAAACAGAACTTGGTTCACAACCATAAACAAAAATACAATAAAGCCCAAACTTTTTTACTTTTTTGGTCGCTGGCCATATGTACAGTTTAACAAAACTATGCAAATTTAATATTTTATAGAATGACAAAATGGCAAAATTGGATTTACCTAATGCTTTTAAATACATTATGGCCTATTGTATACAGTCAGTGTATTATCTAGTTTTGCAGAGCTTTGTGCTTTAAGTGTAAAAGTGCATTCAAATTCCCATTAGAAAGTATCGTTTTACTTCAAAAGAAAGATTTAAGAATAATCACTAAATCACACAAAATTGCACATTGTAAGCCTCTTTTTGTAGAAACAAAAATTTTGACAGTGATCAACTTGTATATTTTTATCTGCCTACTTAATGTAAAGGAATACGCCACTGCAGTTACAATTTGTAGTGATGTCCATAGTTATAACACATGGAATCAGTCTTTAGAAATAGTTCCCTTCTGAAGATTGAGCAAGAGTACAAACAGTTACAGTATTATAGGACTATAGCTCTACAGTAAGCTAAGTAATGAATCAAAGCTATTACCATTTAATGTATTCAAGACAAAATTATATAACTGGCTAATTTTAAATCCTTTTTATAGTTTAAAAGAATATTTTATTAAGGACAAGGTAGAATTTTAAACTATTCAAAAGCATGAAATGTTATTTCAGATTTCTTTGACAATGTCTATTACATTTCAGTAATATTGAAAGACAATAAACATACTATTAAAGACATTCAAATGCTTGCCACCTAACAATTCACATGTGTGACCTTTCTCTTCTAATTTCTCTCACAGAGCAAAAATCTACCTAACATTTGACCACGACTTAGCCACCTTATTTCTGCATGGTAAATTACGTCACTGGATTCACTATTCTTTTAATCTAGAACAGTCTGCAGTGGGTTAAAGCCCTGCTTAGGATAAAGTTACTTAGTTTTGTAACAATCTGCATAACACCACGGAGATTAGCTGCCTTTGCGCATAGCGCCTCCTGATATTCAATGCAATGCAACTTATGCATGTTCCCCCCATAACCTTTGGCTGTTTTTTTTTTATCAGCTCTGCCATTTTGAGGTTAACTCCTGTCATGTTAGAAACACCATCTGTAGTTACATTGCACAGTCTTTTAATTTAATAAGTTTCATGCTATCCTCAGTTTTACAACACTTTCTTGATAGAGAAATACATTTGAAGAAATCTGCTTTTTCGAGACACAGAGTTTCAGCAACAGTCACAAGACACTTTTAATAACTTCCCCTTCAACGAACAGTTATGCATGCTCAGTGATGTTTTGAAACCTAACTTGCTATTGTAACATATTTGTGTTTCTCATTTGCACCCTGAATCATAAATTACTGTTGATAAGTGATTTTGTCACAAATTTATTTTCTCTTCACAATATGCTCATGGCCATTGTATTTACCCAGGAGAATGTTTTGTCTGGTATTGTCTTTTCTTTTATATTATATTCCTTCATTACTGAAATCAGGCGAGATAAGCAGGCCCAGAAAAACCTTGTCAGGCTGCATATAGTCCATGAATCACAGTTCGGACGGCCCTGCAGTAAAGTAAACAAAAAATAGGTCATGGTTAATTTGCACACCGAATGGTGTGCCCAAGGATAATCGATAGTCGACTGTGTATGTATCTCATTTGGTAGGTTGAAAAATTATTTTTACGTATTTATACCTTTAGAGTGGATATTTGCCCACTAATCTTATTCGTTGAATGTATGCATTTTTTATTTACAGCCCTCTTTTTAAAATCATGCTTTTTATTTTCAGTTGCACATGAATCTTGGTGAACATGGTCTTACTCTTGAAACTGGAATCTACATTTGTAAGATTAATCCAGGGTCGTTGGCAGCGAAAGAAGGAAATCTAGCTGTGGGAGATAGAGTTCTAAGTGTAAGTGAATATTTCCACTAATTAAAACACTTGTTTTCAATTCTATGATAAGTTGTTTCATGTACTGCTTGCAAAATATTTTGTTATACATGTTGGTAAAGGTTGTCTAAAAACACAGGAACAATGATGTATTGTAACATATTTGTGTTTCTCATTTGCACCCTGAATCATAAATTACTGTTGATAAGTGATTTTGTCACAAATTTATTTTCTCTTCACAATATGCTCATGGCCATTGTATTTACCCAGGAGAATGTTTTGTCTGGTATTGTCTTTTCTTTTATATTATATTCCTTCATTGCTGAAATCAGGCGAGATAAGCAGGCCCAGAAAAACCTTGTCAGGCTGCATATAGTCCACGAATCACAGTTCGGACGGCCCTGCAGTAAAGTAAACAAAAAAATAGGTCATGGTTAATAGTATATAAATAATAACTAGGCTTCAAAGTACCTACAAGGGTAGGACGCCATTTGGATGTGTGTTCTCGACGGAGAGAAACCTCCCGTGGTTTGCCTTGTCTTCTGAATCAGTTGAGGAATTTGATGTCAGACTGGCATGTTGTCATGGTAGCTCAATGGTAGAGCATCGGCGCGTTAAGCCGAAGATCCGTGTTCAAATCCCGGTTATGACATAAAATTTTTCAAGCTGATTCTTACTTGTAATGATGTAGAAAGATTTATGTATTACACAGAATGTTATTTTTCTGGTAGAGGGAGAAAGTTGGGTTATTACTCAGTTCTCAAACTTCTGCATTTTTGAACCGCTTTCTTGTGAAGTTGTATGCATGCTTATTCTGCACTATCAGATTATAAAGATGATGTAGAAAATGTTATGTACTACACCGCTTTCTTGTGAGGTTGCATGCTTGCTTATTCTGTACTGTCAAATTATAAAGATAATGAACCAGGATTACAATACTAAATTAATATTTGTAAGGGTTGTGTACCACATTGTAATGGGTTTTATGGGGATTGAACATATTGAAGACGTTTTGTGGGAAGAACCTGTGAGAGACGCCATCTTACCTTTGTTCTTCCTCTAGTAAGATGCTGCGTTGCCAGATCTCTTCCAGGCTGCTTGGTTCCTGAAACGACCTTGTGGGATGTCGTAGGATTTTATATGGTAGAGCAATTTAGAATCGTTCCTTCAGGGGATCAATTAGTCAGCAGATTTATTAATATTGGTTACAATAGTGATCTGTTACAAGAGTATATTACAATGAAGCTTGGGTGGAGAGAGAAGTTGTATCAATATTCAGGGCCTTGCATATACGCGCCTATTCTAATCTAGAGCACACTAGAAATTTACCAACCTGTTGCTAATTAATTGTTACTAACCATGATGTACTTAGGCGGTCCTGGGCTTCTTGTAGGTTTTATATTGATTGGCGCCATGCGCTTAGAAATACTGTCGGCCAAGCATGGTCCGAATTCGTAGTGTCCATCGATGATTAGCCGAACCGAAGATCAGGTGTGAGGAGCTGGTAAGCGTTGTAAGACGTGTAAGACCTGTACCTAGCACGCGCTACGCCTTAAATACACATTGCAACTTCTCCCCCACTCCAGCCGATACAGTACTGTGCACTGCTAATGCAACACCCCTCTACTGTCGTCAGTGAGGCTATCTCTACTGTGATTGGCTCTCAATGACGTCAGTCTACTATGGGTAGTGCAGTACATGATTATTGCAGCGGCGGAGAATTGATGATTCATTGGGTTTACCCCATGGAGTTCGTTTTGTCGTGGAGTTCTTATCGATGGATAGAATCTCCCACGAAATAGACAAAGAAAATGTTTATTAAATTAATAGCTTTTGTAGTATTTGTTGGATTAAAATATGGTTAACATATTTTAATTCCTTATTATTTTCCGCATCTTTTAATATATGGTTATGCTGTAGTTCTCCTTCATTACTGTGACTTTTATATAATTTATGTATTTTACTTATTTCCTGTGCATTAATTTGCTTATTGCTGTGATATCTTCGTTAGTTGTCTAAGTGACGTTAACGTCTGCTACATCTTTGTCCTCAGAAGTTCAACAGTTCTCATCTGATTAATTTGATGTTCTGTACAAGTACACTATTTTATTTACTTATTTATTGTATCTCCAAGTCTTTATGAACCCTATTTTGCCAGAAAAGGTATGTTAGGGTTATAGCTTACACATCAATATATACAGTAAAATATAGAATATTAATTACATATGGTTGTGATTATATGTTAGATACTGCATAAAATGATTGTAACAATATTGCTTCGTGAAAATGTGGAAATTTACAAGTACACTACAAACATGTAAGAATTAGAATAATTGCATTTATTTTTTGTGAATAGTATGGACATTTTAAAAATATGTAATCTTAATTTCTATATTTCAAAAATAAATGTTTGTCATTAAGTTAATCTGAACTTCTTTACACCAAAACATAATCCATTGTCCACTGTCAGGTTCATAGACAAATCCACTAATTTGCATATACATTTTCTGGGGGATGGGGGGGCTCTGTGAACATAAATTAATGCTAAAAACTCATCATCAGATTTCAGGGTTTAATATATTAAATCTCCTAACTATAGTATCTATGAATTTTAAATGTAGTACTTTTTTCCAAATTTAAATTCTAGAATTGCATATAAGTCTGTGCAATTTATGCACAATCTTGATTAAGACCCTCATAAATCACCATGCACTCCTACTTGTACTCTTAAGATAATGTATAAATAATGACTTTCATTCTTTTGTTTTACTTGTTGCAGATTAACAACAAGCCAATGGATGGACTGAAAAGTTCGAGGGAAGCCATGGCCATTATGGAGGAGCAGTGTGATGTCCTCACCATTACAACACTGAAAGGGTCAACTTCTCCAATTAATTCAAACTCAAGTGGTCAGATCACATCTGAGGAGGAGAGGAATTGCTTCAGCAACACATGCTCAACATCAAAACCTACAAAGAAAATCAACCAGAGGATGGTGAACAGCTGTTCTCAAACAGACGAAGATAGATTTTTAAGCATTAACAGTCGTGGCACAGCTGAGGAATTTTTGTCAGATAAGAAATACTTGAGTAGTGCTTTCGGAGTAAATGAACGTGCTATGTACAAAGTAAGTAAGTCCTCCATGGAGAAGCAAAATCCAGCATGGGATTTTGTGAAAGATAAATTTGAAATTATCACAGGAAAGCGCCACAGTAAAGAAAGGAGTAGAGGGAATGCAGAAGAGAAAAAACACCACAGAAACTCCTCGCCAAATAATTTTGAACAAGAAAGAGATGATGCTATCGCTGAATTGGACTCTGTGATTGAGAGCATATCTCCAATAGACCATCGTAAAATCAGTGGCAGTGGATTAAAACGAAGGAGACGAGGAAAAGAACTTGAAAAAAACGGTGGAACTTGGCCAAAAGCACGTAACGGCCCAGTTATAGAACATGGTACTGGAACCATATTGCATCCCAGGAAACACAAAGAGAGGCTGCCACTATCTGAATTGTTAAACAATCCTCCAAAATACCCTCCAGACACACACTACAATGAGCAACCTTCTCGTCCAGTCAGCATAGCTCATAACAGAGCAGTATCTTGCTCTGCTGCTTACAAGACAACGGAAACACCTCCTGTGATGCATTACAGTAAATCTGGAGGTCTACTTAGTGCCCACAAATCTTTTTCCCCAGCTCCATTCAAGGACATAATTTGTGAAAACAAATCAAGCCAAGAATTTAACAGAGACAGAGAGAGAGACAGACTTAGTGTTCTTGCACCCTCTGATGGTAGCATCGACTTTTCTGTGAAGTCGGGAAACATTGGAAAGGAGCTTCTGGAATACTATGCAAAGAAGAAGAGCAGCAAGTATCCTCCAAGTGATAGTGAGAGCAACATCAGCCCGGTTGAATCGCTGACACCATCGTTGCCCTCTCACAGTCGCATTCACTCTCAGCTGTATGGAGTGCCTGCCTCTGCAGTACATTCGTCCTTGGTGAGGTCACTGCCCCACTATCCTTTCACGCCTTTCCAAATAGCACATCCTCACCCACACCCTCACTCAGATTCGATGACCACTTCTTTGCCGGCAAGGTATCCTTCCCCCACTCACCTTCCAAGCTCTCAGAGTGGAGAGTCCATTGGCCTACCGGACACGAGATCCTACTGCTTTGAACCACCATACAGCCCGACTCCACAGGTGCGTTATTTTTATTTTTCCCTCAGCTTCACATGAAAGTACAGTGAAATTCTTTCATAGTATTTCAACTAATTCTTTATACATTACTAGTTCCAGTTCAGTTTTCTCATGTCATTTATTTTTATATTTTTTAAATTTATATATTTTTATTTTACTTCACTACAATGCTTTATTCAACTGAAATATCGTAAGTCATTGCTAACAGAGTGCATGTCATGCGTATTGTGATGAGTTATTGTATATTAGCAAGCTATGCTGCCTTTCATCTTAGTAACCCTTATTTTCTGCACTAGCTCTGCTAAACATTTCCAAAATACTATTGGTTTTACTCCTACAGTGTCCGCAAAGTTCTTACATATGCCTTAAGACAACAAAAATGGATAAATTCATGAAATCTGAATTTATCAAAGTCCACTTTGATATGTAGCACATGGTACACACATCATAAACGTTTTTTATCCAGGCAACTACATAATTATGTTATGTTATGTACCGAACAGAATTCATTATGATAGCTCAGTTCCCTGTTGGCTAGCAGTACTAGAGTTTGCATGTTCAGTTTGTAATTTAGTAATTGAAGGGTACAGAATTATAACGCTATTGACTGTAATTTTGCCATTTTAAGGACAGCAAATAGGAAATTTTCCATCCATCTGCCCACCCATCAATAAATTTGAAGTATAATACTAGTCAACCACTCCTAGCTCTTAATGCCATTTTCTAAAATAATCGTACATTAATTAAAAACTATTATAGAGTTTGTGGATTGTATAAAATTAAATTTAAAAACTTGTTTAACTTTGTGTCGAAAATCGTCTAATGTAAGGTATTTTGTGTACCAGCAATATGGCGAAAGAGTGAAACATAACTTTAAATTATGAAAAGGATATAAAAAGGAGAGGAAGGTGCCAGAGAACTTACCAATTGGCAGGAGAAGCTGGTCTTCAATTGGTGCTGGCTCTGGTATCATAGTTACACATAAAAAAGAACATTAAAAACGAAAATTTTCGGACAAACTTTGCCCTTTGTCAATCACTTAGAGAATGGAGCTTGAAGAGGAAGTGTAGGGTTGCCAACCTAGCCAACTGATGAAGAATGGCATCCTATGTTCTCTGGCCAGGAGGGAAAAGGTGTTATCTGATGTTGAGGTTGGGGGGGGTTTCTGGATTTGTTTATCCACTGGTGAGCCAGTTCCCACCTTCTGAGTTGGGAGGGGTTGCAGCTATCAGGGAGGCTTTTGATTACTTTGATGGTGAAACAGTCCTCAAATGATATCCCATGGTCCATGGTGTGTTTGGATACAGGTTTATCTGGATTTTTGCTTTTGCAGTCATGCCTATGGCCATTCATTCTTTTTATTAAAGTTTCAGTGGTTAATCCTATGTATTGGGCCGGGCATAGATTGCATTGTAGTTGATACACTATGTTGGAGGAATTGCATGTGTGGTGACCCTGGATCTTATACTCTCTATGGGTGATTGAACTTTTGAAGTTTTCAGCTGGATGATGAATAGAGCAGGTCTTGCAGGTAGGTCTATTGCATGGGAAAGTGCCTTGAGGTTCAGAATTGGATGTAGGCCTTTCTTGTAAGCGCTTGGGCTTAACCAGTTTTTGTTTCAGGTTAGGGAGTTGTCTAAACATCACAGAAGGGGATTTTGAAAGAAGAACTCTCGTGTGTGGGCTTGCTTGCAAAATATTGTAGCAGTCATGGAGGACCTTATTGAGGTTTTGAAGGCCATGGTGGTATGTGGTTATAAGATGTATATCATCAGATGAGTGTCTTCGTGGGGTGTGCTCACCAGCGGTACTCATTTGTGCTCTTTGAATTTGACCCTGTACTAGAGTCCGCGGATAACCTCGGGAGACGAAAGCATCCTCTAGCTGTTTGTTGAAAGTAGTCCTATCTTTTTCTGCTGTAAAGATCCGTTTTGCTCTTAAAGCTTGGCTGAATGGAATGGAGCGTTTGGTGTTATTTGGGTGGCAGCTATTAAAATCCAGGAATTGTAGTTTATTGGTGGGTTTAACATGTACTGCAGTGCTGATGGACCCATTTTTGAGGCTGACATTGACGTCCAAGAAAGTGACTAGTTCTGCAGACGAGTTCCAGGTAAAGTTCAATGTAGAGTGGTTCTGAAGGTTATTGAGAAATTCTTCCAACTTATCTTGTCCATGGGTCCATATGAGGAAAATGTCGTCAATGAAGCGGAACCAACAGAGTGGTTGATGAGTCTGCTTCTGTAAGAAAGTTTCTTCAACCCGTCCCATGTATAGGTTGGCATAGGATGGGGCCATCTTTGTGCCCATCGCTGTTCCCTTTAGTTGTAGGAAATTTCTGTCCAAGAACTGAAAATTGTTGTGTTCCAGGATAAATTTTATCAGGTTCAGTAGGAAACCGGTGGTGGGTTTGGTGTTCTTTGGTCGTTTTTCTAGATAATGTTCCACTGATGACAATCCGTGGGTATGAGGGATATTGGTGTAGAGGGATGTTACATCCACTGTGGCGAGTATTGAGTTGGCAGGTAGAGGTGAAGGTATGGACGCCAAACGGTCAAGAAAGTTTGAAGTGTCTTGTAGATATGTAGATATGAAGGTTGTAGATGAGAGTCAACGTAAGCTGAGATGCATTCAGTGAACGAATTACAACCCGACACTATGGGTCTCCCTGGGGGGGGGGGGGGGGGGGGTGAGGTCCCTTTGTGTATTTTCGGAAGCATATAGAACTGAGCTGTTTGGGGATTGTCATTAATTAAAAGCTTCAGGTTTTGTGCTGAAATATTCTGAAAGGTGTGTTCTCTGTGAACGAAGTGGCTGAGTTCCTCGTTATAGGCCTTTGTGGAGTCCATGATGAGTTCCTTGTAGACTGTTGTATCAGACAGCTGTCTTTCCACCTCTGTGATATAATTTTTAGTGTTCATGACAACTGTCATGGAGCCTTTGTCAGCCGGAAGAATGGTAATGTCTCTGTTCGAACCAAGGGACTTAATGGCATCACGTTCATCTCGTGTTAGGTTATTTACCTTAGGGAGGTTGTCTGTGTACCTAGGATCAGAGGTTTTCTGAAGGATGAAGTTGAGATGTAGTTCAAGGGAGTGATCAGGGGGTAGTGGAGGGGGGTCCCAATTAGAGGGTGGTTTAAATTTGGCCAATGCTGGATCTAGTTCTCCATAAGACTTAAATGCCTCAGGGTTATTCTTCCGGAAAAGCTCTATTCTTAATTTCCTTCCAAAAGTCATAATGTCTGATACTAACTTAAAGTGATCCACCGAGGCTGTAGGTGTGAATTTCAAGCCTTTTTCCAATACCGATTTCTCGTGTTTTGTTAGATGGTAGTCTGAGATGTTGTATATTGAAGAGTCTTTGGGTTTATTATTGGTACATTCCATCAAAGGTGTCGAGGGAGGGACAAAAGGTTTCGGCAGGAAGGGTTTTTGTCCAATGGGAGTGGGCAGATTCAAGAGGCTGGCAAGGCTGGGTTTCTCTCCGAGAAGGCCAGGCCTAGGAGGGTTCACTTGTCGTTCGTTGTAGCCTGTGGTTTTTAGTTCATTAAACTTTAAATTAGGAATTATGTTACATTTAACACACTAAACATTTATTTAATTCATTTTTAAAAAGCTCATGTAAAGACAGGTTCCTATGAACTTCTAAATTCTTGCATTGTGCCTTCAACCATTGAACCAATCAGCCATGTTTCTTGAATATGACATTCCATTCGTGAGTAGCTCGTACATGTTTTATGGACGGCATTTACTGCAAGACACTACATTGAAACAAAGAATTACACTCTGGTACCTAACCATTTTTCTTGTCCTAAGGGATATGTATACAATTATCTGAGTGCTTATTGTTATATCATAACATCCTAGAAATGGCTTATTTAAGAAGGTCAGATACGAAAGTAGAATGAAACTGACTGTTAATTACTTTTTTGGGTATAAACTTTATCAGAATCATATGATGTGAGCTATTGGCCATTCCAAGTTCTATAGTTGTGCTCATGATGTGAAACATGATTTTGACATAACTGATGTTCCAAGTAATCATAAAGAATGTTAATATAAATTGATTGTTCATTTCAAGAAATATCAGTAATTGGAAATGTTGCAGGATCACAAGTGGACAAGTGCGTTTAGTGAATTCTGCCTTTTTACTATCCATAAAATTCTGCTTTGTATATACTTTTGCATTCTTTTAAGCTGTGCTTTGCCACCTTTGGTTCCCTAAGATTGTAGTATAGTAGATCCAAGTTTGCTTAAATCAATTGGGAAAACATTGTGAAGTATCAATATTATATATTAAACTTTAGAACATTCTAATTCACATACTTATTTTAAGTAAAAGCTAAGTTCTAATTTGGTAATGTTTTACTTAAACAAGTATGTGAAGTAGAATGTTCTAGAGTTTAATATACAAAATCCTAGTTTGTTATTATTGCTTATTTTCATGCTTTGTAAAGTTGTCTTGAAACCAACTAGACCTCTCAGCTTCTCCAGACATCACTATTTTTATTTTCTAACACAGATTACGTCAAAAGAACATACACAGAACACGTTCAAAGTACAAACACAAGTCATACCCAAAGCACGAACACAGACAACATCGAAAGCACTAAGCATGAGATTGGATCGTTTATTGTGGCAAAATAGTGCTACATACACAACTACACGGAGAATAGCTACTCTTCATGGATTACATGTACCGGTAAAATGCTTGGCACTTTTTTTTTTTTGGTGGAGGAATTTAATATAATAATAAACCTTAAAAATGCTAAAAATATAATGCTTTTTTTTGCATGGAGTTCTGTTTTGTTTTATTTTTAACTAGCTTAAAAGGCCCGGCGTCACTCGGGTTTTGTATTTTGTAAATGCAAAAATAACTTATGAAGGACTTTCGATTTTCAAACTCGAGGTCTTTAAGGTCTTTATATAGGTATTTAGAATTTGAAATGGGGAAGAACGACTTATCACACACAAACTATTTCCTCAGAAAACGCTAGATAAGCTACAACTTATTATAGCTTATAGCAGATCCCCGCGGCTTCGCCCACAATAATTAATAGGAAGATTATAAATTAAGAGCAAAATAATTAAACTATTATATTTACTAACACTTTGCACACAAAACATTCATAGGTCTAAATTAAACGATTGATAGGCCTAATTAATGAAACAACTGTAAATCCGGCTTTGAAGTGAATTCCACGATTAGAAAGTGCAGCATGGGAAAAATAACCTCAGATTCGAGTTCCCTGGCCTAAAAAAAAACCCTGCATAATGTTTGTCCATTTTGGGCTATATTCACTATTCTTCTTCCGTCTAGGGTGAAAATTTCATCTGTCTGCGTGCCTTGACATTATAAACAAATGATTCGCCCATGGTGGGCTTACAAAATTCGAACGATCGCGATGCTTTTATTTCCAAGATATGACGAAAGTGGGCAAAGTCATCTGCAATTGATTTGACAACTGAAAACTGATGTTTCGAAAGCACAAGAAATGTACGTCTCAATCCCGTTTTCACTCATAACTCGCGAACGAAAGCTAAAATTAAAAATGTAGCATGCCTTTGCGGGAATGTATTCAACAACTTCCCAAAGTTTCATGGTGATCGGATGAATGGCATAGTAATGCATAAGGACAGACACACATACATTCATTTTTATGTAGGCTATATAGAAGATCTATATAGATTACCCGTCGAGCGTTGCTGCAATCTCAGAAGATTATGAGAATTGAAATCGATTAAACTCACAATGAAAAAATGTGTGTAAATGTATTTGACAGACAGACATATATTCGTTTTTATTTATATAGATGAAGAATGGAATAAGCCTACTGAGGCCATAGTTTCTATATTCATTTGTCCAGACTTATAATTCCATTACATTTCAGGCAGATTTAACGACCCTACATAAGAGATTTTACTTATGATTACATATAGAAATGTTGTAGCCTGGACCCCGAACTAAGCAACTTCCCCGGAATTTTCTGTAAACCATCTTTCATAAGAAGCATATTCCACGTTAAATAAATATTTAATATCACCTTATCATTAACTTCTCTGGCGTTTATAATAACATGAGATATCCATTGCCTTCCAAAGCGATCGCGATGCTATTGTTTCCAAAGTATGACAAAAATAGACAAAGCCTTCTGCAATTGATTTGACAACTGAAATGAATAACTGATGCTTCGAAAGCGTAAAAAATGCACGTTTTCTTGCCGTTTTTCACTCATAACTCGCGAACGAAGGCTAAAATTAAAAATGTAGTGTGACAGAAACCTTCCCGGGAATGTACCCAACAACTTCCCAAAGTTTCATGGCGATCATGAAGTTTCACACACACACATACATTCATTTTTATATATATAGATTACTTTTCTCTTTAAGTTGATATCAGTGTCTTAGTTTATAGATTTTGAAATATTATTACAGGGTTTCACTGTATTATGGTCTATGAATACTGGTGCTTTCCAGATACTTTTGGCTGTGAGCTTGAATATAGCTTTTTACCACCTTACATTTTGGAGAGTATTTTATTTGTATATTCAGACTTTTTATAATCATGTTTTTATTGCATATATATTTAGGTCACAATCATAAGTTCTGGAACCACTGGCATAAATTATAATTTCAGTTCTTTCCCTGTTTTGTAATTTTACATCCTCTTCCCCCCACAGTAATAATTTTTTTCAGAACAAAAAGGCCGCCAGGGAAAAAGTTGAAGTGAATAAATGTCAGAGGGAGATGACATGTCTTGGTCTTAAATGGAAAGATGACAGAAAATTTGTTAGAGTTGGTAGGGAAAGATTTAAGTTGCTTCATTTAATCATGAATTAAATCACATTATTTATATTTTTACTTAATTTTGAAGACAGTACTCGTGTTAGTCTTGGCTTAATACTCAATTTAAGATTAAAATTTAGCTTAAGGTTTATAGCCAGCAGTGCAGAAAAAAGCATCTAGGTTAAGTGAGCGAATTTTTTTCAAAATACTACATTCTCACAAATATGTCAGCTTTATTATAAATAACTACATAATCTTCACATAAATCTATTGCTTCAAAGCACAAAAGAAGCAAAAATCTTGTAAAATTAGAGAGTTACGATGTTTGTTATCAGCACTGATTTTTCTTTACATTTCTTACTACACTCACTGTCTTGGAAAAAGATCACCTGGAATTCCAATAAAATTTCAATTTCAATCACAGATTTGACAGCATGTGTGTTTATCACGGAGTGACATCGGATGTACTTTCTAGAATTAAAATTGTCAAGCGTTTAACTGTTCTGAATATAAGATAATATCTACAAATGTAACTAAAATATGAGCTTAAAATGTGAACACTGTAAAACTTAAATATGCAAATACATGATGCATAAAGTATACGGTACCGGTATCTAAAAGGAATCAGCAATGTTTAGTTCTTGTTTAGATCAGTGCTATGACTGAATTAAAAATCAGGATGAAAATATGACATGTCTTAAACAATTGGGCCCTAGTTATAACATTTTATCTTTCTCCGTCTTCTCCTCCTCGTTCTTTTTCCTCTTTCCTGCTTGTCTTATCATGCCACATGGAGTTCTGTGGTGACATAAGTAGCAGTGAAATTGAATAGATAAATTTATTTTAAAATGTTGTTAAATATTTACTATCTCTGAATCTTCTCACAATATTAAAAGTTAACATTCTTCATGAATAAATTAATAACTTCTATAATTTTATGAATCATGTCTGATTAGAGTTGCCACTTTTTACATGGGTGATTCCAGAAAACACAAGTAATAATAATAATAATAAAGTAATAGTAATATTATCATCTGCAATTTTAAACTCTTTGTAATTTTTCTTAATATGCTTCCATTGAATGGAGAACTAAATACAGATTGTCTTCAATTTATTCATGAGTGAAAATTACCACATGTACATACTACTAGGTAATAGTATTTCCCGATGGTCCATTGTAAACTATGAGATCAGCTATTATGTTTGGAAATCATCTATTATTGGGAATTTTATTTCTTACAGGACCTTCGAAGTTCAATTTTTAGCTTCTATACCCTTTCTGATTTCAACTTCATAACTTTCACACCCTGTCAACGTATATATGTCAAAACCATTTATCATTCATTCTAAATTCACTCTTACACGTTCATGCTCGTTGATTAGGATTACTACCCATAAACACTTCACAGTGAAATAGAAGACATCAAACCTGTTATTGGTATAAAGTATTATGTAATTTTGCTCCCTTGGAAAATGAATTTGCTTACGAACTATGGGACTTTTGGACATAAAAAGTCATGGACTTGGACCCAGGATCATGAATTAAATTCCATGGCAATCTCAACCAATCCTAGATGGGTGGCAACTCTAGCCTCATGCTGGTTATCCATAACTGCTCTTTGAACCATATATTTGTCACTAGTGTAATATTTTAGGGGTATACTGTAAAATGTTCTCTCTACCCTGTAAGTGATTCTTAATTATTAAAATTCTAGAATTTCCACCACTCGCATTCTCCTTCTGTTGATCTTCATTACCATAAACCTCGGCCAATGTTACCAGCACATTCTCATCCAGGCTATCGAGGAAATGAAGAAATTCTCTCAGTTGGTGGCTACCATAGCTATGAAGGGGGTACTTTTCCTCGAAAGAAGACTGCAGCAGATCAACGAATAAGGTAAAGAATAATTTTATCTATTTTGTGTTTTATCTTTACCTTTTAAAATTCAGATACAATGTAATATTCTTGTAACAATCAGCTTTGAATTTATTGCATAAAAGACTTTAAAAATTGGCAATCCAACTAAAAAGCATAGGTAAATTTTTAATTGGCTTATAGGTAAAAGAAGTTGGTTGCAGTAGTGTAGAGGATCGCAGAATCAAACCTGGCCGCGGTCAGTGGATTTTTCAGGACATAAATATCTTGGGCATGGAATCCTCTGGGAGAGACTTTTGTAATTTAAGGACCCAAATCGTAGATTTCTGGCACATAAAAGAACTGAGCGTCTGGACAGAATTCCTCGGCCCTTTCAAGTTCAAGTAATATCTTAGTTTCCGGAGGGGAGTTTGAGACGATGGGCTTACCACCTGTCCCTCTGTCCTCTCTTTTGAAAAATAAGCTTAGCAAAATTAATCTAGGTACTGAGAACTCCAATTAGAGGCCCTAAGCCCCACCGTAGGGGTTACAGGAAAAGTCAGTCATAGGTAAAAGAAGATTTAAATATTTAGGGTTCGACGAGGGCACTAATAAGAATCCAAGGGAAATAACTAGTGCACTAACAGAGAAATATAATTATCTTCATCCGATGTTTATGGCTGTGTGCACATTTGCAACCAAAAAACCCATTACAGCCTCAGAAACTTAATCAAACTATTACAGCAGTCAAAATATGTTCACAGTGCATTAATCCCGTTCAGCTGATTCCCTCTTTATCTCGGTTAACTTAGAAATCACTTGTTATTTTGTAAAAGAAAAGCATACACATGTAAAAGATACAGGAGTCGGGTGTCTGTATGTAATTCACTAGACTTGATCATTAACAGATGTTACAAAAATACTCATAGGTAAATAAATACAGAATGGCTTTAGGGGTAGGAAGAGAATATATGTAGAGTGATCTCTGAGAAGAAAATGCTTGCAACAATAGAATAAAATGCATAATACAAAAATAGATCGAGATAAGAGATTATTAATACAAAACAAACTTCCACATTTCAATAGTCCAGTATTATTAAGCATTTTAACTGTATTACTTTAATAAAAAAAAGTGTTTGTCATCCATTTTATGATAATTATGTTTATGACGTTTGTTTACTTTTAGGATTCCTTCAAATCCGAGTGTGACCAGTGCAGGGAAAGTTTCGACGGGGAGTATTGAGAGGACGTCTGATCGAGGAAGTCCAATGCCCACATTTCATGTTGAGGTGCTAAGTCCAGGTCACAGAGACAATAAACACAACTCACTACCAGATTATTGCTTCTCACCTCAAAAGTAAGACTTTTTCAGTTTTCTCCATCTCTTTATTATTCCTTCTTAACAAGGAAGTGAAAATGAAACAATTCAATATAAACTGTGTTCAATAACATATAATTTTGTGTGTGTATATGTATGTGTAGACATAATTCGTGATTATTCTTGCATAGATATCAGGTTTGCATGCAGTTTTTTTAAATATATTTTTTATCTTCCAAAAATTTCTATAATGAAAATGTAGAAGACTGGTTGAATTTAGACGGTTGTAAACCAGGCTTCCTCATGTTAACTGATAACATTGTCAGCACAAGCACATATGGAAAAAAAACTGAAGCGAGTGGGTATATGGGGGAGGAAGCAAGGGGTGAGGAAGATAACATGATAATTAAAATAGCCTTCTTGGGTCATGCATGGACATACCGGTACTGTTAGACTGATAGGCCATATGGAACGATGGGATTAGAATTTCAGTGGCTTAATTTCTGTTCAACATATCTGAGTTGATATTCAGAAACATGTGAATGCATCCAGGAAGCAAAGAAACATGGACTAGAGTAGGATCCAACTAGGAAGATGTCCACCACTGGTGAAGGGAAGAGTGAGTGGAAGGGAAATCTACCTTTGCATTGCATGGTACCAAGAATGTGTGCCCATTCAAACGTCTTCTAGCTGACCAGTTCTCTACTTTGTTCTACAAAATAAAGAGTGACGTGTTTTGATTGTGAGTGAGAAAACAGCCTTAACAGCAAAGTTGTTGTTGGAAGGATAATTCTTTCACACCAGCCTTGTGTAGACTAAGGTGGAAAGGTATTATATTCCTAATACAAAAGGTAAGATAGGTGGAAAGATATTCCAAGTTGTTAATGGTTGTTACTGTGTTAATTAAATTCACTTGGAATGGGAAGATACAATGGAGTGGACGAAGAGAGGGAGGTCTTCTTAAAATGGGTTACTAGTAAGTAATTAATAATAATGAAGTAGTGAGTGTTCTTCAAGATATTATGTATTAACATTGTTACTGTTTATTTGTTAAATTATGTGATATGTTCTACTTCTTGTGCTTTGGTAACATTGCTAGGGAAAGCTTAGGATTATTTACGTATTTTATTATCCTTGCTGGGTTATCCGGTGATTAGCTTGGATAATCAAGTGTTTGCTGTAATTACATTTTCTCAATTGCCCCTCTCATATCTTTTTAATATCAGTAAAATAAGTGGTGAAACGGAAGAACTTACAGCACCTTGGCTCTCACTCCACTCTCCACTTCCCATTGCCATGGCGACAGTCCATTTCCCCTAACCTTCCCCTAGCATGGCCTTCAGTGTTGAACATTTCCCTCGTAAACTGCTCAAAGCTGGTAATGCAGTGTATGTACTGTGTGCTATTGGGAAAAAACAAGATGACTTAATTAATGCAGTGAAAACAACCCTGACACCAAAATGGCTCTTTTCAGAGCCAACATAACATTTCACAATTATAAAAAATGACTTTTGCACCAAAACTGCTATTTCTCATGTATTAAAGCTCTCTACATTTAAGTAGACGAATTTTCCCTTCACTGCTCAGCCATGCTCATGGAGTAGTGGTTAAGGCTGCTGCTTTTAGTCCTATTGGTCCCATGTTTAAATATCGGTCAAAGCGAAAAATTTACATTTAGGAATAGGTCCCAAATAAGTTGGTAAGGTGAAGAGAAGGTGAGGTAAAGGGAGGAAGGAGGAGGACAAGAAGAGAAGAAAGAAGAAATAAATCATTTAATTTTTTTCTGGTTTCACCTTCAGCCTATTTGATGCATTGTGGCCCAGCGTTCCTAGTAGTTCAAATCGCACTGCTAGGCAGGTCCAATTAGTGAATAGGAGTGGGGAACTATGATGCCACAGATTCTTCCTTTTTCCCAAATAAGTAATTAAATAAATAAATTACCATAATTTTGATTAGATGAAAGTATTCAAAGCATATAATAATATTGATTCACGTTTCAAGAAATCAAACTTCTAGTTCAAACCTTTGTAGGGAAAACTAACAACTAATATTTAAGAAGACTGAGTGTAGGATGTGATAAGCAATGAGGATCTATGAGTTTATTGAATGTTCATATTACACATTTATTTTGCACAGACCATCCCCTGGAGAGCTGCGAAGAGTTCATATAGACAAATCTGTGGAGCCCCTGGGCATTCAGATATCATGCCTAGACAGTGGAGGCGTGTTTGTGTCCACAGTGAGTGAGCACAGCCTCGCATCACAAGTCGGCTTGCAGGTAAGCTTTTGTGTGTAAAAAGAATAATTGCAGTAACTAATGCCAACACAAAAAGCAGGAAAGTGGTTGTGACACCCTAGACACTTTTTTTTCCCACCTAACTAATGTAATAGGTCATATAGTAAGTTTTATAGCAAAATATACTCTCTTTCATGGGTGCAACTAACAAATGGAATAATCTGTCTGTAATTCTATTACATTTGAAACTATTTTACCACCGGTATTAGTTCTACCTAACTAACTCCCTGGCGCTGACATCCCAGAAGGGACAAGGCCTACCACCCAACCGCTGCGTCATCTACCATAGGCAGTCGGCAGAATTGGGGTGCAAGTGGTCAGCATGCCGACACCCATGGCCGTTAATGGTGGTTTCCATGACCGATTAGTTCTACCTAGTATTGTTAAATTTGTTTGTTAAATTAGGTATATTCAACAGACATAAATATTCCCACCTAATAAAGTGTTTGTTAGCAAAGCTCACTGAGAAATGGTTTGTAGGTTGGTGATCAGCTACTGGAGGTGTGTGGCATCAACATGCGTAGTGCAACATATCAGTTGGCAGCCAATGTCTTGAGGCAGTGTGGCAATTCTATCACTATGCTAGTGCAGTACAGTCCAGACAGTAAGTACTTCAGTCTTTCTTGTGCATATTAATAGGGAGGTTATTTTTATATGGAAAAGTGATGTTATTTTTTATAAAAAGGGATGATATTTGAGTAAGAACACGAGGTTATTTTGAACATTATTATTACATTATAACAGTCCTACACATATTTATCCCTCAAAAGAAAATATTGCAATTGTAGCTACATTTTGCTCTTTCAAATTGGTTCTTTGGTCCATTAAAACATTGTTGTAATTTGAAAGAAATCTCTCCAAATCCACATTACTACAAGGAAAACTAAGTGCAAAGCCTGAGATCAGAACTGTTGGTTACTTTCTCACCAAAACTGAGATCAGAACTGTTTGTTACTTTCTCACCAAAACTGAGATCAGCATCACCGTATTCGTATTTATATGCAGGACTTATCACCGTAGCTAGAGGTTGTTATATAGTGAAGTTAATAAATCTATATTAATGGTAGATTTGGAGATTTAACATACATACTTAAATCAAGAACTAAACCGAACATTCAACAATATATTGGAAGTAACACAGTGAAGCTATATTATACAATATTGAGTTGGGTCTAGTTTACACAAAAAGTGAAGTATATGTGCTAGACCAACTCAATATTATATCCTGCATAATCCGTTTCGAGCATGCAAGATGATTCATCCTCAGCTATACACCATACATATACTTATCTAATCTAAAAGAAATTGTAGAAATAAAATTAACTGTGCCTAAAATTCTGTCTTAGAAATTAATTATACGTTGATAAAACTATTATTAAAACTTTGATACAGTGGATAAAATTAGCTTGAACAGTCACTACGTTTCAGCCTGACCTCCAGGCCTTCCTCAGGTGGAAAGAGTTGGACCTGGGTTTGAATTACCTAGTATGTAGAAATTAATTTTTTTATTTATTTAATCTTCATTGCGGCATTATGCCCTTAGTACCATGCAATGCAATTTTATTTATACGGTATATCATCTCCATGTTCACCATCTTTTCCACAATTCTTGAATATTTTTGTTCCTAATAATTATAACATGACTTACTGTCTAAATTTTTTAGTTGTGGCATAAAGGATCAGAACATTTGAAAATAAGTAGGTTTACAGCTGTCTGTGTTATTTAAGAAGCCCTCTGAATGTAGTCTTAATGAAATGATGAGATATGTCAAAGGAACATCTTTGTACAAATAGGCATATTATCTCTTCTTGTCCTTCATGCTTTTGATAAAATCAACAATAATGTTTGCTTTTAACTCTTGTTCAATTCCTGCTTTCCCCTGATCTTCACTAAATTAGTTAATTTGTGATGAAAAATTCTGCTTTTATTGATTTTATTTACTATTAAATTGCAGAGTATCATGAGCTGGAAGGATCTGTTAGTTCTAGTAGTGAAGAAGGTCCATCCAGGTCAGGGTCTCCAACACCGTGCAATTCCCCTAAAACACCTCGTAAACCTGCACCTCTTCAGTTGGAGAAACTGTCCCCCTCGGCCATCTCAAGTCTGCGAGGGGCACCACAGTCCTCACAAGGAACCCTCACTCGCAACCAAATAGCACAAGCCGTTTCCACACTGCAGCGACAGAATGCTACAGTAAGGTAAGTGTAATCCATATGTTGATAGTTTCTTTATATTTAAATTAAAATTCCACTGTATATTACAGACTTTGGTAGTGGCTTAGTTAATAAAATGCATAAAATAGATGCTGTACAGCGGGCTTAGCTTACATGTCAATTGTGCCAACTGTGTACTAATTTTTTGGGACTGCTTTGCAAATGCATCTTATGCCAGAGTGTACCATTCTCCTGTTTTGTAACTGGGGTAAAACTAACATGAGGTATTCTAAGAAAATCTGTGCACCATTGCTACAATACCATGGTTTCCAAATGCTCGAATATATCACAGTTACTCTGCTACGAAGCCATTCCCATGGAGGAATTTGTATTGGTTTCTTCCATGGCCACTAGTTTCGCTCTCTCTCTCTTCATGTTTGCCAGTCACGGTGTTAATGTAATCCTCTCTAACAGTCTGTACATTTCAATAAAATAACATTTATGTTTTAAAGAATAATTCTCACACATGTGCAATGCAAGGCAAAGCAGGCTTTCAGAGTTTCCACAAATTGTTCAGTGTATTTAAAACACTTCTAGAGGAAAGCTAGATGGCTTTTGAGAATTAGAAATATAGGTATCAGAGTAAGAATTTCTGATAGACTGTACTGCTGCTAGTATAAGTTCTCAGGATCTGATACTTTTGTAAATAGAAGGTGATATAATATTATAAATCATTTTGTCTTTTGCTCATTAAAACCATATTTAAATTACAATATTCTAGTTGGCAGAGCAGTGGCATGGATAGCCAAATGTCCTGGATTCGAATCCCAGTGTCGA
Source organism: Ectobius pallidus (assembly GCA_964059195.1). Lineage (NCBI taxonomy): Eukaryota > Metazoa > Arthropoda > Insecta > Blattodea > Ectobiidae > Ectobius > Ectobius pallidus. The sequence continues at coordinate 117,715,776 of CAXKWD010000006.1, forward strand.
AGGAATTTTCTCATATAATGTTCACATGTTTTAGTCATTGCAAGGAAAGAAGTGTTAAGATTACAGCAATTATTGTAGGAAAATTAAGTCTGGCAGATGCAGTACAGGGTTTATTTTCTATTACCTAAGGTGAAAAAGGCACAAATCTTCTATAACATTTGTTTCCTCTTCAGGCTTTGGCTTATCATGCAACAGCAGTATTACTTGCCTCCTCATTACGTCATAATATTCTTCCACATAACAGTATTCCGTCAAAGCTATTCATTCAAATACAGTAGAGTCTTGGAGTATGAAAAAAATCAGACCATTAACAAAATTACACGAAAAAGTCTGTGAATACAAAACGCAATTCCTGACTTCAGTAATACAACACAGTATGCTAGTTTATAAAACAAAACGTACAGATTGCCTTACACTTCAGATGAAAAGAAAGTAACACCTTTCATTAGATTTTATAAAAATTGTCAAGTGTCTTCTGTTTTAAAGAACTACTTTCCAAGGAGCAATGTCATGCCACCATCTAAACAGAAGTTTATATATCTAGGTAGAATCGGGCTAGTCTCCAAAGTGGCTACTTTTCAGGAGACCAAAAGGCGTATTATTTAGATAGATTGTCAGTAATTATAACGTTAAATCTGTATTCTCAATAACACAACACTTGAGTTCAAACTTCAGTGAGCTCTTTCCAACTAAAGCATCCATTTAAACTAGAATAGGTACATGATCTGACAGTGAATACTTTATTTGATAATTTGTTGCTTCTGAGTTCACACTACACACTAGAAATGATCCTTGTTTGCACACAAAGCTTCACCAGAAAAATATTTCTGGATATTTCATAACTAAAATAAAAAATTACTAATGTCAAATATATGAGGTCTCTCATCTTAATCCTATCACATCCTCGTCTAGCCTCATACTGTATATATTTTTTTTTTTTCCTGCAGGATTTTCAAGATTTATTAGCCAAAAGTAAAAGGTTTACAAGTCTTTGTCAAGTACATGAATTGAACAAAATAAATTTTAGGTACACAAATATATTTAATTTCTAGGTTATGAACTTATATTAAAAATGTATAAATTGTATAATTTACTGAATGTAGCCTACATATCATAAAATTTAGTCCTCTCTTTAAATTCATCTATTGTGTAAAAGGCATTTTCTACTAGATAAGATTTTATCCTTCTTATAATTCATTAACACATTAAAAACTAACAGTTAATTTATTTATTTGTTGTTAATTCAAATTTTTCAGCTTGGATTTATGGGAAAATTAAACTATTGATACACAAAATACCGAGACTGTACTGCATTTAAATTTGTATCTCTCCTATCTTATTTTCACTGCTTTTTATTAGAAAAAAGTTTATTGCCTTGCATATGATATGTTTGCCTTCTTAACTTCTCTTTATTAATTCCATCAGTGTGAAACCTAGAACATATTGTGAGACATATTCCATCACAATGCATTCTCATCTTGTTGCACTAAATTCTAGTAGGTATTGAAGTAATTTTGTTAAATTCTGGTAGGAATTGAAGTAATTTTGAAAATTCAGGTAGGAATTGAAGTAATTTTGTATAGTATCTTTCATCCAAAACATATTTTTATGCACATTATTTGTATGAGGGTCAGTCAAATGAAAACGAGACAGATGGAAAAAAAGTAAGTAAAGTGTTTATTATTTCAAAAGTAATCACCTTAATTGTTAATACATTTATCCCACTGTGAGACAAGATGGTCAATGGCTTCATGGAAAAATGTTTGCGGTTGCCTATGGAACCATGATTCTACCCAGGCGTGCAACCCTTCATCCTAAGCAAATCGATGACCACTAATGTCTCAGAACAAATAGAAATTGTAAAAAAATTTAAATAAAACAAGTTGATTTGCTCAGTAGTGAGAATGTCTACATACTTCTATTCTAAATTTTCTCATTTAAGGTTTCTTGAATTCATAGGTGCTATTTTCGGTAAAATCGCTTTTCTTCAGGCCACTTAAACAGTATGTAGCTTGCTTTTTTAGGTTCAGCACATGTTTACAAATTATTTTATCTCGAAGAGCAATTTCTATATTTTTAGATGCAGCGTATGTTTACAAATCTCTTATCTAGAAGAGCAGTTTCTGTCTTTTTATCAACCACATAAGTGATTATGTCTGAACTTAGAACTATACAGACTTTCACCTTAATAAAAAGTGCTAAAATGTTCCATATTTGAAATTGTAAACCATATGTAGCAAATAAATATAGATTTTAGAAAAGCATTTGAAGAATATCTCTGAAGCTGTAAATAGCATTGAAATAATTTTCTTGGTGTCTTACCTTAGGCAGCAGCCTTAACAATGGTCAGCACAGCTTCGGTGAGTGTCCAGTCTGTCAAATTAGAACTCCAGTCTGTGATTATTGTCACAAAGTCACTCCTGCGTTACAGTAGAGACTTTGTTGTGATACCTCTCCTGGTAGTGTATTGTGCATATTGTGTAGTACCAACCTCTTCATTCAACTCCACATCTCTAGAAGTAGTTTCCTACATCTTGTGAAAAATGAACTAGTGTAGTATTGTGAGGAAATATTTTTTTGTGCTTCTATCACCTAAATAATTTTCTATCCATTCATTAAAAGTAACAAAAAAATGTTTTGGAGATCCATAAAACATAAAATGAATTGAATTCTAGTGCTTTTTTCTTTATAGTTAAAAGTATTTCTTTTTTACAAGATGATTGTCTCATAAACATACTCGGATGGCATCTTAAAGGAGTTATGCTACTGTCCGTTTCAGATGATTTTTATTATCAGACATGAAAGAATGTTCATTGTGTTTGTAGAACAAATAACTATATTCCTATACTTGCCTTCAAACCAGCACAGGTAGTCATTTCATTTAATTGCCAACAGAACTAGTTAATCTTTGTAAGTAACTATTACTATATATTGTTGGCCATCTCACGCACTATAATTAATACCCATGACCATATGTTATGCTTTAATGTTATGTTTGTAAATAACTATAACCTTAATATACCTCATGGAAAAATAAGGTTAAACTTTTGGATAATAAATAAATAAATAAATAAACCAAAAGGGTAGAAATTATGTAATGTTTACTTGTTGAATTATGTTCAACGTTGTAAACTTCAGTACTTTCTGTCATCAAACAATTCACAGCAATTTTACTTAAATAACATCAAAATATTGTAAACATATATTACAACTGCAGTAAAATCAATTATACAGCAAAAGATGACTACAAAATACAGACTATTACTATACATTTTTTTAGATACCATACTTAACATATAAAATTACAGTATGAAATACTAAGTAAAAATTGCAGTACATGCAATAATAAGGCTAATGCTCACTGAAGGAGCTTATGTGAAAGACAAAGGAAATGTTCTTATGCTAAAACACATCAGAAGAAACAACTCCGATTTGTAGAGAGAAAACGTGATGTAAATAAATAGTTACATCATCCCCTTCCCCTACCCCAAGTCCTCCCGGATATATTTGAGATGCATTAGGGGAAACTGGTCGGTATAATAACTACTGTCCATTTCTCAGTTTGTAATAACTAATTAATTTTCTCTCTGCAATATGCATTGGATAATGTTCATTGGTACATTTTGTTAGAATTGAGGGGGTCAGTGCAACAATGGTCTAACCCTTCTGATAGGTAAATTAGATTTTGTTGTCATCTATAGCACTTGGGAGCGAACATATTTTGGGTTTGGACCAATATTTACGCGTGTAGCTGGTTTTAAAATCGCTGAAATCGTGTTGTACAAATGCAACCAAAATTTGTTTCAAACAGGATCACTAGAACCAAAGAATCTTAAGGACAGTAATGATCTTCTCAAATATGTACTGCCCTTTCATCATTAATTTTATGATATACTGATTTCTGTAACTGAGGGAGGTGAGGCGGACAATGTGGAGAATGATGGTGACCTCTCTGATCATATCGGATTGTATGTAGACAGTGCCGGATTTAAGAGTATGCCGCCCATAGGCTAAGTCCATTTGCCGCCCCCTCTGTAGTTCATATTTGCTTAATACATTTGTAGAGTTCATTGGTATTTTCATCTGTTTTAAGCATAAAGTTCATTTAGTTTAGATAAAACTATAATTTTAATGGTTTACGTAATAAATTATATAGTCAAACTAGTTATCTAGTTGTTTTTTTACTTCGTTCTTTTAAGATTCGTTAAAGATAAAATGTGGTCCGAAATTAATTAATTAATTAATTTGTTCTTGGAGATCAGTGAATTTGTATTATGTTATAGTTTTATAAAGCAGGCTATGTAGAAGGACTAAAACATATTTTTAAGTAACATGTATTCTTAAATTCGTACGGAAAATATTATTAACGTCTGAAATACTTAATTTTAACTTTTGAATAAATTGCCAAACTGCCGCCCCTGAAAATTTGCCGCTCTAGGCTGCAGCCTACTTAGCCTATTTAGAAATACGGCCCTGTATGTAGAACTGAGTAATCGCTTGAACTCTTGGACACTACTAATACACAGCTATTCCTATTAAATAATGTTTCATTACATGTAAAAAGGTCCAGTAATTATTATTCGAATAATTTTTTCCCTTTTTTAAGGTACAAATGAAAATCAGTGCAACAGTGGTCTAACCAAGAAAAAAATTTTGCTTGATCTCATAAAAATGATAATATTGCTTAACATTCTGAACAGTATACCATATCTTGTAGTTAAGTTGACCAAGCACCACAGAACACCCCACTCCCAACAAAACTGGATTTCCCAAATTTTATGAAAAACCACAAATGTAGAACTTTAACTTGCCACTTCTCTAAACTTAAAACTGTTGTGCTGACTCTCTAAATTGATATTGATTGCTGCATGCAGTCCATATAACATCTTACCTCTGATGTTTCATGGTCAAATTAAAATTCCATGGATATACTGTAATATTTGATTTTGCTTATGCTAACCATGTTTATTGTTTTGTTTCAAGATCCGACTCCTCCTGCAGAAGTCCCGATGACCCCAACAAGTCACCTGTCCATGAGCAAAGACCTCTGTTTATCGAAACAAGGAAGTGCAGTAATCTGGGCATCAGTTTGGTTGGAGGGAATGCTGTGGGGATTTTTGTCCACAGCGTTCAACCAGACTCTCCTGCTTACAACTCTGGACTCAGGTATAATTAATTTTATATCTTAGAAATAACTTATATTTGTTACTACTACAGTAACGTCATGCAAAAATTTTCTGACAAAAACCAGAAAAGCTGGAATTTAGCAAAGTAATTAGTTCCACCATTATACAGTCTTTTATTATCACGTCACAAGTGCATAACTTCACTAATTTCATACCTTGGTAGGACTACGTAGTTTCAATCACCATTGTGATTATTCTTGGCTACTTCTGAAGTTTGTTTGGCGGCACTGTTGTCCTCAACCGTCAATCCTAGCTGATGAATACAATAAGGAATATAACTGTATAATAAAAACCGCCACAAACAATGGATTTAGTAAATGCCTCATAGACAAAAAGATTCAGAAGTTTAAAAGAAACAAACTTATACAGCAACAGACTACCTTAAGAAATGAGGAGGAAAACAGTAAAATTAAATATAGAAAATTCACCTTTCATCCTTGGGGACAAAAAAAGATTTCAAAAAGTATTCAGAGATTTCAATATTACTCTGGCCCCCGTAAATAAGTTCAGCTTAGGAAATTTACTAAAAAAGGACCATAAAGATAAAGTACCTCACAATAAAAAATCAGGCATTTACCAAATAGACTGCAAGGATTGCGAAAAAATGTACATAGGACAAACAAAAAGGAATATTGAAATTAGACACAAGGAACATTTTAGGAACATCAAATTCAGACAGACAGAAAAATCCGCAATTGCCGCTCATTTTTGGGAAGAGGGACATGGAATAGAACAGGATGTGAAGCTATTAAAGCCAGTAGAAAGACCACTAGAACTGACAGTCTGGGAAAAGATTTTCATTAAAAAAAAACAAACACAAATTACTTAACTTCGAGATACCAGCAGAAGACAGTTTAATAAGAAGATACATCCACCCACCACCAGATGGCATCCAGTAGCTAGGATTGATGGTTGAGGAAAACAGTGCTGCCAAACAAACTTCAGAAGTAGCCGAGGATAATCACAATGGTGATTGAAACTACGTAGTCCTACCAAGGTATGAAATTAGTGAAGTTTAAGTGTGTTTTTTTAAACCATAATATAATATTATGACTTACTGTGATCTTCCAATATCAGTTTCTATATTGCCCCCATATTGTGTGGAAAGTCTTCAATGGATTTCAGCTCCTGATACATCTTCAGAGGACAAAAAACAAATCATTGCATGCTGTTTTTCTTTGGTGCAAATGCTGAGCGATGCAGTGATTTTTTATGTACAACAGCGCAACACCCAGTGGAGTCGTAACGGTCAAACATTCCACAAGCGGAGACAAATGTACAACTTGTCGACTTGCGTGAGCACAAAGCAGTACAGCCAGCCTACAAAAGCTTAAACAAAAAGTGAGGATACTTATTGACTTACCCTCATACGAAAAATAAAATTCCTGTAGAAGGTCCAAAAGTCAAACCTGGAGTCCATGATTACTTTTCAGAAGCTCTTATTACTAGACCATAAGTAATAGAATAAAATAGAAAACAATCTATTTAATTCTTCCACTCACCATCTTCGTCCAAAGTTCAGAATTTGTTATATTGTGTTGTTGAGGGTGTAATTTATTATAATTTGCGTTGGGAAGATACACAGTGAAGTGATTTCAAACTTAAAGATTGTTGAGATCGGGATTTTCACACGAAGTTCGTATGCAAATCCCGATCTCAACCATCTTTAAGGGTTTAATTTATGTCTGCAATCTCTTCACTTCTTTTATGTGTTGTCTGTTACAGAACTGGTGACCAGATTTTGGAATATAATGGTACCGATCTGCGACATGCTACAGCAGAGGAGGCAGCTTATGAGCTTGCAAAACCTGCCGACAAAGTGACAGTACTGGCACAATACAATTTGGACCGTAAGTGTGAAGGCTTCTTTTCCCCCCAATAAAGAAGTCACTCACTCACTTACAGGAGGAGTTTACTAATGGTGGTGGCAAGGATAAATAGAAAAAGAGTTGGACTTTCATTCACAGTGTAAATACATCCTCAACATAAAACTAGAAGATCAGTGCAGAAGAAACCCTGTTAGACAGAAAGCCAGTAAAATTCAGTATAAATTTGTATTTAAATACCATATTTTTTGGTATTTAAGGCACAGTTTTGGTCCAGAATAACCCTATCAACCACTGTGCATCTTACTCAAGGAAGGTTGTTAAGGTCCAGTTTTCATGTCTGTTAGTATTTTATGTTCCCACAGCAATACCTTCAGTTTTACCAGAAATGCATTAACACTTACTACATTTGTGATAGAGTATATACTGTATAAATAAATTGGTGGAGGACACACAAAATTGACCAAGAAGACCCAGAAATAAAACAGAATATTAACCCGTTGTATTACAAGGCAGACTTTTGAAGAATTCTGTAGTTACAGGTAAGTCAATTGGTAGCCAAAGATCTTTTCTGGACATAATTATAATTTAAATCTCATTTTTTGCAGGGTGCACGTATAATTTTAATTTCATTTTTTGTAGGGTGCATGTTACACAAGAGAGCTTTGAGCTTACAGGAGAATAAGATTCATTATTTATTTTGCTTCCATTGCAGGTTACAACGAAGTTAAAGATAAGCCTGGGGACAGCTTTTACATACGCACCATGTTTGATCGTGTTGGTGATTTGGATCATCTGCAGCTTCGATTTCGTAAAGACGATGTGCTTTATGTAGATAACACCATGTTCAACGGAGTGCCAGGTCATTGGAGAGCCTGGATAGTTGATGAGGATGGACAGAAACAACAGTGTGGTATTATACCAAGTAAATATAAGTAAGTACTTATATTTTGATTTTGATTTTTTTTTTTTTATTTATTTATTTATTTTTTTTTTTTTTTTTACTTCGTTCTGATCAATCAATTTCAAATGATCTCTTTTTCATGACATGAGCAATTAAATTTTACTTCCATCAAATACCATGTTTAAATTAAGCGGCCACTAACTGGATAAAATGCAAATTTTACCACAGTAATATTTTGTTCAAGAATGGTGCACGCATTAGTTTTTGAAATATTTAAACAGTGATTTTGTATTCCCATTTATCTTTTGGCTGGTCAAGTTAGTGTCTTATACATTGTCTTTTGAAGTTATTTGGTTATTTTTGTTAAGCTATTTGTACATAGTTTCTTGTTCAGAACCTAGGTAATACTATCTTATCTGTTTTATCAGTGTGAAATTTTTCAGGTTCAGGTGCAGTTTTTTATGTGAATATTACAAAGTACAGAGATAAATACTTGATTTTTTTAAACATAGCAGTAGAAATTTTAATTTATTCTCTGCTGTGCTCAAAATAAAATCTGAGTGAATGTAATACCAAACCTCAATTTATAAGTAATTTTTATTGAATTAAATTATAATTATATAATAAATAAGCCCATAACATCCCTAGCGGGCTAGGGCCTCCTATCTTCCAGTAGGGCTAGCTTAGCCAAACTCATAGGGAGAGCTAGTCCCTGTGAGCTTTGATGTCTGTCTCTCTTTACCTAAATTATTCTGTACTTATTTATATACTCATCTACTGTATCATTTCCATTCTTTGTGTCACTCATTTCATTTCACTTTTAGTTTTTCTACTTATTTTCTACATTTAACCTTTCCATTTTTTCCTGTCTTTGACTATTCTTGTGGATAAAAATTGGAAGAAATTAATTAATGTTTATAGACCTATTACTTAATGAACTTTGTCTTCTAAAATGTAAATAAGTTTCCATATGAAATTCTGATGTAAAATACTACATATCAGTAATAGTAAATATGAGCCCAAATAAAAGGCCTGTGTATTTCTGTATACTGGATGTTCATATTGTTCGATCATGTTCATTGATGAGTGGACTTATTAATAAATATAATTCTGTATTATTATAAGTGAGATATCTAAGAAAACTTCTTCAGATGGAATTAACGATTTTATAATAGAGCTTATTTTCCGATTTTTAGAACCTATTTTAGGCCCCTAAAATTGCATTTTTGCTACTTAAAAGTTGCATTGTAATCAGGTTCAAAATGTGTTCAGTCAGAGTGTGAATTTACTAGTCAACAGGATATTTCTTTGTTCTGATATGGTAACGCAATGCCTTTTAAATCCTTGATTCAGATTCTGTGGTTATAGAATCTTTAAATCTAGAATTTAAAAAAATCATGTAACTTTTATTTTCATCCCTTTTAAAATGTTGTTTTTCTGTTCGTACCATCATGATAATTATTTTTCGTTGCTATTATAATTAATAGAAGTATGTGCCTGCGGCTTCGCTCCCAATTTACTCATCTGCTAGATCAGGGGAAGTCAACTACGTCTTGTGATGACGTTTGTGGAGCAAGAGCATGCGGATCCCTTGTGTGTGACGTCAGCAAGAGCGCACAGTAGTAGGGGTGTTTAGAAATTAGAGTACGCTAGATTTAGGTACTAGAGGACCTACTTTAGCTCTGTGGGTAAACAACTTCTGGTTGGAAATACGGAGCATTTTTCAAAGTTAATGCAAGTATGCGATCCTGATAGTGTTCTCTCTGCAGAACATGTGTTAGTTCTGCAAAACATTCTTCTTCAGTTCGAATCGAGGTTTCAGGATGTGGAAAACCTTTCTCCAATGTTTAAACTTTTTGCTACCCCATATTCTGTTAATGTCAGACGTTCCTTGCCGGTATCAGTTGGAACTGCTAAACATACAATGCGACGATATGTTAAAGGACAAATATGAACGTAAAGTGGTCTTGGGTAACTTTTTCAGAAATTTCTCTGAAACCAGATTCCCGAAACTTGCCGCACGAATATTATGTAATTTTGGATCGTCATATGTGGCCGAACAATTTTTTTCACTAATGAAATGTGCAAAGCTCAAATCAAGAAGTACATTGTCAAATCACAACCTAAATGTAGTCTTCGATTAAATATTGCTCAAACATTACGTCCCAACATTGATAAACTTGTTAAAGAAAAAAGAGACAGGAAAGTCAGAAAATTGTTACTGTAATCTTGTATCATCTAAGGTGCAGACGAGCTTGTATGGTAATTAATTCAGTTCATTTTTTTTTTTATTGTAGTGAATTTTGTTAATTCAAATGATAGTATTGTCTATTTTTGTCAAAGAACATAGATTTTGTGGAAAGGCAATTGTTCTCACAGAATAGAAAAATAGAATTATTTATAATATGTTAAACTACTGTGCTGTAATTAACCGATAAACTATCAAGAACATCGATTGATGTTTCATTAACTCGGAAACACGTATTACGTAAGTTCTAACCCCCTAAATTCCCACTGCCCGCAATACTAATGCCCCTTTCTTCCCCCCTGTTCACTGATGCCACCATTTCACATGCTCCTCGCAGAGGTATTACGCGAGCAGTGAGAGCAGAAAGCAGTGACGTCACAGAGCAACCTTCTGTCTTCCCCTGTGCTAGATGTTTTATTGAAATATTTTTTTTAAGGGAAAATAATTATAACATAATATTTATTAACGCATCATTTTTATATAAATTGCATAAATTACAAAATTTTATTCTTAATTATAATGCTTTTTTCATATGGTCATAAAGATTCAAAATGAAACAAAACAATTTATGATTAGAAAACTAAAAATCCCTGAATTGATGTACATTTTACAATTAAAGTGTGATGCCGGGGGAAAAAAAGACCTCAGATTAAAGTTCACTAACCCAAACAACCCCTGCATAGTGAGTTTCATCCAAGTCATTCAGTGCTCCTTTTTCCCCAGTTGCTATGGCAATTAATCTCACAATTTAATTCTGTCTTGTTAATAGGTGGCATTGGCTGTGTGTTCATGAGATACGAAGCTTTGTTTTTATGTAGTAGATTCCTTATATCACTTGGATCATACCATTGTTCTCAGTTTTTGCCTTTTGCCTTTCTCCCCTAGTACTTTTTAATCATATTTTGTCCCATTTAAGATAATTTTAGGATAACATAACACTTCTATTGTAAGACATAGGCCTATGTAAATGTAAACTACCCCAAAGCTCTTTTGTGGTTTCAGGACCAGCATGTGTATTATTTGTACATTTATGTCATTTTGAAATAAATAAATAAATATTCTTATTTGATTCTTGTTGAACTTTAAAATTCTTAGCTACTAAATGTACAGTAGGTTTCTCAGTAGTGGACTGAGAGCCGCCATAGAAGTGTATTAAAAAGAAAGAGAGAGAACTAACAGCTAATACTTGTCATTTGCTCAGGGTGGAAGAAGATCTGCTTATTCGACGCAGCTTGGGGGATTTGGAAGCAGATGCAAGACGTGGTTCCACTTCAGCAAGGCGGAGCTTTTTTCGTCGTAAAAAACACCAGCGCAGTTCTTCAAGGGACTCAAAAGAATTGGCGAGTTTTTCCAACATCAACCTTGGATGGTACAGCGATTCAGGAAGTTTAAATGAAGAGGTTGCTCTTTGTTCTTATCAGCGGGTGGAACGACTTGACTGTAAGTATATTTTTATATAATTAATGTGGAAGTTAACACAGTGTAGTTATGCAATTATGAAAACATAAGTGAGCAGGCACTATGAGTATGAGGATGAGAATGAATTTCTCGAATCTGTTGTCCAGGTCAGTTTATTATAATTTAGTTTATAATTTACTGAAGTTACCATATGTTATCATTTATTTTGTGAAGGTCAGGTTCCCTACATCAAACTTTATTTACCAAATAAATGATAAAGAACTTGTCATGTCTTAGAATCCTGTAACCATGGTATGTTACTGTGCAATGCATATCTTCATATGCATATGATCAGGGCAAAAATAGCTGAAGCTCTAAGGAAAAATGGTTCGTCACTTCATAAAGAAGTTCATTGCACTACTCAGGATGACTCCAACAGACGAGTGGACATTATAGCTCTCTCTAAAATCTCGAATGATGCTATTATTATGGACCCTACGTTTCAAATGGAACTAGGGCATCAACAACCCCAGGAAGAGAACACTGAAAAGAAACGTATATGTGAGCCCACGATACATTACTTCCGAGAGAAGTATAACATGAAAAATGTAGAAGTTGTGGGTCTTCTTATTGGAGCATGTGCTGCCATCCCTCGCTTCTTTGAGAACTTCAGGATGAAGCTAGTTAGAAAAAACAAATACCTGTAACTTACACTAGAAATTAAAAACAAGCTAAGTACAAGAGTAATAAAGTAGTAAAATAACGATGTCATAAATCTTACAAAGATGATTTTTAACAATTGATATACGGTATATGCAAAATTAGATCTAAGTTAATATTGTTGCACAAAAACAAAAATATGAGAGATTATATGTTTAAATACAAAGTAGTAGATTGCAAACAATTTTATGTTTATGATTTAAGAAGTTTATGTTCGTAGACTGAGTCTATGTAAAGGCTACCTCCAATGTGAGACAGTTTTGAAACAATATATTTTTTTAATAGATTGATTTCTTTGAAAGATTTATTTTACTGCTGTTTCAAGCGTATGTAAAAATCTGCTTAAGATAACTAATCCATGGATCATTTGATAGTGTTTCCCTCAATGATGATTTCATATACCAGTAATCTAATTATAGTGAATTCATAACTTGATTCAATCCCTAAATGGTAATGTTTATTTTAGACTTAAAAATCATGTCTTAAAAATAACTGAACCTATTTGAAATATAACGGCTGTAAGAATAAAAATATATAACAGTGTATGGTTGAATGCTATTATGAAAACAAGTTTATGTTTTTTTCTCCCCAAATCTACAATATTTATGTCAATAAGTAGGTGTTGAAGCAAAAATATTACTTTTACAGATCCAGTATTTAGGCCAGTTCTCGTGGTAGGACCCTTGTCTGACTGTGTCATGGAGAAGCTGATCCAGGACTTCCCTGATAAGTTTACACGGTGCATTCCTGAGATTATGCAGTACCCTCAGAATATGATGGAGAAAGGCTTGGCAGAAAACATTTTTGTCGACTTTCGCAAGAAGGGCAGCAGCTTTGAATGCACCAGTGTGACAGCTGTGAAAGACATCTGTGATAAAGTAAGTTCCATGAGTTAACACCTTCAAATAAGACGCATTCAGGAAAGCAATCTTTAGTAGAACCCATAATATCCTTGATCAGAGTTCCATGCATATCCTTCTAGTGTCAGAGTGCCTGTGAGTACTTTGAAATGCTACCCTTCTATCCTAGGAATATTATGAAATTCGAGTACAGTAATTGTGCTTTTTCTTTCTTTCTTTCTTTTTCGTTTCTTTCTTTTTTCTTTTCTTTTCTTTTTTTACAGTAAAGAATATTATGGTTATGTGGTTATTCATTAAAGACTTTCCAATAAATGTCTCTTGAATAAAAACTGTTTCATGCCATAAAAATCAAGGTTAATTGTAAATTGGTTGCTTATTCTGTACTTTTTTATTAGCTGTTTATTGTTTATGGTTTCATATTAATTTGTCTGTAAAATCTTCTCTTCATTTATTTTGTTTTATTCTGTTCTTTTCAGAATATCCATTGCATTTTGGACATTAGCTTAGCCTCTGTGGAGAGGTTGCATCGTCACCAAATATACCCTATTGTACTTCTTATAAAATTCAAGTCAACGAAGCAGATTAAGGAAGTTAAGGATACTAGATATCCAATGGAGAAAGTGTCAGCTAAGGCAGCCAAAGAAATGTACGAACATGCCTTGAAACTGGAATCAGAATACCGACATTATATTTCAGGTTAGTTTATTTGTTTGTGTTTTTAGTGTCTGTATGTAGTGTCTGTCATATCCATTACTGTGGTGAGTAATTCATTTCTAATCCATTATCCTTGATGATAACTAATGAGAATTACTGTCAACAAGAGTGCAGTTAGCAATAATTAGATGCTGTCCTACTTCACCAGACAGGTTTTTTCTTGTCATGGTGGGGACCAGCATGCTGAATGCTGAGAGGCTGTTGTGGCCTTATCTGGCACCATGCCGACTAGTCCCACAGATGAAGGTGTGCTGGCATAGGTCACCGTTAAAGTTGACCTAGCATTAATAGAGACCTGCACACCAACAGCCACCAGACACTCTTCCTCTTGGTACAATGTACAATAAATGTCACTGTACAATAAATAATTTTAAAAAGGGACAAAAAACCCCGGAAGGATAATCCACAAACTGGATAATCTGCCCACAGATAATCGGAACTTTACTCTACAATTGAATTTAACACTTACTTACTTACTCAATGGCAATAGACAATTCCTAAGTAAGCTAAAGGAATATTATCTATTTTATGGAACCCAAAAGTTCATTGCCGTGCTTACCTGAGCTCGCCTTCGACCTTATTCTGTGCTAACTCCATCCAAAAGTCTAACATTCCGAATCATATGAAATAATTCTTTTGTAAAGAAAAGTCGGGTAAATATTGGAGTGTACTGTCCCCCTTCCTCCACAACTACACAGGTTAGGTTAAGTTCAGGTCTCCCTTTTACCTGAAGGTTGCTTGTCCTCTGAAGGTCTCTAACGCCTGGAGAAACAGTACCTCTTTCCAGGACTGGACCAGTACAGGCCAAGGTTGCGGTAAAGGCTCTTCATCCTATACACCAGCATAGGCCTTCTGTGGAAGCGTCCCCTTGAAGAAACCTAAGGAGAGAACCCATCCCAAAGGGAGCAAGGAAGAGGACAAACGAATAGGAGGCAGAGAGAACAATTGCTTGCAGTTTCATAATCATATGTAACTGCAAGCTAAGTTAAAGACAGAAAAGTTGGAAGAATTTGAACATTTACTTAAAATTAGGCCTAGCCAATCTACATAATAAAACCTAGATTTATAATACCTTAAAATTGATCTGAGGCTAAAATTAATAAAACATATATACAACAAGAGAATTCATATCACCTTTACATATTAAAATATGTTGATAAAAAGGGGATCCCCGAATAAAATTGTTAATTCATTTAAATTACAGAACACATTCATACATGAGTGGTGGTACTTTATTAAAAGAGTAATTAAGAACATTCTAAATGAAATTTAGATGAAAACAAACGTTTCTATTCGCCACCCCAAATAGAAACGGATCTCTACCCGGCCCATCATGTATGGCGGGAAACAAAGGGGAAAAGTTATTGAAAACAATAAGAGAAAGACCGAATAAAATAAGGAATTAAATTACATAAACAGAAAGGGGAGAAAACTACATAATTGGGCTCGAATACTAGAACATCAGATATATAGTAAATGTCTGAAACACAACTGCAAGCAGAACAATGGCAGACCACGCTACCTAGGCTCTGGCCATAATTAATCTTATTTAGCCATACTGACAGATTTTACAGGTTGAAAATTATAAAGAACTCAAGACAGAATGCATATGGCTCAGATTGAACGTTTACAACACTAATTAATATCCAGAAAAGCGTCCATACTCCGTCTTTTACAGAGCATGAATTTGTACGTTACCAACCATGACGAAGCCCCTACGAGAGATGGCGGGAACAAGAAAAATCACAGGGTCTACAACAGGGGTGCTCAAACGGTCGATCGCGATCGACAAGTCGATCGCGAGTGCTTTTTGAGTAGATGCGCAGAAAGCTAATATCTATATATGCTACGGTACGCCCTACCTAGGTAGGTAGGGTGTATCGTGTATGTACGACAACCCTGCATCACACACACTTGCAGTCTCTCAGAGTCGATCGTAAGTAGTCTAAAAATATTGAGGTAGATCGCCAGCAGTTCAAGTTTGAGCACCCCTGGTCTACAAGTCTGAAAACAAGGCACGGCGGCAATAGTATTACCCAATCCAGACGCTGTATAATGATTTCTTGACAAATACTGGAGACTATAACAAAACAGCATCTTTGTTGAGGTGACAAATGAAGAACCTCCAAACATCACATCACGAGACAATCTGCCAGTCATTGCCAACTGCAAACATATGATCGGAAGTACGGGCCACAGTCACCAGATGTCGCGCTAAGTCGCACAACACCCAAGTCTCGCGGATTAGCGTGTAGATGGCGTGAGCATCGAGTTCATAGGTTAGAGAGAGAGAGAGGAACAGAGATTTGCCACTAGATGTCACAAGGTATAGGTTTTCAGTTCATAACAGCAGACTACAAATGAGTGATAAATCTTTTGTGTTCAAAATATCAGCTCAGTACTAACTCTTCTTTTTGAGAAAAATGAGATAATGTATATTTCAAATCTCTTAGTTAGGTACATATCTCATACATACACAGCAAAACCAGTTTTCCACCTCTCGATACCAAAATACTATGTTGTTCTGTCATGTTGAGTGTGAGTTTCTTCAGTATTTGTAACTTCTTCCTTTGATTACTCAGAACTTACTTTGATGGATATGGCACTCTTCAGTACTCAGGTGATGAAATATTGTCAGATTTTATTTAATTTTTTTTTTTTTCTATTTAAAAAACCTTCCTAAAAATGCAGTGAACCTTTCATGTTAATTATAGTCCAGATATGGTATTGAATTAATAATCCAATTCCAAAATAATTATATGTAATGTAATGTAATTTATTCTTATCAACCCATTTACCTCCTTGGTGTTACACTAGGTTTATGCCAAGTGAGGTAGTCTATACAAACAATTTTTCCTATACTACAATACAGCTTGGTGGTTGAAATATGCTTTTGTTTCTCAAATTCCATCACATGCCACTGCTCCATTCATGCATGCTGACTTTGCTGTTCACCGCTACTACTCAGCTGACTGGTCTATCGTAATATTACATCCGAGCTTGAAGATTATATTGCGGTAACATTTTATCCTCACATGCACTACATATTAGTGGAGTAAAAAATTACAACTTAGGAGTTTAAATCCAAAATAATTATATTTTCCACAATTTCTATTATTCTCTGACAAAAGTCATGGGCGTACGGTGGGAGAGGGTTGAGGGGGTTGAAACCTCTCCCGAAATATCTGCGATTTTTTAAGGATTATACGAAATAAATATTTGATTGTGTATATTTTCTTACATAACACAGCAATATTAAAATAACTCTTGTAAATGTTAATTTCTAATTAATGACTGAATGAATTAATGTTGCTGCACGTGTTATTCTGTTTCTGGCTATTCTGCAGTTGTTTTTCATGTGTTGATTTATAAGTGTCCTTGTGAAAATGACTCCGCTTATATGCATGTCAGACAATCAGCAATATCCCACAGTATTTCGAGATTGGTCGCTAACCGTCAGGCCACAACTCTCGAAAATAGAGGCATAGCTACTTTTCATTTTAAATTTAGCATCTTCTGGTGAAAGGTGTAAGAAACCCTGTGATCATATCATAGACTAAATTGCAGCTTATGGGGTGAATAAATGTGTAGGAACTGAATCCAGAGGACTAAAATTCATATAAACTTATGCATAAGTGTGATTCCACTTTCATTCTAAATATGTGGGTAAGTTTGGCAATGTTCCGTCAAGTCAAAAGCTAGAGTACTCCTTCAATAGTTCTTTATAAAAAAAAAGTACTACTACAATAAAACTGTTTAGTTACTAAAACTAGTGTGTTACGTTCCAATGTGTGCAAGCACATGGAGCTGAGACAACATTATATTCAACCCCCTCTGAACAGAATTTCACTGTACATTCATGACAAAAGTGTAAGAAAATCTCCACTGACACCAACATTAAACAGTACAAATGATAAAGTCTGTCTCCATAAATACCTGCCCCTATACGTTAGAAACAATTATACATGTGCACACCTGTGATATTTATTTTTTCTATTTGATACTAAAAAATCACTCAGAATAGCAGAGATTAAGAATAGTACATTATGCAATGAGCCTATAATGGCATTTATTAAGATAAGAGTTTGCTTATTTCATAATTTTCATACAAGTGTCTTAATTAACATTATAGGTAACTTGGGTGCAACTGTTTTTGTTTTACCGTAATTAAATATTTTAAGTTTTGAGATGATAGATTCATCAAATAGCTGTAGACGTCTGACCTCTGCAATCAGCTGTTAGTAAGTTCTTGTCATTCTCATCTTTTGCAATTGATGGCATGTGGTCAAGTCAAAGTTTCTTCTTGGCTGTTTTAACTTGAAACATCTGACTTTTACTACAACACGAAGTGAATTCAGTTCAGTATAATATTAAAATTAACATAAACAGAATTGATTTTATTTTAAAAAGCAGGTTGTTTATTATACAGTTTCATTTGCTGCTTTCAAGGCTTCAAGATCATCCTATGTTCGATATTAATCGATACCACGCCAATTTTTTAATGAAAATCTACTTTAATGAATGTCATTAAGATATATATAATAAGTGTATTATAGTATGTTCAAATAGAAATTAACATAAAATATAGCTTAACATTAAGCACATAGCATTCAGTTAGATAATTAATAATTGATGTTAAATGCAGAATTGTGCTAAATAGAGGTTGAACAAAGTCATTCTCCTATAATTAGTTCTTCCTGAGCGTACACAATATCATAGTACAATGAAAGAAATTTTGTTTGTCATTTGGCATCATATGTTTGTGTTATTTATATTGCAGCTGTGATACCTGCAGGAGTGAATGTAGCATACATGTGCACCCAAATCAAGGCAGCTGTCGATCAAGAGCAGAACAAGATGCTGTGGGTCCCCTGCGGAACAATGTGACACTCTGAATCTTCCCTGCAGCGGTCTGGGAAATTCACAATGAACATGCACAGATGGCAGTCCTTGTAAGGTATGAGTTTTTTACAATATAGAAAATTTAAATATCTGTGTCAAAAATAATGACTCAGTTATATATTATTATAAGAAATGGTTCACTTATAAAATGTCCTTGTTTATATTTCTGTCCTTCCTTAACAAAGCTTCCATTTTCAAGTTTTATATTTTTCTAATGGGGTATACTTTTTAGGTTTCTTATAGTATATTTTAATATGGGTTTCCTCACTCAGTAATGAAATTCGTGACGCAAATTTAACTATTGTTGAGCATTGCATAATAATAGTTACTAGTTGAATGTGAAAGAGAATGTAGAATAAATAATGGGAGGTTTTTTGAGGAGCTGTGATGACAAGCGCTAAGCGTTCTGCGACTGGATAACTATTATGATATCCACAGAAGGAGATTATATGAATATACATAATGGTATGTAAACTTATTAAAACCACTCAAAAGGCCGTCCAGCTCAACCCCTCTCGGCTGCATTGTCAAATTTACCAAAAGGTAGGCCATCTCTTGTATATGGCTGAAGCCTAGTCTCGCCTCAGCTGAACTAAATACTCTTCAAATATCTGATCAGAAGCTCAAGATCCTTTGAGAAAGTAAATGTCGAATTTATATAGAGCTTCACTAGCCACATGACATTTCTCTTGTGTTTGTCAAAAACCGACAATTCCAGACGCAGTGAGACAGTCAGTGTGGCACTGGCTTTCTGTGCCCAAGATCATAGGTTTGATCCCAGCCCAGAATTATATGCATTTATGTGTGCATAAATGTGACAGGTTCATAAAAAAAGAACTCCTGCAAGACAAAATTCTGGCACATCGTCAATCACAGGCCTAAGTAGCAGTATAACCATAAAACCAACTGACCAACTGCGACCTCACTGATAACTGAACTCAGTTCCCTTATCTAGCAAATTAGAGAACAAAATACAAAATAAATGTCAATTTAAATTTATAAAGTAGTGATTTGAGTTTTATACGAAGTTTTTAAACTGGTCTTTAACTGCTTTTTTATTGCAGCATAATTTTATTTAAAGAATGATTCAACAATTCATGGGAACCTAAGTACACTGGTAATTTTTTAAATATCAATAATCATTTACGTAAATACACTGCTGCTATAATGATGGCTTACAAAGTCGTAAACCCACTTTAGTGAGATCTTCCTTATCCTCCAGGAGGACCAACTCTCATACCACATTGTGGAGTAAACATAATACGCTTGTGAAAAGAGTAAGGGAAATCAGATCATCTTCTGCTGTGTTGAGCACATCTGCCATTAAATTAACTGTAAAAATTGTATCAAGTAATTCGGAATTATGGACATAAATATTTTATCGAGTTCAGTGTGATTTTGTAATATCTGTGCTTACAGAATAATTAGAAAAAGACCTAGACCTGCTTTAGAAATCTAGTCAATTAAGTCAGTTGAGTTGAGGAAATCAGTACCAATTATTTTATTTATTTATTTTGAAGAAAACCAAATATGGTATGTCAATTTTTCTTCTTTTCTTAAATGGGAGATTTAGTACATCCAATTAACTAGGCTATGAGAGGATATTAAAATGCTCACTCTTATAGAATTATTTTTACCCCAAAATTGAACATCACTCTTTGTTATTTAGTTCAATTTTTAATGAGTTATGTTTTCTTAAATCCCTGTATGACAGGTAAAACCAGTTCTTCTGTATTATGGGGTGTGACCTGCAATGACACAAAGTTCAATTTTTAAGTTCAAAGTATACTGAAATCCTTCTCTTTGCTCATGTTTCCTAGCCTGTTTCACACATATCTTGCCAACTCCACTGTCCTCCTACAAATACTGTTTCTTATAGCTCTTGCCCGTCTTCATCTTTTTCTGTTACATTAACTTTACTTCTGTCATTCTCATGATATTATGGTGCAAATTTGTAAGCTTCTTAGGAGAGAATTTCAGATATGAATGGTTAGGACTTCATTTCTTTCTTTGAAATAACTGGTTTCATTATTTTAAACTTTCTGCTGTTTGGTGGATATTTAGAAAAGCAAGCTTTTTAAGCACATTTCACATAATTAATTTTTAGTCAATTTAACAGTCTCAGATTACCAAAATACTCTCAGTGCATAAAATATGGAATCTGTTAAAGAGTGTGCATTCTTCAGTCTTTGCTGTAATCATTACATCATCTGTTGTAGAAGGAGCAGAAAAAAGTGCTTGCAACACAGATATACGAAGCAGTACTAAGTACACAAATAAGAAATTATCACATAAATCTGATGTTTGTACTATCACCGCTGAATTGCTATCAGAAGAGTGCAGTAAAAATTTGTAGCATGGTTAGGAGAACCGTGAGCACTGAGGTCTGTTTCTTCTAGTTTCAGCATCCTCTGGTAGGTGCGACAACTCGTTCATAATGTTTTTTTCTTTTCTTTTGTACAATGAAAGCACAGAACATATTGCAAGCACGTTAATCAATTTGTGCAATTCTTCAACTTCCAAATATAAGTCTAAAACGGTATTATTATATGTGTTAAGCCTTCCAATTATGATTCATGTGGGTCGGTGCTGCAGTGTACTGCCATTTTATTTACACTATATATGCGCATTTGGCAGTTAGTAGCTTATTGGCTACTTTACCCTGCCAATAGCTTGACTGGGAGTTGATCTTCCAGAAGTTGGTAGAACAGGCCCTAAGTAAAGAAGCATGTTTTCCAAAAATGTTTCTTGGTGTTATAAAAAGCACCATGTTATTTGTTTAACCTGCAGTTTTTTTTATTTCTTTAATTTTTTTTATATAATTGAATTTTAGTATGCATAGTGCAAGTGTTTTATTTTAAAGTATTTTTTGTTTTCCATATTAAATCAAACGTTCAGGTTTGAAGGAGAAGTTGAAACATTGTCTTCTTGTCTGTATTTTCAGTCGGCCTGGTGCAGTCAGTATCGTGCTGGCTTTCTGTGTTCAAGATGCAGGTTTTTTCCCAGCTTAGCTCAATGGCTTTTATGTGTATATAAATATGACAGGCCTGTAGATTTACAGGCATGTAAAAGAACTACTGGGGGACAAAATTCTGGCACACCGATGACTGTCACAAGCCTAAGTTGCAGTACATCCCCGTTGTTAAATAACCATAAAACCAACCTCTATTTCTTCCAATAATCAAAATTAATTTATGAAGAGCAAGTTACTGAGACATTCATAACATACTAATAACATATTAATAAAGCTGTATTTAGGAAATATCTTTTGCTACTAAATAAAGCTGTATTCTTCTTAGGAAATATCTTTTGCTACTACTTCCTTTACTATCCAATGTAGTATTACTCTTAAGTGTATATTTTTCAGCATTAATCGTTGCTGTTTTGTATTTAAAATAGACACAGATATTTAGATTCATAGATTGTAATCTGTGAAACTAGCAAAATGTTAGATATGAATATGTATATATCAGACAAAGGCAAAGAATGGGAAAGCGATCTAGGTAGAAAGTGCAGCCTTTCTTTTCTGGCAGATTTTTTTAAAATTAGGATATATGTAAATGGATTATAGTTATATTTAAAAATAATTTGAGCAAAAAGTTTTAGAGTGCTGGTTTACTTTGGTTACAAGATACTATTTCATTGATGTAGATTGTTAATTGCACATAGATAGTTTGTTGAACACACTTTGTTAGTGGTTATATATATATAAATATGTTAATCTAACACATCATGTAAGTCAGAGATTCTGATTGAAAACTGTAATGAAGTTTAGGTTTCTTGTGATGTGGTGAAATGAGGCTATTCCTATGAATCACAGTGATGGCTAGTCTGTACATCAAAGTTAATGAGCAGGGTTAATGAAAACATTTTGTCAATGATGTTAATATACTTATGTTAACAAACTTCAAATACAAATATCAATTTTCAATTTGGACTGTTTTTAGTGCTCGTGGAGTGATCGCTAAACTTACTAGGTGTTCCAACATTTTTAATTGGAATTTGGCAGTTTAGAAGACGTTTGTATAATCTCCAAAAAAATAAAAATAATTAAATAAATAAAAAATTTGGTTGGGCCTGCTGTCCTGTTTCCTAAATGTTAAGACATTATTTTTGTTTTTGCATTAATAACATTTCATTTTGTAAACAAGTTTAATATTTTTGATTAAATATTGTCTTTTCAGATTTATCGGCAGTCCTAAAATACAATGGCTATTGAAATATTGAATTTCCCCAGTTCACACGAATGATGTTTATATGGTTAGAATTGATTTAGTCAAAAGATGCTGCTATGTGCCCAGTCTGTAGCATGCAAATATTGAAGCTAAAAGCTTTCGACATGGCATTAAATGATTTGACAGCTCTGAGTAGCTCTCGGCTAAGTTGTTTTTCCATACAGGAAGTTATACTATCCTTTCTGTAAAAGTATAAATGTATATAAAATAAATGTTTGACCGCTCCAAGCCAGGCCACATTTATGCCCATATCTTTAAATCCATTATATTTTTTTTGGAAAATCATGGGGAGGGAAGAAAAAACCAAACTGAGGCTAAATGCTATGGATGCATTCATAAGTATGATTTTTGAAATCTTGTAGAATTTACCATTATAGTGAAGAAGTCAAACAATATGATACAATTCCTGCTACAGGGATAGTGAATATAACCTTTCAGTAAATTGCTTAAAATTATTAAGTGCATTCAACATGATATAAGGAATTAATGGGGTGACTACTACATCTAAGAAGTTGATAAAATCAAGATAGTTTGTAAATTTTACTGACAGTAATTGGGCCTGATTGATAACACAAATTGCAAAGTCATACCAATTAAAACTGATTTTTCATTAAAAATTAAGTCTTATATAGTTATCTTGAACAAAATTGAGGCAGCAAAAATCAAAAGATGTATTGTTTCTCTAGATTTTAGCAGCAGTATCACTTCTTGAAATATATTGATGTGAAATAAGTAGAGAGTAATTATTATTGTATTCTGCTATACACAATAACGCAACTTTTTTTTTTTCTAACAGCAGCCCACCAAGTTTCATTTACAGAGATTAAAACATGACAGAAAAGTTTATTAATAGAATATTTTGTTTGCAAATATCGAACTTTTGTTTGTTAACATTGTTTATTAACAAAGTTTACAAAACCATCTTGGTCTGAGTGCACTTGAAGGAAGTGTTATGATCTGGGACAGGTGCTGCATTTGTGCAGAGTTCTGTTTTGTTAGTTATTACTTGACAGTTTGTTGTCAGGCTTGTATTGGCATTAAACCAGGCGGCTTACTTGGCTTACGTTTGTTTAAGCCTAACAATTTTTTAGAGGTTACCATAGTAGTTGTACAGAGCTTCGCATGCTAATGCGAGAGTTCTTTTATTTGAGTAGCAGTGCCCTACTTGGCATCAAATGTTAGTAGGTCGTGCATGCTTTTCAAATCAGAACATGTTCCAGAATATAGATTCTTGTTTTCCACAAATAATCTATTGTGCTAGTTAAGAGCAAAATGCCAATAATGTAACTTTACAATAAATAGAAGCTCAAAAACATAAGGGTGGTGGCGAAAATAGTCAGAATTGTTTGTAAACTAGATGTGATACAAGGGACCCACCCACAGTGCAAGTGAAAGAAATTAAATTGAAGATGCTCAAAAGCAGTTGTTACCCTTAGGAGAGTACCCTTTTTAAATACCTAGAAATAATTGTCTTCCTCATAAAATTTAGGTATTATTTATTGCAGACGAGAGAGAGCTTTTTCAAAAGCATCTCTGCTTTTAACATTGTAACACACCAAATAAAATAACAATGCTTTTTTTGAAAAGTAGAAGAGTTTATGGTGAATGAAAATAAAATGTTTTTATACAAGGAATAGTACCCGCTGTGAATAATATAGTAATTCACACATATTTCCATTTTTAATTTTTGTGGGAAATTAATACAATGAAGTTATAAAACATAAAATATGCATTTCAGAAGAAAGTTAACATACAAAAATCTTATCAAATGAAAATAAACTTACTTAATCATATCTCAAGGCCCATTGCCCTCATCCTCAAAATGTACTTCAGCTATTAGTTAAATTACTTGTGAACCCTCTTGTGATTACTCCAGGTGTTGTAAATCATTATACAAAACACATGCAGGGTACAGATTTAAATTATCTTACGACTTGCCTTTTCAGATAGACATACATGATCTAATTAGAACCAAACATGTAGTTCAACTTACATAATATAAATAATTTACTTTGAGCAATAAATATAAGCCCTGACACTATTCACAGACTAATTTTAAGTCCTTGTTCAAGGAAATAATTAACTCGCAGTTTGAACAGAGGTATTTAACTTTAAAAACAAAAGTCCATTTAATCTATCGGCATGCTAATTTTTTCTCACATTGTGCATCCATAAATAGTGATATTTTCAGGCAAAAATGGGAATTTTGTTTGTAATTTTTTTCCCCTTTTTTTACTTGGGCCATGAGGATGATAAATGCAAAATAAGCTTTTATTTCGTCTGATGTTGTAGGGTGCCGTAGAGTAACTGTAGGAGAATAAGGAGGATTTTTATTGTAAAATTGTACTGCAAACTTTTTTATTTTTGTAGCGATTCTATCCTAGAGTGAGTCATGGACCATGAGTTGAAAAACTTCTACAATGTTTGGTTTAGGAGGAAGATTATGATTTATAGCTGGAATTATCCCAGGATTTACTATAAAATAACATTTTGATGGTTTATCTCCAGTTTCAGTCCATTTGCAACCTCTTCCTTTGTCTTCTTTATTATTTTTGGCGCTGATAGCGCTGTTTCGTCATTCTCACTGATCTGAGATTTTCATATCAATTTATAACTTAAAAAAAGATATTTTGCATACCACACGATAAATAATTTAAAATGGTAAAAGGCATGTCATACCATCCACTGACAGAAATTTAGAACTAAAAGAAAGGGATTCTAAGGGGTTAATGAACTTAAGAAGGCCCATGAGAGGATACCAAAGTTGTCTCCACAATGGTATATATGAGGATAGGATGAGGGCGACAGCTGTCACATGTTCAAGTCAGTTTTTAAATTGAAGTAAACTTTTGTATGTCCCTCTGAATTATTTCAGTTTTTGTTCTTACTTTTATACAGGCATTTTATTCAGTTTCCCTCTTGGCAGCTTGTAACGGACTACCTTGTGAGATGCAAACATTAACACTAGCAGTCAGGTTTAATTTATTTACATAGAAGCAATTAAAACATTTGTAAATTTTGATATCAGAATAGATACAGGATTTTAGTACCGGTATCGGATAGTTATATATTTGGGTACCATAGATGGTGGTGGTAGTTGTAGTGAACACTGTCACACTACCATTGCCAAATTTAGTCTTTCAAACCTAATGCAGAAGGCTCTAAGCCTTGTTTTTACTTCCTAGTAAAAGAAGTTAAGTCGATAATAGGGTGATGGGTGTATCATTTTTTGTAGAACTGATTCAATTGCACAAAATAATAATATTGTACACTCATTTATTAGAATTTTCTACACTGCAGGATAAAATTATTTAAGAATTTTAAAAACATATATATAAAATATAATGAAATATTCCTATAGTTTCTTACGATACCTATATATTTGAAAAAATAAAATGCAATACAAATACTTTGTGGAGCCAAGGAATTGACCTGCCTTGCTAAGACTGACGCTAGAGTTTGAAAGCCCTTGCAGTGTTGTTATACAAATGGTGTTGAGACTTCTTGTAAACACCATTTCATTTTTCCTATACAAATATTTATATACACACATTCTTAGCTTAGAGAGATTCACAGTTGCTTAATTCATATAGGAAGTGCTTTTGTCTGTTGGTCTTAGTGTAAAATAGACAAAAATTAATTTATTAATGATGATTGTATGGGTGTTGTAAGTATTAATATACAGTATTGTGGTTGTATATAGTGTGTTTACATGTATGTGATACAGAAAAAAGTCATTCTTCCAAGTATAATAAGCGAAAACCAATAAAATGGAGGAGACAATATGGTTTGTCATAAATGGTGTCTGGTTTCTTCAAGTCATCAATTCCCTTGAACGTCCTATATTCCAATTCTTGATTTCTCCTACATCCTGGCTTCATCATAAACTCCCCTTTTCTAGTTGTAATACGATTTGTCGTAAATGCTGTATGATATTATTTTCAAGTCATCAATTCTCTTGAATGTCCTAGGTTGCAATTCTTTATCTCCTACATCCTTCATTCATAAACTCCCTTTTTCTATATTAATTAAATGAGATGGTTGACATTTAAACACTTTAGCCTTCACTTTTACTTACTAGCAATTGACTACGGTAGCAGTTGAAAATGTGGGCAAAGCCCATGAGACATACGTTCTGCAAAAATATAAGTAAAAGTGAAGTCTAAAGTGTTTAAATGTCAACCATCTCACTTAATTAACATAGAATATTGCTATATTGTATAAAAGTTCCACTATTATATTGTGTTTCCATTTTTCTAGTTGTAATTCCCTTTGTTTCCTCCTTCCCTTGTGTGTAATGGTATTGAGTAAGACGACTGGAATAGAAAGAAAGGTGGAATATAGGTGTGATATTATTCCTATCTTTGCTGTTGGTGCTGTTCATTTAGTCTGTGTTTCAGATTAAAAATAAAATACAGTGTTCAGTCTTTCTTGTGATCACCCTATGACAGTAAGACGTACAGTAAGTCCTTTATGTTTGCTCCGTATCTTGTATATTCTGCTTGGTAAGATATATCCATAGCAGCTGTGGTAAAGAAAAAGAGCTACCATCCTTCCCATACCCCATGTTTTGAGGCTACATTTAGTGCTGCTGTCTTGAGTAAGAGTGATTGGACTTGTTCAACCCTTCCTGCAGTAGCATTTCTTTGTTTGCTTTATAACTGACTTAGATTTTCAGGTCTTCATCTTCCTTATAGCTGCTTCCTTATTGGCATATCCATTATCCTGGTTTCATAAATCCCTTCTTCAAATCATAAGTACCATTATTTCCTCTTGATCTGGTATGTATTCTTGTTGTACGTAAGCTATGACCTGAAATAAGCACAGGGGAAAGAAATAGTGTTCCTTTCCACTCCCCCTCCACATCCCATTAAGCTGTTTCTGCCATTCAATTAGTACTGACTTCCCTGATCCCAAATCCACTGGTTCAGTCCCTGTGCAAGTCTATGAGATTTCTATGCAACATCCCATTTCCTACGTCAAAATGCTATAGTGTTATGTCTGTAGATTTTCAAGCTTGTAAAAGAACTCCTGTGAGACAAAATTCCAGCACACATACAACAATTACAGGCCTACGTAGCAATTTACAATCATCATTAAATATATTAGTGGTTTCTCGGGCTTCCAACCAGGTGAGTAGGAGGATTCATTCTGAACTTTCAGCAGGTATTTTGCCAGGGTTGGCTACCCAGGGAATGTGGTACTTCACCTACAAATGCGTTCTTGTTACTGAGCAATGCAATGAATGATACAATTCCATTCCATTCACTCTCCCCCTCACCAGTGCCAGACATCTTCCTGGTTGAACCCCTCTCTAGCTCTTCACCTAACTTCTCAGCCACGAACCGCAGGTGATCTCTGCTGCCATCTTTTGAGAGAAATGAGCTGGTCTTGGGAAAATTTGTTATAAAAGAGAGACAGGAAATGCTAGATGGAGTT
Source organism: Ectobius pallidus (assembly GCA_964059195.1). Classification (NCBI taxonomy): domain Eukaryota; kingdom Metazoa; phylum Arthropoda; class Insecta; order Blattodea; family Ectobiidae; genus Ectobius; species Ectobius pallidus. The sequence continues at coordinate 117,744,208 of CAXKWD010000006.1, forward strand.
GGGGACCAATAAGAAAATTGAATTGGTTGAAAGCCAGAGCTCTGTTTAATGGCTCTACTTATATTCTATAACCATGGTTATCACCTCTTTGGTTCATGTTGGTGCTTTAAATGCCCCAAAAATAGAGGCAACATAGAATGCCTCCAACCCTCCAAATTTTGTCCAGTGTATCTTTTACTGCAAAGTGAGCAATCCTTACTAATATACCACTTTAATTATCAAGATGAAATGGACTCATATGATGAAGTGGAAAGCATTGTGTTTTCAGTGCAGGGAGGCAAAACTAGGTCTTGACTTAGGAAAATTCCTTGATGAAACTTAATGTAGTATATATTATTAATGTGTGCACACACAAAAAGGGACCAGTTCCCAGCTTTTAGTTTAGAGATATTCCAGTTCAAATTAAAAGATTATTTTTTAAATTATTCGGACTTTAGTCACAGATTGAGGATGAAAGCTATAGAAATGCACCATGTTTAATCTTGCTTAGAAAAAGGAACCTGTTCTCAAAATGTGAGATTCTGCCAGCTGTACAACTTGTACTGAAGCTGTACTGAAACAAATTGATTTAGGCAACAAAACTTCCAATAAAAACTTATGAGTTATGTATACAAGAAGTTGGAAGGTTATGCAGTCTGTATTATGGAGACTTAAAGGTTCATTTATTTAGATAACCAGAGAAAATAAAACTTTTGGTCAAATACTATGGGGCTGTTCATACAAGAAGAAATAGGATTACCTATCACTTTTAGTTAGAATGGTCTGTGAAGAAGAGTTCAAAAAGTGTTAATTTGGTTTTTAGTTATAACATTCAGCATTTTTATTGTAACTTAAGTTCAGTATTGTTGACCTGCATGGTCTAATGTCAGCATTGTTGACTAGATCAGTAGGCCCAGGTTCAATCCCCGGTCCCTCAAATATTTATTAGGTAGGGAGGTCTGTCACTTAGGTGCATTCAGTTTTGTGAGGGCAACTGAGATGCTGCAGTCAAGACTATCAGTAATGGTCGTGGATGTCAACATACAATTGCAATTACAGTACTACTTAAATAGAAGTGTAATAGTTCAGACATAGCATTAATTCAGTACCGGCACCCAGTGCTGGAAAAAAAAACAAAAATCTTTTTCTTTCTTTTTTGAATCACCTTTTCCTTGCATTGATTTGTATGACAAAAAATTGAGTCTTATTTTAATTCTTAGTACTGTAAAATGTCATCTAATGTAGGGTTACTAGGAAGCTTGAATGAATTTGAAAACATTAAATCTGATTGATTACTATTTAATAATACAATGCCATACTATCTCCTGTCTCAAAAATAATTTCTGCTTAAAAGGCATATCGCTGGTTTTGTCCTCAAGGTACCAGACAGAGGCAAGAAGCCTAAAACCACCTTCATTTTGTATTTAATAACTTCAACAAATGAAACCAGGTCCTCTGTTCTTATACAGTAGACTAATAGCATTAATAATAATTTATAATTTAATGTCTCTTGTTTTCAATGTATTGTATTTTGTAGTTAAGTCACAATAAGACTAAACAATTAATTAGCCTTAAAGTACTAAAAATGAAAAATACCTTTCTTTGAACAACAAAACAATATATTAAGCATCACTAGCATTAAACATTTTAAATAATAACAATAATTTTGAGGCCGAAAAAGTTCCCAGTCTGTTTTGAAGATATGAATGCACTAAACCAAAGGAACAAAAAAAATTTCTACGCTAGCTGAATATGCTTGAGCAGTCAGAAGTTGGTCTATAATTGGGAATACGCTAGGACAAACGTTTTTATCACTTTTTGGCTCCAGTAGTAAAAATAGCAGGATTAACCATAGTGGTCTTTTAACAACAAAAAACATTTGGTTTAAACCAGCCAACTCTGCCGGTACCCGACAACTGGTCCTTTTAAGTATAAATGCACACCTATTGTGGTATAGGATAAATAACCTAGCAGTTATTTTTAAATTTTATTAACCTTAAGGTACAAATTTAAGAAACAACATTTTAATATTTACATCTAGAAAGAATAACATTTGTTGTTCTTTTGCAAATTGTTACAAATATTGAGTGTATTATCACTTTTTTTTATTTTTAGCATTTTTTTCAAGCAATAGTACAACCAACAACTATTTTACAAACAGATAAAGACATAAGAGACTAGAAGATATACCTAAGTTAGTTTTTTTTCTAATTTGAAAAGTATTAAGGACAATATATTTTTTTACTATACAAGTTTTATTTACAGTCAGGAGTATTTTCGGTATTTTTTTAATCATTGCCAATTCTTCATATTAATTACAATAGAAGTTTCTTCTTGCTCATTCTGAAACTCTGTGTGCTTTTTTTATTTTTTATAGTGCTGATGAAAAGGTTGGTAAGAGAACAGTAAGTCTAAACAATGGAGGAATTCCCTTCTGAAAGAAGGTTTAAATGCTATTTATCGATATAGAGTTCAGGCTACAGATGTGAAGAACAGTAGCACGAAACATTATTACATTAAACATTATTAAATTAAAATCTATCCCAAATCAAGGACTGTATTATGCACTGGCAAAGGTATACAATATACAGTATTTTAGTTCCAATGAATAAAATGTTACATTATATATTTTTTTTTAATATACCAGTGACACTCTTAAGAATGCCAATAATCCAGACATCAGTTAGCTGAAAAATCGTCTGGTTAATTAATAAGATTCCCCATGGAACTCAGACACAGATGTGTCTTGCAGATTTTAATTCAGAGTTTGTCTCTGAATTGGTCTTTTCACTTTCTGCCATTGCCTTCATATCTGTAGTTACTCTATTCCAGTCAGAAATATCTCAACAACTATAAAAACATACTTTTTCCACAATAATTTCAATGTGAACTCCATACGCACATTAAGATAGTAGATTTAACATAAATAATATTTTCACACATGACTGCAATTTAACTTTTTCAAAGCTGACTATAATATATTAGTGTAAACACTAATCAAGTAAAATTGTTAGTGCATTGTAAGTTTGAAATCGATGGGGAAAATTTCAGTAGGATATATTCTGGTTTTCTTAAGTGACAATAAAAATCCTCTCATCTTAACATAAATCTTGTGTCTATTTTTATACAGTTTTTTGCTGTGATGAATTTAGCAGTAGCAGCAAGACGGTTATATTTTTACCCAAGAAATTGTTTGTTTTTACTACAGATGGAATGACCCGTGTGATTATAGTTTTGAAATAAATTATTTTAGCAAGGTGTGTAACAAAAACTTAATAAATTGTAAATATTGAAAATTTGAAGTGATTTCACAACCAAAAGTTGGATTATGAAACGTTCTACTGCAAATTCTTTGGTGTAAATGTTTTTAGCGATTATATTATCATGGTTTCAATGTAATTACATCTATTAAAAAATGAAATAGAAGTTGTATACCTTAACATAAGAACAACATGTATTGTCCTTTCGGACAACATGTATTGTCAAATCATAGCAGATGTTGAAATATTATTACACATAAGATTGTGCCATCATTAAAGACAGGATCGCCATGCAAATGCATGTTTTTATATAAGTTTGTTACACTTCTCACACTTGTGAAATATCCATTTCATGGATTATTGATTCCAAATAAGTTCGCTTTTTCAGTGCATATTTGCATGTTTTGCCTTTTTATGGATATTTTCATGCATAATGCATGGTTTTGGGGTTTTAGATTTAATAAAGTGTATTTTGAAGTTTGTCTTACATTTTATGTCCATTTTTCTAATTTGAGTGCATATTTTATATTAAATTGCATAATGTACTGCATTTAGGATCTGCATAATGGGATGACGGTATGGCAGCAAAAGATAAACTGAACAAAGTTATAAAATGAAACTCTGATTATGGATTTTTTTTTTTTTCATAAGGAAAGTAATTTGCAGTAAACTTTTGAAGACAAGTTTGCACCTGCCATTTCTTGTGATTTAGAAAGGTCATTTTCTGCATGCAAAAATATTTTGACAGATAAATGCATGAACTTGACTACTGAAAATTTGGAAAGCCTGTTGTAGTACACTGTGCCACTCAAAAATAAAATGTAAGTTCGAATTTTGATAGTTCATATTTGTAGTGTTTTTCTCCCTTCATTGTGCGTATTTGGCTATTTGTTAGTACATGAATGCATGCATATTTCAAGATTTGATACTGCATGGAAATCCTGTCTTTAGTCATATTTTATAGTCCCCACAAAATCATAGTTGCAATTTAATAAATTTATTACATACTAGCGTAGATTTTGATGGTATTGTAGAGCATTGGTTAAAAAATACTAAAACTCTGCATTTTGATTTATTTTAATATTAGAACCTTCTTCAAGTATCATAATCTGTACTGATGAAATGAATGGATTTTACTCCTGAATTAAGATGGGTTAGGATCACTTCTTAAGTCTGAGAAGGACATTAGTATTCATATTCCTTTCACTCATGTTATTAACAATGTCACGAGCCTTATTGACCACTTGCTAATGACGTCCTGGTAGTCAACTTAACTAAATTTTGCTTTTGTATTTGGATTACATAGTTCTGATAACATCATCTCCTGGATTGTAAGTTCAGAATTTGACAAGCATACTGACACACATTAAATTTATGCCAATTTTCTAAACATTTGGGAGCCTCAATTCCAGGTACCCTAAGGGGCTCCACAACTTATAACAGGGATCACTTTTATACAGTCATAAATAAAAAACTAGACTCCGTGGTGCAACATCCCCGAAGGGATAAGGCCTACCACCCGACCGCTGCGTCATCAACCCGTAGGCAGTTAGCAGGATTGGGGGGCATGTGGTCAGCATGCCGACACCCACGGCCGTTAATGGTGGTTTCCATGACCTGAGCCGCTACTTCTCTATCAAGTAGCTCCTCAATTTGAATCACAAGGCTGAGTGCACCCCTACCAGACCTCCCTACCTCAGAAAAATCCGAGGAGGTACTGGGGATCGAACCCGGGCCGACGGATCAGCAGTCAGTGACGCTAATCACAAGACCACGCCAGTGGTCACCGTCAGAAATGCTCGTAGATAAAATTTAATTTTTGATTACCTAAGCACAATGTAATTTCCCTTAATATGACAGATTTTTCTTAACTCAGATTTCTACTCCCTATAGTACCTGTTTTCAAATTTTCACTATAATTCTGTTTTAATTCATAACGGTGCAAATCTTGACAGTTGGGTAAATTTTCTCAAGCTTCAAGTCAACTACCATTCCGACAATATTACATGGCCTACTTTACAGTACGGTGGGTTTTTACAGTTCAATAGATATTCTGTATTATCCAGCATTAGCTTGCTTGTACCAGTCAGGTGGTGCACTGTTGTAGATGTTCCACGTAGGCGATTGTACTCGTGGACTCCTTGATGTTATCTGGAACTCCACAGGTAGGTCGTAGCAGCGACATATACAACATGAAGGGAATTTAAACCAGTCTGAAAAAATCCCTCTACATTCATTGTTGGGATCATATGCCAGTAGTCGATGAAGTCTGTACTGTTGCTCACACCGACATCCTTCTCGACAAAACATTTGTTTGTGTTCAAATCTAAAATTACAAAAACAAATATGTCTTAATAACATGTTAATATTTCGTTACTTGATTGTGTTTCCCGTGAATAATAATGGATTATTTAGTATTCTGAATAATTACATAATTTTCTGAATTATTTCTGGAATTCATAAAAGTATAGAAAAGTAAATTTTTTTATTCCATGGGTCAATTGTTCTGGGATGGCATTTTTTAAATATAAATTGTAGTGGCATTTCTTCCTCTGGAAGTAGTCAGAAAACATTTTGTCTACGATCTTTAATAACTAGGGCACCAAAGTTTCAGGTTTCAACCTATATTTTTCCTTGCTATTTCACTAATTATTTTTAAGATAAGAAACATTTTACATTTCTGAATCAAAATATGTGAATCTAAATTAACCTAAAATGCCAAAATGAGGTGTTGCAACCTAAAATTTCCTAAATCTACATGTAAATATTGGAAACTTAGAGGAACCATACAATTTAATTAACAATTATTAAATCCTTGTTTTGTAAAGTTCAGTGGAATTGGTAAAGCAGAAAACAGTGGTAAAACACTTCTATAGTAATTATTCTAAAATTCCGAATTTCCATAATACATGTAAAAAAAATAATGTACCAGCATCTAAAACAATACAAATAAATTACTGAAAAGAAATAAATATATAATTATATATCTTAGCCAGGAATATGTCCCTGGCTGTTCTACTCTATATACATTTACCTCATATTAGAAAGAGCTCTTTTATTTTGTGCAGAAATTAGATACTTATGAAAATTCGTAGGTGCTTTACTTATCTGTAAATTTTCAGTCTTCGTATTTTATTTAAAACAACACATATTTAGTGCATTGTAATTAAACAAATCAGAACCCTGTAAAGGTAGTTTTGCTACGGCACCATTTGTTTGGAAATGTTTGCATAAACATAGCACAGTAATTGTTTTTACCATAGAAAAATACACCAAAAAAATAGCCAGGTCTTTATTTTAATACTAAGTCATGTTTTTCATTAACATGAAAGAACACTTCGCTGACATCCAGAATATTAATTCTGCAGTAGGACCAAATTAATTTATGAAAAAGGATGCCTTAAATTGGTAGATCAGTTGAATTACTAGTAATACTAGTAGTTCTGTTACTAGTAATATAACAAACAGGGATAAAGTCAATATGAAGTACAACTACAAACAAATAATATTTGAGTTTTTAGTTTGGCTGCTGATATTTGTAACTACATATTATTTAGGCTATTATTTTAAAGCATAAAGTAGTTTGCTGGTGGTTTTAAGCTGAGAGCGTTAAAATATAGCTGGAATTAATAAAGTGGAGTTTTAGAAGGCATAATTTAGGTATCATTTTGAATGATTTCATCAAGTAGCTGAGAATTTCCCAGGCGTGTTCTATAAAATATTTACTCTGTATAAGAATACTTCATGTTTTATTCAAGATTCTAACAATTAAAAAATCAAACCGAATGTAGGAATACATACGTGCATTTTTCCCAGTGGACATACTGCTCGAAAGGATAGAGATTCAGTAACGCAAGAACTTCACCTCTTGTGTTATTTGCCCAGAAAGGAGCTACTACTTCTTCCTTAACTGGACAAGCGTTTCTGAAATATAAAAATAACATAGTTTCAGTTACTGAGCATCTGAGATACACCCATGTAAAAAAAAGATTGTGGTTAGATCACATTTACTAATCTCAAATTATCACAATTTTGCTGCAGTCTTTGGAAAAATAAATATATTTGTCATTCGAAAATTAATGGCAACATTTAATTAACAAAAAATAAAATATTTTTGATCAGTCACATTGTTGCTCAGAAGTAATCTCTTCCTACATCAGGAGCCTGCCACCATAACTCAGACAGCAAATTATTATTGGACCTATATTTTTTTCAAGAATGCTAGAAAATCTAGGGTATACCAGTTGAGAAATGCATGCTTGTTAGTAATAATTTGTCAAGGAAGAGTGAGATGTGTATGACAGTGTTCTGAAACATAGACATGAGTGCTTTTTGGTATTATAGTTTTTGGGATTCAACTTGAATTGCAAGGTCAATGTACTCTATGATAAGACAGAGTTCTAGCAAGAATCACTGAGGCTACTGCAAGTCAAGCACTTGGCTGGGTTGAGAAAAGTAGATCAAAATTAATCTGTACACTATTTCTGATTAGATTCTATTCAAGGTAGGCCCCTATATATTTTTAAAAGCTTGAAAAGAATACCAGTATTTAGATTGCACAGATGGAAATCTAAAAGTTATATCATCATTTGTAAAAGTCTGTCATTAACATTGTTATAACATTCATAACTGGTTATTATAATTATGTAATGTAATTAGACTCCCATGAGTCAAAGCAACTAAAAATAAATCATATTTTAAAAAAAATTATATGTAGGTAACTTATGGTATGCATACTGTGTGCCTATAGTAAAAATGTTATATTCCTTATAACATCACAAGTATTTTGAATTAGTAAGAAGCAAGGCAGAATACTTACACTCCCCGGAGTTTTACAACTCCCGTTGGTACGCCATCGTTGTTATTGTTGTTGTTGTTAGCTGGTTCGTCATCTTTTGCATCCTGAAAAAGCTGAGTGGGTGGAACCTTCTCTGTCTGGACAGTGGCAGTTGTACTTTCCTCACTAGTCTGTTCTATTGTTGAAGCAGTCGGAGGGTCAGCTGTTGAGGTCTCAGTTTGTTCTGTACTCGTACAAGGTGTTGTGCTTGTCTCTGAGTTTTGTGTCGCATCAGATAATGTACTAAGAATTCTCTCAGAAGCACTATCAGTACTGGAGTTCAAAGTCGTAGGATCTGTAGTTGTGTGTGTAGTAGTTGTGGTGGGGTTAGTCACTTTGGTTGTAGTCATATTGGCAAGAGATTCTACAGTTTTAAGTTTAGTCGAGTTGTAGTTGTCAGGATTTGGAGTTATTGGTTTTGGGTGTGTACGAGTTGGCTTTACGTGGGTAGACTTGAGAGGAACCACCTTCTGGGGTGGTGATGTTGTAGATGCAGGCCTGAAGTATGGGCTAGTAACATGATCAGGCGGAGGCATTGTGGGATGCACTGTGCTAGTACTATATCGCCTCCGCACATCTTCTCTGAATTTCCATTCACTTAAGTACTCTACATCATTTGATTCAATCTCTGCTCTGAGTACTGATATGTGACGCTGCTCACCGTACATTCTTCTCATTAGACCTTGGTTTTCATGGACAAATCTTCGAACTGCATGCCTGGGAATTAGAAGTAATTAAAATTAACTAAATCCTGCTTTTAATTTGTTGCATATACTCGTAAATAGCTTGCATCCGATGTAATGTGATGTTAGGGATGACCAAAATTTTAAGAATGGTTTTTTTCTAAATTACTTGCCCTATTTCAAGAATGTTTTTTTTTTATAAATTACTTGTCCTATAAACTTGAAATTTTGTATACTTAAGTAAAGTCTAAACTGAAATTATAGTTTAAAATATGATTTTAATGTCTTAATTTGTTTTTGATATTTTAATCCATTTAATTGATTTTTTAATCAAAATTGAAATCTTTTTCTTCTGATAGATATTCAAATATGAACCTAGATTTTATGAGCGATTCTTTGATGCTTGCTTTGATGATGTTTAATTTTTTATGTTTGTTTTAAAAAATATTTTACTCAGAAAAAATGAAACGTTTAAAAACCAATATATGTTTGTATTAATTCTTTTTTTTTTTTAATGAGCGAAGGTCTGTACAGCTTGTCTAATTTTAAATTTTATTACACATGTTGTAAAGTACATTGTGAAAAAAATCAGAGCTGTATCTCTATTTTTGTGGGGGAAGATAGGTTTTGAATATGGCAAAATAATATGCAAATTGAAACTGAGAAAACAGGCGATTAAAGTATGCATGCACTGGCAGTTGGAAGCATACTGGGGTTTAAAAATGGTGTAAGGAGCACCTGTTCCATGCATCCAAATGACATACAATTTTGCAGGGTTATACTTTATGTTATGCTTGATTTTGTTATACTAAAATCCAAAATGACATTTTTTACCGAAATGGCTAAATCAGCATTTGTGGTCATCCCTTAAGAGTTATAGTGGTTATAGTGTGCATCCAATAAAAATATTAGATGGTTCAAACACAATATAATTAAAGCAATCAAGATTATGGCAGTGAAAAAAGTGCAATACTGCATATATAATTAATTGCATATACAGTGTGTAACGCGTATTGTTTCATAGAAATATATCGTGTGAAATTATTATGTATAAATACCATACCCCCAGTAGGTTATTCAAGAAAATATTTTTTTTTAAGACGTAATAAAGTGCTGAAAATGCATCATCGATTAAAATTTTTAAATAGGATCAGACAAATTTTATTCTTCCATTATTTGATTTTTTTTTTTTTCATAATATTATTTTTTCTGATATTTGTTTCTTAACATGGCCCATGAATCAACGTGAAACCCAACCTTAATTATACAGCCTTTCAAACTTCTTCAGGAAATGAGTGTTCCAATATCTACAGTCTGTTTTTTCTTACAATGTAAACACAAACACGTAATAGAAGTTGTGTTTTGTCCCTCTGTGGAAGTTTTAGTTGAAAAACGTAACTCCCTCAGAATAATGGCATTATATTCTTTATGTGTACAGTTTTTAGGATCACTGAGCGACATAACATGGTAGGAGTTTTAGAAATAGAGTGGTAATTACTTGCCCACATGAAACACACTTCTCTTGGCACTTTTGAATATGAACAACAAAAAATATTTGCTATAATATACTGTAATATAATTTGGTTATATTGTAAGGAATGAAAAGTTAGCAAAACTTATGTCACAAAAATATTCTATACCGGTATAATCAAGTGTTATTCACATCTGAATTGGGAGTACCCCCATTCTGGCATATTGGAATTTTCATATTCAATTTTTTTTTATTTTAAAACTACATTTGAATAAATGGGTCATAATTATTTTTATCAACAAAACACCTAACGCTTTTCACTACACCTCCTTCCCTACTTTACAGCATACTTCTAAATTAACATGTCATTCTTGTGAATTGATTGAAACGCTTAAAAGAATGCATTGACTTGAACAGAACCCCTCTTTCTGATATAATTTTTAAAAAATAAGCATGTAATATTTAAGTAATAAATTGCACAGTTCAGTGAATTTATTGAGGGTTTCGTTTTGGTTTTCTGTCAGGGGCATGTCCAAAAATTCCCCCCCCCCCCCCCCGGAAGGGGCTCTGATAAATCTCATACTATTATCACGAACAATCATATTGAATCTTCACACATTGAATAACAGAACTATACAACGATACTCAAACAAAGTAAACAGGGTTGTTTGTTGATGTGTACGTCACAGTCACACCTTAATCTAACTAAGGTAAAGTCATTAAAGCTGTTGAGTCATACAACAAAATTAAGTTTACTTGTTTTCCCACTATTCAAAAATTTATCAAGCACCGCTTGCTTTAGCGTTTTTAATCTACTCGAAGGGAGCAGTACAGCCAGCTTGATCAGCTGTTAGTAGCTAAGCGAGCCAAGCTATATATTCACATCAGCTTGAGCCTCTTAGGTAAAAATTTTATTTTAGGCTGAATTTTGTATATACTTTGACAAAGCAGTAACGGCATTTCTATTTCATGAGTCAGGATGTGCATAAACTGTCCACTATTTGTCAAATTAGAATATCCTTATGTGCAACATATTAGCATTGCTTAATATTTCAAGGGGGGCTGTAGCCCCCTCAGCATCCCTGTTTTCTTTATTTCTGCCCATTTAAAATGTGTCCTATGGCTCCAAGCTACCTTTAGCTTGTAGCCTAACTGATGTCTGGAAAGCTTTAAATCATATATACATCATGTAAATCTATCTGTATTGTGGACTTTCATTTTCACATCTGCAAAATAAGTGCTGCTTCAAAGAATCAGATATGTGATCAATTCTGTAATATCCATTGACTAATTTCCACTATTGATAGCTAATGTTTTCATTAGTTAGATTTTACTTTCATTCATAAGATGCAGGGCACAGTTATAACTTTTTGTGTTTTAGGTGTGGATTGGTATTGTGTGAAAGTACTGGTGTATGCTAGTGAGGTATGCATATTCAGATTACTATGTATGGTGCTTGAACTTTCTTTTCATGGCCTAGTTCAAAGTTGTTCTGTCACTTCTTACAGTGTGTCTTTGAAAGGAATGTAAATAAATAGCAGCCAATGATAGTCATGATTCAAGTAACAGTAAGGCGCTTTGAATTTATATGTTAATTTTCATACAAGTATATGAGATGAGAATCTTTATATTAGATGGAACTGCTTTAAAATGACAGGAAATAGAAGTGGGTCTCGGGTTATTCAGTTATACTATTTCTAGCAGGTGCCTGTGGCTTTGCTCACGATTATTTACCTAACTGCTAGATGTTTTATTTAAATAATTTATTTAACAGAAAAATAATTAGAACATTATATTTGTATGATTTGAGGTTTTCCTAACGAAGCATATGAAAGAAGGCTTCTCGGGTTGACAGCTAGGTTTGAAGATCAATTTCCTCCAACGTTTCAAAGGCAAACGCTGCCTCCATCCTCAGGGATACTGGCAAGATAACCCCACTCAACACTTCTCATCTAGTCTTCCACACGACTCATCTTGCCATATACTTATCAAAGAAGCCATTGAAATTAAGCTGGAGCCCCACAATTTCAACAGAGATGGCGGCCTTCACATTAACACAGCATGGAACCACTGTCTAAAACAGCTAAGAAACAGGAGAGCGACATTGGCCCTAAAAAAGACCAATGGAGGTGGCACTGTTTCCTGATTGGTCGACTCCTTCCAACTTGGAAGCAGAACATACATAACCCCACTCAACACTTCTCACCTAGTCTTCCACACAACTTGTAGTGAGTTTTGTCCAAATCGATCAATGTTTTCCCAACTAGGCCTACATTCATGATCCCTGTTCCGTCCACCTAATTAAAAAATTCAGATCTCTGCCTGACATAATATTATAAACAATTGAATACAGCAGGCTAACAAATTCAAAGCATTCGACAATTCCATTCATTATGTTGAAAAAAAATCTTTCCGGGTGGCAGAGGAAGGCCACCTTCAATTAATTTCACAATTCACAAGTGGTCTACATGGAAACAACAGTTCAAATATTATATAATAGATGAGCGATCAAAGTTGAATGCAGTCATGAAATATTAATTAATGCTGGCTATATGTATTCATAAACAGTTATATGCTGGTACCACACATAATAACTGGTGTATATCTGCAATAATAAGTGACTGCCTTTGTTGTCTAATTTAATATTGCCAACTATGGATCCACAAGACCAGATTCAATTCCAGATACCTCCTTGGATTTTTCTTATATTGGTCTATAGGCCTATGTATATGTCTTAAATGGGGTGCAATTAGCCTTGTGAGTAGGACTACAACTTGATAAAGAAGTAGTGACTTCATTCTCAGAGACTACCAATAACAAGCTTGAATATCAGCATTCTGACCATATATCCCCCCCCCCCCTTCCCAATCCTGTCACCTGCAGATGTAGAAGGATGGAAGTAGATGACACAGTATTCAGTAAAATTTCCATGCTGTAATTTCATAGCAGTATTATGGTAAAAAAAAGAGCATGGAATGTTACTTACACACTCACTCACCAGGGGTAGGCACTCCCAGGGATGGTGCACCAGGACTGAAATCTGAAGTCGCATGGAGGTTCGGGGCGTGATTTCGATGTTCGGTATGGTCTTGAACACGTTGTGTAGGCATCGTATCCCCAAACATACATAACCACACTCTGTGTCAGCTGAAACAACAATATCAAGTCACACATAACAATAAAATCAATATGTAAGTCATGAGTAGATCTCAGATTGGTCACTGTCCATAGGGTCATAGATAGGCTATACTTAATTAGCAAAGAAAAATGAAAGTCTACTGAGTGCTTGATGTGACCTGTCAGATATTTTCCATGTTGAGGATATAATGAGCATAGAATCTACTGTCTCATTGTTACTGTCCCTTTCCCATACAACTTTTCATATCTCCCCTGGAAATCAAGAGACCTAAATCGTCTGATCAGGGGGACGAGGAGCTTTTGTTAAGTTGTTCTTTATGTTCCAATTTAGATGATATTTTTTGCAACAGTAAATGCTTTCAGATTTTGGGTATAGTTAGGGAAAAAATCCCTCTTACACCAGGACTCTTACTTTCCATGAAGATGCACTGCCTACTGAGTTTGTGTAGCTCTAAGCACCTATCATTCATTATTGGATGGGTGATGAAAACTGTTTTTAGTACACGCTCTCTAAAACGTCTGTTTATTGGACTGTTAACACACTAAAAAGTAGCATTTTATCGGACTAGGCCGCTAAAGTAATTTTAGCAAACTCTTCTCCGAGTTCCAACTATGACACCTAGATGTCTTTACACTGTCTTCCAGTGGAGTTTATTTTCACATGTGTTTTATGTGTTATAGGTTAATAGGATCCTAAACCTTGTCGTTAGGACATCTTGTATTCAAGAAGTGATTTGATAATAATAATATTTTAAGTTGAATCTAATTGGAAGGGGAGTCAAACACTCCATGTCTCCATTAGGGACTTAGACTAGCACACTACAATTGCTAGTTGAAAGAAATTAGTTCAGATGAGCCTCTTGTATGAATTACTTCTTTTAACAAGGCGTAATAAGTTTTGTTGTGGAAAATATGGTAAAAATGACATGTAATTTCAATTCAAGTAAATATATCTAGTTGAATTAATAAAAATTATTATCTTAATGTTTTTTATTAGTATTTTTAAGAAAAAGAAACAAATCCACACCAAGTCAAATTTATAAATATGCACTTCTACAAGAGAACAAATATTTGCTTTCTTTATGCAGGATCATTGAAAAAGAATAAAAAACTGAGCTCATTAATTGTAAAATTAGAGAACTTTTACTAAATACTATTGTTTGCATATGCAAAAACTTTAGTGTGTATACACAAAAACTTTAAAGCTGACTCATTCCGTATTTCAGATTCAGCTACACCTCGTCCAAAATATTAGATGAGTTTTGTTTTGGAGCATGCAATGAAATAGATAGGCCTACTTGGTTTTAGCACTACACAACTATTGTGTCAAAATAATTACCTTGGCAAGACACTCATTAAGAGGAATGTGGCTTTTTGTCACATAATTATCAGATTTTCTTTATTGGTTGGTTGGTATATGGTTATTTAATGACAGGGATGTACAGCAATTTAGGCCTATGGCCATCGCTGGTGTGCCGAAATTTTGTCCTGCAGGAGTTCTTTTACATGCCAGTAAATCTACTGACATGGGCCTTTCACATTTATGCACACATAAATGCCCTCAACCTGGGTCTGGATTGAACCCGCAACCTTGGGGACAGAAAGCCAGCGCAATACTAACTGAGCCACCCAAACCAACAGCTCTTCTTTATTATTATTATTATTATTATTATTATTATTGATTAGCTGAGTATCCGTCCTTTAGACAGGTGAAAAAATATTTTGAATGGTTTTTAGCCTTACCCGTGAAATATCAAGAGAAAGTAACAGTACTTTGCTTTTTATTGTGCCTGATGTTCTTCTGGAGTTCAAGAATGATGGCTGTCTGTATCTGACTCATTTTCTCATACAGTTGACATTGCTCTGGCTTTTGATAAAGTATTTTATGTATACATACTCACATGTGTCAAATATTGAAACATTACTCACAAGTAAACTGGTTCACATGTAGATAGATGCAGATAGGCATCATTCCCAAACTCCAGAATATCGCTTGGAGCACTGAAATTAACTTAATTTCTCCTGCTGTTTCTTAAATAAGGCTGAAAATTGTGCAAAATATTTTCTTTATCCTACAAAGGACGGGTAACCTGTTAGTTTGCACACTTTCTGTTTGAAAAATTGCTGCATGAATATCCATGAGGGAATAATCACAATTTCTGAGACTTCCAGCTTTAATGTAACATTGCCGTAGTCCATAATCATGCCTGAAGACTTCATGTAAGTTAACGAAAGAAGTTAGTACTCTGAATTTGTAAACTCAAGGGGAAGATTTAAACTATAATAAATTAGTTAGTGTCAGTGGGGGCAGGACAAGAATTAAATTTTTAGTAGTTGTATAGAGGCCTTATATGATCATTAACAATTTTAATGTTGGGGGCAGAAAATATCTTCCCCCCAAAATCAGTGCCTGTGGTTAGTGTAATAGTAAACAGTGGAGTGTTTATAATGGGATGAAAAATAATGAATGGAAATAGCTCCCTTAATCATGATTATCCTAAAAAAAGTAACAGGAAAAAGACTGCTTGAAATAATATTTCTGAGAAGTCCTGCCAGTTGCAGAATTTCAACAAATTGAACGTTTTAGTGCTCTTAAGTGTATTGATGATTATGCAATTTGCTTTCATAATAAGTTTCCCCCCCCCAATTGTCCTGTTACTATGAATATTATAATCTTCTTCCAAAAAATATTATCATGGAATATTGAGATGAGAACCGTAAACTTCTCTAATAGTAGGCTATACTATGAAACAAGCCTATAATGGCATTTATTAGGACATGAGTGTGTTGTTTATGACCTCGGCAAACTACTGTTAATAAGATCTTGTCTTTTGCTATAGATGGCAGATGTAAATATAAAAAAAAGTGTGCGTGGAACGCCATGCGACAGAAGTGAAACTTGTTTTAATTTTTTGATTTTTTCAATTTTAGATTATTGGATTTTTCAATTAATATTGGGTTTTTTCCACTTTTTAAATTTTGGATTTTTAAAATTTTTGATCTTTTAATTTTTTTATTTTTGTAATTTTGGATTTTTTTAATTTTAGATCTTTGAATTATTTATTTTTAAATTTTAGATTTTGTATTTTCAATTTTTTTTATTTTTTAAATTTTGAATTTTTTAAGTTTTGAATTTTTGAATTTTTTTACTTTTAAATTTTTGGATATTTGGATTTTTTATTTTTTAAATTTTGGGTTTTTTGAACTTTTAAATTTTGGATCTTTGAATTTTGAAATTTTGGATTTTGAAATTTTGGATTTTTTTAAATTTTTGACTTTTGAATTTTTTATTTTTTTGGATTTTTTAATTTTGGATTTTTAAATTTTGGACTTTTAGATTTTTAAATTTTGGATAAGCCTAATCATTGAGTTGACTGTTTTCTGTGCAGTCCGTTCCGTCATATCTTACTAATTTCGTGACGATTTTGAGCGTGACACTAATTTCGTGACAATTTTGAGCGTTACACAAGCTCCCGATATACTCCTACCGCGGCTAAAGAAGTTTCACTTCAAAAACTCGTACGACAAAAGTGATGCAAAGTGATATGTTTAACTTGTTTACATTAGAATATTGCAGGGAAATACAGTGTGCGATTTGTAGGTGGAATGGGGGATTTCCCCCTCTGTTAAAATCACAAATATGGGAAAATACTTCAATCTACCAGAGTGCTAACTTGTACTCTTTTTTTGTTTTACAATAATTCTGTTTGGAGGCGTTAGAATCAAATATTACAGTACAAACAGTGACGTGCCAAGGCCCCAGGACCTGATTTGAACATAGGCCCAACGTTTTTATTTGTTTATTAGTACGGTACCACAACAGTGACGAGTGTGAGCTATTCCGTCCCGACGGCATGGGTTTGAATACTGGTACCATAGGCGTAACGAGGGGGGGGGTTGGGGGTTTGAACCCCCCATTGATTAAAAAAGGGAAAATAGTACTATTTATTTCATTATTGTGATATATCACCTTTTTTAAAAATCTTCTTATAAATTACTTAATATGAGTTTAAAGCGTAGGAAGCTTAAAACTCGTTATTGTGCACCTTAATTTTTAAAATTTTCCGGGGGGAGGACCCGGAACCCCCTCTCCAGATGTTATAACCCCCCCCCATATGGTCGGCCTGGTTACGCCTATGACTGGTACCATACTCTAAGCAAAATTATGGGAAAAACGTAAAGTTGCCCAATGAATAATAAAGTCTGTGTGGATGGTATAAATAATTGTAAATACTGGGTAGGCTCCCATATTGATTAGCGCCCCAGACCCCCTATCACTGTTGGTATTCCACTGGGTACAAATAGTCATATTCACCATCACAATGCTAAACATAAGGCTGATTTTCATAAAAAAAAGTTTCAAACAAACCAAACAAGTAAGGTGTAAAAATGTATTTGTAAAGGTAAAGTGATACCTATATAGGTCATGGAGGCCCAGAGGGTTCCAGGAGGTTGAGGCTCCCAGATTTTAGACATTCGGCACGTGAAGGTGGTAAGGTTATCAACCTTACGCACCAGCCGCCTCTACCCCCAGGATTGCTCCTGGTATTCATTTCTGTTGGAGGCTGAGTCGACCCCTGGGCCATAGTGCCACCAGAAGGATTAGGCCAATTGAAAAACTCCAACGACCTCATCGGGAATCGAACCCGCGACCTTTCGGTTTGTAGCGCAGCGCCTCAACCACTAGCTACGGCGTACAAAAATGTATTTGTACATTTAAAATTAACTTGATGTCGATGAATTGTCTGTAATTAATATGTCTCAACAAAGAATCGAATAATTAAATCTCTAGTGCCCGTACCAAGAATGACTCTTTTGCTGTTGATGATTTATTTTGTTCTTTCTCTGAATTTACCTACCCCGTTGTAGACATGCTTACGCGGTCCACGCCGCCCGGTCCTGTCGAGATAGTTTCTGTGGATCATATGCATACTCTTTTGACCAGACAAGTAACCAGCCCAATGCCGGGGTCACCTCCGAGACAACACTAACACAAATGGACGATATACACCATTCGTTCACACACAGGCCATATAAGGCCCGGATGAAATGAAAGTAAAATGAGAGCCAGTTCGATATATAGGGCCCAAAAGGGCCTAAAGTTTCTTTTCACAGATGATGAAAACCTTCCACCTAGGAAACTTGTTCCGGCCGGGGATCGAACCCGGAACCGCTGCGTGAGGAGAGTGAACGCGTTACGGGGGTGCATGGCCGTCCGGAAGGGGAGGCAAGGTAGGGCCGCTGCCCCCCTCTGGAAATTTTATTTACACATAAATCTGTAATCAAAATTACTATAAGCAACTAATATGAAGTGTGGCTTAGGTTTCCAAGTACAGTACTATAAAATGAGTTGTTTGTAACAGCTGACTACCTTAGAAATGAGTATGTAGGAATAATTAATTCCACTAAACTTGAAATAATTTCAAGCCAAGCAAATTGTTGTAATGAATAATTACAACCATTGGATGTAGCCTATCACAATTTATATGAATAATAGGCCTATCTTTGAAATTGTAAGGGGTAGAAAAAGTTATGTGAGTGTACTACATTTAATTTTTACTATTTATCCATCGCCATAGGTCCAATTACAGTAGGATGTGATGATAATAACATCAATAATAATTACAATAACAATAAAGTGGTTCTAGTAATAATAGCTTAGTGATGGTGGTGGTGATAGTAATTTGTTCATTTGCCCCTCCTTGGCAAAATTTCTGCGGACGTAACGCGGGGGAGGCCGAGGGCTATAAAGGGCCCAATCGTCGAGGAGAATTTTCGGGTATTTTGAATTTCGCGTGTAAATTTGATAATTATTCGCATCTGCCATCAAGCTTACCAGACTTATGCATTGCATTTGTTTATTTTTTTCCTTTCTTTCTTTCTTTCTTCACTCACAACTTGATTGAAAATAGATATAAACACGTTTGTAATTTTCTTGGTTGGTTGGTATATGGTTATTTAACGACGTGGATGTACTGCAACTTAGGCCTGTGGTCGTCGCCGGTGTGCCAGAATTTTTTCCCACGGGAGTTCTTTTACATGCCAGTAAATCTACTGATATGGGCCTATTTGCACACATAAATGCCAACGACCTTGCCCGTGATCGAACCCGCAACCTTGGGCATAGAAAGCCATCGCGATACGAACTGAGCCACCCAGGCAGACTGTAATTGTTTTGAGTTGTAAATCTTGGCTATGAGTTACTGTAAGAAAAAATATATAAATAAGTGATTGCCAGGACAAAATATAATTAAAGTAAGTAAAGCAATCCCTATACAGGCCATGGAGGCCCAGAAGGTTCCAGGAGGTTGAGGCTCCAAGATTTTTGGACATTCGGCACATGAAGGGCTTTTACCCCCAGGATTGCTCCTGGTACTCATTTCTGTTAGAGGCTGTGTCGATCCAAGTGCCATAGTGCACCAGAAGGATTAGGCCAATTGAAAAATCTCATCGACCTCATCGGGAATCGAACCCGCGACCTTCCGGTTTGTAGCGCAGCGCCTCAACCACTATGCTACGGCATACCCCCAAAATATAAGTGCCATTATATAATTATTAGCTCTTTAAAACAACCTACGTTTAAGGAACACGTATGGAATAAAAATAATTCTTTGTGCATTAAAAAGTAATTGAGGGCCTAAAATAATTTTTCTGCGGGGGAGGGGGCAGCTGCAAAAATTTACGCCATTGCCCTCTAGGCCGCAACGGTGGGCAATAATTGATTATTACGTCATTTAAAATTAAAACTGCGTAATAAAAGTCATAAAATGTGTGAACCGATCGGTTGCCTATTATGGAGTTGATTGCTCGTTTATAGCGTTCAATTATTGAAATGAAGCAGCGAAATGCAAACAAAATACAATTTCCTCGTAGGTGTCACATGTTTCCTCCTCTACAGCTGTTGTTATTGTTACTGTCGCCGTGACCTCGCAAGGTGTAGAGGTCACGTGCAACCTGCTGCTCCTTGAGGTCTCGTCACTTTCAGCTTTGTCGCTGCCCCACTATCTGGATGCTTCTGCCCTGATTTCTCTTCACAGGCCTACTTTATCTGATGAACCTTTCACTTTTGACATCTTTGACAACTCTGGTTGTAGGCCACTGTGCTAGAACGAATTTTCCCAGCGTTGTGCAATATTCTGACCAGACAGTAGCTTCTTTTTGCCGCTTACTCATTGACAGGCGTCGATAACGGGACTTTTATGGTTTGAATCCAGTTTATTGTGAAGATGAAGCTGCTCACTGTCTCGAGAACAACGCGCCGCAAGCCATACCCTGAGTTAAATAAAAAATACGCCAAGAGCCATAATAGGCCTACACAGGACAGAATATATGAGGAGTGTCGGTTCAAAACGCGTTAAGTCCACCTCCGATCGTAATGTCTTTTTTTTTGCGGATTCGCATTCTCTGAGGTGTTCTGCATGATACTACATAACGTTTTTGTTCCAATTCGCAACCTTTCCCCGTTAAAATTGAGCCTGAAATATGGGGTTCGATGCAAAACGCGTTCAGTCCAGAACTTGGTTCGGTGCAAATTACGTTGAGGCCACATTTTAGACGCGATCACGTGCGAAACAGGTGGTGCGTTGAACTTTACGACGTCTATTTTTTGCAGGTGTTCTAATGAAAGCGGTATTCACCAGACGCCGAAAAAGATGTCATTAACGGTCAATGGGAAGACCACGATTAGAATATGCAAAACAGATTATTGGCGATTTTGGATGTAAAAAATATGTAGACATGAAGAGACTGGCTCAAGATAGGAAGAACTGGAGAATTGTATCAAATCAGTTGTAAAACTGATGACTACAGAGAGAGAGAATAAAAGAAGAGAAGCATGGATTTTCCATGATTTAACATGCTTAAAAAACAGAAATTGTTTAAATTTTGACAATTTGGTACTTCGGCAATAGTTCACTTTGTATTAGTGCAATCAGATGTGATTGTAATTCTTAAATAAAATACTAACTTTCATCTTTTTACATGATTATTATTATAGTGTTGGGTCAAAACGCGTTAAGTCCATTACTTTTGAAACTTTAACTATCAATAAAAGATGTAAATGAAAAGAATGATTTGACACACCCAATACATTTAACTATATATTAATTACTTATTCTGATCAGAAAAAAATATTGCAAATTCGTTTGATAGTTTGGCCACAAACAGTTTTTCGTCATTCCTGAAAAAGCATTATTTGTGGACTAAACGCGTTTTGAATCAACGCTCCTCATATGATTGGGCCCCTCTCTTCAAATAAGATTTTTTTATGTAATTTAACCTTAACTTAATTTTGGTGATTTTTTCCATTAAAAAGCATTAAAATAGAATATAGAATGCCAATGAGAGTTGGGGTACGCCGTAGCGTAGTGGTTGAGGCGCTGCGCTACGAACCGGAAGGTCGTGGGTTCGATTCTCGATGAGGTCGTTGGAGTTTTTCAATTGGCCTAATCCTTCTGGTGGCACTATGGCCCTGGGATCAACTCAGCCTCTAACAGAAATGAGTACCAGGAGCACTCCTGGGGGTAAAGGCGGCCGGTGCGTAAGGCTGACAACCTTACCATCTTCACGTGCCGAATGTCCAAAATCTGGGAGCCTCAACCTCCTGGAACCCTCTGGGCCTCCTTGGCCTGTATAGGGATCACTTTACTTACTTTACTTTTAATGAGAGTTGAGCAGTGTATTAACAAGATGGTCAATCTCAAGTCTTTAGAGTGTTACAGTTTGCCCTATTTCTAAAATAACCTTATGAATATCACTTCCTGTTCAGTAACAATATGTGTGATATATTAAACTGATAAAATAATTTCTAATGTCATCAAATTTATCCATTTATATGACAATAGGAAACCGTTTAATCTATTTTAATAAATTTTCACTTTGATAACTTTCTCGTGCGCAGAAATATCATTTTCTACGGGGTAGTCCCATGACTCAAATTTTAGCCTTACTTTTTGAATGTCCCACGTCCAAAGGCATAGGCCTGTCACATTTATGGTTGGGTGTCCATATAATGTTTATATAAAAACGGGACTTTTTTAACCTCGGACAAAGGGAAAAAGGGGACAAAAATCTAATTCACAAAATTTAGGGAATATTTACACTTTACCTTTGTCTCATGCACACAAATTATCCCAAAAGACTTCTTAAATTTCTTCTGCAGACTGGTGTAGATAATTTATTCCACAGAAATAGATGCCTCATTGTCACTGTACTTTCACTTTTATGTATTCTAACAAGAAGTGCGCTTTTTCTTATAATTTATCATAAAAATCAACACATATTACTCCATTCAAGTATGTTTTGACATTGAGCAAGAACTTCACTATTGTAACTTTCATTAATGTAGCGTGAAACACACAGGCCAATCACAAAAAAAGCTAGGCATTTGAGTGTCCCCAATAAAACTTTCGGGACAGAGGGACTTTTGTAAAAAAAAAAAACGGGACTGTTCCGGGGAAAAACGGGACGAATGGACACCCTAATTTATGTACACATAAACCAACGACCGGGCCGGGATCATACCCGTTGCCTTGGGTACAGAAATTCAGCTCCTTACTGAATGCACCACCCTTGTCAACTTCATGAAAGTGTATGTCTTGTAATTAACCTTGGTACCTAATACTTATGTTATCTACAGTATGAATTCGTAACTTATGAATAATTTAGTTTTTAATATTTATCTATATTATGTTGTTAGTTCGCTTGTAGTTAGCTGACCGGAACTTAGCCTACGTCATGCTTTTTTTCACCTCTCCCTTTTAGGGACATTTAAGCGAACCACGCCGCCCTGTTCTTTTTGACCAGACAAGGACATTGAGGGCCTCCCCGGATGAGTGATCAGTCAAATGCCGGGGCCACCTCCGAGGCAACGCGAACACATAGGACGAGACACTCCATTCACACACACGTTTTTAAGGCGAGGATGGGATGAAATGATAATGGCGGCCAGGTGATATCCGGGGACCACAAGGGTATAAAATTACCCGATATTTGTCTCACAGGTGAGGAAAAATCCCCACCTAGGTAATTTGTCCCGACCACGATTCGAACCTGCCTCACAGTGGTTGACTATGTGCTTTGCTGGTTTAATTTATGTTTATTTATTATTATCGGTCATTCCACATTAACTACATATTGACAAGCACCGCAAGTTCAAAAGTATTGCTTTAGCATCGCAAACATTTCAGGATGTTTGAAATGTCGGGAACCATGAGTCGCTTCGGCAGATGTGTTACGATCTACGACAGGATCAAACCACGTTCACCGAGGCAGTAGCTTCGTGGACTCACATTCAAAAGATCGCAGGTTCAAATCCCTTGCCGGGCTACCTGAGTGGGGTTTTCCTCACTTGCAAATTCCAATATCGGATTGGAAGTCCATTATCCTTGATTTGAGAGAAGGAAGTGTGAACTACAAACTGACCAACGTTCTTAATGGAGCGACCTCTACAGTAAAAATTAATTAATTACGACCATAATCGTAAAATTCAAATCCCGTTCGTTCGCACCTTGTTCCTAACTCTACCACTTTTCACGATCAGATAAATATTTATCTCCTAGGACCCTAATCAATTAGGCCTATTCAATACAAGAAATGAAGTAAAGAGACTGTAGCAAATCTTATAAATAGAATATTCCGAACTCTGAATATATTTTATTTGTAGGATAGCTTAACATGGAGTTAAAGAGGGGATTTTTTTATTGCGTATTTTTAAGGAAGGATTCCAAATAGACTGATGTAGAACTACGCCAAGCCGTTATTCCATACGAACACACTGTATAAGAATGGATTCAATAAGCTTGTCAACATAAAGATAGTTTACAACCTCTTAATTGGTAATATGGTTTATCCTTGTTCTTTGAGCAAAGCATAAAGACGATAAGGATCAGAAGTTTAGGTACAGATGAGCTCAGATGGACACCCACAGAATTCTGAGAATAGAAAATGAAGCATTTTACCGAGACCGGTCTCTTGCGGTATATTTTTCCCCGTTGCAAACCAGAGCAGATTATGTCACGGATTTTTAAGTCAATGAAAAAAAAATATTTGTTTCATAATTATATAGCATTTTGATACTGTAGAGGGCCGCACGCGGGCATATGTGCATAACTTATATAATGCATAATATATATGCACTTCGGAGTTATGACTGAAACATACAGACTAAAACAATCTCACTTACTTGCTTATTTATTTACTTTCTTACCCAATGGCAATAGACAATTCTTAAGCAAACTAAAGGAATATTGTAGAAACTGTTCTCGGGTTTCCAGTCGGGTTGTTATAGAAGTACATTCTGAGCTTTCGGCGACTATCTGCGTCGTCATCTTCGGAGAAGTGAGATCTTCTATTTACGAAATGTGGACTTTTGGGGGAAATTTAATCGGATAGCCTAGGATTTGGTTTCTGTAACTGAAATATTATGGAGACTTTTCATGAATTTTTTTTCAAAATTTTGGATTTTGGAAAAAAAATACTGTAACGATTTTAATACAAATATAAATTTTTAAACTTCGTCTATGACTAATAAAATGACTATATTAGTTTTTCTATAAAAATTGCTCCATTACAGTAGAAGGTAATGAAAACCTACCACGGTCAAATTTAAGAAAAATTAAAATGGATATTTTTTGCCGTACACATTTCTTTACGATACTAATAGGTATCAAGGTAAAAACGAAATAAGTAGGCCTATGACTGAAATGCAAAATGTCAGAACATAACTAAAAATATGAATATTCTTTTGTTTACCATAGTAAGAAGAAAACTGCAACAACTGACTGATGTGAAATTCAGTGTATCTGTGTTATAACGCACACACACTAAAACCAATCCGAGCGAGACAACAGAGGTGAAGGTCCTCGATTCAAATCACAAACCTTGTGACTGGCAAATTTAACTTGGGGTTTTCGTGGTTTCTTCATTCGTAAAGGCAAATATCGGACTTGTAGGACTTTACAGCCAAACATTCTAACACTTGATATGACCTTTGTGCAGTTTAAACATGCAAATTAAGCTAAGTAATAATAATAACAATCATTGTAAATTATATTAATTATCAGTAAAATAGCGGTTATGCTCAAATGTAGAGTACTGTATTTTTTAACAAATCTGTTTTATTTTAATAATTCTTTATTGCAACCAAATGGTCAACTATGAAGAATGGAGTAACGGTGGAATGATATATGAGAAGAACACCCCCTGCCCCAACCCCATTTTGTCCACCACAAATTCCACATGGATCCACCGAGATTCGATCCGGGTCCCAGCGGTAGAAGGCGAGCGGTCTAACCACTCAGCCATAGGGACGGCCGTTGTATTTTAATGAAAAGTATTCAGATATTGTACTACGTAGGTTAAAGTGGGCCTAAATAATGTATTATGTGACTTTATTTGCACTGTCTTGCATAGGCGTAACCAGGCCGACCATATGGGGGGGGTTATAACATCCATGGGGTATTCCATACCCCCCAGGGAGAGGGGGTCCGGGGGTCCTCCCCCGGAAAATTTTAAAAATTAAGATGCAAAATAACGAGTTTTAAGCTTCCGGGGGTTGCTCCCCGGAAAATTTTAAAAATTAAGACGCAAAATAACGAGTTTTAAGCTTCCCACGCTTTATACTTGTATTAAGTAATTTGTGGGCAGACTTAAAAAAATTATACAATTTTCCTTTTTTTAATCAATGGGGGGGGGGGGGTTCAAACCCCCAACCCCCCCCCCCTCGGTACGCCTATGCTGTCTTGTGTGATTTGTTTTCATGGCCTAGGAAATATAATCTATTGAATAGGCCTGGTCGGAGCAATATTTTATTCTGTTAATATGCCTGGTGTTCGCTCCTCTCACGCAGCGGGCCCGGGTTCGATTCCTAGTCGGGACAAGTTACCTAGGTGAGTTTTTTTCTGAGGTTTTTCCTCACCTGTGAGACAAATTTCGGGTAACTTTAGGCCCTTGTGGTCCCCAGATATCATCTGGCCGTCATTATCATCTTCATCCCATCCTTCCCTTGTTTGGAGTGAGTGTGTGTGTGAATGGTGTGTCTCGTCCTATGTGTTCATGTTGTCTCGGAGGTGGCCTCGGCATTGGGCTGATCACTCATCCGGGGAGGCCCTCCATGTCCTTGTCTTACACATACATGTGATCTAAAGATAATCCCTCTCCCGGCAGGCCCTGTAAGGCCCGGGCGGCTTGGGTCGCTTAAAAATCCTAAAACGGAGAGGTAAAACTAAGATGAAGAAAGACTATGCCTCGTTCCAAAAGACGAATATTAACTTATATGAAAAATTCGGTAAGATCGGCAGATCGGAAAATAATTGAATTCGCCTACAATTCATTCAAACTCTAAAATGTAACAGTTCTGCATCTTGTAGAGAATTTTAAGAGTCATACCAGGAGTATTAGGAATAGTACAATATTTTAAACCGAATTCTCGTATTGTGTTATTCGGTATCATGCAGTATTATTGTAATAGCCTGTGGCTTGGTTCTAAAAGGGCCAATGTCATAAAACTTGCGTTTGAGATAACTGACTTTGAAGCCTTTATAGAAGTAACATTTTTTGCTGAGTACTTCCGACATCGGTCTCTAAGGTTTCTCTATTATGTCTATTAATAACAACAGACATTGGCATTTTTAGTATACGAAAGATAAAGACTAGCCGAGCTAAATAATGCATAAATCTCACTTTTGCAAGAAATTCTGTGGCTTGGTTCTAAAAGGGACAATGTCAATTTCTTGCAAAAATGAGATCTATGCATTTTTGATATCGGCTAGTCTTTATCTTTCATATAATAAAAGTGCCAATGTCTGTTGCTATTAATAGACATACTGTAATACAGAAACCTTAGAGGCCAATGTCGGAAGTTCTCAGCAAAAAATGTTGCTTCTACAAAGGCTTCAAAGTCAGTTATCTCAAACGCAAGTTTTATGACATTGGCCCTTTTAGAACCAAGCCACAATTTATTATTATTTATTACATCAGGGGATATTGATCATCTTTATCATTAGGTAAAATGACTGATTCGCAATCAGCTAGTCTGTTCCGTTTTCTCATTCATCCAGCAGCAACCATAACATGACATTGCATTGCAGTATCTTGCCATTCATATTTAGCTGTACGAGAGACAACCAATGTTAAAGCAGATCAGAGTAGATTTGAAACGGTTTATGTTTCAATGAACTGTACAAGTTGTAAACTGCTGGTTACCCGTATCAATGATACGACGTGACTCAACTTGTGTTTACACATCAGAGACCTGGTTTCGATCCCTTGTGGTCTCTTTGGGAAGGTACATGGATAAAATCGCTGCTTGAATTCTCGCATCGTGCGTTTTATACCTTAGAACCCAACATCCCAAAAATAGGGAAGTAATTTATTACTGTTTAAGTTTGATTTGTTGTATCCAGCTTTCACGAGAAACATGCATTCTCATATTTTATTTCACAGATAAACTCGTAAGCATTGTAACAACTTTGACCACTTAAATATCATTCTATAACTTTTGTTTTTTGGAAGTTCTATTTGTACACGCGTTTTATGCCCAAAAAGTCAATATATTTCATTGAACGTTTACACGGTTGTGTGTTTTACTCCCCTAATTTAATTTTACAATAATGTTTGGCTAAAAAAAAGTCCTATATGCCTATAGTGTGCCGGCGCGGTGGCTCATGCTGTAGCGCGTGAGCCTGGCATGCTAGCGGTCCTGAGTTCAAATCTCGGGGCCGGCGGGTGTGTCATTCGTGGTGGACGAAGCCGTGCCTTGGGGGTTTTTCTCGGGGTTCTCCCGTTTCCCCCTCTCATTCCACCAACACTCTCCACTTCATCTCACCTTTCCCCCTTTTCAACATCATCCAGTTTCCACTTCCGGTATCGGGCCTGCTTTGGCAGTCAGCGCCCTTTGGGGGCCTCTCCCGTCCTCCCCGCTGCTTGTGGTCAAGAGGTTGTTGGTGGTGTGTGTCGCGGACCTGTCGGGGCTCCGGTTGGCGGGACCGAAGGGGGTGGCGTGTGTCGCGGACCTGTCGGGGCTCCGGTTGGAGGGACCGAAGGGGGTGGCGCATACGTGGCATGGTAAGAAGGCTTGCTGGATGTAGGGGAGCTCCGTGGGGGCCTGCGGGGGGATCTGCAGTCCTGGGCGGTCTATGGGCACGCAACTCATTCCATCCCGGAGGTAGGTACAATAAGCCTGCGGCTTCGGTGCTTAGGGGCGTTCCCACCCCGCCTCCCGCCTAAAGGGCACTTATTCAATTCAATTCAAAAATGCCTATGGTGTAAAATAGGAGAAAACTTCTTTCAACTGGAAGGTTAAATATTTCACGGTATGTTGTATTTGTATTTCGTACAGCTGTCAAGAAGAATAGCATGTACTTACCAATATTTTAGGAATCTAGTACCGTGCATGCTATACGTATAAATTGTATAAAACCGTATTGTAAAGCAGTTCAGGTAGTGAAGGGCGAAGTTCGTGTAATCTAGCTAATATCTAGGCTACATCGATTTTCATTGGGTGGGACTTACGGATACTGGGATAAAAATTTTGAATTTCAATAAAATTACACTCACTTTGAGAGTAGGATGTGAAAGTAATTAGCCTGACATGTTATTATATTAGATTAGATTAGATTAATGAGGGGTAGTGTAAGTCCTTCGGCTTCTCAACACTGCAACATTAGGCCTAATAGATCTTTAAATTAAGGCTTTTTAATATAGCCTATAATTTTCCTGGGTGATGTCCAGTCCTGAACCCGGGGATTTTTCGTTACTGAAAAACCCACTACACAGCCGGGAATCTAACCCGGACCACCAGGGTGGAAAGCAAGTATGCTATCTGACATGTTATTCTTAGTATAGGCTACAATTTATGTTAAATATCATAATAATTTCTACATCTTATTAATATTGCTTTTACTTACATCCGGGGTACCAGCTCTGCTCAGTCGTGTATCTGTTGGTTTATGTTGTTATTATTAATGTTATTATTGATATTATTATTGATATTATTATTGATATTATTATTGATATTATTATTGATATTATTTATTATTATTGTTATTGTTTATTATTATTGTTATTATTTATTATTATTATTCATTTCAGTACAATCTCTCAGCATTTAAATTTGGAAATAGTTCACTTGTTCTCTTTGCTTTGAAGGATTAGATATTTTAGATGACCCGACAAAAAAAAATCTTAGCTCAAAGAGTCTGGGATTCGTTTAATAAAAGAAAGCCAAAGATAGTACTGACATGAATTTAGAATTACGTCCTTTTAAATGGTAGTTAGAATTACTTTTTTTTTTAAGTTTCTAGGTTTATTGGGGTGTTTTCTCCTGGGCACTATAAAATTGTAGTTGTATTTTCATTTATAACTTTCTTTTGTAAAATATTGTATATTTAGACTATATATTGTGTAAATGTATTATTATTTTATTAAATAATTGGTGGTATTCAGACGCAGGCCTAGTAAGACTATTAGAAAACGAAATAAAATATTTTGAGACTTAGGCTTAGAATTTCTTATTTTAGTGATACTGACTGTGCCAATATGCGTGGTCAGATTAACAGCTTCAATAAAAGGTAACTCCTGTTCAAGTTCAAGGACCGTAACATTATAAAAACCCCTCCAGCTCCATATTGTGCAACTCCGCTATATGTTCAGTCGCCTACATGGCCTCAGCAAACTTGTACTTACATGTCTACAACCTATCTGTAGAAGAATTATCTATTGTATCATGTATACTTCGCAGTGTCTGAAAATATTTAAATATGTTAGAGCAAATCATTTAGTTTTAGAAAAAATAATAATAAAAATAAAGACTGGATGATTAAAGTAAATTTCAGAAAGGTTTCATTTTTGGGATAAAAAGTTTTTGCATTAATTGAGATATTACTTACTTATTCAATGGCAATAAGCAATTCCTGAGCAAGCTAATTGAATACCTATTTTATGGAATCCGCGCTTACATGAGCCCGCCTTTTAGCCCTGTTCTGTGCTAACTCCATCCATTCCTCACAAATCTATTTCCCTTAAATCTATTCTAATATTTTCCTCCAATTTACGTCTAGGTCTTCCAAGTGGTATTTTCCCTTCGGGTCTCCCAGTCATTATTTTTTAGACTTATCTTTCCTTCCCCCCCCCCCATGTGCGCAACATGTCCAGCCCATTTCATCCTCCGTGATTTAACTGCCCTTATTATATTAGGTGAAGAGCATAAGTTATGAAGCTTGTCATTTAATTGAAATATTATCGATATAGATTCATAATCATTACTATGGATCATTAAAATGTAATAGTAAGTGTTCCTGCATAGATGCCTAAATTTATGTTTTATTTCGCTTGAAGAGAAAGTAGCAAATAAATGTGTAATACATTACAGTAAGAGGCAAAACTGTTATTTGGGCAGAGGAAGTTATGTGTTAGACATCAGATTTTCTAATGTATATAACAATTCTCGGATATAAATGTGGATTACCTCTTTCCAATTATAATCCAGCTTAATTGAAAAATGAGTAGTATGACACTCACATCTATGATTCCTTTCATGACATTGATCAAGTATCAGTTTTATTATGTTTTGTTATTAACATATTATTATTATTATTATTATTATTATTTTTTTATTAAGTATCTGATGGTACTGCATATGATAGTGTGGGGGACGGGAAAATGTCTGTCTGTATGTCCGTGTGTCTGTACGCGCGATAAATCAAATATACTTTATCGGATTTTCATTAAACTTGGTATATGCATTTATAACTTCCGTGGGAAGAAGCCTATTGATATTGGACTTAATCGGTTGACCGGCACCGGAGTAATCCCCAATTTAGTGTATGGTAATATATTAGAAAGAATTTATCAAATGCAAATCATTTCTCATGACAACATATTGTTTTACAGTGTTCATATACGGCTTTGGAAGGTGCAATACAGATGGCTTTGACAAATAACACTACCTAATTCCTTCACGTATGCTTACCAAACTAGACATTTGTTCTTCCGTAAGCCCTGCTGAATGAATCGATCTTGAGCTAACTCGGAAACGGATTAAAAAATAATTTATTTTCTGCATATCATAATTTCAATTATCACTGATGAAACAAAAACATTCTGGCACTTTATTACATCATTTTACCTGATTTTATTATTATTATTATTATTATTATTATTATTATTATTATTATTATTATTATTATTATTATTATTATTATTATTATTATAAAAAGAATGCTTTCTTCATTACATTCAAAGTAACCAGAAGTAGTGCCTAGCGAAAGAGATACAATGGGCCTACTTTTAAAAAGAGTAGGTCTAACAAAAAATAGTTTACTGGACAAAAAAAAAGTACAAAAAAGTAATATGAGGTAAACAGTGTGGTTTTATGTGTGTCAGATCGCGTAGGCACAACTTAGTGGGCTGTGGAATGAAGAAGAGCCCGAGGAAGGTGACATTCGAACATTAAAGCCATGGGTAATTAATTTTGAAGAAGACCTGAATATTGAAGCATGTTTTCACCATTTAGGTGTGTCTGTCACCATGTTTGCGCATATTAGTTGCCCACTCTTCATTATCTTCGCGGCATTGAGCTAATAATATTTTTATTCTATAAACTAATGTGTACCCACATGTACCACACATTTATGTGCTATGTGTGTGGGTGTATTATTTGTTTATTGTTTAAACATAACGGCTCCCCGTATTTGCAGGTTGATAACTTGGACAGAACGGACAAACGCAATATTACAACGAGTTGAAATTAAAAGAAATTATAGGTATGGATTCTGAATATAACAACAGTGAACAAAAATCTGTGTAGTTAAACAATATATTATCAAGAACAAAATATAATTTCTTAAGATGGCGAGAGATAAAACTGTTGCGAGTTATATAAATGATGGCTAAGCAGGGGGAAAAAAAGAAAGAAGAAGAAAAAAAAAAAAAAAAAGGATCCCCCAGAGCCGTGATGACGATGGTCTTCATTGCGTCTTTATTGAAGCCAAAACTTTTCCACTTGTTTAAATGGGAAATTTTCTGAAGATTATGCTCTTATTAATGTGGTTTTAAATCACTTCCACAACTATTATTATTATTATTATTATTATATAACTTTTACTGAATATGCCACACTACAACATAGCATTTACTCAATATTAGCTATTTTAGTAGGCTAAGTTTACTGTTTTGAAAAGTAATGGCACATTCTCAACATTTGCTTCAGCCTTAAAAAGTTAAATTTCTTCAGTTTTTATTTGCGTATTTATTGTTCAGAAGAGAACACATAGTGAAATTACTCATCAAATATTGTGAAATTATATTCCGAGATTCGTTTAAAAAATAAAGAAAGAAAGAAAACACATTTTTGTTGGTGATGCAGATAGCGAGCTCCTACTCGAGTTTTCATTCGTAACTAAGAAAACTCTCATTATAGCTATTATCCTATTATTATTATCATTATTATTATTATTATTATTATTATTATTATTATTGTTGTTGTTGTTGTTGTTGTTGGTACTCGTATATATGTTATGTTTATGTACTTCTTGCATATGATATGAATTTGAATAAAACGGTTCTTTAAATATTTCGTAAAACTTAGCCAATATGTTTAAATGTGTTGTTTTATAATACAAAAATCTACATTTATTTAATTGCGTCATTTTTAATTACTGAAATAATGCTATTTACTTGGTCACTGTATCTTATGGTTCGTTGGTTCATTAATAAATTACAAATTCAGAGTTCAGTAAGTTTGATTACGATTAAGAATAGTAATTATTTTAAAATTGAAAATTCATAACCTACTACTTAATCTGGAACCAAGAAGGACTATGTAAAGTTGGAACGTTTGCCGAAAATACAGCATAGGTCTATTTCGTGAAACTTGTGACCAGCAATAACTTGTTACTCTGTCAAGGGGCAAGGGAAATAGGGAAATATTCCGGAAATTGTGTCATAAAACTTCATTGTGTTTGATTAACTGTTTTTATCTCTTAAAAAATCTATCCTTTAACACTAGAAAATATTTTTAATAAGTATTTATAACTTATATATTATATTTTTAAATAAAATTTGTAGTTTTCTGTTTAAAATTTAAATTTATAGTTTTTGTATCTCTGATATGTCATAAATATATGTAAAATTAAAATTGAATAAAAATTTTAATACTTTTCTAAAGCTGCGGAGGAATAAATTGGCCTACACGTTATAACTTTATACTCGGTTATCCGATAGTTTAAATTTTCATTACAAGAAACGTAATAGCTCAAGAACCATTTGCCTGATTCCATTCAAATTTTGCAGAGTTGTCCTTTGTATTAATTTACAAAGGATGAATCTCATTGGTTTAAGATTTGTTTAAAAATGATTAACTGGGAAATAAAAACAACTTTGATAATAAAATAAAAATTGAAATACAAACCTAGAAAAAAAATATAGATTCAATATTAAGATAGAAAGAATTCTCACTGATATTCACCCTTCAGAAAACGATCTCAGATTCAAAGGGTAAAAATTGACAATAACTTCCTTACTTTATATGATTTCGTGTTTGATAGGTGATGAGGATTTATTTGTAAAAGTAAATTAAATTAAAAATCACTCATACTGATGGTTTGTTAGATGAGTTACATATCACATTAAAACTAATCTTCTCTAGAATAAGTGAACAAAATTTTATGAAAATCTGTCCAGATAAAAGTTAAATTATTCAAGATTACATATAAAGAGAGTTTGCTACTGTATAAGCCCCCTCAAAAAGACAAGCTTAGAGTTTCTCATATTGAGTTAAAATTCTCTATAATTTCAAGGTCTTCATTGTTTTTTAAATAAAACTTGATATCACACCCGTAATCACCTATAAATACGTCTAAACCTCAATCGTCAATTAAAATTTGAATTAAAAAGTTCTACAAATTGCCGGTATGTCGAAAGTAATTAGTTTTTTTAACACGTTAGATGAAATATTCATTACATTCTCATCATCAACTTCATCGTTTTTATTCACACCATTGGTACATGGGTACATTTTTGTTAGCCATAGATTCACCCACCGCATTACTTCGAATTTGCCGAATAGCGCTTTACTATAGACGTGTGCATGGTGGGGGAAAATATTTTTTATTGACAGGTGTTTTTAAAATAGGAGACCAAAATGATCCAGCATATAATAAAATTAGATTTTAAAACAACTAAAGTACCGGCACATTAAATGAATAATATAAAAAACTGTAAACGCATTAAATTTGAATTTCTTTGATTAAGTAAATTGTCTGTCTTGAGACAAACAATTTTGCGAAATATTTTATGCGCAGTCTATCAAGTCTTATGCATATTTGAACTCGCATAAAAAATTGTTGCGGACTCACATTCGGGAGGTTCCCGTGGCCCACCTTTATGAGCGTGGATTTTTGGGGGGGTTTCCTCACTCGCATAGATAAATGACGGATTGGAATTTATTTTCCGTCTACCCCAAATGTTTCTGTTCTGTGTCGTATGTATTTGTGTTGTCCTAAGAGAAGGCCCTGTGTCAAGTTGGTCCCTCTATTTTTATAGGATTGACTCGGAGTTTCTTCATTCCCCTACCGTCATCTATGTAGGCTATAAGCCCTTTGAAATGAGATGTTAAGCAGGTAAAGAAAATATTTTGAAAAACACTTTTAGTCAAATGAGGCTTCTTTATTTACGACTAAATAAAATTGCATGTGGTTCATACACATAATTTTATATCGTTATATGAATAACAAAAAATATCTTGAGTTTTACTATTTTTTGTCTTTTTTTAAATTTTATCGTGTCAAAAAATAGATTGTTACGTTTATTTTTATTTTTTTAAAAAATGCAGACCTCCAGCAGAGAACTAAGTGTAAGACTGTCAGATAGTAACAAGTGTGGTTTGCCACCTTGACCTTTGGTAGAGTTGATGTAAACACGGAGAAGAGAGGAGCAGACTCACCAAGAGGAGTCGCAGCCCAGGTGTCATTCCAGTAATCCGAGGTAGCACTAGAAACACTAGACACCGATCCGAACAACACACTGGGCTGCAGATTGAGGTTTCCGTGTATACCCCGAAACTGGGTCACTCGCTCTGGAGGTGGGGGAGGTCAGATACCGTTATACCGCCACTGAAGCTGGGGATGTGTGTCATGACATACTATGACGTCTCTCCACAGTGGCGGCCCCGGCCCCGACGAAAGTAACAACCCCTTCCGTCATGAAAAGTAAAAGGTGCTCTCCTGCAGACTTTCAAGACACATAGGGGTCAATCCATTAGAAATGAACCAAATTTAATAACATTTGTTGCTCGACATTTTTGATTTTCCTAATTTTTTTACCAGTTATTTCCCAACTAAAGGTGAGTTCAAAACTATGGTAAAAAAATTTTTGGGCTCATACGTTTCTTTTGGCGGCCATTTTAAGTTTGCTTTTTAAGCATATTTCAGTCAAAAACATGTTTTGCACAAATGTATGTAACTCTGTTAATTTTATAGATAACAAGACAAAATAAACACCAAAATTATCAGAATGAAATGCTCTACATTTTTGTTTTAATACAATATTACCTAAGTAGTGAGGAAAGTGAAGAAAAAAATTCAAAAGTACAAATTGAAAATTGACTTAAAACGGGAGTTTTGGGGCCGCAAAATTATTAGAAGGAAGAAAGACTCGCCCTTAATTTTTTTTTCTGGTGTAGACCTACTATAGGACTACTCGCTGTAGAAGTTTAAAGCTTGAGAACTTTGCGGTTTTTTTTATACAATTTTTAAAAAATGCCCAAAACTGTATTTTGGCAATATTTGAAGTAGAATATCTCAAAAGGGACTGAGTGAAAAATTATGGAATTTATACAGATAACACCTCTTTATGATATAAAGATATGATAAAAATTTGGTGACTGAGACTCAACTGGTTCCCGAGTTACAGTGCATCGAATTTGGCCAAAACTTGCATTATACGCACATGAATTTTAACGGTAATTTAATACTAAAAATCCACAAAATTTAATTTTAAATGCAAAATTTTAGTGAACCTAAGTATGTTACACCAAAGAGTTGTACATGTAGGCTACATTTCATCAGTTAACATGACAGATTTATAATTTCCTCAAAGCGTTGAAATTTCGGTGCATAGTTTGCAATTTTTGGCCAACTTCGATGCACTGTAACTCTGGAACCACTTCAGTCTCAGTCACCAAATTATTATCACATCTTTATATCGTAGGGAGGTGTTATGTGTATAAATTTCATAATTTTTCACTCAGTCCCTTATGAGATATTCTACTTCAAATAATGCCAAAATAGGGTCAATCCATTAGAAATGAACTAAATTGAATAAGGTTTTTTGCTCAACATTTTTTATTTTCTTAATTTCTTTTACCAGTTACTCCCCAATATTAGGTGAGTTAAAAACTAGAGTAAAACATTTTTTAGGCTCATACTTTTTTCTTGGCGGCCATTTTAAGTTTTCTTTGTAACAGTTTTTCGGCCGGAAACTTGTTTTGCACAAATGTATGTAACTCTGTTAATTTTATATATAACAAGACAAAATAAACACCAAAATTATCAGAATTAAATGCGTTACATTTTTGTTTTAACACAATATTACCTAAGTAGTGAGGAAAGTGAAGAACAAAAATCAAAACTACAAATTGAAAATTGACTTAAAACGGGAGTTTTGGTGCCGCAAAATTATTAGAAGGAAGAAAGACTAGCCCTTAATTTTTTTTCTGGTGTAGATCTACTGCAGGACTACTCGCTGTAGAAGTTTAAAGCTTGAGAACTTTGCGGTTTCTTTTATACAATTTTTCAAAAATGCCCAAAACCGTATTTTGGCAATGTTTGAAGTAGAATATCTCAAAAGGGACTGAGTGAAAAATTATGAAATTTATACAGATAACACCTCTTTATGACATAAAGGTGTAATAAAAATTTGGTGACTGAGACTCAACTGGTTCCCGAGTTACAGTGCATCGAATTTGGCCAAAACTTGCATTATACGCACATGAATTTTAACGGTAATTTAATAGTAAAAATCCACATTGTAATTTTAAATGCAACATTTTAGTGAACCTAAGTATGTTACACAAAAGAGTTGTATATGTAGGCTACATTTCATCAGTTAGCATGACAAATTTTTGGTTTCCTCAAAGCTTTGAAGAGTGTTGAAATTTCGGTGCATAGTTTGCAGTTACGGCCAAATTCGATGCACTGTAACTCGGGAACCAGTTGAGTCTCAGTCACCAAGTTTTTATCGCATCTTTATATCATAAAGAGGTGTTATCTGTATAAATTTCATAATTTTTCACTCAGTCCCTTTTGAGATATTCTACTTCAAATATTGCCAAAATACGGTTTTGGGCATTTTTGAAAAATTGTATAAAAAAAACCGCAAAGTTCTCAAGCTTTAAACTTCTACAGCGAGTAGTCCTATAGTAGGTCTACACCAGAAAAAAAAATTAAGGGTGAGTCTTTCTTCCTTCTAATAATTTTGCGGCCCCAAAACTCCCGTTTTGAGTCAATTTTCAATTTGTAGTTTTGAATTTTTTTCTTCACTTTCCTCACTACTTAGGTAATATTGTATTAAAACAAAAATGTAGAGCATTTCATTCTGATAATTTTGGTGTTTATTTTGTCTTGTTATCTATAAAATTAACAGAGTTACATACATTTGTGCAAAACATGTTTTCGACTGAAATATGGTTAAAAAGCAAACTTAAAATGGCCGCCAAAAGAAAAGTATGAGCCCAAAAATTTTTTTACCGTAGTTTTGAACTCACCTTTAGTTGGGAAATAACTGGTAAAAAAATTAGGGAAATCAAAAATGTCGAGCAACTTGGCCTGGTTCATTTCTAATGGATTGACCCATAGACGTTGACCTCAGCCGTTCCAAAATTTTCTTGGTTTTCAAAAATTTAATCTTTTTTCACTTGTTGGAAGAAATAAAACAGTTCTGTCTGCATGGTCTGGCGGTCGGTGATGCTGAATCTACAAGCTCGGGTTCAATCCCCGGTACTTTGAATTTTATTGAGCATGGAAGTCTGGAATGGGATGCACTCGGAATCGTGAGGGTGACTGAAGAGCTTCTTCTTCTTCCTTCGTGCTTTAGACATTTCTGCCTGTTGCAATCTACCTAGGTACATAATTATCTTATTCGTGCCATCTTTTAAAAGGTCTACCTATACTTATTTTTTCTCTTGGTTATAATTCATAAAATAGCGTGTTAATCTTTTAGGTGTCACTCTCTGTACATGGGTTATCCACTTCGTTTTGTATTCTTTTGCTTTATCGTTCAGTTTATATATCCCCAATTCTTCTCTTATTTCTTCATTTCTTTTATGGTCGGTGTTTCTATATGCTGTTGCTCTGAGGAGCTTCATTTTACTTACTTGGAGTATATATTAATCTCTCATCAGTCATCAATCATAATAATTATCATTTAAGGTAAGTACTAAAACTTGATGTACGCCGTAGCGTAGTGGTTGAGGCGCTGCGCTGCAAACCGGAAGGTCGCGGGTTCGCTTCCCGATGAGGTCGTTGAGATTTTTCAATTGGCCTCATCCTTCTGGTGGCACTATGGCCCTGGGGTAGACTCAGCCTCTAACAGAAATGAGTACCAGGAGCAATCCTGGGGGTAAAGGCGGCCGGTGCGTAAGGCTGACAACCTTACCACCTTCATGTGCCGAATGTCCAAAATCTGGGAGCCTCAACCTCCTGGAACCCTCTGGGCCTCCGTGGCCTGTATAGGGATCGCTTTACTTTTTTTTTTTTTTTTTACTAAAACTTGATCACACATCTTCCTAGTATAACTTAGTTGTGAAAAGTAAACAATAAATCGAAGATAAAAGGTCTATGGAAATGAGATAAAACCCAAGTAAAAGCTTGCGTCTTAGTATAATATATTATGTATTATATTCTCTTCATGTAAATTGATTGTTAAAATGAAGAGAGTGTCGTTAACCCATCGTACCCCTGAAGAGTACATAACAGGTATAAACCAAATAAAATCTGATGAAAGCACTAACGTAACTTTCTTTATTGTAAGCATGACCAATACATCTTTCTCACTTCACATTTTGATATAAGTTAAGAAAAGAGACCATATTGCAAAGAGCGCGTATTCGGTTGTTTGAACCTGTTGCAAAGCTTTATTGCTCAGGCAAGACAGTTTTTACTAAGAGTGGGTGGCTTTTAACTACCCTTCAGAGTTCACAAACTTCATTTTTGTACCATTGAGGAAAGTTTAATGCATTTTTACTAGATAAAAATAAAAACCTCTTTATACCCTCAATATATTGTATTTTTCTTTTACTTTGATAAGAGTGTCAGAGTAAAAGAAAAATATAATATATGGAGAGTATAAGGAGGTTTTTTGTATCTAGTAAAAATACATTACCCTTCAGAGATTTTTGTGGACATAATGTTTCAAATAAAAGTTTTAGCTCTTGGTATAAGCACCCCATGTACAAATTTTGAAAAAAAATAATAATAATAATAATAATAATAATAAATTGGAGCCATTTTCGAGATAATCGCGAAAAACGATATTTTCTTCATGTAAAGTCCCCTTAAAAATAAGAGAAAGTTGTTGCCAATCTCGTGTCACATCCTCAGAAGGTACTACGTAATCTAAATAAAAAAAAATATTGTTTTCATGTTATTTTCCTTTCTGGAGCTAGGCATTTACATTTAAGCATATGTTTACAAAATGATATTACAATGTAACCATTGATTTAGAATTAATTTGCTAACTGTACCAAATCCGAGTTTATCAAAACAAGAGGTGACTGGTTAGATAAGTTGTTCAGTTGTACCTTCTTAACCAGAAGACGAAATGTGTCTGCTGGAAGCCGCAACAGCAGAGTCGTCAATATATCCTGTTGACGTCCTAAGTATCTATAAATGGCCACTAGGTTGCTGAGCCTTTCCACGCCCAATTCCACCTTTCCTTTCGATAACAATATCTCGCTCACTTGCATTTCTAGCAAAAAGTATTGTTTGACATCTTTCAGGCTCCTGAAGACTGGAAAGCTTTGATCCGTACCTTCAAGTATCTGAGTTACTTTCTGAGTCGCTGCCTGAAATCTTCGACGCTTCTTCACCTCTTTCTTGTAGTCCGGACGTGACCTACGTTTTTTGTCGAAGTATATGCAGTAGCCGATGAATCCTACTGCAGAAGTTCCTACGACAGTTAATAGAATTATTGGATTCATGACGACTTCGCCCAGAACATTCAGTCTCTAGCCTGGTAAATCCTTCGAATTTCTAGAATGCCATGAAGTATTTTAAAAACGCCTTTAGTGTTTGTTATAAATTATACTTCATTTCATTCCCTTCGCTTTAAGACAGTTGAACAATAAAAACTACCGAACAATTACCAAAGCCCCAGGGATTTATATAAAGAAGTGACTAATTGAATTTTAAAAAATCTGATGTGAAACTCACACAACTTGCTCTGCCCAAATCACCGCCGGCGGTGGCCCAAAGAAAGTTTGTCTCTTAGTATAATATTTTATGCACGACATTTTATTCATGTGAATTGGTTGTACAAATTAAGAGAGTGTCGTTACCATATCGTACCGCATCCCCGAAAAATACTTAAATACTTAACCCAAATAAAATCTTATGAAGGCAGTTACGTAATTTTCTTTACCCTAAGCCTGCGGTGCGGTGGTCTGGAGGTAGCGTGCCCGCCTCTAGATCCGAAGTTCGCGGGATCAAACCCGGCTGCAGTCGAAGGGTTTTTCAGGACGTAAAAATCCTGGGCACGGAATCCTCCGGGAGGGACTTTAAGCTGGCCCGTGTCGTAGATTTACGGCACGTAAAAGAACTTCAATCCTAAATTAGAGCCTCTGGACAAAATTTATCGGCCCTTTCACGTCCAAGTAATACCTTCGTCGTCGTCGCCTTTTGCGGTGAGAACACCTGCCTTCACAGCAAT
This sequence comes from Ectobius pallidus, assembly GCA_964059195.1. Lineage (NCBI taxonomy): Eukaryota > Metazoa > Arthropoda > Insecta > Blattodea > Ectobiidae > Ectobius > Ectobius pallidus. The sequence goes on from CAXKWD010000006.1 coordinate 117,785,497, forward strand.
TAGCGCCACTAGGCACTTTGGCTGTTATATTAATGGGTAGTGAATACATAGGTTGTTACCGTGGGTGGGATTGCCCTTACGGGTTCCCATGTCAATAAGATTCTAGGTATACTAGAAGGTTCAATAATTATTATTTTAATAAGTTATTATCTTTCCCCTTCTTAATGTAATCTATAAACAGTGGGAGGAATACCCTGGAGACGGGTTCTTTGTCAGTGATATGCTAAGATCCTAAGCTATTACAATATTATTATGCTATCTGCAAGCTACACTTTTGTATATGTCCCTGAGTGTAGGGATTGTACCAATCTCCCTAACCAGTTGGCTGGGGTGGTTGCTTAGGCGTTCGCATAATCTAATTGAATGTTCCCTAATGACATGTTTTATCATTTCGACATTTGCCATTAAGTGTATGTCTTCAGTAGATGTGTATCTTGAGGCATCCAAGATGCGCCTTAATATCTTGTTTTGGGTGATCTGAAGTTTTCTTATATGACACTTGGCAGCTATATGCCAGGCTGGGCATGCATATAACATGCCTGAGCGAATGATTGCCAGGTATAGATTCCTCTTTATTGCGAAACTAAGGCTGTTTGTTCTCAACAAGGGGCGCAAAACGCAGAATTTTGCCCTTGCCGTCCGTGACGCCCTTTCTATATGTTGTTTAAATGTTAGTTTTGCGTCCAGAACTACACCTAGGTATTTGGCTTCCGTTGTTGTAGGGAAAGTAATACCTTAGTTTCCGGAGGGGGGTTGAGAGGCGATGGGCTTACCACCTGCCCTTCTGCCCCCTCTAGGAAAATAAGCGTAACGAAATTCACATAGGTACAGAAACCTCCACTTGGAGGCCCTTCGCCCCAACATGAGGGCATAGGATTAGAGAGAAGCATGGCCAACAATACACCTTTCTCACTTCACATTCTGATAGGCCTATAGAAAAACAGGCCGTGAAAGAACGCGTATAGTTGTTTCAACCAGATGCAAAGCTATATTGACATATTGTTAACCAGGAAAAACAAAGTTTCTACAAAGAGTTGTATTACCCTTCAGATATTTTTTTACGAAAAAATGCTTCAAACAAAAGTTTTTGCTCTTGTTATAAGCATCCCATGTACAAATTTTGAAGAAAATTTTTAGAGTTATTTTTTAGAAAATGGCGAAAAACTTTTTTTTTAAATGTAAAGTTCCTTTAAAAATAAGAGAAAGTCGTCGCCAATCTTTCTGGCACATTCTCAGAAGGTACCTAACCCAAATACAAAATTTTGTTTTCATAGATTTTCCTTCTGGAGCTAAGCTGTTCACAGACACACAGGCATACGCAGATAGACATGTTTCCGAAAATAGTATTTTTGTATTCATGGGACCTCAAAACTTGTATTTATGTTAAAAATTCAATCTCGAATTTCGGGGTTGAAAACAAGACTTCCTCTACCTACTGTACCTATGGTAGGGGCGGAGGAAGTATATTTAACTCGCTGCATTTCCCTTCAGTTGTGAAACGTAAAACATTGCCCCACTGTAGATCTAATAACTTAAAAATCAACCATTACATAAATTACTTTTTTATCTTCAGTGTGAAGGCATGAAGACACTTCTCGGGAATGAAAGGAACTTAGATCCATTAAATTGAAAGAGCCTGGTGTTGGGGTTTGAGAACCATCAACGAGGCAAATGGAAATTTTGGTAACAGAAGTGAAGCCTAGATCTAGGTAGCCAATAACATTTCCCTTCCTATGCAGGAAACTTTGTAAAATAACTGGATTCCAGGCGGAAGGAATCTGAACTGTGATTCTGAAGCATAAGTTATTCCCATGGTGGTTATTCCACAAAGGCCTGTGCCTGTTTTTGAGGATCTGCTAATCCGGAAACTTAGCCTAGTCTCGAGGGAATCAATTGTGAAGATGTGATAAGATTAATAATACCGGTATGTTTTCCTGCTATCCACCAATGTGGCGAAGAGGATGGGTTCGCACTCCTCATGCAGCGGGATTCGATTCCTGGTCGGATAAGTTAAGGGGGGACATACCGCTTTCGATGCTGGAAAATAGGTGGAATTTCATTTTTTTTTCCCCTCTCAGCAATGAATTATTCTGTAAGCCTTGCAATCTGGCATGCTCTGAATAGACTAGTTCTACAATTGAATATTATTTTCAGAATTAATTTAACTATTACAGTTAAGGAGTAATTATCATTACAAAATGGCAGCCAAATTTTGTGCACTAAAGTGCCGTTTCCTTGATAACTCAAACATTTATTAACGTATTGCAGCGACATTTTGCATGCAAGTATATACTATTTGATATTAGTGCACAACACTATCTAGAATCATTGAGGTAACTTAATAGTTTTTTTTTTAAATATTTCTGGTGTAAAATTTTATTTTAAAAAAGTGATGAATTATTTTTTTAAATATTTATACTGTAGATAATCCAAAGATTCTAGATGATGATGTTGTTCATATGATATTTACAAATAGATAGTGAAAAGAATCACTCAGATATATTGGTATTTATTAAAATTATCGGAGAAACGGCACTTCAGTGCACAAAATTTGGCTGCCGTGTTGTAATTTATAATTACCCCTTAAGCAAGTTAAGCAGGGGGTTTTCCGGGGTTTTACCTCACCAATGAGATGAATATTCAGGTCCTTGTGGTACGACCATTTCCCTATAACAGCACAATCGGCCACTGCATCTTGAAATTATGTAGTTGTTGACTACACACGGCTGGTGAGAGCCCCTGAAAAGCTACAATAAAAAAAAAAATTACATACACAACATGACTTTCTGTACCCTAATCATGAACTTTGCATGTTTAATTCGGACACAGAGTAAGTCGCCTCACGCAAAGTTGTAGGCCTATTTTTTCCCGAGACAGGTCTTGAAACCAAATTTGAAGGAAGAGATGCCATCATGTAATTTCTGAAACAAAGTTTCAAATAAACGTATTGTGCACTCTTTATTATGCAAGGAAGTAAACTCTAATCGAATTTCAGGGTCGAACAACAATACTATCTGCAGAACCTTGTGGATGTGGAATAGAAAATAAAAAAAATCTCTTTTATTTAGGCAGGCCTACAGGCTGAGGTAGATTTCGAAGTGCTTTTGGTTTAACTTACTGTCGCTGCGCAGCACTCTTCTTCTTTAGCATTGGCATGACAAACCCGCAATAATAACTGCAAAAAAGAGGAAAGATCACTTTTTCAAACATTCAAATCTCGCCTTATATGAGAACTATCGAGAAACTACTTATTGATTTGTAGAGTACTCATCAAGACCTTTTCAACGATACCCCATAAAACGTGGTTTCAAAAATTTCGAATTTCCATCCCCCACCCCCACTTGTACCCCCAAAACCCGCGAATCGTTGGTGTCACTGTGAACTCCACAGGGAGTACTCTAATTTATTCAAACAAAGTTTCCCTCTATATTTCATAGGGACCGAGATATAAATTTTCCAACATTTCAACCCCCTTCCCGACTCCCCCCCCCCTCTTGGGCCAATTTTGTTCATTAACGATCTTGTCCGAACTATTGGGCCTAGAAATAACATAATAAAATTTGGTTCAAATATCTTCAAAATTACGGCCGCTAGCGTCTAAAGAAATATATAAATATCACAAACTTTTTTTTTAACAGGCGGTGGTTTCGTACGTAGGGAGGCATGAAACGTGAAGATGTGAAAGAATTTTTCGAAAGTCATGACATTGTATCGATTGCAATAGGTAGATTTTTCTACCTAAAAGATATTCATTAGTCATTTACCTAATTTTTTAAAAAGTCAGTTCTTTCCTTAGCATGCTCTCATTAAATCCTCATCAGTTTCCTCGATGGCATCATCGTTGTCTTAAACTTTCTCTGCCGGTGGCAATTTCTCGAAAAGGGGTGTTTATGTCTCTTTTGGCCTACTTTTCTCTTTTTCAAAAATTGGAAGTAAGGTTATGAAGTCGATAACGTCTTGCGTGATCATATTTTTAATTCATCTACGTGACTCTTCCTTTACGATCTTGCCCGAAGCCTGAAAGATCTTTCCATACCATCAACAGCACACCACACAGCTCCACAGAAACTTATCATAGGGGGAAGTCACTGAGTGCTTCAGAAGGACCTTCAGTGGCCTTAAGAAGATGACATCAGAATTAACTTTAGACGTTGTATAGGCCTATCACATTTACCTGAATATTTTATTAACAAATCGTACAATAAAGCATGTACAAAGCGGAGTTTTAAGTAGGGTTCCCAGATTTCCCATAAAATACGGGAACGTTTCCTTTTTAGTTAATGCATCCCATTGTCCCGAAAGAAGTGTTCGTGATGCGATTTTGTCCCTATTTTAAAATTTTCGTTGTACGTTTCATTCTTTACTCTCCAACTAATTGGTATTTAAACACTGATTAACAGTAGTCATTCGCAATCTTTCATCTTGTATTATCTGGTTGATTCTGACATTGAATCACACCTGCCGCTAGCCCGAGGGCGTGGCTATATCTCAGGTAGCCTGTGATATTCCTCTTCATCCATAAATATTCCTTGATAGCAGGTATTTTACACCTGCCAGTTACTTTATAGAGCTCTGGGCTTTTGTAGTTTTTCCTCCTGCCACTGGAGCGCGCTGCTCTCCACATTCAGGTATTGTCAACTTCCGGTTTCCTCATTCTTGTGTGTGATTTCAATATGAGTTCGGGACGGTTCGCCAATTTTACAGTGAAGGAGTTAAAAAGGATGTTATCCGAAGATGGCGCAACAAATATTTCATAGTTAACAAAGCAAGAGTTGATTGCAAGGTGAGAAATCAAAGCTACCTTTCTTCTGAAACGTTCGCTAACTGTTCTAATATGGTGGAATATGCCTGCGGTCTCAAATATTTTTGTATACTGTTGCACGATTTATTTTCATGTTTTTTTACAAATACGCATGAACTTTTTCGTATCACAACTTATTGAGCACACAGTCTAATATACGACGCTGTTTGTTTTGGATGCAGGTTGCTCAGGCGAGAGAAAAATCCGGATAGGAACTTTGCCTTATTCGAAGTTGAGGTTATAGAATCAGAAAGTACCCACGACTTTCCTTCGACAAATTTCTTCAAGATAAATTAATTCAAGAAAGAACGGTTTAAATTTTTGACGAAGACTCCATAACCACTTGGTCCGAAAAGCGTAGGGCAGGCGGCAGTATGAAAGCTGGCCGGACTCTAGCAATTAGAAAATTCATCAAGTTCAAGTTAGTGAATAAGAAACATTATGCACAAGTACAGGCACAGATGTTACTGAATGATATTCACAGGTGTGACTTTGTTATTTGGACTAAGAAGGGCATCATTATTTAACACACAAAATTTAACAAAGCATTTTCTGAGGGGCTACTTCATAATGTAAATGTTTATTATCAAACAGTATTTTTGCCTCTTCTGCAAAATACCAATAAAAATGATTAGTTGTACAGTTCCTATTCTCTTTTGATTTGTTTTAAATAAAAATAGCTTAACCACAATGCTATTTATGACTACGACAGAAATAAGAGGCTACCGGTACTTTAAAATTTTGAGTATTTGACAAATTTATATTTTCCGGGCTCAGTCAGTGTTCCGCCATCCCAATTACCTCCAAATTATTGTCTGATGACATAATACATAACATATCTGATTTACCTAGAAAACCTTGAATGTTAAGAAATATGACATTTACAAAATTAGTGTTATAATTAACTATAGGCCTATTATGATTACATTTTTCTTTATCAGGTTTTGATCTACTTGTTACAAGAGTTTCTATTACAGGTATACAACAAATCTGGACATTTTCAGTTACATTTAAGCTAACCTTAGGCCCACATTCTACTCTAAAAAATCATCAAGCCCGGACCCATGTTTTCCTAAAAATTTGTATGTAGTTTTTTTTTTTTTACTCAATTACAATACAGAATGACCATTTTATCGGTTACGGGAGAAATTTCGATTGACGTTGACATTCTTAAATGTCAAAATAAATGACCAAATAAATTGGCATAAAAAATTACACTGAAAAGATGAAATACTAATTTAACATGGAAATGAAACTTGATTATGAGCCTAAAAGAGGTTAAGTTGGTCAGGTATACTTATTATTTTATAGGCTTATATATTTTTTTCAACATCTACTATATCAAACATATCTTAATCACTCTAAAAAACATTAAATACTCGCCAAAACTGCTCAAAGGAACATTAAAATCATCTTCTGTGAAGTGAAAGCTGCAAACACGAGAATACTGGGAAGGTGTTTCTCCATGGCGTAATTTTACCATCCATTCTTGAAAAGCAGCCCTTTCTTTTGGAAAACTAAGTCCTAAATTTTTGTTTGCAACGGCTGAACAGCTGAAAACATAGCAGTCAATCGGCATAATTACTTCCAAAACAAGACACAAGCACAGAACTGTATTGTAAACACAGGCCTCTGAGATAACCGGAAGTGGTTAATACCTCATTCTCGGCGGCCATCTTAAAAGCGCAGAGCTCTATAGCAGCGTTTCTAAACCTTTTTGAACCCGAGGACCTCTAAAAGTCTAAAAAAATGTACGGACCCCTAATTTTACATCCCACTTTTAAAAGAAGGCCAATATTCTTAATATTTGGGGTATTAATTATAGGTCATTATAACGAAATATGTGAAAAAGTTTACTTCTTTACTTTCCACTTGCTTTATGATATTCTTAAATTATGTCTGCGAACCATGTGCACCATCTTCGCGGACCACTGGTGGTCCTTGGGCCATAGGTTGAGAAACACTGCATTACAGTAATGTTGCGCAGTAAATTAAGGGAGAAAACAATAAAATTATAGATTTTAGAGTGGAGGCAGGGCCAGCTTGTCCCAATAGGCGAACTAGGCCAGCCGCCTAGGGAGGGAAACTTTAGAAACATTTAGGGCGGCAACAATTAGTTAAAGTAAAGTAAAAAAATAAAAAAATTAAGAAGCTGTTAAACGAAGCTCTGCCCAGGGTGCAATTTACCTGACATCGGGGCCTGCCTGAGAGTCTTTAATTGACAGCTAAGAAAATCAAATGACTATATAGTAATCGATTTTATTTCAGTAATATAAATGCTTTGGATTTCCATAATCCATCATAAGTTCATTTTAGCTCCCGTAATTAATATATTTTATTAAATCCTGAATGGATTAACGATAGATAAAATAATTTTCTTATCATATGAAAAAGCAAGAAAAAAGCAAGTAAAATAAAATATTTCGATTTATGCCTGGTGGATTGTTTAAACAAAAATTGCGTTCTCTGTTACTCTACTGTTTGAAGGCATTTATTAAATGAACCGAACACGCAGTGTGTTTTTAATCTCGTTAACAAAACAGTAGTCATCAGGCAGGAACAATAATGTTTATTGTAGTACTTCTGAATTGTTTAGTGAACCTGATATAAAAATTTAACTTAGTTGTCTACCGTCTCATAGGCTGTTATAGTATTAGTATAGTATTAGTTTAAATATGTTTAGTATTACATTAAACATATAATATTAGTGTTGTAAAACTGGTGTAGTTAGTATAAGAGAATGTTGTAATTGGGCAATGAACCTGTTATATTCTCAACAAAATAAATAAATAAATAGTAAGTAATAACTGGGAAGGCGAGACAAGAATCTTGAATTGAAGATGCGCGATAACAATATTAGCTTGAGAAGTGGCTTTGAAGCGGCATTCTCGCGCGGGTCATGTCTCATGTGATCGGTTTTAACTGAGATATCAGTTGCAGCAACTGTTTCTACTGACTCCTCTTGTGAGAGCCGCTGATTAATAATTTTCTTCGCCGAACAGCCATTTCTTTAGCATTGGCTTCACATTTGACGCGAGGCTGGGTGCACCGAGAACCAGACTTCCCAACCTCAGGAAAATCCGACAGATACTGGGAATCGAACCCCTGATGTCCATAGGCTAACCGCTGGGCCAAGGAGACGGTAGATGCCTAAGCATGAAATAAAAATGTGAAAAGGATTAGTCAAGTTACATACAAAAATTTCCAAAAAGCATTGTGAGTCGCCTTGTAATAAAATATTTCCATATTAAATGTTTTGTTTAACGACGGTTGTATACTGCTACAATACAAAAGCTAGTAACCGTCGCCGGTGTGTTGGAGTTTTGTCTTTCAGAATTCTCTTTTCATTTTCTTGTACATATACAGACTTTTGAATGTCGCTTTTACGCACACATGCCAAAGATCGACCTAAGCCGGAATAGAATTTAAACAGATATTTATAGAGACTTTAGTGATAGCAATTTGTTTTCTTTGAAAATGCTGTTAGCTAATATTACTTGGTTTTCTCTTTATAATGCCGCTGATCCAAACTTATAAAGCGTATTCGAGTTATCGCGTACATACACACGGACAGACAGACAGACGGATATGCATTTTTCCGTCCACCATACAGTCTCAGAAAGTAGCATTCTGACACTTAATAATAATAATAATAATAATAATAATAATAATAATAATAATAATAATAAATGGTTTTATTTTATCTGGCAAAGTTAAGGCCTTGAGGTGGCCTTCTCTTCCGCTCAACCAGATTCAGAAATCGTACTAATAATTCATTTAAATGATTCCAATACAATTACAATAATTCCTTTACAAAATTATTACAATAATATTTTTAAGTAAATACCGGTACAACAATAAATTAGATAAAACAAAATGAACAGTTATTTAATATGTGCAGCACTCATAGAAGTAAAGAAATAGCAATGATAATAGAAATTATAGTAACTAAATAATATTAATATTAATAATAATGATAATATAACAATAGTATACAAGTTGGTTAGAATTCAAATTTATTAATCACCCTACACATTAGTTTACATAAAGAGAGAACATTAAACAACTGACTATTTTTCAAACTAGTGTACATTAAAATAAAGAAAAATGAAATATCAGCCTGGAAAACAAATTCTATGCTAAATAGTTTCACCCAGTAACGGATTAATCACCCAGTAAATCTAACGGATTTGTTATCTCTGACTTAAAATCATTCCAGTTAAACTATCTGTAAGTCTCGTATCAGGAGATGGTAATATAGGCCCTTACACTCTGACGGTTACTGATTTCATCAGTCTGTGAATTCCAGCAGCGAACTACAGAGACCCTAAATGACAGCATACAGAGATGTTCTATGGTGTGATATGGATAATTGCACATTTTCTTGGACAGTCACCTTAAAATTAACATATGGTACCTCAACTGCTGAAAAGAAAGAAAGAAAAAAAAACATGGAAAGTGGAAACCCATATGTTTGAATTTGTGAATTGGAAAAGAAAGCAGTCAGCAAGAGCCGCCTCTGAAGGTGGGAGTGAAGAAAGCGAGGGTCTAGTGAAGGATACATACTTTTGAACAATGTTGCTGCCCATTACTCCGAATTCACTTTCACTGGTGGATGGTAAGGGTGAGATAGGCATGTTATTAACAGGTGCCATCAGTGACTGCGACTTCCTTCCTACCTTCCGAATACACCAACAGGCAATCAGGGTTACTTTATTAACCACCTTTCTGCTAATGGATAGGATAATCATTAAAATATTATCCCAGCCGAGTTAGCCGAGGACTTACATTACGGGGTTTTCGGGTTAAATACCACGGTCGAGAGATCTGTCTTTCGGGGTTTCACGTTTTCACCACTTGCATGGGCTAATACCTGGTTGAATTTAACTTACCCTCGGATTAAGAATACCATCGGAGCTTTAATGCACACCCTGCTGATGTCACTAGTGTTTATATTCTATTTTCTCCCCGCGTAGGAGCAGAGGCGGGTTGGGAACGACCCTAAGCACGTATGCCACATCTGCGGGCCCTTTGTGCCAACCTTGGGAATGGGATGATTGGCGTGCCCAAAGGCCCCCCCGAAGCAGATCCCACCGCGAGCCCCACGGAACTCCCCAACATCCAGCTAGAACCAGAAGCCATACCACGTGCACCACGCCCCCAGGGTCCCTCAGACATGCGCCACGCCCCCGGTCCCTCACGAAGAGGGGCCCGTAGGGTCGCGGCATACCAGAGAGCCCCCAGGTGTGCAGCACACCACCAACAACCACATGCCCACATGCTGGACGGGAGAGGCCCGCAGCGCGCAGCGAAAACCGGGAAAGGAAACGGGATGATAATGAGGGGGAGTTTGAAGGTGAAGTGGAGAGTGTTGGTGGAATGAGAGGGGGAAACGGGAGGATCCACGAGAAAAACTCCCATAGTCACAGCTGCCTCGGGATTTGAACCCGGGACCGCTTGCATGAGCCACCGTGACAGCCGTCACTAGTATATAATTGTTTGAATAAAAACACTTTCTTAACGCACTTTATTTTACCTTAGTAAACTTCTGGACGGCCGTTTCGCAGGTGGTGTTCCTGCATCATCAGCAGAGTGCCAGAGTTGGCACTCTGCTGATGATGCAGGAACACCACCTGCGAAACGGCCGTCCAGAAGTTTACTAAGGTAAAATAAAGTGCGTTAAGAAAGTGTTTTTATTCAAATATTTGTACACAACGCTAAAGTCGGACACAAGAATTAATATAATTGTTTCTGTTAGTAGAAATGGATACCACTGCGGCTGCATGTGGGAGAAAAGAATAGTTATTTATTAAATAAGTGGTAAAAACGAGATTTTATTTTGAGAAACAAAAACACATCATTTCTTTTCCATCTGAAAATTTAGGAAACGACTATTATATCAGGTTCTGAACTCCATGTTGACCGTAACTCATTGTTAGCGTTCTAGAACTGCGGTTTTGAAGGTCTAAGCTTGAATTCCCGCTGTGGTAATATATATGTACATACATACACCATATATATATATATATATATATATATAAAGTACAGATAGAGGATCTATTGTGTTCGACCCAGGAACTGGATGTCGCATTTCCAACATAGGGGCGAGTTTCTTGAACGTTAAACGTTTGTCCTCTGGGTAGATATCAAAATGACAGAACAAGTTTTTCAACAAACTCGGGTTAGATCTTTCCAAGGGTAAATCACTGGGTTAGTTTAGTGCCACTCTCAAGAATCGTTGGGTTTGGAAATATGTTGAGTTTGCTCCCCCCCAATAAGATTCCTGGCGACGTCCCTGTGCTCGTGGCTCGCTTGGGTTCAAACAATATGACATCCACACCCTGCCTTTATTGCTTCATAGCTGTCATATTCTCAAACGAACAAATAATAAATTCATTGGTAACAAGTTATATAAAACAATATGCTTAACGCCATTAGTATTTTATTACTCCGTAAGGAAGAAATTAGGTACCGGCATTCAAATTTAGCGCATCACTAAATGGAAACGCCACGCATTCTAGTGATAACAGTGTACAACAATGAATCTACTGTACTGAATCGTAGTCTGCTGCACTCTTACGGCTGATATCTGCTTTACTGCAAAGTGGTTTTCCGGTGGTTGAGTGCACGCACAGTGGCATTGTAGGACGGCAAACTGAGTTCAGCGGTCCAAGGCCTTTTGTGATCTCTATGGTAGTGTGACGTCATGAGTTATGTCTCGGAAGAAAATGGCTGCGATAGCTAGTGGCCCTGATTGGGGCGGAAAAGCAGGATTTCTTATAGGATTTGGCGTTTTATTAGGACAAGGCAATTCTGGTGAGTTGAGCAAATATTTCCGTAATTTATATTTCCAAGAATTTCCCAATATGGCTTTGAATCTGAGTAACGAAATGCATTGCTTTCATTGATTGCCTCCGGACACCAATGTTTACTAATGGCCACAAGAAAACAATATAAATACATTTCGTCAAATTTTTCATTTCATGAACTATTTTTATTCAAAGAATCTTATTAGCACCATTGTAACCTACGGAATTTGTAGGACATTGCCTACTCATGTAATTGTATGGACAGGTGCTCGTAAACATATTTGGTACGAGCACTGAATGAATCATTTTTCCTGCACAGATTTTCTCTCTTATTAAAATTTGTCAGATTAGGCCTACTTATAGAAAGTTCCTCAAGAGTAAGCCTACGGTAGGGTTGTTCGTGTACATGTATCCTATTTAGTTCTCCGTTAGTTTAATAAAAACATCTTTTGAAGAATAGAAATAAATGTACAGTATGCTATATACTTTGGAAAAAGATAGATTTATGCTGCGCACCAGCCAAGCTCCGCAGTTTTGTTAGGTTAGGAACGTTTATGTTAGTTTAGGAGCAATATACTGAATAGCACGAGGTTTATTATGTCTCACATTGAATTTCTTCTGTGACGAAACCCTAAACCCCACCCTCCCAGGCGGGCCCCATTAGAGAGGAGCATAGTGTGCAGCACAAAACTATTTTTTCCCATTAACTCAAAGTAGGGGTCTGGTAGATATCTCTGCTTTCTTCCACACGAGGTGTTCACACCTGGCATGCGAGCTCTGGCTTGGGCGCCAATGCTCCCATTGGCTGCCAATGACCTTGCATGTGATTGGTCCTACCTGCATGTTGCTACGAACATCCCCCAAAGTAGGTTACCTAGGATACAGTTTAGGCTATGTATTTCCATTTCCCTGTGGCCTGCTTCCCCTACCTTCCCCATACCTGCCTTCACTTCCCCTAGTCTTCAATCTTTCTCTAGCAAGCTGCTCAATGCTGGTAATGCAGCTTGCTGTTGTACTGCATGTTATTAATTGTAGGCCTACCATATCAAAATTACAATCGCCAGAGTCTCTGGGAAAAATTAGTTCTATGACACGCACTAGGCTTCTCCCACCAACTCTCTAATGGGACCTGCCTGGTTTCGTTGCTTCAATGTGAGACATAATAAACATCGTGCTATTCAGTATATTGCTCCTAAACTAACATAAACGTTCCTAACCTAACAAAACAGCGGAGCTTGGCTGGTGCGCGGCATAAATCTATCTTTTACTGAGACTCTTTCATGTTACTCGGGACGCGCAATGTGACTGTATAGGTTGATTTGGGAAGGAGAGGTTATATTGGTATGAATGGTATGCCAAACACAAGACGACTTAATTAATACAACGAAGACGACCCTTGCACCAAAATGGCTCTTTTCAGAGCCAACATAATATCTCACAATTATAAGTTTTCGTTGGTAAATATGCTATTTCTCATTTCATGTATTAATTGAATTGAATTGAATTAAAGCTCTCTAAACTTAAATAATGGTCTACTCATTAACATTTTTGAAGGGAAAATACTGGGAAAGAAATCAAGAGGACGTCCAAGAAATTCATTTATTAAAAACATGATAAAGGATATGGACGTGCTGTCATACGAAAATCTAAAGAGAACAGCGATGAAGAGGAAGACATGGCTACTACAACAAGGCATTGCCTTTAGATCCTGATGATGATGAAACTTAAATAACTTAGATGAATTTTCACTTCATTGCTCAGCAATCATTCATGCCATAGTGGTTAAGGCTTCTAGGTAAGCTAGTAGTCCCATGCCCACTAGATGGCATAGCTAATAGTACTTCAAATGGTGGCTTCCCCCACCCTAAACTCCTCCTTCCCAGGTGGATCCCCCCATTAGTGAGTTGGAATGGGGGCTAGGGTGCCACAAGCATCTATTTTTCCCCCAAACCTTATAGTTCTAGCAAAGTTGAGGGTCTTCTTTTGCACTGCATTGGAATTCACCAGCTGTTGCAGCACAGGTTATGCAGTCTGATTGTATCGTACAATGCTGCCTATAGCTTTACACGTGGGATGAACAAGCAGTTTAGTTTAGTGAAAGGTAGCTCTAGCGGCAACAGCGCGACCACTGTCAAAATCATCAGACTGTCCACATTTTTTCATGATGAGATCGATTCTGCGCCAGTGGCGGCTATTCAGGGGAAGTAGGTGAAGTAGCACTTCACCAGTATTTTCTCTTTACAATACGTATTTTTAAAGTTTATTTTCCATATCACGAATTGGTTTTTACTATAAATGTATCTGTATTTTTGAATTGCCTGCCACGCCACCATCTGGTAGCAAAGCTAGGAGACACTGAGATCCTGAGAGGGCAGCGTGCTTCAAGTCGGCCGTGTGAAGGTGAACTGGAAACCACGTCCTCCGTTGCATGGGTAGTCTGTTCAAATAAAAAATGAGGATGGCAAGCATCAGTTTTCTCACTTATCCCACGTCTGCTAGGTGACGAGAACAGACTACCCATGAAGCAGTCCCCCTTGTTCAGGCATTTTCTTCGCCGCGCCAGCACCACACTGTCAGCTCAGAGAAAGAGGTGGGCACGTTAGATCTTCCACCGTCTGACGGTCTAACGCCGCCAAATTAGAATGTGTTAAATTCAGAAAAACCCGGATTCCACAACCCCGATTAAGTATTCTGTCGCACTGGGAACACTAAGCGACTTCCTCTACCTCGATCATTAAAAATACTATTTTCTCGTCTCTTATTCCATTTCCGGGGAACTCTCACGCGATTTGCCCTGCCCCAATTATTATTATTATTATTATTATTATTATTATTATCATCATTATTACTATTATTATTATTGTTATTATTATTATTTTTGTGCTATTTTCTCTCGTCACACAATGTTCGACGAGACGAGAGAAATTAGCAAAAAATAATCGCATGAGAGTTCCCAGAGATGGATTAAGAAATGAGCAGTTTAGATAGGCCTACTAATAATTTTTAAAAATATTTTAAGTTTGCTGTATGAAATGATATTTGCAGCACACCCTCGTTTTGAGCCACGAGCCACTATTGGGTGAATTCCGTTATTAACATAAGCAAGTGGAATTTTTTTCTCTTCACCTAATTTTCCGGCCACGAGCCGCCACTGTTCTGCGCACCGTTCCCCCCTGTTAAGACCATTGGCTGTAATCAGTACAAACTACGTTATTTTTAGATTATAGACGTGCTCATTTCACAATTTTTATTTCATTTCACAAATCTTAAAGAAAAACTGTGTTTTTATATAAACTTATAAATTCTATATGTTCTAAAGAAAATTACAACCTCAAGTAAGGCTGCTTTTTGTGTTTCTAAAACAAGAAAATACAGCATACAGACTGCCAGAGAATCCCCATAGTACAGTGAGTCCCACGCAAGAGTTGGCCAATGACGCGGGTTTCTGTGTCGCGGCGGGCACAGCTCCAACTCCCCAGCAATCGGGTGAAATATCTACGCTAATAAAGCCACGATCAGTGTAATGATTCAGGTTCTCACATTTACCGTTAAAATTACAATGAAATTAACCACGTACCTCATCACAAGAGATGTTGGACATGTTCTCCTCTCGAATACGCACAACACTGAGCACCTTTTTAGGGAATTTTCTTTCACGCACATAAGTTCAGCTTCCGAGACAGAGTTAATTTCTCTTGTGATACTGTCTTTAAGTTTTTCTAACAATAGCCTATGTGACTATTATTTATGGGGGAACTTGAAAAATAAAGTGTATAGGTCAAATCCCCACACATTAGAACTTTAGAAGAGAAATTAACTCTATCTCGGAAGCTGAACTTACGCGCATGAAAGAAAATTTCCTTAAAAGGTGCCAGTATTGTGTGGATGCAAGAGGAAAACATTTCCAACATCTCTTTTGATGAGGTACATGGTTATTTTCATTGTAATGTTAACTGTAAATGTGAGAACCTGAATCATTGCACCGATCGCGGATTTATTAGCGTAGATATTTCACCTGATCGCCCGGGAGTTGGAGCCGTGCCCGCTGCGACGCAAAAACCCACGTCATTGGTCAACTCTTGCGTGGGACTCACTGTACATATTCTGCTTATGTTAGAAGAGGTTAGTTGGAATATAAGTTAGAAAAATGTGTATGATTCAAAACACTGGGAAAATGAAAATGTAAATGTTCCCAAATTTTCTGACTTATAAATGGCAGTCTGTGAAAAGAAAATGGCTGTTGGAAGGCAAGAATTATGACTAGCAGTGAGTTGTGCATGGGTCAGATGATCCAGAAACAAAGCTGGGATAGTAAACTTGATGGCGATCAGCACTAATATCACTGTTCCTACCTAACTTCCACCAACCTAGCTCTACATGTCAATAACACTAATATCAGTGTTCCTAACCTAACTGCGACAAACCTAGCTTTACTTGTCACTAAGACTAATATCATTTAGTTAACCTAACTGCCACTTATCTAGAATTGGAAGTTAGTATGTAGTGCAGGGTGACAGTGTTCGGAGTGCGTAATGAAGGAAACTAAACCCGTTATTAGGCTAATTAACATGTCTTCTGGGTGACACCAGTTGTTTAAATCTAAAGCCTGTTGCTGGATGTTGTATGTATAATAAATAACATGCCAAAGTAGGCCTACTTATCATGTTTGGCTCAATCTTAAATATCTATTAACACTGGGGAGGCATTCAACAAGTGAATCAACCAATAGGGCATTCTCATATGCAAATGCTGCATTAACCGTCCTATCATAATTCCCCAATTAACTTTTCCACCATACATTAACATTATTTTATTCATTTATTGCTGATTATATCCTGAACCAAAAGTCAGGGTATTGATAATTTCTTGGCTAGACTAGCAACCATTTTCAAACACAATTAGGACAGAAGACTCGTTCCAGCAATAGAAGCTACAAAGTACCGCAGGTATTTACGTTGTATGTGACATGGTAGCAGCGGGACAAACCAACATGTCTAAACGTCACACCTTTGTAATGCTGAAACAGAGTGACCAACATAGAAAAATGTGTATGATTAACATGGTCCATGTGCACATTGCCTCTAATCTAGGGTTATCATTAGCTAAACTAATATCGGTATTATTAACGTTACTGCCATTAATCTAGTGGTCTGCTTTGACAAACTGCACGCAGTCTGCTCAGTGTTCAATCTGCCCCGCATTGAACCCAGGCCATCCATTATTTAACTGTTTGTATGTCCATTCAGTCACATGGACTCTTGGTTGTCCATTTAAGTTTACAGACTTGAATCAAAATATTTACATTTTGAAAATATTTTGCATGTTCCTTTTACTCCTTGTGTCATGATTTTTGCATGGAAGATCCTTTGTATTGAAACTTTGCTGATATTGTAACACCGACTGGTACTGGATGGGTTCATTAAATTGGAAGGAACCGATTTCCACACAATCATTGTCTGTTGTCTTGCATCATTAACAAAACTTTCCAAGTAATAGATTAGATAATTCATAGATACAATGGTTTTTGTTTTACATTGATAAATACATTGATATTTATTCAGACTAAACAAATGTAGAAACAGATATACTAAGTTAATTCCTTGGTTAAATCTTATGAGTTTTGAAATTCAGTGGTGATCTAAATGGAAATTCTGTAGGAGTACCATAGATAGCAGCTCCATTTAAAAAGTAAGTTCTATAGTCAACTTTTTTTTTCATCGCCAGCATTTCCAGACACATTTTTTAAACTAGTAGTAGTTAGTATGGTAGATCTTTAGATACCTTCGAATATGCACAGCAGTTTAGGGTGCCAGCCTCACATTGTTCTGGGTAGCCTGTTGCCCAGTAGCTCTCCATTCACAAGTCAGATCTAGATTCTGTGAGCCTAATAATCTGTGACCATTCCATCTTACCAAGGATGTACATCTTTGATTCTTTGATAGTTTCAAAGTGGCTATTTATTGGCAAATTTTCACTTTCTCATACATCTCATTGGAGACAAGACACATAGAAGTATGTATTTTTATATCTTAGTAGTAAGATTTTATAAGAACACGCAATTAAAAACTAATTATAATTGTTTTATCATAGGTAACATATCCAGAGGTCTAGCATTTATCTTGTAACTATATTTCCCCTGTCATATTAAATAGTCATATCTTGTCCTCAACATGTTTATAATAATTTGGAAATCCAAATACGAGTGATCTGCATTGTGCTATATCAAACATAAAACCTAACATCTCAGAGCTGGTGAAAGCAAAATAGTGCACTCATCTGACTAGTATCCAGTTTTTAACTCTACTTTGGACATTTGTGTTTCTATATTTAACTTTGTTTATGAACTGTACTGAGGCTCAAATAAGGTTCACAATAATTAGATAGGCTATGCATTTTCGTGTTTTATATATGTGTGTGTGAGACAGCACAAGCATCACAGCATAAATAAGAATAATAAATTTATTAAAAGAGGTGTGCAATATTAATTTTATTTTTACAAGTATTATTGGGATCTCAAGTACAAAAGTACTGACAGTCACGTTTTTAGGCCTTCTTCTTCCCATCACTATCAGAGGGAGCATGAGGATTTCATTACCGGTATATTCGAAAGGGGGCGTCAGCTGAAAATGGTTGGGAACCACTGATATAGAGAAACACTCTGATTGTGCAAGGAAAAGGAGAATAGCTTTCTATGGACATGTAGCGAGACTACCTCCCACAAGGTTGGCCAATCGTATATTCACTTTTTGCCAAAATAAGAAGGTTTGTATCGCGTGGTTGACAGAAACTGAGGACATTAAAGAACTGTAAATATTAGATATGCATGACAGATAAGCTGTGAGGCATACCTTGAAAGAAGTTAATGGATTTCAGGGGAAACCTCGGGGGAAAGGTACCTTCTGGACAGATGAAAAAAAGGAGGTACACCGACAGAAAATGTGACAGTATTGGGTGAAAATCAAGACCAAACAGTTGAACAAACATGGTCTTAAGCAGGCCCATTCAAAACAAGAAGAAGAAAACAGATCGCTATTTGTGTCATTGGAAGCACAATTGCCTATGGCACGAAAATCAGTATATTAAAACTCATGTAAAATGTTTATCACAACACTATTGATTTAGTAGTTAAAACATGGTTTAGTGGAAAGTTTGGACCAAGCATTTTAGGCTATATCTTATTATGAAAATCAGTATATTATTTAGCTAGCTAAAATTTAGCTGGATTTATAAAGCTGGTATGATTATTTTAAAAATAATTTTTTTTAGTGCATAGTGCATCTTCCTGCTACTTTTAAAAAAATCAAACTCGAAGGGGATGAGAAGGAATTTACAAATTTGTATTGGTAAATTTTTTTTGGTCGTATTATCCCGAAAGTTAGCGTAAAATACTCTACAACACAAATAATTAAACACATATTTCAGCTTTTCCAAGTGGAATCATCTGTGTGGGTTATTGAAATAAATTTAACAATAGGAGGAATTTTGATGGAACTTAGTATATACTGTATCTGTTTCTCATCGGCCAGTTAAAAATAACTTACTGGGCCGAATAATCCTTAACCCAGGGCCAGGTTTTTTGCTGTTTATTTTTCAACAGTTTCGTGGTAAACTTATAAATTGTCGTGTTTTTAGTTTAAAATATGGTAGAAATTTCGTTTAAAAAAATCATGTTAATTTCTATTGTCATACACTCCTTATACTACCTGTATTCTTTTCAGATAGCATTTATTTAATTTATGTACTCTTCATTAACTTGATTATTGCAGCTAATACTTTAGGAACTTCAAAACGAAAGTATTTCTAACGGAATGTTATAAAAGCTCAGGAAAACCTAGTCAGCTGTCATGGTTGGCCCTGCCAGGGCCATATTTCTAAATAAGCTAAGTAGGCTGCAGCCTAGAGCGGCAAATTTTCAGGGGCGGTAGTTTGGCAATTTATTCAAAAGTTAAAATGAAGTATTTCAGACGTTAATAATATTTTCCGTACAAATTTAAGAAGACACGTTACTTAAAAATATGTTTTAGACCTTCTACATAGCCTACTTTCTAAAACTATAACATAATTCAAATTCACAGCATGTAATCTTGTATTATATTTGACCGTGTAGGACAACTTAATTCAAATTGAACACGGTTCTTCAATTACGCAAAAAGATAGTCTTTAGCATTAAAATATAAAAATATGTTTAAAATAGTGATCACTGATCTCCAAGAACAAATTAACTAATTAATTTCGAAACCCATTTCATTTTTTGACGGATCTTATACCCTTAGCAACCAGGGAAGGCGGTTGAGGCCAGGTAGGTTCCTTCGACCCGCTAGCACCCTCACATTTACAAGCAGAGGGAATTAGGACCAACCGTAATTTCCTCCCCATGAGTCACCTAGTCTACTTCAATCAATCAATCTTATATTTTTTTAATATGTCATTTTATCTTAAAATGTTAGTTATATATCAATTCTACACATAATTACAAGAAAAATGACACCAAACAATGTATAATTGACGTTAATAGGAACATTTATAACAAATACATAAATAAAAGTTACGAGAAAACTGCTTTCAAGTTCTATGTTTCTATTAAAGTAAATTATACATTGTTTGGTGTCATTTTTCTTGTAATTATATGTAGAATTGATATATAACAAACATTTTAAGATAAAATGACATATTAAAAAAATGTAAGATTGACTGATTGAAGTAGACTAGGTGACTCATGGGGAGGAAATTACGGTTGGTCATAATTCCCTCTGCTTGTAAATGTGAGGCTGCTAGCGGGTAAAGGAACCTACCTGGCCTCAACCGCCTTCCCTGGTTGCTAAGGGTATAAAAGAAATAAGTAAAAAAAAGAAAACAAGTAGATAACTAATTTGATTGTATAATTTCTTATGTAAACCATTAAAATTGTAATTTTATCTAAACTAAATGAGCTTTATGTTTAAAAAGATGAAAACACCAATGATCTCTATCCTTTTGTTGTATAAAACGAATGTATTAAGCAAATATGAACTATAGAGGGGGCGGCAAATGGACTTTAACCTATAGGCGGCATATTCTTAAATCCGGCCCTGGGCCCTGCACGTCATAAAACAGAATTACCTAATACTCGGTCTATACTTTCGGGTTAATGCATCTTTCCAAATGAATTCTCATTCCTTTACAGCCCACATCTTCAAAACTAATATATATTTTTAAACGTGGCATTTTTTTTTCGTTTTTTATAGTAAAAACGATTTCGCAGAAACTGTCAGTTCTCGCGAAAATTCGCCGTAAATCATGTACATTTCTGTTAAATCGTGCATGTACTTCTTGTTGCATCTCTCCATTATATTTCGTGTTTATCATTAGTAATAATAATGATGAAGATAACAATAATAATAATAATAATAATAATAATAGTAAAAGGTCCTGCGCCACCCCCTTCTGGATATGATAGGAAGTGAGTCGTGGAAATACATTAAACGCATGGAGCAATTTTGATGAAACTTGGTACACACGTTTCTCAATGGTTGACCAAAAATATTGGTTAAATAATCCCTAACATAAAGAGTAATTGAACACTTATTTCTATGTAGGTTATATCAACGCATCAGGAATTTGCTTGCAACTCTTGAACGTAGCCCAGGGTGTTTATAAGCGAAAAGTGGTTATAAGGGGTTAACAATTTATATGGAGAAACATTCTTAAGCTGTCTCATTTACATTAGTCTGTAATTACAAAATTAGTAAAAACTAAAAATTGGAGTACCAATTTCAAATTACGAAATCCACGCGAGCGAAGGGACATCTACCTTAAGCAGATGGCAGGATTTGGGGGCATGTGGTCAGCATGCGACACCCACGGCCGTTAATGGTGGTTTCCATAACCGGAGCCGCTACTTCTGTATCAAGTAGCTCCTCAGTTTGTATCCCGAGGCTGAGTGTGCCCCGTTCCAAACCTCCCTACCTCAGAAAGATCCAAGTAGGGATTGAACCCGGGCTTGCGGAGCCGCAGCCAGCGACGTTAACCACGAGATCACGCGGACGGAATAATATAATATACCTATATATATTTATATGCCATCATCTTCATGAAGGAATGGATGGAATCTTTAAATCCAATTAAATCCTAAATTAACGACATGACCTAATATTGATCTCTCTTACAAGGGGGAAAAACTGGTTATTTGTGGCTTTGGTATCGGGAATTCAGGAATCTTTTAATCCTGTCAGTCTCGAATGCTTGCCTTCATTCTTTATCTCGTCTTTACGAGGGTTTGTTATGGCGTAAATAAATGGCTACTGACTTGTTTTAATGCTTCACCGCCTCGAGATCCAAATCATTATAAACTGGCTGGGGTTGCCTTGTATGGTCACATTGAGAAATAAATTTCTCTGGCGGGCGGTGGGCCGAGCTGTCAAGACCCTGGCCTTGGAATCTGATTGTTGGGAGGATATAAGGTAACTCCTAGCTTGACGCGAGCTTTTTCATCTGGTGAATGGATTACGAGTCACAGCCGCCGTTGTCCGAAGAGAAGCGAAGAAACCCATGTTACACGAGGTTTGTCTTCACACTACCAGTCACGATCGCAGCGTTTTGTTGCATTCTTTGGCAAGGAGCTACTTTCCGACTCACCCTGCTCCCCTTTCCATCGGCCGCTTCCCCTCACCGCCTACCGCGCATCTTCTCGCGCGCAGCTATGGCTCATGCCGGCCGCTACCGCAGCTTGCTCTAATAATTGCAATTACCATTATAAAAAACAAAATAAAATTTCACGAATTATAGAAAATGTCGAACAATTAAAAAAATACCCTTGTACCAAACATCACATTTCACGATCTTCAAACACCGATTTGATAATATAAAAAATCGAAATTTACATAATATTTCCCAATTTTTAAAAACGCCGTGTTATGATATAAAACATGGCTCAATCGATGCAGAAAAATTCCCTTGCACCAACAGTACTCTTTTCGTAACAAACAAAACATTTCAAAATTTGAAAAAGCGATTCTTGCGTTAACACTCGCGAATGCATGAAGTCACTCTTAGTAACTATATATGAAATCTTTCTTTCTTCACTGCTCAACTGTCATTCGTGGCATAGTGGGTTAAGACTCCTAGCTATAACGCTAGGGGTTCCGATAGATAGGTAGGGTGACGAGGAGGTGAGAGGAAGAAAGGAAAGAGACGGGAAAGGAAGAGAAGAAGAGAAGAAAGGAAAAATAAATTATTTTTCTCCCCACCCAAAACCCCTCCTTTCCACGCGGTTGTGGTGGGGGACTCGGGTGAGTCGCAATATATATTTTTCCCGTGTGCGTGGAACACCAAGCGACAGAAGTAAAAATTGTTTTTATTTTTTTTTTCAATTTTGGATTGTTGGACTTTTTTACTTTTAGATTTTTTATCTTTTATTTTTTTAACTTTGGATTTTTTAATTTTTACATCTTTGAATTGTTTATTTTTTGTATTTTTTAATTTTAGATTTTGAATTTTGGATTTTTTAATTTTTGGATTTTTTAAATTTTGGATAAGCCTAATCATTGAGTTGACTGTTTTCTGTGCAGTCCGTTCCGTCACACCTCACTAATTTCGTGACGATTTTGAGCGTTACACAAAGCTCTCGATTTACCCCTACCGCGGCTAAAGAAGTTTCACTTCAAAAATTGGAGCTAAGTAGAAGTTTTTTGGTAATACATATTGTTCAAATATACTTTGCAATAGCCTTACCATTATATGCGCTGTAGAATCTTTTTTTTTTTTTAAGATATTAAGCTTGAACTAAATATATAATATTTCATCGTCATTGTTTCTTTACGAAAACCGGCACTGTATTATTATTTACTTATTAATTATTCAATGACGAGATGCACTGCCATTTAGGACTGTGGTCGTCGCCGATCTGCCAGTATTTTGTCCCGCAGGATTTCTTTTACATGCCTGTAAATCTTCAGAGCCTTGACCCATCAATTTAAACACATACCAATGCATTCGACCTGGGCCAGGATTGAACCCGCTACCTGCACCTGCAGCACTTTCCCGGCTGCGACACTCCGCAACATTATCTGCTCATGATCACAAAAGTATATAATACTGGAATATAAACCGCAAACGCCGCATTTTGTATGCAGGTTTTCCGTAACCAATTGTGTAAGTGAAAGGACTGAGGTAGCGTTCATATGTGATATCTTGACATTCTTCTGATATGTTGACACCATCTGCTGCGTGGACGCAACACGGAGCATCCGATTCTGATTTCAAAGCGACCAGGAGATGAAATTAATGTGATTGCTAGTTTAATGACACTAAGCGGGGCGCCGCGATGGCCAAGCCGCTGGCGCCTTCCTGTCGTCTTTTTTTCTTCTTCTTTCATTACTCTTATCGTACGTTGAAAGGACATGTCAAAATCTTACTAAATTTAAGAGCCAAGAACCTGTCAGATATAAGAATCAACCTTTGTTGCATTCGCGTTTGCCAAAATTGAAATCGTATCTTAATTCTATTATTTCTAACGCCTGCGTTAATGATTAGGTAGGGGTTTCTTTATCCTGTTGTAATGCCGTGTCCGTCATAGTTCGTGATGTTTTCATTAAAGTATGTGATTCCTATACAGGCCATGGAGGCCCAGAGGGTTCCAGGAGTTTGAGGCTCCCAGATTTTGGACATTCGGCACATGAAGGTGGTAAGGTTGTAACGCACCGGCCGCCTTTACCCCCAAGATTGCTCCTGGTACTCATTTCTGTTGGAGGCTGAGTCGACCCCAGGGCCATAGTACCACCAGAAGGATTAGGCCAATTGAAAAATCTCAACGACCTCATCGGGAATCGAACCCGCGACCTTCCGGTTTGTAGCGCAGCGCCTCAACCACTACGCTACGGCGTACCCCTCATTAAAGTGTATGTTGTATTATCTTCTGACTCTAACATGGTTTTGGATGGTCTTGCGCGTACTAATTTTACAAAGATTTGATTAATTCCGATCCAACACTGCGTCTTCGGAAAGGTACAACTGATCTTTTGGCCGCTGCATCGCTCCGTCTTCCGGCATCGTTGTTAGTTTGTAGGAATGGGATACATGTGATCAGTACCCACTTCTGCATTACTAGCTTGTTTAAACGGTTCGTTAATTTTCCTCAGAATCCCGAATTGTGGGCACCGAGTTTGGCCTTCCTTGTCTCATCAAGTCCGAAGATCGAACACGGGCCTCTCAATTTGAAGTGATCTTCAACAACTACCGGGTTATTACAAATGATGTAGACAAGTTTGAAGTCCTATGAAACAAAAACTATGTGAGATATTAACATAAATTTTGCGGTGTTATGTTGGAAAACTCTGAAAGTTTGCATTGGTAGTGTTATACAGTAGTTGGTGATTGTTGCTCCTGAAGCTGAATAGCAGGATAGCGAATCTTGCAGAAATAGTAGCCTACATTATGCAGCAAGCAGATGCGAGTATGTTTATGAAACGAGCAACGCGTAATTTTAATACGAGTATCTTAATTTTATGAACTACAATTGTTTTTCTTGAAATGACCTCTTAGTCAACAGCTTGCACTGCCATTACTTTTTCTTTACGCAAAATACTGTAAACATACTAACTCTTTGTGCAAATGCAACTCTTATCTTTTAAACTCATATTCTACATGTCCAGAGGAATTGATGATTCTTCTTCTTTTCTGACATCTGGCGTTTCAGTTTTTCCTAAATGTAAATCACGCTAAAACTTTATTAGACTTACGGTTAATGTGTGTATAGACACACACACACACTAATCGATCTGTTATAGAAATCCTACGGTTTCTTGCTGTGTTTTAAACTAAGAACTGTTTTCATGATTGCCTCCGAAAGGGTGCTTTTCCCCTCCCTCTTCTTTCAGTAGTTTGAGCTCTAACAAGTATTTTTGTAAAGTTTATTAAATGTCATTCTGATGGTTTATGTGTTCATTTAACATGCTTTTAGAATAATTGCTGCGTTTACGTCTTCACTGATGCCTACCTGCAACATACGACTTGCCATTCAATTTTCATGTCTGGATTATAGTCATTAAGACATCTGTAAAACCACATGACTATAGTGGCGTTTTTATCCGCCGCTATCCAACGTAAATTACACTTCCAGTTGAGCAGGGACAGTTTCCACCACCATGTAATATACGGTACCGTAGCTGTATTGGCCATGTGCAGAACGATCCTTCTTTTTATTACGACAAAATAAAATGTTTTAACCTGTTCCAGAAGTCCCTATAAAGGCTTGCCAGAATGTACAAAGAACAAATCCTCTTGCCGTGTACTAAATTTATGTAAATAAACTCCTCTTAATTCACAGTAACAAGAATAATAGGTCATCCTGTTTTCTAGTGCCATATATTTGGATGTATCTAAACAAAGTGATTTCACCTAAAAGTGAGGCCATCCTGTCACCTTTGGAGGAACTTAGGAGGGATTGGTTTGAAATTAATATAGGGCCTACTTCTTTTACGTAGACAGTCATTTTGGGATATTCTTTCTTTAATATCCCTGGAGCACGGAACCGAAAGTTCTGAGGGTCGAGAACCTTGGAACGTTGGGTCTAATTACAAACACTCGACCACTGTACGCTCTAAAATCACTAATAAATTAGCTTAATCTTTTGAGACATATTGTCAATGCGTTCGAGGTAGACTCAAACTGAAGCACGTAATGATAGATTATGTGACATCATAGTCCTAAATAGGTAGGCTACAGAACTCAAGTTCTGGATGACGAAATCAGCGAGCGAAGTATCTGAAGAAAAAATAGGGTCAAAGCAGGAAGTAGACGATGTCTAGAAAAATGGGAATTAAGACTAATCGATAGTGAGACGCATCCTAGGAAAATACTAAGACTCCTGGGGGAAACCCGAGCACAAAATGTGCAATTGCACAAAGTGTCCTGGTTGCTGCGGGTGAACCCTCGTAGTAGCCGATCCGAGTGAGGTTTTCTCGGGGTTTCCCTCACCCTGTCATATGAATGCCGGATTGGAGACACGATCCCCGCGAGACAAATGACTGATCGTAAAGAAAATGTACAGTCCTATTGGTACTGAAGAAAACAGCCAGCTCAAAACACACTTCCCCACTGATTGGATTTAGGACATACAAGAACGGAAAATGGAGCAGAAGAACAAACGTGCCGAAAAGTTGTTGGGGCCGGAGTGTGGCCTATTGTCGAGGGTTCCGGCGGTGGTGGAGGATCCAAAAAATCGGCTTCGGTGGAACAGATGCTAAAGCAATAGTTTCCTCCAAATTCGCGTGTTCAAATTAGAACAATTGTTTTTATATGTATGTAAATGCAACAATTCCATTCTATTGAATTTTACAAGAAAGAATTCCTGTGATGAAATTCTGGCACTCCGGCGACGTTCACAGACCTAAAGTTGCAGTACTCCCCTCGTTAAATAACCGTATCAAACATTTATTATTATTATTATTATTATTATTATTATTATTATTATTATTATTATTTCACGAGGCTAGAAACTTTCCTACATATTACCATATTTCAAATCCTAGAAACCGTGCTTGCATAATAGGCCTACACTAGTGCCAAAATGTGCTGCCTATTCAAAAAAGTGTAAACCTGAGTGATATTTTTTCTGCAATAACCATTAAACTATTAAACTGTTAATTGTAATAGCTATGAAGTTTATGTTTACTTTGTTAAAATATATTAGATCAGCTTTTGTAGCAATATGGTGCAGCATTATTTCAAGGACAATGCAATTATGATTTTCCATATTAATTCAATGTTTCACCGGCATATTTAATACCGAAATGTGTATGCTGTCATACTAGAATGCAGAGGAAGAATCACAAGGAAAGTATATTACCAATTATCACCAACGAAAACGGGATGTTTTAATTGGGTCTCAATGGGCCTAGGTTTTTTTATTTCCTTCTATGGGGGTGTGGGGGAGGAAATTAGTGAATAACTGTCGGCATGGAGGTATCGCAGATGACGGGAAGTTCGTTTTGGCGGTGGAATGTGTATTTCTTGACAGCTGTCTGTTAAATATACGTCATTTTGCTGATAATAAAATAACCTTGTCTCGTAAATTGCATTTAACCGGTCATACACAAGCCCATCACTCAAGTAGTCTCTTTCATAACGTGCCTCCATAATTAACTAGAAAATACCCTGTTTCCATATAGTGTGCTGTAATAACTGATGTGTAGCTTAACTTATTTTTTCACTTCAGATAACAGGGTAAGTAACGATAACACATTTCTTTTAAAAAAATGGTTAAGTCAGGGACGTGTATGTATGCATGGGACCCCGGAAAGGGACGAGTTGCAGGTTGGGAGCGACCCTAAGCACGTAGGTCACAAGTCCGGTCTCATTGCGCCAACCCCTGGTATGGGATGATTGTCATGCCTAAAGGCCCCTCCCCTACATCCAGAAGGAACCTGAAACCTAACCACGTGCGCCAGGCCCCCAAGGTTAGCGCAGTTCGTGCACCACACCCCCGGTCCCTCAGAGAGAACTCATAGGTCGCGGCACACCAGAAACCCCCAGGTGCACAGCACACCACCAGCAACCCACATGACCACAAGCCACGGGGCGGGACGACAGGCCCACGGGAGAGATCTGCAGCGGGAGATGGTCTGAAAGCCGGGAGAGGAAACAGGATGAAAATAATAGGCTTGTAGGCCTAGATATCTCAAAATCCATTACTGCTTGTGCAGTCCGTTTTTTGATACGATTTACAGTTTAGCTACTATAAGCCTCCAAAAAGGTGCGTCCGCCATTTTGAATGTTTTTCGGGAGTAAAAAATAAATCTGATCGTTTTGGAATATTTTCTTCAGTTACAAGCTGTAAACTATAAGTTATTTTCGAGTTTACAAAATACAGAACCCCAGCGACGCCGGGCCTTTTAAGCTAGTATAATATAGGCTGAAAAAGTAAAATAATCTCTAGTGAAAAGTGGACAAGAAAAGTTCGGCCATCCGTTAATTTTCCATACGCACTGCTATTTGAAATTGCTAGCCGATCACCACTTCGTTGTGGTATTACGATGCGGGTATTTAAACCTGCATAGTTTTTTTTAAATAAATAAGAAAATAGATAGCCATATGTTCAGTTTTGGTTGTTTTTATTTATTTATTTATTTTCACGGTCCCCCCTTCTGAACGATCCATTTGGATGATATTGCGAATGATTTTATTACGAACTGGTTGCGGAAGAAGTAAGAAGAGCCTGCAAGGCCGTGCAGTGTTAGATACGTCTACGTAATTATCTCGCTAGGTCAGTTCGTGGCAATTAAGCGACCCGCTGTATCGAGACTCGCTTCATTGATACTCGGCAACTTAATTGACTTGCCGCTTCTTAAGTCACATTTTTTTTTTTTTTAACAATTCCAACCGAATCATAATAATTCTTATTTGTCCTCCAGAGAAAAACTGTCCTAACTGACAATGTTTCCGGGCTTCTATGTTTTGGTTTAGTTTTAAAAATATACCTAGGTCCGCAAATGCAGTAAATATTTATACCGTGCAGTATGAGAGGGGACATTTTTCTTCAGTGTATGTTCCCTTGAAGTCATTGTGGTTTGCAGGGTGAATGGCTTGAAATTCGGCCATGTCCGCTCCTGTCAAGAATTGATATAATACCGCTTTGCGCTTGTATTTATGCGTAGAGTTTGATTTTGTTGTTGATTATTTTATCTTGATTTCGATGAATATTTCGTGGAAATTTTTTTTATTTAAATTTTCGTTGTATAAAGCTACATTCTTAACTATTCTTAGCATCATTATTATATTCAATATACCAAGGTTCAGACAAGATCTATGCTTCCAGGTCTTAAGACATTCGGACTTGAAGGTGGTAAAATTGTCATCCTTAAGCACATGCTCTTTGTACTCATTCTGTTACGAGGCTGAGTCGACCCCAGAGCCATGGTGTCACCAGGAGGATTATGCAAATTGAAAAATTCCAACGTCCTCGTCGGGGATTGAACTCTCGACCTTCCGGTTTATAGCGCAGAGCCTCTCCAACCAGGCCAATGAGTACCCTAATAAGAAAAGTATTATTTTTAAGTGATATTAATTTTAAGACATTGTTTGTTGCACTTGTTTTCTTGTTCTGTTAAACATTGCCTACTCTCAAATTATTGAATGCTCTTTTATTTTGTATGAATGGATTACGATCGTAACTTAAGTACTCTATGCTCACGCTAGCTTTTTTGGTGTGTCATGAAACCTACGTCGATTACTTAAAATAAAGAATAGAATAAAATAGATAGCCATATTTTCAGTTTTGGTTAATTTGTTTTATTATTCGCATGGTCCCCCCTCCCTCGCATAGAGCAGGTACTCTTTGCTCACGCTAGCTTTTTGGTATACCGGTACCATGAGATATTCTGGTAAAGTCTGCTGTCTTTCATGATGAAATAACGTCCAACTCTTCGTGAGACTATCAAGAGACAATCATTTCACTTGCATTTTTTATTGTTTCTTTTTGTACAGTAATCCCATTTTTAAAATTATACAAAATAAATCTGTTATATAATAATTAAATTATCGTTGTATATTTCCTTCCAGATGCTTAGTTTAGATAGGGCACAAACTTTCCTGTCTTAACAAACTTAACAAAAGTAGAACTAATGTATTGGAAATGGTAAAAAACTATATTTACCCTTACCGTAAATAGGATTATAACCCGGTGTATTTTGCCCTTGAAGAGAGCCAAACAACGCCTGCTAGTCGTGTTTAGACTTTTTGCAATACATATAAGTTGAAGATGTTGCCGAAGTTCAATGACGCGTGTCATTGTTCTTCTCTCACCTTTTAGTCTCACCTGAGGGTGTATGGATGTTGATCCAAATAAAAACAACTCTTCCACATTCTGCAGTTTTCCAGTCTTATTCCTAATTTGCAGTCATCTTATTATATTTCGTTAGGAAGTTAGTTTTGTACGAACTTGACGAAAACGCTGTAATTCAAAATAGAAAATACGTGTGATACGTGCATCTGAAATGTGTGTACACTTTATTTCAGGCAGCCTACAGTTGTAAGAAGAATGTCGTATAGAAGAATAATCAATACAAAGTTTAAAGTTATAGTTATATTATTTGACGTAGACCTACATCTTCAAATTATAAATATTCAAAAGCTGTTTTTTCCCCTAATTTACAGCAAGAACTCGTCTCGGTTTCGTTATATGTATAATATTTCTATGTAATAACTCTACTCACAGTGATCTGATTTTGCAATCATTGCTAATGAGAAGGGCGAATTGAAGTAATATGACACGAACTGTGATAGTAGATGAAAACTACGCATAACGCTGATAATTATGGTCCATTGCGTATCAGACTGTTTTTACATTACTTCCGTTTCGCATAACCATAAAGTCTTTGCATCATTCCCTTGATAAACAGCAAGAATATTTTCCTATCCTTTCGTGACGTATTACTCGCATGTAATCTTCCGTTAAAATTTAAAAATCCTGAAGTTTGTTCAGATGGTCCAGAGAATTCACACCAACAAAAGAAGCTGTAGAACATACGAAATTGTTGTAACTTGCTTCTTTCGGCACAAGCGTGATTTTGAAAGTCTAGTTGATAATACATAATTAGAATTAATACAAAATTAGAATCTTCTCAGTACCAACTTGCCCGTTTAGTACTTATAGATAGGCCTACTGTACAAATCCAACAATATTGGGAATGTAGATCTTAAAATATACTTTATTGATCAGATTACGCATCGCTACCGTACAAACAGTAAGCCATGACAAAATAAGCTGATCATGCAGATCATGTATTTTGTTCTTTTAACAAAAACAGTAATGATTGTTTTATAATTTAAGTTACTGCACTCGTAATTTTCCGAACAGACTGTAGCCAGATTTTCTTACCATAGATTTCGAGGGCCGGGGACACAACAAATCCGAAAGAGGAACGGTATAATCAACTAAGCAATACAAATACTGCACTAATAAGAAATTTTCAGCTGCTTGAAATTCGTCTATGTAGTAACCCAGATTTATTTTATATTTATGATTTTATTTTATATTTTCTGTTCCTTCTTATTAATTATTAACGTTTAATTCTAGTTTTTATTTTATTTTCATATAGTTTAAATAGAAAAGACTGTTTTCAGTTCTTCCTCCTCACTGTACGGTTTGCTTTCTCTTCCCATATCGTAGAGGAAGTATTGTGATTGATCCTAAGTTTCAAAGTCAAGGTTTCAACATTAATACACTTTTTGGAGTCATCTTAATTTTTATAATACGATTTTTAGAAAACTTACTCGTGTCTATATCTGTTTATAATATAGTTCGAAGGTATCGGATTGAAATTTTATTGTGTTAGCATCTTCCAGGGGTATGAAATAAAGCATGTCGACTACTAATTGTTTTTACTACCACTTTAGGCTATACTGTACAAGAAAATTTCATTTGACATGTTCTCGAAAACGGCGGTAGCGATTATTTTCACACTTATGCAGTAATGTTGCACGCTCAGGCCTAAAACTCTATTTAAAAAACAGGTTATAAGCTAGCCATCGTTTCCATTAATTTTGCTAATCACACGGTTGGCCTAGGTAAAGGAACTCCTCTGGTTACAAAAATGTCAGCACACAGGTGACAGTTGCAGGACTAAGTGACAATTTTGAAGCATAATTAAATAACCACAACGAACATTTACAAACCTCACGGCTCAGCACAATGCTGAGATAACTGGATGTTGTCACATTACAATTAGAAACGATGACATTGCCAAATCCCTGTTTTAGAGTAAAGAAAGTCGTGTGTTTCACAATTCTGATTAGTTTTGCTTTGATTATGTTACTAAAGTCTCCGTTTAATGTTTTCCGTACCCACTGTCATTTCCTTCTCCCTTTGCTTTGATTTATAAAATAATCTTCTCTGTTCCTCTAGAGAAAGTGAAAATTTTGACTTGGTAGAATATCAAGCAGATGCACTATCTTGACAAAATGACGTCAGCGTCTCAGCAGTCCGCCTGGCGTCGTGCACCCTGTGGAAATAGCTAGTCTCTTGGTTGACGTCCAAACTCACCGTATTTTTAGGCCGTGTTGTGACCGCATCTGGATTGTCTCATGTCTCCTCGTGCTTTTCATCCAGACGGTACCTCTTCTTGTCATCCTTTGTTCGGCATAGCTTCACATTTTTGCATCCGTAATATCTTGTCAGTAAAAAAAAAAAAAATTCTCAAGCGTTTTCTTCTTCTGGCCGTGTTTTGTCAAATGTAATCAGGCTAAAAATGTTATAATAAAAGTCTGTATTCACTAGCTTGGATTGCTTTTAAACCTACGCGAGTTACTTCTTGTGGCATTACCTTTTTATGGAGGATATATATATGAAAACAGCAATTTTTTCCATTATTTTTCTGCAGGAAGAATGTTTGCTTGTACATTCTTCTGCTTAGTCACCTCCTAGTTCAGCGCACTTAAGCCATCGGATAGGAAGTGCTTTGATACCGCGTGAGAAAAATTATTTTGGTTGACGCTGTAGCCACTTGTGCACCGCCGATTGGACGTCTTCATCTAGCTTGAACCCTCCAAGGTGCTCCTTTGGTGGGCCAAAGATGTGGAAATCCGACAGTGCCAAAGCGAAGGAGATTGTTGACTGCAGGTGTTTTGCTTCAACATGATAACGCCCGTCCTCATGCTCCTCGTGCAACAATGAAAACCGTCGACATCCGCCATAATCGCCGGATTTGGGACCATCAGATTTCCACATCTTTGGTTCATTAAATGATCACTTGCTTGCTTAAAGGAAATGGCCCCATAAAGCAGACTAAAATAACTATTCGTTGAAGGTGTAATCTGAATGCATTTCAATGTCCATCGGGAATGTTAATTTTGACATCCATGCAATGGCCAATGGCTCACATAAAATGTAGCCTGCGTTTTTTAAGCAAAAGTGACACTTTCTCAAAGGAACTACGTAAGCTTACTAGCTGAAAAAAAAGCGTAAACAAAATATATTGGATACATTTTATGCCATGGAGAGATTGGCAGAAGCGGTAATAATAGTTTTCTATTCCTACTGGTATCTTTGCAGACAATTTTGCTTCATTTTCTGCCAGGTAGAGAAAATTAATGTTGGCATTCATATGGATTCGGATAAAGAAATTATGGGACAAGATGCATAGGTTCTCATAATACACTCAATGTCTTGTAGGCTTACTGTATACAACTGAAATTTGTCAAATAATATAGATGTCAGAAATACAACTTCTTTAACGGGGAAAAGATATAAAAATACCTTGAAGACTCATTTTCCTGCATCTGCTTAAACACTTAATTTATTGTGCATTTGACGTACTGTGGATTAATGATGCTGATGTTTGACTTGTCGACCATTACCTTTAAGTCTCTTAACTCATTGTTCTTTGTACACTTACGTACAGCTGCAAACTTCCACGCGTTCGCTAGATCTGAGTTTGGAATTTCTAATGTGATATCTCCCCATGTTAGATCACTGAGGGATGGAAACTCGAACCCTCGATCACAACAAGCGCAGTAACTTGCAGAAATATTCCAAAAACTTGGCTTCCTAGAAACTTGTATGGGGATGACACTGTCAGTTTAAACTAGGCCTATCTGAAGAAAAATTATATAATATCATTGAATCTGACGAGCTTAAATGAGTAGACGATTGTAGCAGGTGGGTATGGTTTTTGCATTCTAGCCGACTCCTACACGAATAAGTTTCCGCAATTTGCTGTTCGTTGAAATGTTTTATCTGACAGATTGTGCAAGTAAAATCTGTGGATATCACTGAATTGTCTATTGTTCATTTTTCTTTATATTCTCGGTGTTTTTAAAACACGTCTTCTTATCAGTTTACTACTAATAATTACAGTTCTTCTATTTATTCATCTCTCACCCCTCCCAAAATAAAGCCCCATGTGATGACAATAACCGTGACGTTTTGTCTCTTTTCGTTTTCTTTTGTTAATTCATCAGTCACGAACTCACTCATGTTTATATAATTAGTTATCTGTTGAATGATGGATTTACAACGAAAATAAATATATAGCAGTTCATTTGTTTTGTTTTTAAATAACTGCTTCTAATGAAGAAATGCCGACTGTCGCGATTACATGTATTGCGTATAAAACTGCTCATTTACTGGGAGAATTTTTCGCAGTGCGTGGGTGTTTTGGGAGATAAAATCCGTTCTGAATGAAAAGCTTTTCTTGGGGTCAGAAGCCACGGCTCTTGCTGTCTTCCTATCTGGAATCCTTCCAATGCATTCGTGCTGGGGACCAGGTTTTCGTTATGTAGATGACCTCCGAGGCCCCCCTCTGGATTGCCTTATGGATTCATTTATTTGTGGTACTCTTTGTCAACCCACAGTTGTAGCATTGAGAATAAAAAAATAACTTTATAATGAGTTTAGCAAGTATTAACTAATTATAACTATAATATGTATTTATAATAATATCTCACCAAGGCCATTGCTCAAAAGAGCGTATTCTGTTAACTTAAAAAAAACTTTGTAGCCTCGTCGAATTCAGCTTGGGTTCAAAATAATGATCCGGTTAACTAAGTGAATATTAATGTGTTTAGCCTAATCATTTGAAATTGAGGTATGAAATTGATTTTGCCCCCCTTAATAAAATTCCTGGCGACGCTGCTGCTCCGAGGTCTAAGGTGCTTTGCAGATGACAACTGCATAGATACGCGGTCCAATCAGAGACGGCGAGACGGAGGGAAGACTCTCATTGCTAGCGGCAGTCTTTTAGCCCGTACACGTGATTGGCGGTGACGGAAAAGACTTCTTATTTGTAAAGCACTTGTCCATTGCCTCTTTGGCTGCGTTCGGGGAGCTCGCTTTCGCGCTGTGAGTACGAAACGCTCAAAGTGTCGTTCGGGGAGACTATTAGCACCTCGCGCTACGAAGCTCCCCGAACGCACGAAAGCGTGCCACGGGCTTTCAAACATGGCGGAGAATATGGCATCAGAGGGTCGAAGGAAAGTTTTTTGACCGCTATTGCGCTAATTATAAAAGAAGAGATTGAATATTATCTCGCAAACCCTTCCATCTGGGCAGCTTAAGGAAACGCGAACATTGCATTTTTCTGCCACGGTCCAAACTTTACACGGGATGAGAATAATACCTTCAGCAGACGACCTTAAAATCTTGGCCCAACTTTGCCCATACTCACTAGATGACAAAACACCCAACTGAAAATCATTAAACAACATGACCAGATTTTACCGTTTCTGTTTTCAGTCTGGACCTTTTAAACCTTTAGACTTCTTAACTTCATAATAAATCCTGCCGGACCTAAAGCTAAAGTAAAAAAAGCTTATCCTTTATCTATTTTCGTATTTGTTATTTTTCTTTGTAACATTAATGTGTATGGTATGCATTATTTTATGTATGTATTGTAAGGTATATATTTTATAAATATTAACAATGTTCAATGTACATGTATGCATTACATGTTTTTGTACATGTATGTATTATATTAACAATGTTCATGTATGTTTTGTACAATAAACTAAACTAATCCTGCAGACGACGTTCGGGGACCAATGAAATCGCTAATAGCGTCCGCAGCATCTCGTGCCTCACCTCTCCAGAAAAAGCGTTCAGCGTGTTCCGTTTCTCAACGCTGTGAAAGCGCTGGCAGCATTTTTGTTCCAAAGCTAAGTAATGACGTCATCGGTGCCACCAGTTTCCACAGCGCTTTGGCATCGGTTCCACCGGCCCGTGGATATGGTGCGAGAATCCACCAATGAATCTGATTGGCTCACGTAAAACTGCGGGGGAATTAGCAGACGATGGGCTTCACTCAATCCTGCCCGGTGTCCATGCTGTCACTTGACTTGACATATATATATATAATAAAATTATTATTATTATTATTGTATGTATAGCTTAATGATAGATGCATAGGAACAATAAAACTCCAAAATGTTTAGGAAGAAAGGTAACGAGTATAGGCATAAAAACAATATTAGAAGAAGTAGGTTAACTTATGTATATTCTCTTCAGATTATAAGAACTCGCTGTCTATAACTGGATGGTATGTTTAAAATTACTGACCAGCAATTATATTATCCTACCTGATTTAATTTGATATGGTATTCGCTATTTAAGAAACCCTAGCTGCAAAAACGTGTTATATTAAAAATTGTGACACTTGTCAGTTGTGTTTGGGTTTTATATGGAGACATTCTTCCGAAAGTTTTAGGTTAGACGGGACTAGTACGGCAAAGGGGGGATATTTTCAGTTATTACTAAATGGGAAGACTTTTAGCTATGTCAATAATAATGTAAATTCTATTTGTTTGAAACCATAATACACCAATGCTTCCTGTAAGAAAATATTAGAATCACTAGTAATTTAGTCGCCATTGATGGCAGCATAAATCCAGCAGTTTTGTTCCAATTCCGCTGCAGCGTGACGTCATCGTTTGCCACCGGTCCGGTGTAAAAGCGTTGAGAAACGGAACACGCTGGTTGTTAGCACGAGCGGTGACGTCAAACGCTTTCAAACCGTGACGTCATATACGCGCTCACAGCACTGTGAGCGAGCTCCCCGAACGACCAAAGCACGCTTTTAGCGCTGAAAGCGAGCTCCCCGAACGCAGCCTTTGTAACAATGTAACGAACCCTGTGTGAAAGAGGTTGCCTCTTCTAGTGAAGGGATTGCAACGCAACAGGAACAGTTCTGACATTTGTTTAAAATAAATAATAATAATAATAATATCCAGACTTCAGATTCTATAGTTTATATGAAACCGCACTTGACTACTGCCATAGTAGCTTTTGGATATAATCAAGAATGGGGGTTATGTCAGCAAAGAAAATCCTCTGGACACATCCTAATTATAATTCATAGCCTAAGCCTAATTATAATTATAATTCACAGGATTTACACATTGTAGATGTAGGTCTATAGAATCACTACGACCATTCGAACATAGTTGAAGATTATCATCTCATAAAGCAGAAAATATCAAAGCATAACAAGTCGAGGTAATTAAAACTCAATTAGGCCCACCAGGTGACTTCCAACTAACTGTCGTTAAACTTACTTATCTGATGGGTTCGTATGGTAAATACTAATTCTCGAATTTCACGTCGAACGTCATAATTACAGGGTCTTTATGAAAAGGTTGTTCAGTACTTCACCTGATGTAATATATCTACAAGTAACGTTAGTCTTCTGCCGATTACTGCGAACATATTAAAATCTGGTATTTCCTATAAGAATTGCGACAAGTATAAAATGTAATTATGACTTTGGCAATCCTAAAGAAAATATAGCGTACGTATACCGGGTGAATCTTCTTGTCGGCGTTTTACAGGCTATGTCGCAAACACTGTTCATTGCGTCGCGTCACATAAATTTTAGACTGCCATGATTTGAACCCCGGACCTTCAGTATGACGATCCAGCATGTTAACCGTTGCGCTAACAGACGACATTTTCTTCATGTGAAGTCCCCTTAAAAATAACAGAAAGTCGTCGCCGATCTTCTTGTCACATTCCCAGAAGGTACCTGACCCAATTGCAATACGACCTCTTTTACCGTATACTAGAAAGTAAAGTGTGAAAGGTGTATTGTCCATGCTTAGAGCAGTAAAAGTTTTTTTAGTACATTGCGTCTGATTTTATTTAGATTGTGCATCCTTCGAGGATGCTGCATGAAGAGTCATAACGTCTTTCTCAAGATTAATGCTACTTTGAATGTAGCTGGGGCAACTACTGTGACGGGCTTTTCTTACTTTATGCTATAAAGTTCCTTAACTTCTTGGATTAAATCTTCGCCAAAATTCTTCGCCAAAATCTGTGACGACTAATATGTGATTATTCTCAATCGTAGTATATAAGTTTACTGAACTCCTACAAAACAAGGTCACTCATACACCTGTCGTGTCATCACAACACTGCCTGCATAGTCCACATTCCAACGTTCAGTACAACTACCTTTGACACCGGGTGATTGCAAACTTCCTACTCTCAGTCTACTTTCTCTCTCTTTTAA
Source organism: Ectobius pallidus (assembly GCA_964059195.1). NCBI lineage: Eukaryota > Metazoa > Arthropoda > Insecta > Blattodea > Ectobiidae > Ectobius > Ectobius pallidus. Next base: position 117,824,079 of record CAXKWD010000006.1, read on the forward strand.
CAATTTACCCAGTCTTGATAATATTGATGAAAATTTATATTAACGGGCGCCATCATCAATACGCTTCCTCTTTTCTTTTTTTTTTTTATATATCAGCCCAGTCACAAATTAAATTATAGATACACAGGCTATGTATCTACATGCCTCTCGACTAGCTTTTAAATTAACAGTGGAGACGGGAATTGGGTTCGGATTTACCTTTCGTTTATTACTCTGCTTCTCTCTCTATTTCTTCTTTTTCTCCTTTTTCAGTGCTCACTACCAAAGTATATAACTTAGCCCAAAAAAAATCAGCGACTCTCAAACCATTACAAGGATAAGGGTCAAAAATCTGAACTTCACGTTAATTTACTTTGCATAACAATAACCATAATTTATTTAATATATTATTTTTTTTCCTTTTTTTTTTCAACAATAACAATCTTACATACAATAAATTACATTTACCCAACATTAACCATTCAACATTTTTTATTAGTAGGATAGTATTTAATTATTCAAGGTTAGTATACCCATTTTAACTATATAAGTACGTTCTCTGTTCAACAATAACAAGTCCCTAATTAATTACTTTAACCTTCTTTCTTTTTTTTTTGTTTCCAGGTATCTACTAGAACGTTTTGTATTATTCTTCTAATTTACTACTGACTTGTGTAGTCATTTACATTTGCAACTTCAGGACAGTTCAATATATATATATTATATATTTTTTTTTTTTAATAAATAAAGGTTTTCAATTTATAATCCAGTCCTTAACTCTACAGATTACACTCAATAATCCCACCTATGTCTCCTATACTAGTCTACTAGTCATCTTAGTCCATGAAGAATTGTATTTAAAGATAGATAGGAAAGACAGTCTCATGAAGAAAGAAATAGAAGTTTAGGCCTATACCCACAGAGTGACTGTGGCGATAGACCACCGATACAGGAGCGGCGTCTAGATCTTGAGTTACAAACAATCTGACTCCTCTCCTGCAACCGGGAAAATATTAATGGGCCGCAAACAAAAATAAAATTTTGTAAATCGATATCAGAGGTCCCTGACACTCTCTCTCCTAGAGGCACGTGGGGCCGTTGTTCGCCTCCAACATCGATGGCTTTCACAATCTCTCACAAATTTCTTTTCTTTATATGTTACTAGTATAGGCCTTGCCTACTACCAGATTTTATTTGTTTGATTCGGGATACTTCCGGCGTTCCCTCACCTCACCCTTACAATCTCTAGTACTTGTTCATAAACTACTTATCAGTACACTACTCGTAATTACCTATTCTCCTCTTTCTAACCTGACCAATCATCAGCTATTATCTTTTAACCCCTTTCTTTCTTTAAGTAGAGTTCCCTTCAGCTTATACCATTGATTTAATTCACTTGGTGGTTATTCTAGTTTTCCTACTTCTTACGTTACTACTCTTTAGCATGGGCACCCAATCTTCTTTTGTCTCTAAATTCCCTAGAATTCTAACTGAAACTAATTCACGCCCAGATTAGTAAGCTTCTCTATAACCCCTTTAGTGACTTCTACTTCTACCCTAACATGTAAATTTTCCAATGGTACACACCTAATGCACTACCACTCGTAGGCCTTCTTTTGCCCTTCAATCTTTCCACTTCTTATCCCCCTCTACCATGTTCCATACACCTTCGCTTGTAGATAAATCTCTATAAAAAAAACATAACTTAACATTACAGGCCAGCATGAAATCTATTTATAGATAGTCACCCGTCACCTGAAAGAAACCCAAGTGGGAGGGGCCCTCGTAAGAAGTACTAAGCATGCCCCTTAATTACTTTTCTTCCTTACTCCCCTCGCGTCCTGTCTCAAAAATAACAAAGTTTCTATGAGCATCACCAATTGCCCCTAGCTATGTATTCATTCGTGGGACAATCACCCATGAAACCCTAAAGTGAAGAGATCTATCTGTATCCTTCAGCGGTTGGGCTCTTGACTGCTCTTTTATAATTAACTTAGACCAGAAATAGAAAGTAGTTGGATTACTGGATTTCATCACTTTACTTCTAGAATTCTCACTTCTATATTTCTATTCTATTCTTCTATCATACCCTACGGCGTCTGATTGCCATACATGACTTAGAAACCATCCTTAAAAAAGGAATATCTCAGTTTTCTCACTCCTCAAACAATAAGAAAAAGTCTAGACTATTATACTCAACCAGTGATGTCCAACTTATCCTCCGATCCTGAGTTGTCTCCCATTACTTCCTGATGTCCATATCTGCTCTTATTCAGAGCGAGCAGTCACGACTCACTCTCACAGCTGATGTTCGCTGTAGCGGTGTCTCGTACTGGCCGACTTGGTGTATTCTTCTGATTAATGACTATCTCCATATAGCCGTGTCAAGGAAGTTCACAACCAGAATTTCCTTTAGATGAAAGTCTGACACACCATTATGCCAGACCGCCTCTACCGCTGTCACACATCCCAATCTCGTCTTCTCCCTTCTGCCTTTTCAACTTCTCTCACTCGTAGTCAGGCACGTACTCCTTACTGTCTTTTTCGGATCAGCTCTTCTCCCGTCGACTCACCGTCGGCGCATGCGCACTTCTCTTTTTTCTGGAATTCAAATAAATTCAGGGCAGTATCGATAGTCATAACAGGGTTCAATATCGATTAATCGAAGTCTCCCCAACCCTTCCTTTGTTTAGAAATGGTTTCTTATCGTCTATTATGCACGCAGCCATTCGCTACGTGACATTCTTCCCCCACTCACCATAAAAAAAAATAATGTTAACACTGTTCACATTTTTTTTTTTTTTTTTTTTTTTTTTGTTTAGTTTACCAGCCTTAAAGAATGTTTATCCAGGAACAAAGGGTTTCAAGTCTTTGACGTGCCACTTCCCCAACTTTTTACCAAAACGGTTTGTCAGTTCGTAGCTATTTTCACTGAACTTTTTCTTTATAATATAGGGCCCGACAAACTTTGCACTTAAACCTGCTGTATAAGCTTGTGAGGCATCACTTAATTTAAAGTTTCTTCTTAACACTAGATCTCCTGGACGAAATTTCACCTCTCTCCTCCGAAGATTATAATAATGACTCGAATTCTTATAGGCGGTTTCTAAGTTATGTCTAACCATCAAACGTACCGTTTTCAATTTATCGAGTTTTTCCACCCAAAGTTTTGGGATTTCTTTATGAATCGGTTGGTTTTCCACCCTTTCAATCCTACTGATAATTTCAGGCTCCTTCCCATAATTTAGCATATAAGGAGTGCATCCAGTGGAACTATGCTTAGCCGTATTTATAGCAAAATTAAATTCTCTCAAATACACATCCCAAACTGTCTGATCCTTTTGAATATAACTAGAAATCATTGTCTTCAATACTCTATTGACTCTTTCTACTGGATTTCCTTGTGGCGAATATACAGGTAAATAACAAGGAGTTATATTAAAAGCTTTAGCTATCTCTCGCATTAATTTACTAGTGTATTGCGGTCCATTATCCATCAGCAAATATCCCGGAATTCCCCATTTAAGGATAATCAATTCATAAAATGCTTCCGTAACTGCTCTACTGGTTGCTTTCCTTAACGCTTTACATTCTACATACTTGGTAAAGGTGTCCTGAAATACAATCACATATCGGTTCCCTTTTTTGGAACGTGGGTAAGGTCCCAACAAATCTGTAGCTACAGTCATCCAAGGTTTCTCTTTCTGGTAAAAATGCATTGGTCCTGCTTGAGCCGTTTGTAACACCTTCTGTCTCTGACATATTTCACAAGCAGTAACATACTTAGCAACATCTCTAAACATTCCCGGCCAATAATACTTGTTTGCTATTCTAAAGAAAGTTTTAGCTATCCCCATATGTCCTGCAGTAGGTGCATCATGACATTCCTGCAATACTTTAATCCTAAAATCTTGCGGAATAACTAATTTCCACCTATTCACTGTTCCCTCTAAAGTTTGTTCTAACTGATCTAATCTTAAATGGTACAACTTCTCATCTACGACCTTCCAATCTGGCCAAAATTTAGGTTTACTTTGTACTTGCTCCTTCCGCTTAATATACCAAGCATCTTGTATATTTTCCCATTCCACTACTTCAGAGTTATCAGTCAACAAGAGGCAAAATTCTTCCTCTACCGTTTTCTCTTGAACTTTCCCTTCGTGTATTCTAGATAAAGCATCCGGAACTTTTTGTAATCTACCAGGCCTATGTATTACTTCAAAATCATACTCCTGGAGCAATAAACTCCACCTAGCTAATCGTCCGGTCGGATTCTGTAATGTATTTAACCATTTCAGAGCAAAATGATCAGTATATACTTTAAAATGATAACCTTCCAAATAAGGACGAAACTTTTGAACTGCCCACAATATAGCTAACAATTCCTTCTCAACTATTGCCCACTTTTGCTCACCTACCGTTAAAGTTCTACTAGCATAAGCTATTACTTTTTCCTCTCCTTCCTCTCCTGTCTGAATTAATGCTGCTCCTAGTCCTGAAAAACTAGCGTCGGTCTGTAACACTAGGGGTTTAGTATAATCTGGACAAGTTAATATAGGACTACTAGATAATTTCGATTTTAATTCATCAAAAGATTCCTGACATTCCTTAGTCCAACGCCATCTCTGATTCTTTTTCAGAAGTGCAGTGAGGGGCTTTACAACTTCAGAAAAAAATGGAATGAATCGTCGGTACCAAGAAGCCAATCCTAAAAATGCTCGTACTTCCTTGACTTTTGTAGGGGCTGGACACTCAAGGATACACGAGATTTTATCTGAATCTACAGCAATTCCTAATGGAGTAATGATATGACCCAAATATTTTAATTCACTTCTACAAAATTTTGATTTTTCCCTATTAATTTTCAGGTTAGCTTTTCTTAATTTCTCTAAGACTTTTTCTAACAAGGACAAATGTTCTTCAAATGTCTCGCTAATAAGTACTATATCATCCAAATAACAAAAGCATTTCTCTCCTATCTCTTCTCTTAATATAGTATCAACTAATCTTTGAAACGAGGCTGGTGCGTTATGGATTCCAAAAGGCATAACTCGAAACTGATACAATCCTCTACCAGGTACGGTAAATGCTGTTTTTTCTTTACTTGCTTCATCTAATGGAACTTGCCAATACCCATTTTTCAAATCTATTGTACTGATATACCTAGCATGTCGTAATTTACTCAAAACATGTTCAATGTATGGCAAAGGATAACTATCTCTTTTAGTACAATTGTTTACTTTTCTGAAATCTACGCAGAACCTCCATGTTCTATCTGGTTTCTTTACCATAACTACCGGAGACGACCAAGGTGAATTTGAAGGCTCTATAACTTTTTCCAATAACATTTTATCTATTTCCGCGTGTATAACTTTTTCCAAAATGGGTGATACTGGATAATATCTTTGTTTTATAGGTTTTGCATCGCCTGTATCAATAACATGAGAAATCAGATCGGTAAGTCCAGTACACTGATCAAATTTCTGTAACTGATTTTCCAAAAACATATTCAATCTGTCCCTTTCCTGAGGTGTAGGTAAAGTAAGAATATTATGTAGTTGATCTTCTTCTTTTAAATCTATAGCCTTAACAAATTGAAAAATTTTTGCTGGTTCATCTTTGAAATACCAAGTCCCATCTTGCAAATCTACTACTAACCCAATTTGTTTCAAAACGTCCATGCCCAGAATCATATCTACTGCTAAATTTGGCATAATTTTACATTTTATCTGAAAAATCCTGTCCTGCAATTTCATCTCAAAAGTTCTCTCTCCTGTTATAGAACTATAAGTTTTATCTGCTAGTTGCACCACCCTAACTTCAGATTCTTCTACTGCTAAATCTAACATTTTACATAAAAAGTCACCCTTCTCTCCCACATAAGTTTTATCTGAACCGGAATCTATTAAAGCAATAAATGTAATATCCTCCAGCAAAATTTCAACAAAACATCTATCTCCATTAACTAAATCTGTAGGATTTATATTTAACATCACACAAGCCTGATTTTTAGTTAATTGTCTTAAAGAATTTCTAGGCCTAACTTTTCTTTCTTGGGGCATCCTACAATCAATAGACCTATGTCCAAGCTTATTACAATTATAACATTTAATCGTAGTGCGTGGAGTAACTCTACGAGGTGCTTTACACTCGAACTGCCTATGTCCTGTTTTATCACAATTCCAACATCGCTGATTATTTGAAAAACGCAAAGTGGTGTTTTTACCATTATCCCTCGACTCATCCTGTCTCTCTTTATTTTCTATTACTTTAACGATTCTAGAATCATTTACAGGACTTGAATTCCGTTCCTTATCCCACGTCTTTGCAGAAAAACTAACATTGGGTTTCTTTTGTAACTCGGACGATGGAAGTTCCTGTTTTCCCTGAATTCCTAGCGCTGTATGAACTGAAGGTATAACAACTTGTCTCTGAGGTTTATAAGCCGTTTCTTTAATTGTAGCTCTAACCTGCGTTGGAGGAGGAATATATCTCTCAGAATCTAACAATATTTGTTCATACTGTCTACCTACACGTATTAAATCTGTTATAGTTTGAATCTCTGCAGGTCTAAGGTACAATTTTACATCAGGACGCAAATTTTTGATAACAGTCTTCATCATTTGTTGAGGACTCATTGGAGTACTCAGCCTCCTCATTAACGTTTGAATAGCATTAACATAATCAAAAATCGATTCTTTGGGACCTTGCGTTCTCTGTCTAATCTCATCCAAAAGCGAGTCTTCCTCATCAATAGGCAAATAATATTCTCTAAATTCTTTCAAAAAAGCTTCCCATGTAGGCCAATCTGTTAATCTGTTCCTGTACCAAAGTAAAGCTGAATCTTGTAAAATTTCGGGTAATACTGACAATAACTCTACACCCTGTAACTTAGAACTTTGTTTTAAATCTTCCAATCTCTCCAAAAATAAGTAAATACTATCCCCAGGTTTGAATTTAATGTTCCATTTACGAACCAGATCCAAAGTATTTGGTTTATGCGGCTCTAACTGAATTGTAAACGATGGTATTACTGGTACAGCTTCTTCCGAATCAGCTACCGCCATGGCCTTCCTACGCATTAACTTAACCCATGTATACACTACATCTCCATATGAATCTTGTGGAATCGTTATATTATGTTCAACCAAATCTTCTTCCAAAACTTCCTGACTCAGAGCAAAAGCCGTAATTAACACTTGAAATGACTGAGGGTTCTTGCGGGCATAATCTAACAAGCGTTGTCTTAACTCATCTCTTGTACCTGTGGTCGGTAACTTTACTCTATCACATTCTGCCTCTAAATCCGCCTTCCTCAACTTCCTAATAGCTTGGGTTAGCTCAGCTGCTCTTATTTGTGCATACGGATCAACATAAGTAGCCATATTTATATATTAACAATACCACTGGAAAAAAAAAGATTAGAACACAATAGTTCAGTCGTCTGTCTTAGTCATCTATAGAAGTCCTTACTTTGTCAATAGTCATTATTCTTTTCCCAAAAATATGTTATTATTATTATTTTTTTTTTTGAGAATAAATTGCAGCTATACTAACCTAACTCCCAAAATTCTTTTAACCCTATCTCGCCTCACGTTAGGATATCAAACTATCACTGCCTCACGCTATGGGCTATCATAATATGGAACTTCAACTGAATAAAGGTCTCTTTTTTTTTTTTTTTTTTTTAACAATTTTAACTAAATTAAGTTGCAACAATTAGCAATACTGTTTTGTTTTAACACTACTCAGCCCCACGATATGGGCGCCAAACTTTTGATGGGCTGGACTTCACGTTAACTTTGCTTTAAGTAACAACGACCGTATTTTATTTAATATATTATTTTTTTTCCTTTTTTTTTTCAACAATAACAATCTTACATACAATAAATTACATTTACCCAACATTAACCATTCAACATTTTTTATTAGTAGGATAGTATTTAATTATTCAAGGTTAGTATACCCATTTTAACTATATAAGTACGTTCTCTGTTCAACAATAACAAGTCCCTAATTAATTACTTTAACCTTCTTTCTTTTTTTTTTGTTTCCAGGTATCTACTAGAACGTTTTGTATTATTCTTCTAATTTACTACTGACTTGTGTAGTCATTTACATTTGCAACTTCAGGACAGTTCAATATATATATATTATATATTTTTTTTTTTTAATAAATAAAGGTTTTCAATTTATAATCCAGTCCTTAACTCTACAGATTACACTCAATAATCCCACCTATGTCTCCTATACTAGTCTACTAGTCATCTTAGTCCATGAAGAATTGTATTTAAAGATAGATAGGAAAGACAGTCTCATGAAGAAAGAAATAGAAGTTTAGGCCTATACCCACAGAGTGACTGTGGCGATAGACCACCGATACAGGAGCGGCGTCTAGATCTTGAGTTACAAACAATCTGACTCCTCTCCTGCAACCGGGAAAATATTAATGGGCCGCAAACAAAAATAAAATTTTGTAAATCGATATCAGAGGTCCCTGACACTCTCTCTCCTAGAGGCACGTGGGGCCGTTGTTCGCCTCCAACATCGATGGCTTTCACAATCTCTCACAAATTTCTTTTCTTTATATGTTACTAGTATAGGCCTTGCCTACTACCAGATTTTATTTGTTTGATTCGGGATACTTCCGGCGTTCCCTCACCTCACCCTTACAATCTCTAGTACTTGTTCATAAACTACTTATCAGTACACTACTCGTAATTACCTATTCTCCTCTTTCTAACCTGACCAATCATCAGCTATTATCTTTTAACCCCTTTCTTTCTTTAAGTAGAGTTCCCTTCAGCTTATACCATTGATTTAATTCACTTGGTGGTTATTCTAGTTTTCCTACTTCTTACGTTACTACTCTTTAGCATGGGCACCCAATCTTCTTTTGTCTCTAAATTCCCTAGAATTCTAACTGAAACTAATTCACGCCCAGATTAGTAAGCTTCTCTATAACCCCTTTAGTGACTTCTACTTCTACCCTAACATGTAAATTTTCCAATGGTACACACCTAATGCACTACCACTCGTAGGCCTTCTTTTGCCCTTCAATCTTTCCACTTCTTATCCCCCTCTACCATGTTCCATACACCTTCGCTTGTAGATAAATCTCTATAAAAAAAACATAACTTAACATTACAGGCCAGCATGAAATCTAGTTATAGATAGTCACCCGTCACCTGAAAGAAACCCAAGTGGGAGGGGCCCTCGTAAGAAGTACTAAGCATGCCCCTTAATTACTTTTCTTCCTTACTCCCCTCGCGTCCTGTCTCAAAAATAACAAAGTTTCTATGAGCATCACCAATTGCCCCTAGCTATGTATTCATTCGTGGGACAATCACCCATGAAACCCTAAAGTGAAGAGATCTATCTGTATCCTTCAGCGGTTGGGCTCTTGACTGCTCTTTTATAATTAACTTAGACCAGAAATAGAAAGTAGTTGGATTACTGGATTTCATCACTTTACTTCTAGAATTCTCACTTCTATATTTCTATTCTATTCTTCTATCATACCCTACGGCGTCTGATTGCCATACATGACTTAGAAACCATCCTTAAAAAAGGAATATCTCAGTTTTCTCACTCCTCAAACAATAAGAAAAAGTCTAGACTATTATACTCAACCAGTGATGTCCAACTTATCCTCCGATCCTGAGTTGTCTCCCATTACTTCCTGATGTCCATATCTGCTCTTATTCAGAGCGAGCAGTCACGACTCACTCTCACAGCTGATGTTCGCTGTAGCGGTGTCTCGTACTGGCCGACTTGGTGTATTCTTCTGATTAATGACTATCTCCATATAGCCGTGTCAAGGAAGTTCACAACCAGAATTTCCTTTAGATGAAAGTCTGACACACCATTATGCCAGACCGCCTCTACCGCTGTCACACATCCCAATCTCGTCTTCTCCCTTCTGCCTTTTCAACTTCTCTCACTCGTAGTCAGGCACGTACTCCTTACTGTCTTTTTCGGATCAGCTCTTCTCCCGTCGACTCACCGTCGGCGCATGCGCACTTCTCTTTTTTCTGGAATTCAAATAAATTCAGGGCAGTATCGATAGTCATAACAGGGTTCAATATCGATTAATCGAAGTCTCCCCAACCCTTCCTTTGTTTAGAAATGGTTTCTTATCGTCTATTATGCACGCAGCCATTCGCTACGTGACACTACTGCAATACTGAAATACTACTAGCTTATGTTTGACTGCTGTAAAGGAAGCAAATAATACCGTTTTCATTTGTTTTTAGAAAAATACAATAATTTTACTGATCATAGAGTATTAAGGAAAGTATATTCTCCTTAGCAGGTAGTAATTCTGTCCCTATTACCCCTTCACAGACAAGAAAAAATATATATGCGGGGTCCGATTGGCCATAAGTAATGAAAAAGCATAATGTGTCAAATTAATTTTTCTATATTTAAGCTCGTATTTAGTGTCTTTATGAAACACAATGTATTTTATTTACTTAATCTTCCCATAGTTATGGGTTGCCTATGCCTATATAGACAAAGAGTACCAGAAAAGAAAAAAATGTAATTGAGCATTGAACATTGGGGAAAAAAAATTAAGGAAAAATTAATACAAAATATAAAATCTTTAACAGTTACAATTAAGGTATATATATATATATATATATATATATATATATATATATATATATATATATATGATTCCTCAGTATTGAAACAGATCCTCTGAGGATTGCTAAAACAGCTTCAGTTATAATTGATGGAGGAAGTCCCAATCTCTTGAAGGTGTTCAACATGACAGTTGTAACAGTTCCTCACCAACAGTTTGATTTTATTTTTGTGTTACATTAATTACTTTTAAGTACAACTCCCACTCAGTATGCATAGGTCTAATGGTAGTTTTTATGTTTTTTAAACAGTAATGAAGTTATGTGTACACATTAATTTCAAAAGAAGTAATTAGCAGCATAAAGAAGGTGCTTTTAGTTGAAGATTGGACCAAAGCATACATTTTTGGAGTTCATAATTCTTGCCGGTATGACCGTACCGACTGGTAACAGTGATCTTACTGGCATCGATGCTTTAGTGTTTATACAGATTCCCATCTCCTTGAAGGAGTTTTATACTATACTATTGTCACAGTGTTCTTGAATGTGCCACTCTTATGCCGTCTGCAGTATTTTTCTAAGGGACATGCCCTGAAAGAAAACGTTTCGCTAGAGAGAGGAAATACTTGTAGACGTACCAAGGAGTTCATTATGGGAATGTTTCTTAACAATTACGCCATGTGCACGGATTCCATAGTACTCTGTGACGTCACATTGACGCCAAGCTGTATCATAAAAAGCAATCAGAATGCCGTGTGGGCTGTTCCGTTTCATATCCGGATACAATCCCAGTCTGCGAATAAAACCGCACGAATCCGCTCTATATTGCGGAGTTCAACTGTTTCCGCCGTTAATCTTCCGTCGATAATTTTCTATCTTGACTCTGGAGTGGTTGAACCGACTTATGTGAATAAATTATTCGGAATTCATTAGTTAATTTGTCAAAGAAACTCCTTCCCGCTCGAATCAAATCATCTGATTGAGGTTTTCGGCCTCAACCATTGAGACCAAAATGTCAGCTAATTTCTGTAGAGCTGAGACCCCGGATCTCTCCGTAATCTCGTCCTAATTCCTTCATCTCACAAAAGACAAGGCAGAGGCTCTGCGGGTAGATATTCCCTACTGTTGTTAAGACGGCCTTACAGAAGAATAAAATGATAGTATTGTTCATTAATCCAAAAATCTTTATTGAGCCATTTGCATTTAGTTGAGGAGGATAAGCCTATATTGATTAACCAGCTCCTGCTCCCCTTTCTACTAGAATTATTGCAGGAAGTACTGGTAGTGTTATTGAAGAAGTTATTGATCGAAATGTATTATTTATTCGATGAAAACTATATCATCATTTAAAAAATTTAAACGACCAAGTGCAGTGTTATAGGCGGGAGAGGGCAATTCTATCGTTCCCATTTTCACAATAACCCTTATTTTGCAGTATCTTATTTTTTATTGCGAAATTGGGAACTGTAGTGGAAGACGGGAAAATCTGTAAGGTAGAGAAGAAATTGATCTGTCTTATCAGTAAGACTAACTTTTTCCATTACTGTTCCCAATTTCGCAATGAATAAAATAAGATACTGCGAAAATGGGAACGATGGCTATACTTGATAACAGCTGTGTAACTACGAGGACGTGAAAAACGACAGATTTTGCTATGTTGCTGTAGTTTAAACTTAAATTACCTGTAACGACTCTGAAATCTCAGACTTAGTAGCGCCCTGGAAAATCCCAGCCAAATTTGGATCTGAACCCGCAACCCTTGGGTGCTTAGGTTAGCGCCCTGCCGAGCCACGAAGGACAATGTCTTTCAAAATGTATTTATTTTTTATTTCCAGTTACCTTATAACTTGGGTTAAATTATCAAAATGCAGTACTGTATTTCCAAAGGCCATTGTTAGAGATTTTTTACTTTATTTCTGAAAACGAAATCGCAAAATAACGGGTTGTTTCGTGTAGTATCCCTGATATCTCTTCTTCTCTTAGATACATTCAGCAGGTAGCCTACTGTAGAAGGAACTAAAAAACCATAGGAACATTTGTTACGTAATCTTTTAAATTCTTAGATGTTATTAAATGAATTACTATCTTTGGTATGATGCGCTGATGGTGATAGTTTTTTTGGCGTGATTCTCTTGTTGGTGGTTTTCTGGCGGCTGCCTAGGAGAATTATAATTTATCAGTACACCTTACAGTAGCTAAACTGTCTTCCAGTCTCATTGTTTTAGGTTTGGTTGATTTAAAACTTGTTTGTTGCGCGGCGGACTGGATGATATTCTGGTCGTGTAGCATGTGTTAAGGTGCCCGTATGTCGGGGTGCCTGAGGCCAACACTGTTGAACCAGGCTTCTCGCCCGCGCGGCTCCATAGCGAGAAGCTGTGCTGAAGAGAAAGAGAAGAGGATGAGAGAAAAATACCTTTCCGCTATACAAGGCGCCTTCAACTCGGACTGTGGTGTCTGGCCCTTTACATTTCCCACTGTGGCCAGCAACGCCTTAATTGTAAAGCTCGATTCCTGGAACCATTGTTTGCAGCATTCTTATTCACTCCAAAACGCCTTCTTTGTATGGGTAAATCGTGCAGGCGGAACGCGTATACAAATTAAGTAATTGTAAATCAGAAGTGGTATTAAGATTATCTTATTGAGCTTGCTCAGAAAGTATGAGTTGAAATACCCTTGACCAAGGTACAAGCCCTAGATATGAGGGGTCTACTAGCAAACCCGGCAATCTCCATTTTGATAAAAAGATAGAGATGCTAACATCTAATGAAAGTTTAACGCGTTTCCTGGTACGTATTTAGTGTTTGTGTTATAACTTCGACTTCCCATATAAGGGAAGAACTCAGATTTGCAACACATACACTGTGCCTGGACATGCATTAAACTTCCATTAGAAGTTAGTATCTCTATCTTTTATCAAAATGGAGATTGCCTGATTTGCTAATAGACCCCTCACATATTCTTAATAATATTCACCAGGAAATTTTAAAATGGTTTTTAAGAAATTGTATTTTCAGCCCTTGGCTATTTTATTATTGAGAATCAAGAACCAAACACAAAGCCTAGTCAGAGTTGTCTACCTGGAAGATTTTTGTATAGATCTTGTATAGTACTTTTCAAAAAATGAAAGCCTCATCTCACTCCACCGCCCGAGGTCCGGGGAATATTATTGCTTTATTAACAGGAAAAAATTAATTCTGACGGGAATTCAAGCAATTCTTCTAGCTTTGAACCCCAAATTCTGGCTGTGTTGTAGTCAACTGTGCATTGCATACAGAAAACCCCCTCTATTATTGTTATGGTGGCTCTTGGCTTAAATGCAGCAGTTGTACCAGTTCACCTGAAAGAATAATGGAACTTCGTAAAGCAAAAGATATCAAAGGATCTCTTAGATGTACTGTATTATTAAGTAATAGTACTTGCATGTTATGCAGTCATTTCTGGTTTCTTGTGTTAAGACTCATTCTAGGTTAAGAAGGATAGTACACCAAAAAGAGAAAAAATAATTACATGATATGGAAATAAAAACATCCATTGATTAATTGGCATATAATATAGGTACTGTTATACTATTAAAATGTTCATTCCATCAAAATTCTACTTACTTAAACTTCTCAAAAATAATTATTTTAAGCAATTTGTATGTATGTATCCAGTATGATTTAACACTTTGATACTGTATGTATATAGACAAGCTAATAAAAGTAATCATCCTCAGAAATGGATAATTATTTAATAATTTTTCGTAAATTTGTAGGAAATAAACACATTACAATACATGCAGTGATTCTGGCATGATTGGAATCATGAAATAATAGAGACAGACACAAAACCAAAACAACACACAAATTATCATTCCGTCCGAAGGGGACATATTTAATATTTTAACATAAAATTGCTAATATGCTCATTTCAGTGATTACCTATGTAAATAGATTAATAATTCCCTGTTAGAAAGTAAATTACTCAAAGAATCTAAAAGAAAGGGTTTGGAAGTTTTTTCTTGTAAAATTGTAACAGCTTTGTTTGTGGAAATGACTGTACTTACATAGATGTCACCAAGCTCTATACAAGGAAAATTACCAACTCAGAGAGCTTAACAAGATAATGATCTCGCTCATTAATCAATCACATTAATGAGATAAGATTAGTAGATGAATTGGTCTGCTGTTCACTTTACTCCCATCACGTAGGGTACTGCCTGTTCCGAAAACATCCAAACGATGTTGTGGTGATATAATCATTAAAACGCATCTGTAGTTAATGCTATACAAACTGTATGTTTAACCTACAGTACATACTGTGTTTCATTAATCTGTGACGTATAATTGTCACCTTCACTGAAAGACATGATAGCAGTATTACATTAATGTTTTACATCTATAATGCACCTCTGAAATAATCTATTTTACATGAACATAATCCTTTACTCATAAAAATAACTTACTTACAGCAGTCAATGTGATGATGACTATCAGTTTCGCGAGATTTGATTTAATGAATACTCTTGTAAAAGAAATTTCACTCAACATCAAGGCGTCCAGGAGCCACAGGTTGGGAACCACCGTCCTTATATCATCTTTTCCATTCTGTAGCCTGTACTATGAAGACAATTTTATAGGGTATGTGGGCATCCCTGATGGATAAATTTTACAAAACTTGTAATAAAAGAAAATTGTTGGTAATCTTTAATTAAACCTGAAATTAAACTAACATTTCGAAACTTCCCTGAAGTTAAACAGCAAAGGAAAACATGCTTTTTTACACCTAATTGGAGATTGTTAAAATAACTTTGTTTTTGCAGAAGAAACGTGTGTGAATAATTTGGGTAGTTGGGATTTGTTCACCTGGTAAGATATGTAGTGGAGACTGGAGTTACAAGAATGGACAGGACAGGGTATGAGTGTATCCTATAGCTTCACATTGTCTGGTTCTGGAATGCCATTTCCCTCTCTTCTCTTGTGTGCAATAAAACAATTCCTATGTGAATGAAACTTGTTTCTCTTATTGGCAACTTGGCCAAAGTTCCCCCCCCCCCCCGGCACCTTGGAGTAGTTGCACAGGACTGTGTTGGCAGTTACAGTTGCTTTGCAATGGTGTTGTTGTGATGTTCAACACCTTGCTGGAGGCACTCACTATGTCAGGTACTAATATACTTGTTTATATTACTTTCCTTTAGAACAACGTTTCCCAACCATTTTCAATTTGCAGCACACGAAAGGTGTAAAATGAAATCATGTGGCACACTCATTGAACTTACACATTATTTTCAATTGTAAAGTAACGTTAAAGAAAATTATTTGTGGGTTTTTAAGGTAATTGCAGTTTAATGAGACTATTCCACTCATAACCCCCATTAGGAATTCCTCGGATAAAGGCCAATCATGGTCGTTTTATCTTAAAATGAACCTAATCGAAGTTGTTTTTTTAATCAATGTAGATTTCTATAATTTCAATTTCCAAACAAGTTATGTTGTATAAAATAATCTGATTTCGTGCTTCTTAATGGCAGCGTGTGACGTATTAATCACTGCACACTGATGGTTACATGTCCAGTAACGAGCAGCATGTTTTACCCGATAAAATGGCATCCTCGCAATTCCTACAAGAATATTTTAAGACCTGTTCTTTTTACACTTTTACATTCACTCACAGATGCAGAAATCTGCAAAGAGCTGATGAAAGCAGAACCATGCATTCCGTTTTCATGACTTAATTTTACCAGAAATTGATATATTTATTTACAGTTACAGCTCTTGCTTTTGTGTAAAAACGCAAAACTCAATTAAAATACTATCAAACTGGTCAATATCAACTTGGAAACTTTATTTGTGTAGATATTTCACCCGATCACTCGAGAGTTAGAGCTGTGGCCTCCGCAATGCAGAAACCCGCATGATTGGCCAACTCATACATTAAATACACTGTATTATTTTGACACTCAAGTCCAACACCAAGCTTGTTGAAAGGTGGCAGAATTCAGTGCTCCACACTCTCCTCCCTAAATTATTACACCAGCCTTTATTCATTGGCATTCACAAAACCATTGTAGTATAAAATAAAATACCACAAAAAAGATCCTACCATTGATGCGCAGTTCAAAATTGGAGTGCACATTGGATTCGTTGGTGCATTAGATTTGAGTAAATACGGTATAACAATATAAAATAAAAATAATTCCTCTACATATTCTTTCTGCAGTATTGGTACAGAAAATAGACATCTACTAGCTTCGTAGATTAAAAAACTACAAAATCTGATCTTACATAAAAACAATACAAATTTAGTACCAGTACTTTATTTTGTTGATTATTGCAACAGTATCTTGAAGCAAATGTGGATCCACTTTACTTTTGATCTCCTAGGTTTGTTGTTATTCATTCAGACACTATCCTCAAGCTATTTATAAAGGTGATTCAGTACAATTATTATTAACCATAATAAAATTTTTATATCCCTTAAGTTGAGTTTATTCATACCACATAATAATTTTTCTTCTTTGTTCATGTGTTTTCAGTGAGCAGTGTAGTCTGTTACTGTGATGGCCACTGTCCAGATGACAAACCAAATGGAACATGCATTGGACAACCTGGCAGCAACTGCTTCAGTGCAGTTGAGGAAGTGTACAACGTTGATTCAGGGATATGGGAGGAAGAACGGACATATGGCTGCCTCCCTCCTGATGAACGGGGTTTTATGCAAGTGAGTGAAATATTTACACTGTAGTGTAAAATATCATTTTACATCAGAATTAATATTGTACTGTTTGCATGAGTTCATAAGTTTTTCTTTATACTATAAAGTTATCCATAATGGTATGTAACATTCTGTGAAATATACATAATTATGGTAGTTTCTTAATTATTATTGTTGTTGTTATTATTATTATTATTATTATTATTATTATTATTATTATTATTATTATTATTATTATTATTATTTGTTTTGCAGTGTAAGGGACACCTTGTACCACACATGCATGGGAAATCCATATTGTGCTGCAATGACACAAATCTGTGCAACATGTTCCTGCAACCTGAACCAGTCAGGGGCAGCACCACCCCAAGACCTACCCTCAGCTATGATGACAGCATCCCTTACATCGCTCTCATCATTTCCATTACAGTGTGTCTGATCGCATTCCTCATAGTCGTCGCGTGTGTATATCTCAGGTAATGCTTCATATCTCAGCACCTGTTTCTCATCTCCCGCCAACTTTATAAAAATAAATAGAGAGAATATTTCACCTGCACAGAATTTCAGCGTATGCAGTGGCTCGTGTATAAAGCTGATACTATCACCTGCTTTATAGCCAGTTTCAAGAAGCGGAAAATATTTATGAGAATCTCCTTTTCGTTCTGGATCTGAATATTTTAATGTGCTAACTCTGATGTTTTATATTCTCCAGAAAATAGATTTCTAAATTCTTCAAGATAGCAGAAACTATTGATTTTACTAATATTTTTAATTACATTCTTCTAAACTTATGCTGAGGATCTAAAAGTGCAAAGAAAGCATTTTCTTTGAACAACAAAAAAATAAATTAAGCATCACTAGCATTAACCGTTTTGAATAATAACACTAATTTTGAGGCCTGAAAAGTTCCCAGTCTGTTTCAAAGATATGAAGGAAAAATTATTTCTAAGCTAGCTGAAGATGCTTGAGCAGTCAGTAGTTGGTCTATAATTGGGAATACATTAGGACAAACGTTTTCAATATCACTTCTCTGCGCTTCCAGTCGTAAAAATAGCAAGAATAAAAATATAAAAACAAAGGTTTTTTTTATAATAAAAAAAGCTATTTAAACCAGCCAACCTTTAAAATTTGTAATATTCAAATCTCACCATTGTTTAGAAAAATGGTGCTTGGTGTCTTGATGATGAATAACGTTATCATGTTTTTGTTTTGCTCACTTAACTAATTGTCGAATTGTCGTTTGTTCATTTATTTCTTTATTTTAACCCGGGGCAGAGCTAAGGCCAGAGGGCCTTCTCTACCGCTCAGCCAAGGGGAGCGTATGAAATACAAAAGTTATAAAATTAAAAAAAAAGAATACAGCTGACTTAACACTAAAGAGGGGAGTTGAACTAAATAATAGACCTACATGAAATTACAATAAACGAATACAGTGTTGACTATAATGCTAAAAATTGTGAAATACTTACTTTTTAACATCACTCCTAACCAGCTAAGTTTTCCTGTTTACTAACTTGATTAAATTGCACTTGAACTATGATAATGTGTGGTAGTTTTCGAGATAGTTGGGCAATGAGTTCCAGAAGCAAATAGCAGTTGCTGTAAAGGAATACAAATGTGAAGGTCTGTGCAATTCTAAAATTCTACCCTTTGTTGCAATTCATTAAACATCAGTAAAAATAAATCAGCAAATTATACTTGTTACACTTACTTCACTGCAGTAAGTAAAACTAAAAACGGCAAGTTTTCAGCATTAGAAGTCCACTGCACAATAAGCACACAAAAATAGCTATTTGAAACAAAAATCAACATTAAAATCCAGCTTGAAAAAATATATGAAGAAAAAAACACACAAATGACATTTGGAAGTTAAATAATTTAATTAATAAAGTAAGCTTTTATGAAAAAAAAATAATAAATCTTCAATGGCGGCTCCTTGGGCGTTCTACAAAATGATGTTTGCAATATTTAATCTTTTGACTTTTACAGGTATAAAAATAGGGAAGATCGTAAAATGTACCTGGTTCCTGGTGTGAGGAATTATGATACATGCCTGGCAAATAGTGGCACACTGCAGGAGTTGATAGATCAGAGCTCAGGGTCTGGCTCAGGTCTGCCTTTACTGGTAAGTGTCATTTTGCTGCAATCTTTAATTTTTATTTCCAGCAAATAATACACAATACAACTTCTTTTCCTTAATGTTTTGTAAGTTAATTTCATTGAATTTTCTGAGAAAGGAAGAACCCAATGCATTGGATACTACTTTAACTATACCTTGTGGGTGGGATGCATGAAACAGAGGGCAATAGTATGAGAAAATGAAAACATTGGAAAGGATTAGAACAAGCCTAATGGAAGAGCCTGTGAAGAATTGGATATAGCTCAGGTACAGAGATAGAAACATCAAAGTATATTATTAATAATGGTAATAAACACGAATTTAAACTTTTTAACATTTCATAAATTATTACAGATGTTAAAAACTGAAGTGCGAAGTTCACAGATGTTTTCCTGCGGATGATATCCTCTGCAGGACGTAGCTCTAGTATATTTTTCAAAATCTTGATCTTGACTGAGTCTTCTTTGAACTACTCCAAGCATCTACATTTGCCTTGCATTTGAAGAGATGTATCTATCTAAATTTGAGATCATATAAAATAAAAAGTAAAATAAAATACTATGTATAATCATGAAATATATGATGCTCCCAAAATATGTTAAGTATTTTAATGATTAAACTATTTATTAGTTATTAGCAATGATTAAATAAAATATGGGGGATTTGAAGGAAACACCATGTACGAGTATAATAATCACATGCATTGCTCATCTGTTCTGTCGGTTTTTGCACTGCTTTTAAAATACATGTAAATTTAAAATTCATGGTCCAATAGTGAAAAGAAACAGCAGATTTTTATGTTTGTTTATATTCAATGTTCCATGAGTGTTCTCCAAAATATAAAATTTTCCAGTCTTTGCATTTCATTTCATAAATGACTTGAGTTTTTCTTGGAGGGAATTTTGTCCATCTCCAATTTCAGTTGTGTTGTATGTTCACAGTTGACATAGTTCACAGATAATATAATTACGACAGGACCATTTATTTCTGACCTGACCTGCTGCATGAAGAGACATTACTCTCAATCGACCAGTACAACAGGAAATTGGGAATTTGTAAAGGAAACATTTTATTAAAACAAATGTGATTTTGATTTCAGGTTCAGCGGACTATAGCAAAACAAATTCAAATGGTTCACCCAGTAGGGAAAGGCAGGTATGGAGAAGTCTGGCTAGCAAAATGGCGAGGGGAGAGAGTAGCAGTTAAAGTGTTCTTCACAACAGAAGAAGCGAGTTGGTTTCGAGAAACAGAAATCTACCAAACAGTATTGATGAGGCATGAGAACATTTTGGGTAAATATTTTGTTTATAATACTTATAAAATAATCCTTTAAATTATATTCTCAATTGTCCTAAATTTTATAGACCTTGTGGTTTTAATTGTTTAGACACAAAGTTAACAGATCTATAGATCAAAAGGGGATATGGAGATTTTCCTCTCCGATCAAAGAATTCCTTCCCTGTGTGGTAGCCCAAATGTTAAAACAGAACCTACAGTAGAACTCCAATTACATTATCCGGATTAATTGGGACCGGGCCCGATCCATGTAATCAAATATCCGGATGATTGGGTAAATCATGAAAAAATATAATTTATTTAAAAAAACTAAATTGTACAGTACTGTACTTATGTAAAGTGTCAAACCTTGAACATATTGGTCAGGGTCAGTTTTTTTGCTGACAGGCTGTAAATTTTGTTGGCTAAAAATGTTGCTTTTTGGCAAATAATCGTTCATGAAAGAGTTACCCAATGCTTACTGCTGCAAAAACCACTTGAATGTGACCTCAAAGCAATCCGGGGAGTTGGGATTTAATTGGAGTTCTACTGTATGTCATAACAAACTTTTGTATGTCATAACAAATAATGCACATTGTGCGCGATTCCTAAATTTATTTATTATAACAAACTTTTTTTTGTCGTTTCGGTTAAAAGTGTTTCAGATAACAGAGGTTTTTCTGTATCTTTGACAAACAAATCTTCCTTCCTAATAATTATTTTACTTTCCCTAACAGGCTTCATTGCAGCTGACATCAAAGGGACAGGTTCATGGACACAAATGCTGTTAATCACAGACTACCATGAACATGGCTCCTTACATGATTATCTGCAAACAGTAGTGTTAGACCCCTCATCTCTCCTCACTCTTGCTCTGTCTGCCGCAAGTGGTGTGGCACATCTGCATACTGAGATTTTTGGTACACGGGGTAAACCTGCCATCTCTCACAGAGACATAAAGAGCAAAAACATCTTAGTAAAGAGAAATGGACAGTGTGCCATTGCAGATTTCGGTCTTGCAGTTAGATACATCAGGTAAGTGTGTATTACTCTTATTCCTCATATCAATACCAAAAATGCAAAACGTCATCAATCTTCAACAGTAAAACCTGCTTTTTACGTTCCTGCCCTGTACATCATTTTCCGCTGGTCCTGTCTTCTATTCTATACCAACAATACATAGTGTTCTGCCATACACATATTTTCCCTTTGGCAGCATTGATTTTCTATGAAAAACTGGTATCGCTTAACTAAATTTTCTACTATGCTGTCAACTCTCACAGATGCAGTGGCAGTTGCTATTTGTGTTAGTCCAGGTGAATTTGGTTTCTTTTGTGCGGGTACAATTTACTGCATTTTATTATACTGTATTTATTCATATGACATAATTTGTTGTCATGATTTGCATGATTTTTGACGGTATCATGGAGGTGAAGAAAAACAATAGAAAATGCATTTCTTTACAAAATTCGTCATATTGATTCACATATAATAACAAGTGTTCAATTGATGAAAGAGCTTGCACTCTCTACCTCAACTTTTAATACCATCTATATCAGCTATTGAATAGTCAGAGCAATAATTGATTCGTTTAATATGTGTGATGCTACAAGGAGAATATTATATGAAAACATTTGGTGAAATCCCTAAATGTAAATTAACCTGGAGGTTACATTTTCAATGGTACATACTTATTTCTTTTGTCAACTTTCAAACCTCAATATTACAACACAATACGTGTATGTGAAAAAGTTTGTGTGCACAACATATTTTGCACCATATTTTAAATAGATAATGTAAGTGTATATAGGTACCTATATTTATTTTCATGTATTAAATTTTGCAATACAGTGAACACTGCTTATTGTGATCCCTTCGGGATGCAGCTAATCTAATAATGTTAACCGATTAATAACATTAGCCAAAATAAGTAATTGAAGGTTATTTGTTCACTAACACACTACAAAGCAGAATTAAAAGTTACTCTTTCTGACATAATTGTGAATCATTGGGTTACTCATAATGCGGTATTAAAATGCAATCAACAATTTTTACAATCAGTAAAAAAAAAAAGATTGTAATTGTTTATGTTTTCCCTATTAGTCCATTAACCAGTATTTCATATTCTCGTGTTTTTGGATGTCTACTAACCTGTAGTGAACACCGCATGGCAAAACATCTAAGCCTGTCTATTCAAGTCTTTGTGCTATCTTCAGAAATAAAAAACTGCAGCTAAACTGAGGGGTAAAATGTGTCTTATTGCTTAAAAGAAAAAGTAGGTAATACAACCCCCCCACGGACAGGTCATCTTGTAAGCTGGGAACAGGACAGTACTTAGAACCGAATTTTAGATCACAATGAGCACCATTTTTTCAGTGTATTAGTATTAATCCGTACAGAACTTCATAAAAGTGATAACATTATCCGTGATTACATTAAGCATCATTCACTGTATATAGCATCAACAGCTTTCACACTTCCTGCACTTTACACTTTTTTTGCATCAATCCCTTGAAAAGTGTAAAAAGGAGGTTTTACTGTATACAGAATTTTCACTTAACTCGTTTTTGTAGATAAGATTCAAGGTTACAGGTTACTGTATTAAGTAAATACATGAGGTGCAAGATTTTGAATTTCATGCACTTAATTTCGAATACTCACATTTTGTTGCTATATTGTGCTATAAGTGCCTGAATTTGAAATGACATGTGTAAAATTCAAAATTAAGTGTAGGAAATTCAAATTTTTGCGCATGGGTAATCCGCCCATAGATAATCGAGAGTTTACATATTTATACTAATTATAACCCTGTTACCTACCTTATATGCATACTTGATATCTATTCAAAATTTTCTCACTTGAATTTTGTTGAAGTTCATTAATGAGAATTTTTGTCCACTCTTCAGTGAAAGCAATGAGATTGACATAGCACCCAACACACGTGTTGGAACACGACGTTACATGGCTCCTGAAGTCCTGGATGAGACCCTGAATACATCAGCATTTGAATCATTCAAGATGGCCGACATGTACTCTCTAGGATTGGTGTTTTGGGAAATGGGGCGTCGGTGTGCGACTGGAAATAAACTGAGTGCTGCTGATGACTATCAGTTACCTTATTATGACTGTGTGCCGAGTGACCCTTCCTTTGAGGACATGCAGGAAGTAGTGTGTGTCAAGAGGATACGCCCTATCATCCCTCCCAGATGGGAGTCAGAAGACGTAAGTACCCTTTCTACACCTTTCTAAATTACCGTACTCTTAACTGGAATCATATTTTTAAAATTAAATATGTAATATTTTATATACTCTTTTTTTATTTTGTGTTACTAAAGCTATGTTCACACTGAGGAATTTGTTGCAAGAATATGTGTCCGGGTACATGTATAGCAACCTATTTGCCACAAGTCGTAAACCTATTGAACATATTCCTAGTTCCCGGACACAAACAGTGAATAAAATGTACCAGAAACAAGGTTTCGCCACAAGTTCTTGTTTACGCTCCGAAAGCGAAAACATTGAACAGATCCCAGCGAAAATCTATTTGCGAGTGTGCTATATCATGTTTCTTGTGACAGTTGACTCTGTTTGTGGTTATGATCAATCCCATGAGATATATTGCTACGTTCACGCTGTTTATTTTACGAAATCGCCGATATTTTGCTATGGAGTGCTCTAAATAGAACATAAGTCGATGTAGAAGTATTCTCCCTCACATTCATAATCCCTTTGCAGAAAATTTGAATTTAGGCCTAAGTTATAGGCACACTTCTTCCTTGAAGAGATTCTGTGTTTAATATGAAATAATCAAGAGAACATCTACATGTGCTTACTGAAAAAATTGATGAAATAGAAAAGATATTAGAACAGTATCAGAATTGAATTAGGCCTAGGCGGGATTCGTGGCAGATGATGTGTCTGTGTAGATCTTGAAGCATATTTTCAACGAAGCTGTCACATATAGCCTAATATGTGGTAAATGAAGGGTAGGCACTTCTAGCACCTCTTATAAACAGTTTAAGCACAATAATATACAATTTTAGCATGGATTATACAGTTATTTTGCGAGGTTAAACAAACCCTTTCTCTATCGACTACAATGGATTGAAGTTATCGGCTATCGTTTCAACACCTGCCGATCGGCTTGACTGCGAAACTGCGGGCTCATAAAACACGCTCTGCTAAAGAAAGTTAAGCAAGCTTGAATTTACAAAAATTTATGCGACCGAACACATCTTTAAAGTTAAAATATTAATGGCTAATAAACCATTCTTACCGTAAAATTCAGAATTAAAAATACTGACTGCCCAGATAAATATAAATCCCCGCTTTTTACTGCCGACTAACGTGATCCTATAGCTCGGAAGATTTAATCAGCATTAGTACAGTATAATATTGTCATTTTCTTCCGCAAATTGAGTGTTTGTGGGTTACAAACTTGTTCTGGGTGAATCATCAATTCATTTAAAGCAGAAAAAAGCAAACGTTTATGCATCTAAAGCAATACTTGTGCCTGACAACAAATTCCTCAGTGTGAACGCTCACATGGGATATTTGTGCAAAGAACATGTACTTAGGATAAGTATCCAGAGACAAGAATCACGGAAATGGATCTGGAATTTGTTTGGAGTATTTGTGTCTGCAACAAATTCCTCAGTGTTAACGTACCATAACATTTTCAATCATCTCATTGAGGAGATCTCATTATATGAATGAAAATATGTCTGCAAAAAATACGTAAAAAGTCTTGGTATGACTTAAAAGCATATTGGTATTTAATTATCACCACAGTTGCATTGTTGCTTATTGTCGATGTGCTAGCATTTTTGGTGCGTTCTGTGGGGGTCCAGAGGAATAAGTGGAATAGGTTTGATTAGTATGGCCCGGATACTTATGTAATTAGTTATTCTATTCCCTTACTTGTAGACTACTAACAATGGAAAACGTCAGCTATTTGAGCTTCTGAATTGGTTACAGTTGGGTTTCATTTTACATATTCATAGTAATATTACACACAAATGGACTGAAGGGTGGCCGAATATACAGGTAGGGGGGGAAAAAAAACCAGACCAACTCTTGTAACTGATTTCAGAGTCTTGTGATATGTAAATAAATGTAAGAGATGTAACAGAAACGTTTGATTTCACAAGCAATGCCAATTACGTGAAATAAGCCAACAGTTGACACTAGAACAAATTTCAATACATTCCCTGCTGTCCTGTGAATACCGCTAGGTGATAGTTGAATGGTAAAGAATAATAAAAGCCCCCAAAATCCATTGGCATATATAAAATAAAACAAATCCCTCACCAGTGTATTTAAAATCCTCACATTCATCATCTAAGGCCTCAAGTACATCTTATCTTTTGTTGAGAAGCTTGTCTTATGGGTCCCATTCTGTACCTAACAAGTCTATTTCTGCTTCGTCATCAGTATCCCATAACAAATCGTCCTCAGTCCCATCCATAGTGTTGGAAATCCCACACATTTTGAAGGATTTGATCACAAAATCACAGTGCACATCAAGTGACGCAGCCCGCATAGCTTCACCTTTCGTTTACTACTTTTTCCCACTCATCCAGTTATCCCATTGTTCACGCATGTGATCTTTGAATGGTTTATTCAGAGAGATGTCTTAAGGTTGCAGCATTGAAGTTAAACCACTCAGTATAACAGCAATCTTAGTATAGTTCCATGCTAAGGAATTTTTAGTGTTTTCAGTTACTTGACTGTGAAACACCAACAAACTGTGTTGATTTCATAGAGCCCCTTGGTCACCTCTGCCTCAATTTTACACCATTCTCATCCATCCAGGAATTTTATTTTTGGAGTAGTTTTCCTCTTGAAAATGGCCTTGGGTTTTCACTTTGTTCCATCTGTCATTCATGTTAATATTATTGTAAACCTGGTCTTTTCATGGCCTGTTCTTCTGACTGAACAGTTTTTACGCCTTTTGTTTCCACAGTTCTATTGTTTATCATGTTGAAGTTCATCGGTGTTTCATCCATATTTCCATTCTATAATAATAAAAGGAAGTGTTTGTCTTTCTTTCTGTCTGTCTGTCTCTCTGTCTGTGCGTGATGCGCAGCGAAATCTATTGAACGCAGAGAACTGAAATTTTAAACGTAGATAGACTGAAGGGTGGGCGAATGCACCTCGAAGCTGGATTTTTTATTTTTGCTTTTGTTCGCGAGTTATAAGTAAATAATTGTCAGAAAACTTGCATTTTTTTGCTATCCAAGCATCAGTTTCCTGTAACACATTTCATTTGTCAAATCAATTGCAGGTGTCTTTTCCTTTTTTGTCATGATTTGGAAATAAAAGAATCACTTCATTTTATAAGCCCTGGTCAATTCATTTGTTTATAATGCCAAGGTCCACAGACATCTGAAATTTTCAATATAGTTGGAAGAAGAATAATGAATATAGGCTTAAATGGACAAACATTGATCAATTTGGACGAAACTCACTATGCAGAGGTTTTCTGGGCAGAGAATTTGAATATGAGGTCGTTTTTCCCATGTAGCGCTTTCTAATCGTGGAATTCACTTCAAAACCAGATTTTTAGCTGTTCCATTAATTACACTGATAAACAAGCTGTAGATATCTTGCATGCTGTATACCTTTTCTAATGCAGTTTTTTATGCTAATTTCAATTCTGCAAACCGTTTTGCTCTATCACGTCAGGTTTTGAAGATATCAACAAAAATTAATTTTCATTGAACACCGTTCATAAAAATCTTTATGTAGTTTTTAGTAATGTTTCATGCAACGGCATAGGCCTACACTGTTGTGTCATTTGTGAAACCAGTTGTACTTAATGTAATATATCAAAATATTTTTGATATCGCATTAATATACTTTCATTTGTATCTTTATTTTTACATTAATTGGATATTATGGCTTCCAGAGGTTGTATAAATTCACCAGACCTGTTTTGCTATGTGTGTAGCTATCTGACAGACAAATCCCATCAGAAGAATTTTACACCGTTTTTGAATAAAGCATATGAACTATACTTCGATTCAAAGGTGGATACTGGTAAATCGTGGGCACCACAGTGCATCGTTTGACATGTTCATGCAACTTGCGAGATTGGGTAAGGAAGGCGAAGGAGAATAACCAATTGGCTTTTGGAGTTCCTATGATATGGCGTGAGTCAAGCAACCACACCACAGACTGTTATTTCTGTTTGGCAAATGTCACCGGATTTTCCTACAAAACTCGTACATCTGTGTGAAGTATCCAGATGTTCCCACAGTTTCTAAACCAATTCCACATGATTCCATCACTTGTCCAATACCAACAGCGCCTACAAAATATACAGTTGATGAAGAAACACAAGAACAAAGTTCTCTGTCACCTCCTAGCAATGATTTGGACTCTTGACTATCAACCTGGAGAAAATATCCATTTCATAAACAATGCTGAACTTTGCGACCTCGTACGGGACCTAACACTAACAATAGGGCAAGCTGAACTGCTCGGTTCACGCCTTAAAGAATTTAATTTACTTGCACCGGGACAGCAGAGATAGAAAACACCACTACATAAAGAAAAATTGGCCGATCAGAGACAGAATGCAGCCAGGAAATAAAAATGTCCATCTTGTACCGTTGATTGACCGTGACAAAGTTATCTTGTCACCGCTTCACATCAAGCTGGGGCTCATGAAGAATTTCGTGAAGGCACTAGACGATTCAGATAGTTTTCGGTACTTGTGCAACAAGTTTCCGGAGTTGAGTTATGCAAAAGTGAAAGAAGGTGTGTTCACAGGTCCACATATAAGGAAGATATTTGCTGACGGCCACTTCCAAGATTTGCTGAATGGTACTGAAAGACATGCATGGGTGTCATTCAAATCAGCCGTGGCCAATTTCCTTGGAAATTATAAAACTGGTGACTATGTGAATGTTATGAAGAAGTACATTAGTGCATACAAACAGCTGGGTTGCAACATGTCTCTCAAAATTCATCTCTTTGATTCACATCTTGACTTCCCCGAGAACCTTGGTTCAGTCAGTGACGAACATGGTGAACGTTTTCATCAGGACATCTCGGTGATGGAGTCATGGTATCAGGGTCGATGGAGTCATGGTATCAGGGTTGATGGAGTGCAGCAATGTTGGCTGACTACTGCTGGACGCTTCAGCGTGACATGCCAAATGCTTATCACAAACGCCAGTCTACAGCCAAGAAATTCAAACCAAACACAGCTTACATTAAGAAAATATAGCAATTTACTTGGATTTTATATGTGTATTATGCCTTTAACTACATATTTATGTACAGAATATGTGTCCTGTGACTCAATCGCACTATTTTCTCAGCTAACGCCATGTTCATTAGTACTCTCTGTATCAGTAAGTGTTCTAATGACATATAAATAGTTGAGTTGTATATTTAGAAAACCATGGGTGATAGAGACAAATGGTTTGCATATTCTGAATCAGCACGTTTCAATTATCTAAGAACAAGTGTTGGATACCAAGATATCCTCCGATTCTGTTTTTTTGTTTTTCAGTGTTATTAATCATTTAGTTATGCCTATGAATGTTTCACGTGCAAGTGTTAATAAATATGTTTTAATTATTTTGCTCTTAATTTTTAATCTTCCAGTTAATTACCATGGGCAAAGCTGTGGGGATCTGCTAGTATTAGATAATGGAAAGTTGTATTTTTGCCTCACACCAATAGCAGACTTGTGAAAACTAGTGACTTCATGGTCAAGATCTCGTAATTTCTGCGTAATTTTTGTTTTCTGTCGTATTACCAGACTTTTTCTGTCCATGAAACGATTGTACCAACCTTCTGTTGCTTTAAATTCTTTGTCACATTCTGGATTGGCCTGTGCCCACTTTAATGCATAAGCTTCATCACATTTCTTGTAATAACATAACAGTTCTGCCCCTGATTTTGTACCCATTCTGCAACGTTATTTTCTAAATCTGGCCAGCAAGCTATTCCTGTCCTCATAGAGCATCTTGTCATTAGCATTTTTAATAGCATATTCATTCTTTCTCCAATCTCTTTAGCCCTTGCTGGTACAGTTGAAAAGTTTAAAATCTAAGATTTTTTGTTTGTTTTGTTTTGTTTTCTTTGTTAAATTTAAGGAGGATGTAGAAAACAAAGACCTCATAAGGACAATGCACAGAACAGTGAAATAAAAGCAACTGCTTTTTGGCTTTTAAGTTGTAGACCATATAATGCTCATAAGCAAGTATTGCCCGATTCAAAAATACTTGATGATGTGATTTCAGGACATACTAAATGTGCCAGTATTATTAAGTACTGTGTGGAAATTTTGGTGTTAGGGATATGCCTTATTTTGTATTGAATGTCAGTCAGGGTGTGAATTCAGTCAAAAATAGTGGAGGGAGGAAAGTCCAAACTGCAAGTTGAGTTTTGTATTTGGTGAAACTGAAAATCTGTGTATTGAATAAATAAATAAATAAATAAATAAAAGATATTATGTACATAAAAAAGCCTGATAATTTTATATCATTACTTAATTACAAATCACTTTAAATTCCTCAAATTAAAATGCAGAGCCACATTTAAAAAACGGGACGATAAATTATATTATGAAATAAAATACTTATATTTGTTCTGTAGGTTTTATTGGTGTTACTTTCGTAGAAATACACATAGAATAACGGAATATTACATAGTTTTCGGTATGGGTAATTTGGGGGGAATTTTTTTAGATAAGATCCAACCCCCCCCCCCCCCTTCCACCTCCGATTTTGCACCCTGACTTGTCATCCAATAATTCACCGGTGATTCACATATCACAGCCCCCCCCCCTTAAAAAATCCTGGATCCACTACTGGGCTCTAGAGACCAATAATAGCTATTATAGTTGATTTAATTCTTGACTTAATTTTTTTATAATTTTTACAGCCTTAATTTAATGACATTATATGTTACAGGTTTTAAGAACTTTAGCAAAAGCGATGCAAGAATGCTGGCATCCAAACCCTGCAGTGAGATTAACTGCATTACGAGTGAAGAAAACACTATGCAAATTGAATACAGAAGACTCTTATAAAATAGTATAATTAACAGAGGACATAGGAAATGCATTTTTCATGGACTGCAGCCTACCTCAGCGAGTGAAAAATGATTGTTCCATTCTCATACAAACGTAAATACTCACTGATAACAGTAATAACAACAAACTATCAATTTACAGTAGGAGTGACTGTGTGTGTGAGTAGCCTAATTTTAACTTGAAAGAACTTACCTGGTGTGTGCAGAGACATGAACGTGTGTGTGTGTATGTGTACCATCACAGTGTAGTGAGAGATCAAACGGAACAAACAAGAACAAGAAAACCTCTTGGTGGCCTTGGAGACTAAAGTGTGCAATTCATAAGGCAGAGAGTACCATATATTTCTGAATGAAAGGCACACCCAAAAATCGAAGACTTTGAAAACAGGGGCAGGGAACAGAATTAAAACAGATCAAATATTAATTTACTATTGCAATTTTATGGTGTCTTTTCTGTTGGCTATTAATGTTTTTAAATCATCTTTAACAAGCATGCATTATTCAAAGTAGTGAGGGGAACAACAACAGTTAATATGTTTGCTGATGATAGAAGAGATGCTATTAGTGAGTGAGAAATATGGTAGAGCAAAGTGTCCATCAATTTATGTATGTTTTAAAAGAAAAGTTAAATGCCGAAAGTTACGGAAACCAGCATGCTAGTCATATGTTTGTTTTTTCTGTTGGCATTTAACTTTTTTTCTGTTGTATTATGGCTTCTGTTAATTTTATTTTTACACTAATATTTACTTTTGAATATTAATATATATATGGTGAAATAGCAGCGATGAAGTAGGGTGAGTAAATATCCAATCCTGCATTTGCCTTTGCAACTGGAGAAATCACGAAACAACGCAAAATAAAAATTGGCCACAGGATTCAAACCTGGGAACTCCAGAATGGGAATCAGCTGCCTTGCTCAGTATGTTTGGTGTTGTTCTTGTTGCAGAAACAAATGTCCATTGATAAAGATTTAAAATACTGCCTTGCTTACTTGCAACAGAATAGATCATTCAGTGTGCCTCGAAAAGGGCAGCATCCCAGAACACTTGTTATGGTTAGAGGACTAAAGTTGATTAATTACTGGTATTATCTCCTATATACATGAATATATAGTGATAATTTTAGAGTTCTCACTTTGTTTGCTAGTATAAAGTGCATGCTGACTTGGAGCTCCCAATAACTGAACAAAGGTGTGTCTTACATTCAGGAATATACGGTAATCATTATTGTTTTATATATTGAATACAATTTTTTACAGGTCTTCATTTATTTTCATTTATAATAGAGTCCCAATTATCTGCAAATTATCATAGGTAATATAACAAGCTGTCCAGATTTTATCGATAAATTCACAATCAACGAAGTTTATAAGTGGAATTATCTTGGGAGAATCTGAACCTCGAGTTCCATTTATTGCAACTATTCAGTGAATACTTACCTAATTAAACATGTAACGAATAATATAAAACATATATTAATAAAACTATGCTAGTTTTGTTATTGTAAGGGACACAGCTTATGGGCAAACAATATATTCATATATCGATTGTCGTGACATGGCCAATCTTTTTATCTTCATCAGTTGGTTAGGACACCTTATTGCTAAAATAATATTGTGTTATTATTGTGTTTATTGTTATACGAGATTTGAAATGCTTCACCATGCATATAAATAATTATATATTATTTTCATATCTTCTTTTGTTCATATGCAGCTTATATATACCCAATCACTGTGTTAATGATTTTTTTTGTTTATTAAAGAAGCTACAGGTTTGAAGATGTTTCAGTGTTCAGTGTATGTGATTTTAGATGAAAAAACAATTGCAGGTAGTTGCGATAAAATGAAAGTGATAAAAGTAAAATAATAAAATTATGACAATAGACACTTGCAATTGGTTGAAATTCCACAATTATCACACTAGATTGATCATTGATTCATACGCTAAATAATCATAGTGATTATCATTAGGCTTTATGACACATTTTTTCCTCACTCAAAATTAATATAAAATTTCCAGCATTCTATTTCAGTTACCCAATTTTTCCACCAATTTAAAACAATAATTGTAGCTTCATATCTGAAAGCATTGGATTCAACAAGTAAATGAATGTCTTATGGTTATGTTGAACTGTAAACACGTTATACTGAAAATTTTTCATGCTGTATGGCTGGTATTTGCGTTAATACTAGCGAGAAAGATAAAATGTCTAAATACTGGACAGAATGCAAAGGGCCATAATTGACAGACATAAGAGTGGAGTAGGTTGGGACTATAGATTTATGATTTGCCACGGGCTTAGCAAATGGATCAAAACCAAGTATTGTATAAAATACCCATCATGAAGACCACCAGTAACGACCATAAACGTTGGCATGCTGATCACATGCTTCTAATCCTGCCATCTATCGATGCCGATGGAAAGAGTTAGATGATGCAACAGTCAGGTGGTAGACCGTGTCTCATCATGGGATGTAATGCCAAGAGCTAGCTAAAAAACCATCTCTCTCCATTTTTTAATTTAAAGATAAGGTTGTTGTCGTAAACTAACAAACAAGTTTTTTTTTTTTTTTTAATAAAGAACTATTGATAAATGTTTAATATGTTAATATATGAAGAATTCCTTAAAATTAATGTGTTATAGTCGAAAAAACATAGTACTTCTTGCTAGAAACAAATATGCTGTTAATTTAGCTCAGTGTGAATGCATGATGTGATCTTAGTCTTCAGATTGGCCATTTTACATAGACATGCCAGATGTTGGGACTCTTTTATACTTGGAATTTATTGAGAAGATTTTCCTCTTTAGAGGATGAAGCCAAATTTATGAAGTATGATTTGTCAGCCTTAAAATAAAGACTGTGTTAGAAGTTCAGTCAATTTTGTCACAACGAAAAGGAAGTGATAAGTCTGTAATTGCCTTCATATTGTTCTTTACGATTCTACATCCAAAGGGTACAATGAAGTATCTTTCTTCTCTTCCGAGAACCAGTTGTTCCACACAAGCAACATAATTTTCTCATATATATGTAGATATTTCACTCATTCAATGATAATAACATTCACATCTTATACATACATAACTGTAAATAACATGTATATATTGTATCAATGAAACTGGTTCAAATGTGCAGCTATTAAAATATTCAAATTTCATTTACCTTGGAATTAAAATTTTTCTTTGAATATCTTTATTTGGGTCAGTTTTGTGATTTTAAATCTAATAATCACCGGAAAATAAAACCTCATTTTGCAGATCTGACTGAGTTATGAATTCCCTTCTTTGTTTGAGCTACACATTAATTACCTTCGGTCATAAACCATCATTGCTTTTTATTAATTCCTTTTCTGAAATATCCTACCCCTCCACAAATTTTACATTTGTCCTCATACTTCATAACAAGAAACATCCTTTCCACAAAATGTATTAAATATGTCTCACATTGGGTGAAGAATTTTTCTTTTAAACGCTTACCTCTCTCTGTTTTACAACATGAAATAATGAAGCATGCTTTCCTATGAAACTTTATGCTTAAAACAAGTCTTGCAATGTAAAAGTATTAAGCCTGTATTATTTAGTATTCTTTTCCTAGAGGAAAATGGCTAATTTAATAATCAAACATTAAAACATAATGAATTGCTATGCATGTTGTATTATAATTCTTTAATATCATAATTATAAATGTTAATATAAACAGTTCCTGAACATAAAATTAAAATACATTTTCTGCATTTAACAAATGATTATTTCAGTGTGCAGAAAATGTATCGGAGAAGTTGAAAATTGTGATAAGTTCAAGAGCCAATCTTAGGAAAGGGAATTAAGAAAAGAGATCCTGGTTCTGTTTACACTTCATTCTTCATTTGGATGGTGTATAGTTCAGTATTGCAGTCATAATTCATCCTAAGACAGTAAGTACCTGATAAACTGGTTTAGGAATACAGTAGAACCCCAATAATTCGAGCTAATTGGGGCCGAGGCTACCTCGAATTACAAAAAACTCGGATTATACGGAAATATCACTAAATCAATGGGTAAATCATAAATAAATGTTTAATGTGCACAGTAATGGTTTAAAAAATACATAAACAATATAATAGGCCTACATAGGTCAACTTGTGTTACGCCTGTATGTGTATACTGGCGAACATTTAAAATAATTTCTGTGTATTATGAACGAAACCCTAAGTGGGACAGTTTTACCTGCATTTTTGTACATGGAAAAATTGAAAGAAAGCTCAAAATGTAACACATTCGGAAGTGCGTAAAACTTACATGCGGACACCATATGAAAACGGATTTTACTCTAGTTTTATAGAAAATTTTAATTTTCTTAAGACCAGCTCGAATTACACGGAACCTCGAAATACCGGGGCTCGAATTACCGAGGCTCTACTGTAATCGTAAACAAAGGATTTTCCACTGCTACATTTTGAATGTATTAGTCTTCAGATTGGCCATTTTACATAGGCATGAATGTATTGAACTGCAACGAAGTGGTTTATTCTTCCTGAATACAGATTCATTCTTCCTGAATAAAGATTCGTTTAAATTTGACAAGATGCCTGCAGTGATATAAATCTGATCTTTCACACCAGTTTAAAACTTTTAAACTGTTTGCTTTTTTGAGTTATTGCAGTTTGAAGTGGATGACCTATAATTCAGTGACAACAGACAGGCAAAGAATCAGAATTTCATAGGTTATTTTAATATAAACAATTTTTTATTGTATTATTGAATTCCTATGTATTTCTCTTAACAGTACATGTATGTTGAAATGAAGAGGAAATTTTTACTTAATTGTGGAGGTCAATTATTTAAATTCATCCGTGTGTGTGTGTGTATATATATATATATATATATATGATCAATCATCTGCCATACTGGGAAACAGGTAGGTTAGGATATCGTGGCCGACTAAAACTACTAAAAACCTAAAGGACCAACATCAGAGACCTGTCACCTCTTAGAAATTCAGAAAACAAACATTTCATTAATTTACATGATTGAGACCAGGACAGACACAGAAGCCAAAAGTGCAAGACTTCATTATTCTCCCAAAATTCATAATTATTTTTTAAAACATTACTATCTTGGAGAACGCACACTACTTCATTAATATTCATTACTTACTAGTAACCGGTTGGACGTAGCTGACGATGATAGGGAGGTTCTATAGAAAACTAGTAAGTAATGAATATTAATGAAGTAGAGAGTGTTTTCCAAAATAGTATTTTTTAATATTGTTCCACTTCATTTTGTCTTCCCATTCCAAGTGAATTCATAATTATTTATCACTTTTTCATAAAGTGCCCAATTATAGACTTGAAAACCTGGCTTCATAACCTAATTCTGTATGCTGAAGAAAATTCTATTCTACAGTTTCCTTGTATGCTGTACTAACTGTGCTAGCACCCTATTTAGCCTCACTAATCATAATGTTATCACTCTTTCTCAGATAAAACTGTTTCCCTGCCCTCAAATGAGATAAGACAAACTACCAGTATGTTACACAAGCAGAATTCACTTGCTGATGATACAATATTTCATTGTGAAATATTTCTGTGAAGAATATTCCCAGTTTAACTTCCCATAATGGTTTACTCTTTTGTGACTTGAGGCTTTCCTGGTGTTGAGAATATATTATTTTTTCTCGGGCTTCCAACCAGGTGAGTTGGAGATTTGGTGCCAAGTGTTCAGCAGCTATCTCCTCTGCCATCTTCTGGGAGTAGTGAGCTGAATTAGGAAATATCTGTTTGTTATATAGGAAAGACAGAATATACACCCGTTTTAGCATTTCCTGTCTTTCCTACATATTTCCCAATCTAGCTCACTTCTCCCAGAAGATGGCTGCCGAAAGCTTGGAACAAATCCTCCAACTCATCTGGTTGTAGCCCAAGAAACAATAATACATGACTTTACTCTTGGTGAAGAAATGAAGAATGCTCAAATACTGTTCTTAATAGAGTTTATAAATACATAAAGTTCATAGAATAATTCTGTATATTACATTTTGTATATCAGGAAAGTACAGGATTAATTTTGTTTTTTTGAATAATCAGAGAATTGGAGAACCAAATAGTTTAATGGTTTAATAAATTTTAATAGGTAAAAGAGAAGATAAACTGATAATTACTGTAATTAGTAGTCTCACCTTGAGCTTACGTGTAAAATGGATTGCTCCTTTGACATTTCATGCTATTTATGCTTTTACAGAGGAGGAAGAAATTAAGCAAAAATGAGCACGTTAATTTGGAGTACATGATATATCCGTGAGTATATAAACATCAAGGGAAAACTTGATTATTAATAATTTATATGAGGGTTGATTATTCTTTGCAACTAATTGTGGTAAATGCAAAAGATCACCAGAAACCACCTGTATTTTCATTATTAAAGGTAGGATAAATTTACTGAACACTTCAGCCATAAAAATCTTCGGCTACATATTTTTTCCCATGCATGTTCTTTCTTCCATATATCATGGAAGTGGCTAACGATGTCATACTGAAAAGTTTAGCCCCCCTCATGACTTATATTAACAGCTCTTTACTGAATTTTACCATTATTTATAGCATTCTTCTTATATAGATGTGGTAGTGTGTATTGGATGGTCTTATCGAGTGAACAGATTTTGTTGTGCTGGAGTTTGCTTCACAGCACCAGGTGGAACCTCTCTCCTATGACTTATTGCCCTTAATAATGGTCTACCACACGAAGTGTATATCAGAAGCAGTGGTCCGTGGTTCATGAATACATAAGCCCTTTATTTGTTCTGAATGCATAATTTTATGTTTTTTGAAAGTTTATCATAATCTAATAATAATAAGCGCCCTTCTG
The DNA here is from genome assembly GCA_964059195.1 of Ectobius pallidus. Lineage (NCBI taxonomy): Eukaryota > Metazoa > Arthropoda > Insecta > Blattodea > Ectobiidae > Ectobius > Ectobius pallidus. The sequence goes on from CAXKWD010000006.1 coordinate 117,861,627, forward strand.
AAAGAGTTTCAATGAGTTAACCGGGACTATATACATCATTTTGGGAGGGGATTTCAATGTTCTAGCCTATCTAACTCAGAAAGGGGCCTAGCTGCAGAAGATTTCCATGCAACAACAACTCTGATGCAGTCATTTCCAGGATCCTTATTTTTCAATACTTGGGATCGTAGGTTTTCACGTGTCCCCCCCTACAGATGCACCAGGATTGCTCAAAGAGGTGGCAGACCATCTTACATTCATTTCGTCTTACTTTGGACTTCTCATATGCTCTAACTCCTTCATTTGGGGAGAATGAAATTGAATGAAAATAAATAATAGCAAATATATATGGATAAAAGTGAATATATATACAAAATATCTGTGCATGTGAGAGCCCGAGAGTGGCAGCCGCTCTTACTTACTTACTCAATGGCAATATAGACAAATCCTAAGCAAGCTAAAGGAATATTATCTATTTGATGGAACTCGGAGGTTCATTGCCGTGCTTACCTGAGCCCGCCATTCAACCCTATTCTATGCTAATTCCATCCAACCATCCCTCGCAAATCCTACTTCCCTTAGATCTATCCTAATATTGTCTTCCCGTCTAGGTCTTCCAAGTGGTCTTTTTCCTTCGGATCTCCCAATCAATATGTTTGAGATATATGTCTTTCCTCCCCCATGCATGTAACATGTCCAGCCCATTTCATACTCCGTGATTTAATTACCCTTACTATATCCGGTGATGAGTACAGGTTATGAAGCTCGTTATGCAGTTTTCTCCAGTCCCCATTTTCATCTCTCTTAGGCCCAAATATTTTCCTAAGCACCCTACTGATTATGTTCTTCCCGAAAAGTAAGAAACCATATCTCACGTCCATATAATACAACAGGCAAGATAATTGTCTTATAAATTTTTATTTTTAGATTCCTGGACAGTAGACGAGAAGATAAGAGTTTCTGAACTGCATAAAAACAGGCATTTCCTGATTTGAGTCTACACTTAACTTCTACCTTAACATTATTTGTATCTGTAATTATTGCTCCCAGATATTTGAGTTTCTCCACTTGTTCAAATGATTTATTGACTATTCTAATATTTTGTAGGGCACTATTATGATGTTTCATAACCATATATTTAGTTATTTCTGTATTAATTTCCAATCCAACATTCCTGCAGGCATCAAAAAGCCTTTCTGCATTCCTCTCAACTATATATGTTTATGTCATCACGCAGCAGACAAACATCATCTGCATAAGCTAAAATTGGGTGACTGCCATTTAATTCCTTCTTCTTCTTCTTTCTCTAACTCCTTTGTGCTGTTAAGCGTGGAGTACCAGCCTCTACCCATTTCCTCCATTCATCTCGGTCCATTACCATTCTCTTCATTTCTGTCCATGTCTTTCCCTTTGCTTTTCCCAACTCCTCAATGTATTCCTGGTATAGCATACGTGGCCTTCCCCTTGCTCTTTTGCCTACTGGTCTTGCTTCTAAATACTGTTTCGGTTTCCTTTCTTCTGGCATGCGGGATACATGTCCATACCATTTAAGCTGTCTTTTTTCCAATATTCTTTTAACGGAGTTTGTACCTAACTCCTCTCTTATTGTTACATTTCTAATCATATCCCTTCTTGTCTTTCCCACAACTCGTCTTAAGTATCTCATTTCCATGGCTGTTATTTTACTTTCTTGTTTCTGCAGTAGAGTCCAGCTCTCTGCTCCGTATAACAAAATTGGTAATATTATTGTTTTAAACACTATGATTTTTGTATTATTGGTTATTTCCTTTTTTCCCACTATAGTATTATTAATCTGGTAATAGACAGAGTTGGCTTTCCTTATTCTATTTAAAATTTCTTGCTCTATTTTGCCATCTTTATTTACTAATGTTCCCAGATATTCATAGCTATCTACCTGTTCCAGCGTTTCATCATTACACGATATTACAACCTCTTCGTCTTTCCTTCCTATATACATGGTTTTGCTTTTAGAAATATTCAATTCCAATCCTTTTCTAGTTAATTCCTCCTTCCATTCATTAATCGCCATTTGTAGATTATTTTTACTATTTGCTATCAGAATGATATCATCGGCATATATCAGTGATTGTGTCCAGACCGGTCTTAAATTTCTGTATCCCACTATAGTTCTAGCAGTTCTTCTCTTACAAATTTTCCAAATTTCATCCATTACTATAATAAATAGAAGTGGGCTAAGACTATCTCCCTGCTTGACCCCTCTGTTCATCAAAAATGGTTCTGATTCCTGTCCATCTAATCTTATTATCCCTTTTGGTTCCAGATATACTGATTGTATTGCTTTGATAAGATTCTTAGGAACTTTTTTGTTTTCTAGAGCTTTCCAGATTTCTTCTCTGGGTATTGAGTCGAAAGCTGCTTTCAGGTCTAGAAAGCCCAGATATATACCCTTCCCTCTATCTATGGCTTTCTCCATTATCATTCTAATTGAGAATATATGGTCTTGTGTTTGTCTGCCTGTTCGAAAGGCAGCCTGTTCTTCTTCTAAATCTTGTTCAACTAATCCTCTCAGTCTTTGTTCCAGGATTCTAGTATACACTTTATATACAACTGGGGATAGGCAAATAGGTCTGTAGTTTGAGCATTCACTTTGATTACCTTTCTTATGAATTGGGACAATTATATTAACTTCCCATTCTCTTGGTATTTTCTTTTCTATCAGTATTTTCTGAAATAGGCTCTTCAATATTTTAATTAGTTCTTTGCCTCCATATTTAATAAGTTCGGGTGCTATTCCATCTTTTCCAGCAGCCTTACCTAGCTTGATTTCTTGTATTGCCATTTCTACTTCAGCTTCATCAATTTCCTTTTCTTCTTCTTCTGCTTCTTCATTTTCATTATCTTCCTCACGTATATTGATCTTTCTCCTTCTTGAGCCTTTATTCTCTGTGTTTTCTTTTGCATATATCTCAGTAGCTATGTTTTTAAATTTCTCTTCATAGTAATCTCTCCATGTACTCAATATTTCTTTGTGTTCAGTCACCACCTTGCCATGTTTATTCTTGACGTTTCTTACTTGTTTTCTCATCTTTCCTCGTAAGGCTTTAAGAGTTTGCCAGAATTTTCTCTTATTCTCATTATAATTCTCTTGCACGTTTAGTCCAAATTCTTCCCATGATTTGTTTTTGGCTTCTTTTATACTCTGTTTAGCTCTATTTCTAAAATTAACATATTCTTCCCAATCTCTAGCATCCTTAGTCCTCAGGTATTTCTTCCAGGATGCTTTCTTCTCTTGTATCCTGTTCTTGACTTCTTCATTCCACCAGTTAGTTTGTTTTGTATTTGGTCTTATTTTCTTAGTTCCACATGTCTCCTCTGCATTTCTCAAGACAGTATTTTTAATTGCCATCCATAGTTGATCAATATCTAATTGGGTATTCACCGTTCGTAGTGTTGTTTGATTTCTTTCTTCATATTCTTCTCTTATTTTGGTTTCCTTCAATTTCTCTACAGCAATTCTTTCATATCTCTTTGTCTTTGGTTTTTTACATATAATAACTTTGGTATCTGCTATTAACAGTCGATGGTCTGTAGAGAGCTCTGCCCCCCTTATGACTTTAACATCTGTAAGATAACTTCTTATATACTTATCGTATATAAAATAATCTATGATGCTACTCGCTTCTCGTCCTTCTGCTTTAAATGTTATCTTGTGTATTGTCTTATGATTAAAATAAGAATTACCAAGCAACATATCATTTTCTATGCAGAATTCTATGAGTCTTTTCCCATTTGTATTTTCATTTTTTTCCCCTCCGAATGGTCCCATCACTCCGTGCGATCTTTTATGGCTGTTCCCGGTTCTGGCATTGAAATCTCCACATATTATAAGCTTTCTGTTTTTAACTTTGCAGTTATTTACTACCCTTTGTAGGTCATTATAGAATTGCTCTTTATCTAATATATCTGAATCTTCCGTTGGTGCATAGACCTGGATAATTGATGTTTTCCCTATAGATAACTGTATATTTGCTAAAATTATTCTTGAATTTATTGGTTCCCAGTCCTCTAGTTTTCTAAATATCTCTTCCCTCATCAGTAATCCCACTCCCTCTTTTGCTCTAGTTCCAATATTAACTCCCGAGTATATTAGTGTATATCCTTTAGGTAAGTTCTTAACTCCACTCCCTTTCTTCTTTACTTCACTTATTCCCAGTAGGTCTACTTTATATTTTGTCATTTCCTCCACCAATTCTGTCTCCTTTCCCGTTATTGATGTTATATTCCAAGTTGCCAATCGTATATCCTTGTCTTTACCAAGTCGTTTCCGTTGAATCCGTCCAATTCCGAGGCTAGCTATGTCCCTTTGAATCCGCTTCTTACTTCAGGTGGGGGATTAGCCCAACGCTGAAGGCCCGTTACCTCGGGCTACTGGACTCCCAATATTTATGTCCCCTCGGGAGCCCGGGTGGCCCAGTTATACCCCCAAGCTTTGGGTTGGAAAGATAGGATTTAGGTATGGATAGCGGGCAGCTACTCCTGTTAGTCGCCTCTTACGACAGGGGGAGGTCCCATGGTGCTATTCTACTCAGTAGCCCGGACACCACACGGGGGGCCATTTAATTCCACCTACCTTTTTTCCTGAACTTTTCCAATGGCACATTCCAAAGTGAAATTAAAAAGTAAAGGCGATAGAGCATCTCCTTGCTTCAAGCCGCTTTTAATGGCAAACCTATCTGATATCAATTTCCTTACCCTGACTTTGTTATAGGTTTCATCTAGACACATTTTGATCGGCCTGACTAACTTCTTTGGTATCCCAAACTCAATGAGGAAATTGTACAATTTGTCTCACCTAACTGAATCATATGGTTTTTTAAAGTCTATGTATAACTGGTGACCACCGGTGTGGTCTTGTGGTTAGCATTGCTCACTACAGATCCGTTGGCCCGGGTTCGATCCACGGTACCTCCTTGGATTTTTCTGAGGTAGGGAGATCTGGATCTGGGTGCAGTCAGCCTTGTGATTCAAATTGAGGAGGTACTTGATAGAGAAGTCCCGGCTCCGAACATGGAAACCACCATTAATGGCCGTGGGTGTCTGCATGCTGACCACATGCCCCCCAATCCTGCCATCTGCCTATGGTAGATGATGCAGCGGTCGGGTGGTAGACCTAGTCCCTTCAGGGATGTAGAGCTATGGAGTTTAGTTTTTTATGTATAGCTGGTGAACAGACTTTTTTTTTTTCCCACTTTTTTCCAAGATTTGGCAAATACAAAATATTTGATCAATGGTTGATCTATTTTGCCTAAATCCACATTGCTGGTCTGCAATGACTTCGCATATGGGGTTAATCTTAACAGAAGTATATTAGACAAAATTTTGTATGATGTTGATAAGAGAGAAATTCGTCGAATGTTATTACATTCGGCCTTATCTCCCTTTTCATGGATTGGTATAATAATAGATTCTTTCCATACCTTTGGCAATTCCTGCTTTTTCCTAATCATAAGAATGAGTTTATGGATCTCTTGTGTTTAATCTATTCACCACCAGCCGTAATTAATTCTGCTGGAATTGGTCAACGCCTGGAGATTTGTATTTTTTTAGTTTACCTATACCGTAGCTGTTTCTACTTCTGTTAGAGTCGGTTCAGCAGGCAGTCTCTCTTATAAGCTGAAATTGTTAAATTGAACTCTGGACTAATTTGGTTTAAAATGAAAAGTGTAAAATACAATCAATGATGGTTAAAATGAAAGGGTGAAAGATAGAAAAGTGTGACAAAATGGGAAAATAGAAAAATTCTGAGCTATGGCCATTGACTGAGGTATTCAAAGCAATAAATCATTGATGTTTTTAGTAGTACATCCATGAACTTTGCAATCAGTTGAAAATTTGTAATGTGTATAATGTAGACATCTCATAACATGTAAGAGAGTATATATTATATTCTCATGTGAAATTGAGTAACGGTATAGTTTTATCTTATCAAAAAGTGGTTTCCACAACTTTTTCTTTCCTCTTACATATTTTAACTGCTCATTTCTGCAATCGAAATATTTGTTTTCCCTATATAATCTTTATTTCATTAACTTAGAGTAAACCGCGACCTTCAAATCCAAATGCGAGCAAGCTACCGCTACACTTCCGTGGTTGACTCACATTATTATTTAAGCTCCAGTTTAGTTGTATCACCTATTTGTTAAGCCTGAAAGAAATCAAATGTTTACAACAGAATTTTGAATTCTGAAATGGTTTTATGGGTATACAGAAGAGTGAAGTTAATTGGTGTAGGGTAGCATATTATATTGACATAAACCTATTGGTAGGTGAATTTATTTTATGGTAATTCATGTCCTATACCGGTAATTGTTTTTTTATATTTAGTTTCTATTAAGGATATTCTAATGAGATCATAAGGGTTTCAATGCTGTGAAATTTCACAGTAATTTCCTCATACAGAAAGCAGAACATGTTTTTACATCTTTAAGGGCATTGACCAGAAACATAACGTCAATAGTAATTGTTCGTTCCATGTTATAAATTTCATTGCCGACCTGCCGAATTGCGAGTCATAATGGCGTCATAATACGCTTCGGTAGCCTTCCGCATATAATATAGTTACAGAAGAATTGTATAACATTTCATACAAATTTGTTTAAAAGTGAGAACTTTAAATGCAAAATTTAAAAATGTATACATTCTTTGACTATAAAACTCACCAATATTCTGTTATAAAGGGTATTTGGTCTTGTTTTCACAATATTACGACAATGTAGTTTTCCGCCCTTGTATGACGCACCGGGATTTTGTGTAGCGGTGTTGGTGGCGTTCCGTGAAAAAAATATCATTTTATTTGAATTTACTGTTCAGCGTAAGTCGGTAAGTAGTTTAAGTATGTCTTGTAATACTATGGATATCGCTTACGTATTTAAATTGGCATGGAATTAAGTAATGTAATATATTTTAAGCAATTCATTGGTTGAACTAGAAGTCCATCGATCCGCCTTCCTATGTTTTACACCTCAAGATTTTATGGCAATGCTAGATGAATATTATCATAATCCTTATCCAAGTTTTGCAGGGTTACTGTACCACTAATTGCATGCACTTTTAAAAGCATTTGACAAAATTCTCGATACAATAGTAAATTGAAAAAGCTAAGTAATGAAGTTCGAGGTCATCGAGATTTATGGCGGAAGATTCCATTCTCGCATTGATACAGCACATGGTGAATGTACTTGCGCAGGTAAAAGACAGGTAATCACCGACAGATGTGATTAATGCGTGTGACTAATTTTGATTCAGTTAAAACTAAAGAATATGCTATTACGGCGCCCGCTATTACAACCGACAAACTCCAGTGTGGCCAAAGCAAGTTTGTACAATCTAGGCTAGTTGAAATTCTGATCCACAAGAAAATAGCATTTTTCGACGTGGCGATCACCCCTTATTTGTACAATCTAGATAAAATTCTGATCCACAAGAAAATGGAATTTCTTTTCGCGTAGCGATCTTTTTCGCGTTAACAATGTGACTATTTCCCACAATATCAATTCTCATCTTGTAATTAGTTACGCCCCCTGATTCCTTTCCTGTGTTTCTACATTGAGGACTGTGCACCGAAGGTCCCACCAGACCCTCATCACCAGGAGCTTCGAGTACAGTAACTTGGTATTGGCCCTGGATCCATTTTTCTTTGTTAATGACACTGCCCACAAAACCCAGTTCCTCTACATGCTTCCACCAGACCGTCTTCACTGGGAGCTTTATTAGGTACAAACTGGTGGTGCTCTATGAATTTGCAAATCTCCTTTGTAATCATGAATGAACAATCAGTTGGGCGAAACTGAAGAATCTTTGGCACCTTGGCTCTCTCTCCACTCTCCGTTACGTGTTGCCATGGCAACGGCCTGCTTCCTCGGAGTAAGAGTAGAATCGGTCTCACCCTAGTCCCCTTTCCACTCCATACTCGCCCGTCGGCTTCTTCCCCGCCTGACCGCTTCCCCTATCCCACCGGCCGCTACTCAACGCCGGTAATGCAACTCACTGTGTTATACGCATGCAAGTTATGCAATTACAATCACCAGAGCGGCCAATTTTAATTCACAATTAAAATACCCTTGCACCAAAACGGTTCTTTTCAGAGCCAACACAATATTTCACATTTAAAAAGATTTTCCCTTGCACCAATGCCAACATAATCTGGCCACATAATCTTTCACAATTACAAAAAACGATGGCGAACAATTATAAAAAAAAGAAATTACGGTAGGCCTATATTTTAAAATAAAAAAGACCCTTGCACGAAGCATTATATTTCACTATTATTAAAAGCGATTATAAAAAACAAATATTTTAAGATATAAAAATACCCTTGCACCAAGCATAATATTTCACGGAATTATAACAATGACACTTCCACCAAAATAGGCTATTTCACAATAAAAAAATACCCTTGCACCAAACATAATATTTCACAATTATAAAAAACGCCGTACATATGCCAACAGAACATTAAAAAAAAAATTTCACAATTAATTGCACCATACATAATATATGGCAATTTTAAAAAACGCCGTATTATAACATAAAACATGGCTCAATTGATGCAGAAAAATTCCCTTGCACCAACACTACTATTTTCAAAACTAACAAAATGTATAAGATTATAAAAAACTGATTCTTTCGTTAACACTCATGAATGCTATAATAACTCAAATGTACGAAATCTTCCTTCACTGCTCAACAATCGCTCGTGGCATAATGCATTAAGACTCCTAGCTATAATGCTAGGGGTCCCGAGTTCGAATCCCGGTCGATCCAAAATTTACGGTAGGAATAGGTCTCGAATACGTAGGTAGGGTGAAGAGGAGGTGAGAGGAAGGAGACGGGAAAGGAAGAGAAGAAGAGAATAAAGGAGAAATAAATTATTTTTCTGTTTCACCAGTTCATAACTAGTTCGTGCTACCGTTGCTACTCTGCTAGTAGTTCAAATGCCGCCGCTAGATGTCTCCCCACCCAAAACCCCCTACGTTCCACGCGGGTCCCGTTAGAGAGTGGAGTGGGGAACTTGGGTGAGACCGATTCTACCTTTTTCCTGCTTCCTCTACCTTCTCCTAGCCTGCCTTCAAGCCGGCTGCAACCTTTCACATCTGTACTGCATGTTATACCGCGCTATGCGACATTAATTGTAATTAAAGTACGATCACCCTTGCACCAAATTGACTATTTTCAGAGCCAACAACAGGTATCTTCAACATTAATGCAACCTGTCATTAACACGGCCACTGCCAGCTCAATAATACATCAGGTGGAGGAGACACTACGGAAGTCAAAATACATTCTAATAAATAAAGAAATGCGCCCAATGGGCATTTGATGAGCACTTTGTCATTCGCTGCACATCTGTACAACTGATGAAGTTCTCTTTGCACAAAACAGCACGTGGTATTTGCTGCACAAATTTCCACACCATGTACACTTGCATTTAGGACCCGGATCATGATATTTTTTCTCTACACACACTTTATGTTGGAAACCATGAATAGCGAATCGCGTTACTGTGTGTCTCAGTTCATAGTTAGTGTTTTTCCATTCACTGCTTGTCATAGCCTCGGTTGAGTAGAATTCGAGTAGGATGAGCTGCTTCTTTTCTTAACTCCTGCAGTAGGTGGGGTTGATGGCAACACCAACTGATACCTTAGTTCTTCGATGAAGAAGGGCTCTCTGACCAGTTCATATATCAGCCTTGAAGGCGTATATTTTGATACACAAAGTACTCTTTTCCAATAAGTCGCCTTCACTTGTTCTAGTTTTTTTGAAGTCTCCAACTGAGAGGTATTCCCAAGTTAACTCTAAGCCGTAGGTTGCTATTGGTGTTATCTTGGCTGAGAATAGTTTTTTGGCTATCTCTATCGATAACTGGTTTAGATGAGGTATGTCGTTCATTGCATTAGTAGCTGCTATCAATCTTTCTTGTGTGTGGGTTGCAAAAGAGCTTCCACGAGATTGGAGTGTGACGCCAAGATATTTGTAGGCTGTGACAGCCAAATTTTGCCTTGTTCAAAAGGAAACTGTCTTCCTTGGCTGGTCTCCCCCTTTCTTGAACACCATTGACACTGTCTTCTTTTCATTTATTGAGAGGTAGTTATTTTCTGCCCATTTCGCTTGCTTGTCCAAAGCTTCCTGGAGGTTCTCTTACCTTGTGGAGATCATGGCCATGTCATCGGCATAGATATAACATTTGACATGCTCTGTTTTTGTCTCTCTCGTCACATCGTGTGTTGCAATATTGAACAATAGAGGGCTGATGGGGTCTCCCTGTGGCACCCCCACTGTCTGCAATATTGGATTGAAGCTGGTTATGCTGTCGTTGACTGTGATGTAGTTCCTTGATAAAATGCTTCCAATTAGCCTTATTATGTAGGGTTTAGCCCCTATGTCACGAAGTTTGCCCAGTATTTGTGTTCTGTTTATGGAGTCGAAGGCCTTTCTGAAATCTATAAATGCTGCATATAGCTTCCCCCGGGGATACCGTAGAGTCTCCATGACAACCTCGTGCAGGCACCTGACTGCTTGGAGTGTTGATCTCCCTGGATGGAAACCAAACTGCTCTTCTGGTATTTTGTCATTCGTTGCTATCAGGAGTCTTCTTGCTATTTGCTTTGTTAGTATCTTCAGAAGGACGCACTCCAGTGCAATCCCTATATGAGTTCGGGTCTCCAGTGTCCCCTTTCAATCTTGAGTGTGGCATCCCTCCACCTCTCGGGGACGGTTCCTTTCAGAATACACTGATTCAGAAGACTGGTGATTGCATTTCCCAGCAATGGCCAGCTTGTTTTTATATCCTCGTAGAAAATGCCATCAGGTCCACTGGCTTTCTTCTCTTTGCATTGTTTGACGGTTCGTTCAATCTCGTCCATTTTGAATAGGTCGGTGTCCACCATGATCTGTTCTGTTGACCTTTCCTCCCTAGATTCCTTGGCTTGCAGCACTGCACTGAAATGCTTTTCCCACACGGCCATTGAGAGGTCTCTTGGGAACGCCTGAGGTCTCGATTTTAAGATACTGAAAGGTTCTTCGGCTTTCTTGAGAATCTTTTTTTCTTCCTCCATGAGGTGTTTCCGTTTTTCTTCTTTGATAATTTTCTTGTATTGCTCCCTTTTTCTTGAATACTCGTTACGGGCATCTTCTGCCTTGTGGCATTTGAATCTATGCAAGGCATCTATAGTCCTTTCACATTCACCAGAGGTTTCAAGGCCAAACGTAGCACACCTATGATGCCCCCACTTACCGCACTCATATGACATCATACCCCTCCAATGCCAGTCACATGACAAGCCAGTTAGGGAGTTCCCCTTGGTGTCGTATGAGTGTGTGCGGCAGAGGGGAATACTAGATGCGCAGAGGGGAATACTGTTGACTGCTGATCAGTGGGGACATACTAGACGTGAGAAGTTGTGGCCTTGAAACCTCTGGCGAATGTGAAAGCACTATAGTGTCTCTCTCCTGGCATTATGACACTTACAATCAAACCAGGGTTTTGCTTTCCTGGAGTAGTTTTTCCTGGGTATGGCTGATACTTTTATTATTATTTCTATTTCCTCGGCTGCTTTATTTATGTCGTCACTTTCAAAGTAAGTCCAGGTTTTATAATTGGAATTATTTTTGCTACTTTCCAGCATCTTGGGAACTTCCCCTCACGCAGGCAGCCGTTGTATATTTCTGTTATGAAGGCTGGGAAGATATTAACAGCTCGTGCTAATAAACCGCTCGTAAAGCAATCAACCCCTGGTGTTTTGTTGTTGTTGTTGTTGTTGAAGGTTTCAATTATGTCTTTCACTACTTCTTTTGTAAATTCCTTATTATCGCTTGTAGTTATGAGTTTTTCAGCCTCTTTCCTTAAGTATTTGTGATACTCCGTATAGTCATCCTTATTGTCATTTGGTATTAACTCTTCTAGTATGCTGTTCAGCGTATCTTCTATATTTGTGGTTAAGGATCCATCTTTTTTTTTTATTGTTTACACCAGAAGCTAGTTTATAAACTCTGCTCCAAGGATTGATTGATGCAGTTATGCTGCAGTATTGCTTCCATGAGTTTATCTTTGGTCTTTTCATTTTTGTCTGGTATTCCCCTTTCCCGTCCAGATATATATTTTTTCTTTGTTCTCTGAGTACCTCATTTTTTATTTTTTGAAACTGTCTCCTTAGAGCATTAACTTTCTTTCTGAGAACTTGGAGTTCATCTGACCACCATGGAATAGAGTTTCTGTCTGATGATATCATGTTTTTACATAACTTATATACCAAATGTTTTCTTGGTTGCCTTGAAAAGGAAAATGTGATAACATAAACCAAATCTTTGATCACAATAAATATGAGTAGTATTTTTTCAATGTACGGGACTTCAAAAAAATAACATTATCCGCGATTACATTAACCAGCATTCACTGTATATAGCCTATGTGTGTGTGTGTGTGTGTGTGTGTGTGTATTTTCTATATTCTAATGTATGGGAAATTGACCTGTACACTTTATTTTTTAAGTTCCCCCTTAAATGATAGTCATATGCTGTTAGAAGAACTTAAAGACAATATCACAAGAGAAATTAATTCTATCTTGGAAGCTGAACTTACGTGCGTGAAAGAAAATGTCCTAAAAAAGGTGCCAGTATTGTGTGGATGCAAGAGGAGAACATTTCTAACATCTCTTATGATTAGGTACATGGTTATTTTCATTGTAATTCCAACTGTAAATGTGAGAACCTGATTCATTATACTGATTGCGGCTTTATTTGCGTAGATATTTCACCCATTCACTCAGGAGTTGGAGCTGTCCCTTCCACGATGCAGAAACCCGCGCCATTGGCCAACTCTTGCGTGGGACTCACTGTATATAGGCTATAACCTATAATGCAAGTTTAATATTTAATCAATTAACATTGTTCAGCCATTTCATAATTATGGGTGGGACATTCTAGCATTTTATGAAATCTATTTTTGTTCATTATATATCATAAATAATAAACTAGAATTGGTTCTTCACACTCTGTAAAATGTACGATGCCTTTTCCTCCACATTACATGCAAAGCATTATTTAAAATTTATTTCAAATGCAGTATTTTAAATTTATTTTTCAAAATCTATTACGGGTGGGACATAATTTGGACAATGATTTTAATGATGCACAAAAACAGTTCATTTGCTGTTCTGCTATTACTGTTAGGATCTTAATGTTGTTATTAATGAAGTTATCAGGGATTTAATACAAATTATAAACTGTTTCCAGATTGTCAGAACATTTATTTAACTCATCAATAATAATTCAGTAAAAGTATCAACATTACGGGTGGGACAAAAACAAAAAGTCACTGTTTGTTACTTTACGTAGTAATTAACCACACATACTTTTTTAAGTTAATCTTATACCAAATTGTACCTTAAGATGTATTTTCTCAAATCAAACAGGGCATTGCTGACTGTTGACTACCTAGTATTTGAAGAGTGTTAAAATCTTGCTAAAATGGAAAAAAAAGAAAGAAAAAAAAACAAGTAACTACAATGCAATAAATAAGTAATTGACAGATTTTGCACTTAAAATAACTTCAGATACACTAATTCCTTAATATTCAGTGAACTTGAGGTTCTACACTTATATTTGACCACCCAATTACAATAGTTTTATAACTTCTCTCTTTGAGGGAAAACTTCCCATTTTATGAAATGGCTATATTATGAAAGAGTCAAGTTGTTTCTATTGTCAATCTCAGCTTAATCCAAACTTACCGCTGCTTATATTGCAGGAAATAGGCTATTAAATTTTTTGTCATTATTGTTATTATTGTTGTTGTTGTTATTAACTTATTATTTTGTTATTTCTTAATGAATGATGTCTGCAAATATTTAGGAAACGAACACTAATTTAACTTGTATTATTATTGTGGATTTTCTTAATGGACAATGTTGATGGATTAAAAAGTAAATTGATCATTTATATTTTCTCAGCCTATAAAAAAAAGTTTGCATATTAAAGTGCTTAGAGTTTATGGAGCAGTGCACTTGCTGTGCTTTGCATTGTAGGTCGATCCTAAATTTATACAGCTATCTCAGTGAGTTGTTCGTTTCAGGTCAAAAAATTGTTGTTCTGCATTACTACGAGAAATATTCTTCTATGCCGCTACGGCTGATGCAATCATTTGCTGACGGAAATATTGTTTAAAAATGGTTTGATTGTATGGTTTGTAGCAAATAAAGAAAATCTTGCCGAAATTAGTCTAAAAGCTTTGGTTATGTTTACTAGTACTTTTCGCATTAGGCTATTTAGCGATTCAGAAGTGCTATTTTAGGGGTTATAGGAGCTCGGCAGTAGAATTAAATTGTGTAAATGTTTGTCAAATTGAGAAGAATTCGCATCTTGTGAATTTCACGGACCTCTACCTATGCTACTTTATGTATGGAGAGCAGCTGGTTATATACCAGAAAAGAACGAGCTATTTCCAAAACGTGCTTCAAATTAACTTTTGACATATCGGGATGTGGCACTGCAATATATGGAGAAGGTATCATAGTATGCAGTGGGTGAGATACACATTTCTCTTCCATACGATGCTCTGGAGCTACACTACCATGCACTTAATACTTAAAGATTCAAAATGCGACGTGATTGAATTCATACTGTAGAGGTTGACTTTATCCTTGATTGTTGTGTTCTTTTTGTAATTCACATGATACTTATTCAGCAATTATGATATAATTTTTTCTTTTATAAACTTACCCTTTATAAGAAAAATAATAAGTTATATGAGAATAAACTTATCACTTTCCACACCATGCCCGTACGCGATATGTTCCGCATGAACAAAGACCGTATCCCTTACGTTGCACACGTTCCCATGCTCAGCATTGTGAGAATACGCTGTGTAATACAGGTTTTGGACAGATAAACTTGAAGCTTAGTTTATGAACTTCCCAACAGAATGTGCTTCATACACTTTTGTCGATTCTTGTATCAATTTAAATAGACTTTCCTATCAAATTTATATCGGCCCACTGCGATTACCAAGCTAGGTTAGCGTTCATGAAGATGTCCGAATTGGATGAATTCTGTTTTTTAGGCTTTTCTTCTGTTGATGAAAATGTTTATTCTAGTTCTTCTGGATCATATCAGGATTCATCTACTGACAAAGACGATATGTTGTACAGACAAAGGAAAGAAAGAAACTGGACAAAAAGTGAGAAGGGAGTCAAGATGGTGCAAAGTGTGCAACATTGTACTGTGTATGCCAGAGTGCTTCAAAGAATATCACACACGTGTTAATTATTAGACAATATGCAACCAAAAACTTGTCAGCATTCTATATTATGTATTATTTCAGTAATTTTCGTTTGTAGTTTTGCAATAAATAGGTTTTTAACCCTCTAATCCTTGAAAAAATTATTTCCGGGGAAAAAAAAAATCCTCAAAACAGCCTCCCATTTTTCTGCCTATGATATATTTATATGAGAGTGAATACAAAAAAGAATATCATTACTAGATAGAGGAAGTTTCAATCTTCGTCGCTAAGTAATTATTTGTTTTTAATTAATACATATTGTATGTATTTAAAAAATCACAAAAGTGGAAGAAAACACCCGGTTCGCAGGGTGATAACTAGGGCCCGGATTTGTATGTAAAAAAATATTTTTTTTCCTGATGCGTACATTCCTAAAACAAAGTTTTATATCCAAATCGAGGTCCGGCAAACGCAAATTCCAAATTTTATTTCACATAAAAACACATATTTTACAAAAAAAGTTATGTGAATAAATATTTTCGATATTTTCTCCATAAATACATATTTTAGTACTTTTCCGGATTTTTTATGTAATTTTTTTTTCCTGATGGTCATATCATGGTCAGAAAAATGCAAATTCTAAATTTTATTTTACATAAAAATAAGTTACATGTTTTACAAAAAAGTTATATGAATAAATATTGTCGATATATTCTCCATAAATAAATATTTTAGTACTTTTCCTCATTCTCTTTTAACATTTTACGACAAAAATTTGTATCTCGAAAGAATTCAACACAAATGCTTCACTTGCAATGAGGTGAGAGTGATTCACTTGCAATTGCTTATCGGGGAAGAACAGAACCCAATCTCAACATTGCGTAATTCAGTTAAAGAAATACAATATATTGAAAGGAAACTTAACGCTATCTCAGGTTCGAAAATAGAAGTTCTAAGAACAAAATTTAAAGGTATTTTTGAGAAAAATGGTGGCTACCAAACCCTCTGCAAGTTTTGGAAGGTCAAAATATAAATGAACTTGGTCGTGTGTGTGTTAGTGATATACAGTACACCTCTTCAAATATGCAAGGTTAACATTGTGTGATGTAGAACGTTCCTTTTCTCAATGTAAGGCATTATTCTCGGATAATAGGCAAGGATTTGTGATCCATAATCTGGAGATGACATTTGTTGCGCACTGTAACTCCAGTCAGCATTTTACATCTGATGTTTAGCTGCAATTGGTGAGTTTCAATACACATTCTGGTGTTTTTGTTTCTTTTTCAGAAAAATATTTTTTTTAGTTTTAGCACATATTTTTAAAATTTTAGCACATATTTCAAACATTTTTAGCACATAAAAAATAAATATTTTTAAGTTTTTTAGCACATAAAAATCCGGGCCCTAGTGATAACGCTGAAAAATGGGACGACGTGGAAAGTGTTAAGTGATAAAATAGCAGTAATATTAGATGACAAAAGAGTTCAATGAGTAGACAGACTGGGTCTCACAACCCCACAAATTGCAATGCAGATTACAAACAAAATGCAATCACCTTATATTTTCACAACTGCAGACCTGTTGAACATGTCTAGACAGGAAGCTGCAGAGGTGTCTAGTCAGGAATCTGCAGAGGACATAGATCACCAGTTGGCTATGATGAAACAATGAAAATAAAACTGCATGAGCTCCATTGAACCAACCTGTCCACTGGGGTGTCAAGATATTAATAAGAAAGGGATCTGGAAGTATCTGCCAGTGGAAACATAGAAACACAGGAAGGAGTTTCGGTTTTATATCAAGGGGGTCCGGGGGAAGCCCTTGGTGGGGTTTGGGAAGGAATCCAGGGCTGATACCAAGTTCATGTACTTTTGCAGAGGGCAGTGATAACGACTGAGCTACCAAGACTTCCATTACCACCAATTCCGTCGGAGGTTTCTTGACTGACATCTTGATCACATGACCCAATGCCCCATTTCCCGCCCAATAGCAGAGCATTATCGAACAGACAAGTTTCATGAGTAAACAGCACTTCAAAACACCGTTTTAGGTTAATTTTCTTTGCTCCTTCACACTTCTGCTTATCGGTACATTTAGTATCTTCCATTAAAAGAAGGGGTTGTACATACTTGTATTTCATGTACCTTCCACTTTGTCCTTGTCTTTGCTTACCAATTCTTGACTATAGATGTGTTGATTAGTTATGCACAAACTTGATAAGTTGCACTCTCTTTGCTTGGATTTATTAAGTTCTGTGTTTTTTTGTTGTTTCAGACTTCTAAGCTGGTGAGGAGTCAGTCTGAACAAGATGCCAGGTTTTAGTAGTGTAGGTACATTCAAAATATTTGTTGGGAACTTGGCAGATAAGACAACAACAACCGACATCAAACCATTATTTGAGAAATATGGAAAAGTCGTGGAATGTGATGTTGTGAAGAATTATGGGTTTGTGGTGAGTTTGTGTTATTTTCTTGAGGAAAAAATTGTTTGCAAGATCTTGCTTACCTTGGTAGATAACATCCTGCTATAGGGTCATTCCATGTCAAGTGAACCAATTTTTTGTCAATTTTGAACATGACCATCTCCGATTTTAGTCATACTTGGTTGTCATGAAGTACCACCTGAGATATGTTAAAGTGCAAAATATCAGATTTTTATGTGTTGTAGTTTTCCAGTTATACCCTTCTGAAATATGGAAAAAAACCAAATTTTCTGCATAAGTGCAATCACAAAATGACGCATAAATCAAGCTGGAATTGACATAGATGAGTGGGAAAAGTACCAAAATGTAGCTTATATTATGAGCTTTAATTTGATATGTCACACGAGTACTTTCGAAAAAAAAATATTTTCAAGGTTACCCCCAAAAAATTTGAAAACTGAATTTTTCAAAAACCTATATTTTGAAAATTTTGAAAAAAATCTCACAGAAACATACATATTTCAGCATCATGTCCTACAAGTTTTGTTATGGGATCGAAATGGGATCATATTTTTTTACATTTATAACAAATACTATGCACGCTGGGTAAGAATATATGGCACCGTAATCTTGCACTTAATTCTAAAATTTCATTACAATCAAAAAGAAAAACTTACAGAAAACATGTTACCTTCCCTTCTTCAATGACAAAAACGTGAATTTATTGTCTACAGTAATTTTCTAGAGCCATGGTTGCCGCATCCATCTCTTCCTTCGAGAGGTAATAACTACGGCCAGTGGGACATGTAGGTTGCACAAGGGTGAGGATCTGAGAGAGAGGCACAGTCAGTTTATTTGGACAGTCACTTTTGAAAGTAAATGATGGAGAAGGACCTGCAGGGTGCAGAAACATCAGTTCCACTATCTGTGCTGTCTCATTTTTGTCCACAACTACACCAAGCCACCAATGATTGTTGTTCTCACATGTAACATATCCTTTTACTTCTGCTAGCTTCAGCCTCTGTTGCACACGTGGTCCTAACACTGAAAAAGTGGATGACTGTTCACTTCTTGAAAATACCTTTGTCAACAACACTTTATCTGACAATGGGATGAAACTGTGGAACTTCTGTGTGCCTGGTATTGCTTTTGTAGACAGAAATCTGTCTGCAAGTATTTTTTCCTCTTTGTTGTATTGTGCTTCATTGAAGAAGAAGAACTGCATGGAGTCGATGTTTTCCTCACTCCATGTAAACAGCTGTGCTGGTGTCATGATTTGATGCTCGTATGGCCGCTGTAGGCTTGCCTTTCCTGCAAGTCTTTTCACAGTACCACCCAGACCGTCACATACTCCTTTCCCATGGGCTGTTGCATAGAAATGCCACTCTGCCTCAATTCCAAAATCATGAACATGGTGGCATAAGTTTGAAAAGTTTTTTCTGTTTTTAAATTGCGCAGCTGCACCATCTGAGAAGTAGTAAATTTTTTTCAAATCTCTAATTACTTCCAACTTCAAATGAGAGATAAGCCTTTTCTGGAATAAATGAACAGCAGTGGTGTCATGCTGTAGACATTCAGAGATACATACAATACTTTTGTAGTGTATATTATGATCATTGTAGTAGACTGCTATAGGAAAAATAGTTGCTTGATCATTGTTCCAATGAAAAGACTGGGCTTCATCCTGTAGTACAAACGAATAATTTTCTGCAAAGTCCATACATACCACAGCTTCATTTACTCCAATATTCTGCTTCAAGTGATTATAATATTCTGCCTGTCTTCTTGCAATAAAAGAATGTCTCTTCAAAATCAACAACTGTTCACACAAAGTTTCTATAAACTCATCTGCAGTTTTGATGAAGGTTACTAAATTACATCTGTCAACAGAAACCCACTGCTTGTATGTAATGTTGTCCACCAGTTCATTATCTAGCAGCAACTGTAACTCATCTTTCAAATTATCTACACCTGGACATGAAGGACATTCATTAAGGTGGCATGCTGTGCCTGGCTCTTCACACATTAACTTCGCTAAACAGGAATTATAATTACTTATATCTGTGCCATCATTCAGTGTAATTTGTTTGGATTTCAACACTTGTAGCATTAATTTAACATTCTGATGCACTGTACAAACGCATACTGTGTGGGTACCACTTCCTCCAGCCAAGACGCAATGTTTAGGTCGTAAATCAGCAAATTTCGAAAATCCAATCTTATCAGTAGGATTTTTGTTTTTGAACAGCTCGTACACTTCCTTCAAGTTGCCCATCACTAGCCTCTTCTGTACATGAATTCTACTACTGTCACCCGTTTTCACAGAAACAAAATCTTTTTTTCCAGGCATAAGACGGCTGACATCATCACTGTTGTAGAACCCTATTACCTTCTCAATCACAGATTCATTTAAAACCTTTCCTGGTTTAGGATTTGGTGTTGCCAGAATACCCTTCGCTTTCACCAATGCTTTAGCTTTTCTTGCCATTCTGTTGCTAACCTGAAATTCATTTTGTATTTCACTGCATGACCAGCTTTTAGGTAGTACTGTTAAAATTTGCAATTTTTCACTAACACTTATATTTTCTTCTTGAAACTTTTCTTTTAGCTGACAAATGACTTCACATGATTCTGATTTATGGTCAACAGTTTTCTCTGTATTTGTACTTGCTGCTGTTAGTACCTTTTCTGTCAAACATTTTTTTATTTTACTGTATTTTTTATCACAGTATGATTTCATTTGCAACTTCCTCTTAGCAACAGGTGACTCCTCTAGAGAGCTTAGAGACTTATTAAGGTACTCTAAGGTAACATCTAAAGCTACAAATGATTCATCAACATTAGTAGGCCTAGTGGTATTGGCTACTGGTACTAAACAGTCATCTGTTGTATCTGTAACCTGTTTCTGCTTTGATAGTTCTTTCCTACAACTGTCACAAATTTTCATACCTACCACAATGGTGTCAAACATGTCACACATCCAGTCAGTAACAGGCCTCACACTTCTTTTCACACCCTGATGTCTGTCTTTCTTGAAAGGGTTGCAGCAGAAAATCTTTGCTGTTTCACTTACTTTTTCAGCCATACTGGGGAAATACACAATGCCTATTTTAATCACTGAACCCACTACTTTACATGCAGCAATACAGTCTTTGTACAGCCTTTGAAGAAAGGAAGCACACTGCATGAGAGTCAAGGCACAACTGAAGCCAGGTCCAACAGGTTACAACTTGCATTCCCTGGCTGACTCACATGCTTGCAGACTGTGTTTACTCATACCCATTTGACCACTTGCACAAGTTGGTATATGCATGTTGGTAAACAACTCCCTGGACAAAGGAATGGATTTTAGAATTAAGTGCAATATTCCTGTGTCATATATTCTTACCCAGCGTGCATAGTATTTGTTATAAATGTAAAAAAATATGATCCCATTGCGATCCCTTATCAAAACTTGTAGGACATGATGCTGAAATATGTATGTTTCTATGAGAATTGTTTCAAAATTTTCAAAATATAGGTTTTTGAAAAATTCAGTTTTCAAATTTTTTTTGGGTAACCTTGAAAATATTTTTTTTCGAAAGTAGTCGTGTGACGTATCAAATTAAAGCTCATAATATAAGCTACATTTTGATACTTTTCCCACTCATCTATGTCAATTCCAGCTTGATTTATGCGTCATTTTGTGATTGCACTTATGCAGAAAATTTGGTTTTTTTCCATATTTCAGAAGGGTATAACTGGAAAACTACAACACATAAAAATCTGATATTTTGTACTTCAACATATCTCAGGTGGTACTTCATGACAACCAAGTATGACTAAAATCGGAGGTGGTCACGTTTTTCCATTGGTTCACTTGACATGGAATGACCCTATAATGGCATTAACAGATAATCATCATCATTGTAAGATTGGCGAAATTGACAGCCCCCCCCCCCCAAAAAAAACAAAAACAAACAAACAAACAAAGACCAAAGCATACGTACGAACAAGGTGCTAGTATTATTTTAAGACTTGCAGAATTATTTAAAATTTGGATCTATTAGTATGTTGGAATTAAGAGTGAAGTACTTATGTATTGGGTGCATGGTTGCAGTATCTACCCTTGTCAAGACAAAGACAAGGAGAGAGCTTTAAAAAGGAACAATGAATGAAGGTATTTTTCCACAGCAGGGTAGTAGCTTAATGTACTGTAAAGGATAAAATTAATACGCCGCAATAATAGCTACACTTTAGTTGAGTCAACTTTTAAACTCGCTATACTTTAATGGATCAGATAACTGATTGACTGGGAATAAGAAAGGAAGGACAAGCTGACCAGCTCCCATTTCTGGTGGTGCTGGACTCCGCCATTCCCCTTACAGAGTGGCACCCCTCAAGTAGTCCAAAATAAAATAAATGTCATTACTAACAATAACTGTTATAATTATTGAAATAACTCATTTTCAACAGATAAGGGTTAATATTAAATATTTAATACACTATTCCACCTTTACCCTTAACATATAATATACAACTTATTATGAAAATGCATTTCGGCGTATGCTGCGCCATCTTCAGTTCAAATAAGATGTAATGAACACCACAATTCTTCTCAAATAATGTTGTTTATAAAATTACCAATTAACAAATTTTATAAACAACATTATTTGAGAAGAATTGTGGTGTTCATTACATCTTATTTGAACTGAAGATGGCGCAGCATACGCCGAAATGCATTTTCATAATAAGTTGTATATTATATGTTAAGGGTAAAGGTGGAATAGTGTATTAAATATTTAATAACTGTTATGTTTTTTAATGGTGCATTTTGAGATTTCCTAGTTTACAGAATAGTTTAGCTTTGTAAATATAATGGGGTGCGTTAATGTAACAGCCCATAAGACGCTGTACTTCACTCTGAACTTTGACCAACAAATAGTTTCGCTGTTCTGTTGGCTATTTGTGATTTAGAGTAAGTGTCATGGCAACTCCATTCTGGCAATAAATTGTCTTCGTAAGTAGAGAATACCCCAAAGAAATTCATGTAGGTTGGGTGGCCGTTATTCTGACCTTTGAACATGAAAATGCGAGTTAACATGTAAGCTACAGTCTAGGCTACTTGATAACGTCTGTTTTAAATACATGATCACTTGTGCTGTGTTGTGTGTTAATGCATTCCAGATGTTCCCAGTAGACAGTAATAGAATATAGGACAAGTAAAAGTTAATGCCAGCATCTACATCAGGGTTAACAGCTACATAAAACGATATGTCTTATAATGTTTAAATAGTCTACTAGCATCTGCATCGGGGTTAACAGCTCCCTAAGAAGTCAATCTCAGATCATTGCTTTTTGTATTATAATTTAGATCGGACTATACCTATATAAGCTAAATCAGATCTAACCAAGATTTGAAAAAATGGTGAAACTATTAAGAGTTAAAACAAGTTACTAAAAAATATTAGAAGTACAGTATGGTAGTAACTTGGACTTAACTTTGTATTTTCTGTAATTGCCTTTTTGTCATTGGTGAGAGTAATTTAATTTTCTATTCCTGGATCATCTGTATATATTAGTGTGTATCGTATATAATAGACCTTTGATTAACCAGTAAAATAGATTAGATTCAGCACCAAGATATATATATATATGTATACATAAATATTTTATCTTTCAACAGCATATGGAGCATGAGGAAGCAGGAAGAGATGCTATTCAGAATCTGAATGGATATATGGTACACAATCAAGCTATAAAAGTGGAAGCTGCAACAAGCCGCAAAGGACCCCAGACTCCCACAACAAAGATCTTCGTAGGTAACCTGACTGACAACACAAAAGCTCCTCAAGTACGAGCACTCTTTGCAAAGTATGGCACAGTCTTGGAATGTGACATCGTGAGGAACTATGGCTTTGTGGTAATTTTATTTTTCATACAGTGAGTGAAGTAATAGCATAAGTTGTACATAAATTTTGAAATGCTCATTTATGTGGTCCTTTATTTCAGCATATTGAATCTAGTGATTCTGTTAATGAAGCTATCAAGGAATTGAATGGTTTTATGGTTGATGGACAACCAATGAAAGTGCAGATTTCTACCAGCAGAGTGCGCCAGAGACCAGGAATGGGTGATCCTGAACAGTGCTATAGGTATGTGAAATGAAAACAGCGAATAATAGAGGGAAATTCTGTCTTAAAAAAAAAAATCCAAAATTAATAGAAAGATTAGAATAATGTTTGTGTATAATTAGCTTATATTTTATACCAGTTCCTCATTTATTGCCAGAGTTGCCAGAGAAAGTTATTCCATCCACCAGTCACAAGTCTGGGAAGAAGGCTTAGGTTGTTTTTGACTTGGGGAAAGTAGCTTAAATTGAGTTTGGTGAAACATTCTTCTTCCATAATATAACTGGGTATTTTATTTATCATCCCAATTTGATGTATAGCAGAACTTCAGTTATCCTTACAATGAATAGGGATGGGTGAACATTTAAGCGAAAAAATAGAATCCATACATGAAATTTAATGGTACTGTACTGTATTTTATTTATTGTACCTTTTAATTAGGATCTTACTTTTTGGTAAATCTGTTCCACAATCAATTTTGTTCAAAAAGTTGTATCAAGTAGCATATCTATGCAATTATTTCTTGCTATACACATGAGAGTGCATTTTGTTCCAGTATACTGTCAGCTTTTTCCCCGAAACCAAAATCTATAGCTACTACAATCGACGTGGTGGTCGATATGCACACACTGGTAACATTTCTGCCGAATCTTTTTCATAATTATTTTTAGAACACTCAATGTTTATGTCGGGTTTAACAAGGTTATAGTTTGTGTTATTGTAAATTCAGAATCTGCATTAGCGTCTATTAATCTTTTTGGCTGTTAATATTTCATTTTACTTTCTTGGTTAATGTTCGCTGAAAAATTGCTTATACAGCTTATAGAATCAACTGTATGGAAGAAGCAGCTATGTTTCTACATCTTCCAGGTTATGCAAGGAGAGAATGATGCTCATCGGTTGATTTCAAATTTATTGAAAATTGGAAACATTTGTATTCAGTTGCATGCAATACTATTGGATGGAAAATATAGGATGAAACTGTGTGCAGTGGCAGTCATCCATGTCACAGGATCAAATTTCATGGTCTGTAGAAATATGGACCAGAAATTGAATTGTGGGACATTGACTTAATAGCGATGAGTGCAAAATTTTACAAAATAATTTTCATAACCTACATTTACCAAATATTTTTGCAGATAAGATGGCCTTCAGATAAGATGAGTATAAATTTTCGTCAAAGTTATATAGTTTTAGCATATATCTGTGCTGTAAGAAGACCCTCAAACTATCAGTGGCCTCAGTAAACTTACGTTTACAAAACAACTTCAGAAAGTTTTTGTTTGTTTTACTGGTTGATCAGGGTTGCCAACTATCACACTTATAATCCGTAGTGTGGGTCGTAGAAGTTAGGGAAAACTAACTACAGTTAGTTAAACAGGCTGTTGGCCCTTAACCAGAAGAAAGCTTTTTCAATTCCCCCCCCCCCCCCCCCAATGGTGTTACTGAGGACAGTTGCACCACAATGGAACAGAACGATACTGCATTGTGGGTAAGCCATGTGATGCACGTATAAAGAGAAAAATAAAACAAATACAAAAAATCTGTTTTATTTTGTGGATTATGGTTTTATTTACGAAATTTGCTTTATTTCGGGACTTATATTTGCCTGCAAATGGTACCTAACATCTAAATATATCATGATAATATAATCTTGACATCAGAATATATCATTTTATAATGGTTTTAATTTATATAAAATTCAAGCAAATTTTTTTCTATCTGTCCTATAAGACTGATTTTCAGGGGCTTTTTTTATGATTCAACTATTACCACAGTATAAGTATTAATACAGTAAAGAAACTGTGTGTTAAAAGTCCTATGACAACATGTTGACTGGACGACACTAGCGCTCCATGCGGAGATTGAGTAAAGCTACATTCTCATCATATGAAATGGCTTGGGAAAATACATAAACACATCGCAAAATATGTTATGTTAAAAGAGAAAAAGAGAAAAATACAGAATATTTTTATTTAATGCAAATCTAAATTTAAATTTAAGAAATAATGAAACAGATAATGTATTATATTCTATTTAAGATGAGGTAAACAATACCTAAATAGGCTACTGTTAAGGACTGTACCTAGGACTAGTATTTTTCCTTTAAAATCATTGCCCTTTAATATAATTTATAATTCAAATTATGATAATAAATAGCCTACATATTAATTACGTAAATTATATTATAGGTCTGTCACGTTGTTCATCCTGCACGTCATTGTTGACAGTGTATTTTGATTCTTTGCCTTATATGGCAATATACGACTTCAATTTATCGTAGGTCTATGTAGCGTCAATTACTGCAGGATGGACTACATTAAACAAAAACAAAAAATTCAGGAGCATTTGGAATTGAAGACACCGTCGGTACAGCAGTTTTAATTAACGAGTTTTTATAGGAATTCATAAACTGTCTTTTTTTGGCGTGTGTCAAGCATAGACGGTAATTTTCACTCAAATATTTTACATATTTTGTTACTAGGTTTTCTTGTCGACCATTAATGACCTATTTTATACACCAGAAATCATTACAACAGAATAAAATATAAAAATATTACATTAAAGTAACTTGAAACCTAACCACACCAGAATCACGAGTAAGCCAGTAGACCTACAATAAATATTACTGATTTTCGTTCTTACCTATCTGGATGTTTCAAGAAAGTGAAGAAATGCAATTCAGGATTTTGTCTTTTATTATTACTGAAATTTACAGCAAAATAATAAGGTCCTTTCGAATATAGCCTGTTCTAATAAATACAACACTCCTATTTATTTACATACTTCCCGGAGTAGTTTCTGTAGTCTTACTATATGGCCGCTACGATCGCTAGTAAATGCGCGCGCATGCTCGGCTGGCAGAAAAACGGGCTGAGTTTCTGTACTGTATTAATACTTATACTGTGCTATTACCTTTTCTGTGTAAATAGGCCTATATGGTAGATTCGTAAAATGTCACTATTGAGCTAAATATATCCGTGAAATTTCTTGGATTTAACGAATTGTGTAAGTTACTGCAACCATATTCCATGAAGTATGGTATCTGTTCAGTACCGCATAACGATGATTTGATCGTTTAAGATCATTGATCATTTAAGAACCTCTAACTTTCTCCCTTCAGATAGCATAAAAAGAGGGAGAAGTTCATGAGAAAGAAATTGCACAAACAGTTACAGCTTAAGCCATATTTTCATATACATTTCTCAATGTACATCTTGGAGGGTTGTATTTTGCAGTAACACATTTCATGAAATCCAACAAATTTTGTGATATTTGGGATATATAATTTGCTTAATGTTAATAGTGATATCTTAGACATGTATAAAGGTATATATACAACAGTCTAGAGCAAGTTAAGATAATACTTTCTTCTGCTTTGCAGGTGTGGACGAGGTGGTCATTGGTCTAAGGAATGTCCAAAGACAGGGTGAGCATTGTAATGTTTGATGAAGTAAGGCACTTTTTTTTTTCCATTTCTTCCTTGTTCTTACAAATGTATTAAAATTTCTAGTGCTTCTAGGATGGGTCCTGACAGGAATGGATTTAGAGATCGTATGTTTGGACGTGAGCCATACCCTCCTCCACCACCACCACCATTCCTCAGAGACCGCATGATGGGAAGATTTGGTGTTCGGGTAAGTAATTGTTGTTGGTGTTTATTATGTAAATGTGAAAGTCCATTTAGTTGATACAGTATGAGACAACCTAATATCTTCAGCTAAAAATACATGACCTTTCATGTTGTATAATTTCATTTTCTTCTTAGAAGAAGTCACTAGTATTGGCTGTTGGAATTGTAATCACAGGAAAGAAAGAGCATCAGCTTAAATCAGTTTTTTTTTTGCAACATAACACACAAATTTGTTGATGACTTCGATATTGTTACCCTATTTGCTTGAGTCATCTGTTTATAACATTACTACATAATGTAATGGCTAGAGACGAGACTTTCATGCAAATGCATGTTTTTATGAGAACTTCGGACAGAGCTCAAACTGAGTACTTACCCATGTCATTACTTTCCGGTTCCAAATATGCATACTTTTTCCGTGCATGTTTGCATGTTTTGACCTTTTTGGAGGAAAAAACATGCATAATGCATATTTAGGGCATTTTTGGCTAAATCATGCATATAATATACATTATATTCAGTTTAAATGCATGTTTTAATGGGATTTCAAGAAAGTGACATCGTGGCAAAGTTTCCCTATCTTCGATTTTTACTACCCATTTTTAAAGTCGTTTGTGAAGTGGCGCGAAGATGTGCGAAAAGGAGGAAGGAATTTGACCTTACCTTTGTCTACCCTTAGCTATTTCCGGCCCGCACTTGGGGTGCATTGTACTTTGTCAGAGCTCGGGAAACCTGCAGTGTCTTTACTGTGCAGTGGTTAGTGTGGTTGTCTGTTCTGTGATTTTACTATGCCTCCAATTAAATGTTCAAAAAGCGAACTCCTTGCACAGTGGATTAAGGGTAAGGTTTTTATTAGATCAGATGGGAAAGTCGTCTTCTGCTACTGTTGCAGTAAAGAGGTAAGCACTTTTATTCGGTTTCCGAATATTTTCTATGGCAGTTTTTTTGTTTTGTAAAACAATACTAAAAACCAGGGTCATAAATGCAAACCCGGACTACGGATTCCTTTGCTCAAAAAAGAATGTTCTTTGTGATGAAAACGTGGATGAAGAATTTGACTTGACACTTTCACAAATGTGTTCACTGAAGTTTGCACCCATAACATCGTGTGATGTAGAAAGATCATTCTCTGTCTACAAAAACATATTGACTGACAAGCGCAGGAACCTTACAGAAAACAATTTAGAAATGCTGTTGGTTGTCAACTATGCCAAAAAAATGAAGTAAAGTAAGGAAATTGGGCCATAAATGTTAGTGCATATTTTAGTGTATTTCTCCCTTGATAGTGCATGTTTCATGGTTTGATAATGCATGAATGCATGCATATTTCGCAATTTTATAGTGCATGAAAGTCTCGTCTCTACTAATGGCATATGAATTTTTTACAGAATAATCTGTGATTTGAAATGCAAATAAAAATGATAAACATCACTGTAATGCAAAGTTTAATAATCACATTTGGTAAAGCAATAATTGCCATTTACAATTCTTCCATTGGTTTTTGTTTGTTTTGAAAATTGTGTCTGATAAATGACCATTTTGTAGACATTCATGTAGCGTTGCCTTGAAGTTTTCCATCGCTCTCATGATCATGTCGTTCGGTATTGCTGCTATTTCATTCTAAATAGCTAATTTAAGGTCATCCAGTGTATGAGGCCATGCGGTTTGTACGCCAGAAAATGTACAAGCTTTGCGTCAGTCATCAGGAGTCCACGTCGCCCTGCCTCACAACATGCTACTGCTTTAGTTTAGTTTAGTTTAGTTTTATTAATCGTCACATAGCATTTACATGGTTGAGCATTGCTCGTAAACTGGTGACTCGTCAAAAGTTCCTGAACAGGATACAATTATTAATACAATGTTGTTATATAAAATAATAATACCATACAACGATACAATAATAATAAATAATAATACAAATAATACAGTAATCATATATACAGAATATAATGAAAAATTAGGTAGTGGTGAAACAATACTATAAGTAATGTTAAATTAAACAATTTAGTAGATACTAAGAAAGCCAAAAGTAACTCACATTTATGTCATGAATTTCGATGGACCCACTATTTTTCCACTACTCATCCATATATTCTTTCACTGAATAATAAGCCTTGTTTATAAGTATTTCTCTCACGGTTTTTTTAAACTGATTATGGTTTTCTATTAGTCTAATAGGTTTTGGCAATTTATTAAATACCCTGATTCCCATGTAGTATGGACTCTTTTCCAGCAGTGTTAGCCTATGAGATGGATATTTTATGTTTTCTTTGAACCTGGTATTATTAGGATTATCAGACTGTAATGCTCGAAGGATGTTGCATTTGGATCTTCATTTCCACCCATACAAAATGGTATTCGTCCAGAAGTTGATGTGCGACGAGGCCTGCTTCCATCTGTCTGGATATGTAAACAAACAGAATTTCCGCTATTGGGCACCAAATAATCCCTGCGAGCTTCATGAACGGCCACTTCATAGCCAGTGTGTAACAGTGTGGTGTGGCAGAGTTTGGAGTAATGGGCCCATATTTTTTTGAAGAAGATGGCAGGCTGGTTAACGTTAATTCAGTTCTGTACATGATGGTCCTATTTTCCACTTTTTAGTCAATTAGTAAAAAGTTAAAAAAAACTAATAAAATAATTACCAGTGAATATGTTTTGCGCCTGTGCTATCACAACGTTTTGACCATCTCCAACGGGCCTTCATCAGTGACTGAATAAAACTTGAATATGTCTCCTCACAACCCCTCCCCTCGGGTGCGTTGTTAAACATGAAACTAGTGTTCCTGAGATGTTTGTCTATCCACTCCTTGGGCACTCTATAGTCACACTGCTGTACACTACATTCGGGAAGTAGTGGAAATCTAACCTCACGTTTATCCCTTACAGTTCTTATCAAGGTCAACCAATCCTCTCCTATGTCTCCTTCATATCAATTCATGCATAAGTTCCTGTTTGTTATATTTGCAAATGCTCAATAACTTCCTAAGGCCGGAGTTGGCTAGACGTGGAAGTCCAAACATTTAATCCCAACAAGATGGTGCTACTGTGTACACATCAAAACTCTCAATGGGCATGGTCCGGGAAATGTTTCCTGGACGTTTTCTGTCAAGAAATAGTAATCTCCCCTTGCCTGCTCGCGCCCCGGATCTGACGATGTGTGATTATTTTCTCTGGGACTATCTTAAGTCAAAAGTGTACATTGGAAGACTCATGCACTGGATGACCTTAAACTAGCTATTCAGAACGAAATAGCGGCAATACTGTACGACATGCTCATGAGAGCGACGGAAAACTTCAAGGCAACGCTACATGAATGTCTACAAAATGGTTGTCGTCATTTATCAGACACAATTTTCAAAACAAACAAAAAATAATGGAAGAACTGTAAATGGCAATTATTGCTCTAACAAATGTGATCATTAGACTTTGCATTACAATGATGTTTATTATTTTTATATGCATTTCAAAATTGTCAGATTATTCTGCCGCTCCCTGTACTATGAAAAATTACAAAAGAGTCTGCCGGATTTCATACTTGTCATTTTACCAGTAGACATTTTAACACAATAATACATTTTCATGGGGTGTATGTAAACATAGAAATAAGTACTGATATTGGGAAGTGTGTTAAAAACCATAATATAGGCCTATGTAAAAATAGTTTCTTCTCTGCTTCCTTTTAAGCTATGTTCATATGCCTTCTTTCTGTTCACATAAATAAATTATGTCCAAATAAATAAACTGCAGTAATGAACTAGTCTTCTAAATAAACCTTATCATAACGACATTTATTAGAAAATTATTCATATTAGCAACTAGCTCAAACTCGACACCACACGAACTGTGGGAAATTTAAAACATATTTCACAACTTAGGAGACCACAAGGAGAATACAACAAAATTATCACAATAAAAAATAGCGGCTAATCAGCTGATGCTGGAAAATACGCGCAAAGTCAAAACCAATGAGAAACAACTACAATAGATCAAACTGGCTGGCGATTGGTCCCATAGGTTCAGACTTGAACACCAGAGGGCACTAGAAGTCAGGCATCGAGGTTACATAATCGAATGCGCAAACAAGGTTTGTATTTAGCAACGTGTGGTTGGCGATCCAAATCTGAATGTACTAAGCATGAAACCAAAACGTGTTGTAGGAACATTCAAACATGTAATTAGTAAGATTGGGACTGTGATCTTAAAAAACCACTGTACAGTGCGGGAGAACGTGGTAATTAGGAATGTTCTAACAAGATTTCACTGTTAATATTCTAAACAGATAATTTACATTTATATTCTCCAGAAGAAATTTGTACTGGGTGGCAATCAAATCTGGATTTTCAGCTAGGTATGTTGATGCCGCTCACCTCCACTAGGATGTGTCCAGTCCTAATCCAGATATTAATCTAGACTCCTACAGACCATGGTTGGCCATGACTTCTATGCGTTAACGTCTTGTACTTCTTTCTGAACTTAATTCATTGGATGATAGTGTTCTGCTGTTTGTCTTGATGAAATTCTGGTATGAATACACTGATTGGTGTTTTAAAACTACCTCAGGAGCTGCTGCATAGGCATTTAAATTACCACACTTGAGGGGAAGAAACCTTTGGCATTTTTCTATGGCAGACTATGCTGAGAGGTTACTGGCAACTGTTGACACAAGATAAAGCACATAATTTGCTTTATATAATATGTAATTTTAACTGATGTCAGCGTAGTTTTTGATACTTAGGTTTTTTTTTACAGGATGGTTTCTATGATGGCTACGATGGCTACCGTAACCGCTTTGATGATTCACGTGAACTCTTCGAGCGCCGCTTCCCACCTCTCCCTCCTCGTGACCTTGGACCATCCCTCAGAGGACGAGACTTCTTACCTCCCCCACCTCTTCCTCCCAGACGTGAACCTTTGCCACCACCGCCTCCATTGGGACTCCGAGGACCTTCCAGTTCTCTGAGGGAACCACCTTCATTCGATCGTGGCAGTTCAGAATACAGCATTTTCAGTCGTCGTTCTCCATCAGCTTCAGCAGCACCACCAAACAGATTCAGGTAACATATCTAGCTTTCATTATGAGGAAAAAGCAGAATAAGAGATGGGAGGAAATGACATTGGCATAGTTTCTTCCCTTTTTCTGTTTACTAAGGAGTAACCGTTCGATATACTAATGATTCATCCCTTGTTAATATGCAAATATTTGCCGAATTTCTGTATGAGATAGATGGTTACATATAAATGATTGATTGGGTACAAGGAATATGCAGCTCAAATTTCAACTTTTTTTTTAATAGGTATGCTTCGTCAGTAGTGATAAAGTTTTGATATTATGACTGTTTAAGAAACGTCATTGTTGTAAAGTGTTAATTAAAATGGAAGTGATTGGTGATGGATCGAAGGGTGTAAGTCCTGTGTAACACATCTTTCATTTGATAATGTAGATGCCAGTCATGTACTCCAATTGGAGGGAATTGGATTTCAATTGTTTTTTTATAAACTTTTTTATACCTTTTCCAAAACTAGAAAGAATATTTTATTGGGAATTGTATTGAGCTCATATAATTATAGTCTTCATGAGGTAAGTATAACTGTGTCTTTCCATTGAAAGAAGAACTCAAAACTAATGGAGGCATTATTACAAGGTACAGTAAAAGAATTTAAAATCTGAGTTTTCTTGTAAAATTAACATATTCTCGGGCTTGCACCCAGAAGAAAGGTAAAATTAAATATTTTTGTAACTCACCTTATTGAAATAATCATGAGGAGCATTTTATTTGTGCTAACTTTGGTAAGTTTCTGACATTCCTGTATCAAGTATAGTAAACTCCTGATCATTCATTTCCAAATTAATAGCTAAACCAAAAAGCTTTCTGAATATTATTGTTGCCCATTTGGTAATCCTTATAGATCCAGCTACTTCCCAAAAGACTATCAAAATTTTCAAATGACAGTTCCATCATTAATCTCAAACAGTTTACCTTAACTTGTTCAACTAGCCTTCTATCAAGATGACTTGTATCACTTGCATTTCAAAGCTGTAGGGTTTGTTGTTCTTAAAGGTAACATTAGAGACATCTTAACATTTTTAACCCATTCATGGTAGTATACCAGCACACAATTTTAAGATTTTATTCTAAGAAAACTACCCGCATTAACGACGTGGAGGTTTGCATTCAAAAGATCAGCACTTACAGATTAACTGGTAGAAAATTGAGTGCGATAACTTAGCATGCTGAACTGTAGTACCACCTACAAGTATACACTACACTAACTCCGTTGTATGATAAATACATGGTGGCAAAGCGAGATCAAGTGTACAGTGTTTATTATGTCTGGTGTCATCACTTGTATAATGAAATGAGTTGCATATCCTCTTACATTCAGCTTGAAAATCTCTCTCGTTCGTAATTCCTACACAATGAATGTGCCAGGACCCAGTGATGTAAGCCGTGACCACGTTCAAATAAACGTCCTTTCTGGAGATCCCTGACACAGATGAACAAATGATAGAAATACTAAGGGCCTGTACGACGACCTGGGCCCTATTTCATAAAACTTCACATGTGTGACAATTATGTCAAGTCTTACAAATTTGTCAATATGTCATGAAACTATATTTTTCAGAAATATTACAACTTTTCCTTACATTACAGGCAAATTAATGTAAATTGTCAGACTAAAAGAACTCTTTTCATATCATGACAGTTTTGTCAAACCTAAAGATTACTTTACTACACTGTAGATGGCTCTCATATATGCATGCGGTAATCGATCTCAACATCGAATGTGATACCGAAGCAATCAATTATTACTATAATTGAATACACTGCCTCTGGGATTAGCGAATAGTAAGTGACCCTCATTAAGAAGGAACTCATTGTAAAACCATTCCGCAAAATCAGCCCAGGTCTTGGGCAGTGGAGTGAGTCAAGGCTCTTAAGTTATGGCACAGTCTTTACTTTTTTAATTGTATGGCAGTGTCTTGAAATTAATTAATTTTTTTATTATTTCACTTATTTACCCCCCTACCCCATCAGTTTCACTCAACGAATGATCAGGAGTATACTGCATTTGCCTCCTAGGAAGCAAAAGTGAGTATTAAAAAATACAATAATGAATTAATTGAAGTATTCATTATTGTTCTAGCCGGCTCTATGAGGATTTCAGCAGGGACAGTTTTGATGACAGGAGGTGAGTTTCTTGCATAGTTTAGCTTTGATTTATTTTTCTGGCATGTTTTAAGTTCAGTTGAGTGGAAACCGTACATGTCTTTGATTCCTCATGAGAAGAATTCATTATTTTGGCCTTTCTGGAGATGAATAATGTAAGTAGATAAAATTAATTACTTGCAATACCCTCCTTGTAATATCGTTGAGGGAGGTATGTGAAGAAGCATATTATATAGTTTTTTGAGGACTTGGGAAACATAATGAGGGCTAAAGTTTTTCTGCAGAGTTGAATTCTTAAATAGATGTAAATACAATGTATGTGACATTTTAAATTTTATTTGTCTTTTTTTAAGGTTTTTTATAACACGATACCCCACAAAAATGTTAACTTGTTGCCTTCTTTATTGTCCATGGATGTCATTATTACTATCAGTATAAATTGATTACATGTCTCCACACTTGCTGTTTTGTTTTATAGAAAGGCCTGCTGCCCGTATCCCTATGATTTGTCCATTGCTCACGTCAGATTTATAAGACCATTTTTTCCCTTCTCATAAAATGTTTGTTTAAAGCATAGAGAAGCAAGCGCTAAATGACAGGGAAATCTCAAATTTTAAATTCCTTCTAAATCATTACCTGTGGCTGTTTCCTGTGTGTGGTGTTTGCTCCATACCCAGGTTTATTCACCACCAAGCATGGATTATCTTAACTCCACTAATGGGGAGGGGGTGCTTGTTTGACTCTTGGTGAATCAGATTTTTAACCCTGGTGAGTCAGAGCTGAATTTGTATGGGTATATAAGCAATCATTAAGTGAAGTAATAAGTGAGTTTTTAAGTTTGAAGTCAATGAAAAAATTTAATCCATCTGATAATAAACATAGTAAGTGAATAAAAATCCTCATGTCTTACATAAAGCATTAATCTGTTGGTCTTACATTTCTGTTATAAACAGTTGTTCGAAGTGTCACATTTATATGTAGGTAGCAGTAAAAAAGTTAAATTGAAGTCCTTACGCGGGTTTCAAAACATGATATACAGCCTATAATCACTAGTTATGCTCACTATTGATAGTTTTTCACCTTGGTTTTTCCAATACGTCTAGGCTGGTGCCAGTATTTTATTTACCCTGTACTCTTCATGTTATATTTATTTAATTATTTATCCTTGACTCACTCCACTGCCCGAGACCTGGGCTGATTTTGCGGAATGGTTTTACAGCGTGTAATAAAAATGTAATAGTGTGCACCGAACATTGTAGCATGCCACTTTATTGGTCAGGCTTTGAAGTTCTGGTGTGTTAGAGTTCTCTTATCAATTCAAAACAGATACAATTCCTGTAAGCAGTTATTAGTATAGGCCTAGAGCCATGTATTTGATGGCATGTACGTAAGGGACTTCAAAATATACCAATGTGACGTGCAGTGTAGTGTAGATACACACTTTATAGCGAAACGTCTTCCATAATTTTTCCATATTAAAGACTACATGTTAATAAGAGATGATCAAATTTTATTTCATGGTAACTACCATTTTTATTTTAAATTAATTGTCACACTTGAATGGATACTGTCATGCTGCTAGTATAAAAAGATATACCTAGTACAGTTTGCGTTTGAGCTTCCTTCTAGAAGTTTCTTCATACTTCTTTTAACTTCTCAAGTGATAAAATGATGGTGGGCTATTATCGGTATGATTGACACAATGGAATTTAAGGAAATAATTCTATCTTTAAATACCCGTCTAAATTAAACTAAACTCTCCCCAGTGTTATATTTGAAACATACTTCCAGAAATATAATGACCCATGCAAGAAAAAATTAAATTAAATTACACATTGGGAATATTATAGGAGAAAAATTCCTCTGATACTGGGATTTGAACCCAGGACCTTTGGCTGTCCCTGCCAATGGTCTACCAATTGAGCTAAGCCAGAGTTCACTTCACAGCGCCAGATGTAACGTCTCTCCTATGACTGATTGCCCTTAATGGTCTACCTCACTGACAGACAAGTTATTTCATATGCAGTACTGGGAGGCGCACTAATGAGTGATTTTTGTGACCGGACTTCCACTGTTACTGTACAGTTAACATTGGTGAGGTAGACCATTAAGGGCAATCAGTCATAGGAGAGACATTCCATCTGGTGCTGAGAAGTGAACTCTGGCTTAGCTACGTTGGTAGAGCGTTGGCACGGATAGCCAAAGGTCCTGGGTTCAAATCCCAGTGTCAGAGGAATTTTTCTCCTATAATATTGCCATGTAATATCCAACAGAGACAATCTGTGGTTCATGAATCTATATATATCCATGTTAACATATTGTTCGTTTACTGCACAATGAAAGTTAATTCTCAAAAGGGCTAAGCTTAGTAAATGCAATCCCAATCTCAGTTGATTAAAATTGACAATGGATGGAATTGCAAGTAATTTATGTTAGAATATGTTGAAATTGTTTCCAAGAAAATAGGCTGCTAACATTATGTTTCCACTCAGTCTTATTTTTCTTTTACCCATTTTGATGTTTTGTTTTGGTACCAGTTTTTTAAGTGCATGATATAATTAAAAGTAAATAGAATAATTTTATACAGGCTGTCTGAATTGAAACCCAAATAACAGTGCAGTGTGCTGTTAATAGCTTAGCATTATGTGAGATACCCATATAGAGCCTCAATTTATTGAGCATTGAATTGGGTAGAGTAAATTGATAGAAGACCCTGTGACATTGTATGTGGGGGAAAAAATGAAATCACTTGGGATCGTATTTATGAACCCGACTTTAGAAGAAGACTTCATAAAGTAGACTATTCATAGACATTATGTTCGAGACTTTAACTATATATTTCCTAATATTGGCAATGTTATCCACTGCCCTCTGAGTGAATTATGTTCACAAACAGTAAAAATAATATCGATGGGTGCATTATATTGTCGGGTCCTCCAATGAGAGACAACAAAAGTTACATGTTGTTTGAATTGAAGTAAAACAAAGATTTGACCTCTACAAAAATTAATGCACTATAATATAAATGCATGGTATTTATCCCTCCGTAAAATCATAATGAAATAAGCAGTTGTACTAACGGTGGAGCAGGTAAAGATCACACACTTTATCTTGAGCTAAACACACCATAATGCTGAAAACAGTCCATATCAAGAAGGCCTTGCTTGAAAAATAGAAAGATTGTGGCCCTTCCCAATATTGCCATACCCAAAAAACATTTTGTAGCGGCATTCTTAAACTACCGTCTATTTCTTTATTTGTTTACATCATAATATTTTGAAAAAGGCAGGATTAAATCCAAGGACATTAGAGTAATGGTATTGTGGAAACTGTCGATATAAGTGACAACGAAGTTAAAACTTAAGATTCTTTAAACCAAGAAGTGTCTGACATCAGCGAATATACAATAAACCAAATAAATGAAATGGAAGGGAAAGCAATTTAATTTGCTTTAAGCTGAATCTGGCGGAGAAAACAACAAGTCAGTTTCAATTGCTTTGCTAGAAAGTTGTATTAATGACCTACAAACTCTCGTGAAAGATATTTTGTTATATTGTATTAATTCAGGTGTGTGAAAGTGTTTACCGGTATTCAATTACATGTACAATCTTTAGTTTGGTAGCGAGAGTTGAAATTGCTACGAACTACGGTTAGTTTCATCCTGTACAAGCATAAAACTACACACGTTACATTTCCTAGTACTTGGCAACCTTTCAGAAATGACGTCAATTTCAACTCGCCGCTTTCTGGAATAGTCCTATACTGCATGCAATATCAGCTCCCCTCACCAATGCAATTTTTCAGCTCAAGATAAAGTGTGTAGTCTATAATCCTCTTTTTATTATTATTTTTCAGTGCATGTTGAAATATCGGCCATATTTATTTATGGATTATATGAAAGTCGAGATTACCTGCGACTTCAAAATAAAGCCACAACCAAAGTTTACTTCCGTCAAAGTCTGCGAAGTCAACTATAATCCAAAGCCTTGTTTATGAATACCAGCCTTAAAAATGTCCAAATAAGACTGTTTTTGCTGGATCTTAGTTTCAAAGCTTGGATTTGGGTTATTTATTTATTTTATTTTATTTATTTATTTTTTAATCATAATTGTTAGAATTGTTACTTGAAGATTTACTTGGGGGGGGGGGGGATATGGAAGGCAGTACAATGTGTTTTAAAAAAAATAAAAAAAATTCTCTAAATGGGAGCGCCTGGTATTGAATCTTTGTGAACTGCAGCATCTCTGTTTTATAATTATGATGCTAAGAATCTTTAAAACAAAAGCTATAACTTTTTTATATTTTAAAATTTGGAAATATCCTTGTATGACTGCAACTGCACATTTTAAATTGTAGGAGTCCTATTAAGGAAATAGATATGCATAATAGAGGAAAAAGGCAAGGCAACAAAATTAAACTAAAAATTTCTATGGATGAAAAACATTTTCTATTGGTAAAACAAAACTTCCTTAATACAACATACCGTACATATTACATCATAATGGTGTTGAACTGTTATGCTTCTATTTTGCTAATAAAACAGATGGTATATGGGCTGAAAATCTAGACAGTCTGTATATCTGCATGCTTGTTATTAAGACTGATGTGTTGCTTTCACATAAATAATAATAATGACTGATAATATGTAGACTTGATTGGTAATGTTTCAGACTTAGCATATCCTGACCACACTTGAAGTTTGGTTGGTACCAGCCATACTAAATATGTTGTGCCTTTGTTTTATTAGACCGGCCGTGCGTGGAACAGCGTCCCCTCGTCGGTATGCACCGTATTAAGATGCATTCATCCGTCGCAGTTTTATGCCGGTCGGTAGCGTCGGCATCGGTCGGGTGAATTGTTCGCTCATGCGGGAAGCCTTGGGCCAATTGACCGGGAGGACGGGACAGGCAACCGTGTAGCGGACTTCCTCTCTTGAATTGCTACGCAAGTTTGTCTACTTTCGAGTTACTTGAACATGGTACATGATCATGTTTTATCACTTATCTTTATTCTACAGTAGTTAACTTTATTGTAAGTTTAAATTTAGCTCTACAGCAATTGTAGTCTGCTGTACTTTTTTTTTTTCCATTCATTACTTTAGATTACCGTGACACATAGACTACAATGTAAATGTTTAAATATATTGATAATGATTCGAAAGTTATTGTTGGCTAAGAAAAGTGACAAGATGATTATGTAATTCTGTTGATTTTAATGTCAGTAGACTGGGCCATCAATATTTCGGCATTATCGAATTTAAGACTTGACTATTTAAGTTCTTCGTAGCAAGTTAAGTATGAAAATGTATCATTACGTGTGTTGTCAATATACAATATATGTGTACTGTGTATTTCTGCATTAGTTTTGCGGTAACCTCGCAAGCTTCCTCGTATATCCTTATCATCTTCACTGCTTCAGCTCGCGAAAAAAAATTTCGCAGCCACATCCACATCTTACAGATCCTTCTTCAGTGCTTGAAGACAACGAAAAGGTAGGATTTGGAATAAGCATAGTGGGCCATGTTGAATGCATCCGTGGCTCACTAACCAGTGTGGCAGGTACAGTACGGGTTTGTTCTGGCTCGATCATTGATGCCCATTGTTTTCTTGGCCATGTAAACAGCCAAGAAAGGCTTCCCGTCGTGTACTTGGCCATGCAAACAGCTAAGAAAGGCTTCCCGTCGTGTTACCGTCCCTTCGGTCGGAAACGTGTCGCGAAACCTTTCGTGACGGAACAGGTAATCGCAGCACATTGGGCTGTGTCTTTATTTTCTTGTAAGATGTGTGTAAATGTACAAATAAAATATTGACCATGTCCTGTATCATGTTAAGTTATGAGGGGTAGACTTTCAGGGACCATTTGCTTATTTTTAACACACTTGAAAGTTAATTCAGGCATCAGTAAAATTATTAGCTTTTATATTGTGTAATATCAACTTGTGATTTTCATTTTATTATTGTGTAATACTGTTCAGTATAACAACATAATTTGGTAGACCAGCTGTCATTGTATAAGTTAATGAAAATACAGTTTGAGGAATGGAAAACATAATTATTACCAACTGTTTTTTGTTTGTTAATCCTTGATGGCCATGGTCCTGTAGTGAAGTTATCTGTGGGGGTAGTTGGGAGTAGATAGTGATAGCTGGGAGTGTGGATAAGAGTAGTTATGTAATGAGAGATGGGTGGGGGT
The DNA here is from genome assembly GCA_964059195.1 of Ectobius pallidus. NCBI lineage: Eukaryota > Metazoa > Arthropoda > Insecta > Blattodea > Ectobiidae > Ectobius > Ectobius pallidus. Next base: position 117,902,392 of record CAXKWD010000006.1, read on the forward strand.
TATTTGTTCAGAACATCTGTCGGTGTGCATTTATATCCATCATTCCCACTTCCTTCTTGCCATAAGCACACTGCCATGTTGAAATGCTAGGGTGATCCTTACTAATAGTTCCATTTCTAGGTAGGAGAGTGACAAAGTTAATAGTGTGTGTGTGTGTGTGTGTATTTCAGGTTAATTTAAACCTGTAGTTCCCAAACTAATATTTTGCTTAGTAGTATTCATAATACTAAAACTATTACAAGCTAATAACAAAAGCACATGCACTTCGGTGCAGCTAATTCACTTAACATGCATGATAATATTGTGCATTTCAGTATAAATCAAAAACATAATAGTTTTATATCTGCCTCCAAACGATTTGGGAACTTCAGGTTCACTTAGGATTATTGAGGTTGTGGAAGCTCACGATGGTAATTTACTCCAGAGATCATACCTTTTTTATACTAAAAAGTATGCTGTATACTCAAAAAGTGAGAAGAATCAGGATAACAAAGATTTGTCAAAAATTCAAGAACTTACATCTCATGTTGTAGTTTGTTAGTTACCAGCAATGGTCTTCCATGATTTCTAGCTGACATTAAGTTTCTTCCAGTGAATGATGTTTGTTGACCATGTTGAAAGAATTGGTAGTGCCATGATACCATTATGATAAATATCTTCTGTGATTATAATTGTTTACTAGTACAAATTTTAATGATTTCTTTCCTTTTGTACATTGGTTCACAGATCTATTTATGTACGTAATTAAATTACAATTATTATTTAATGCCGTACATAGCATCCATTTTGGTAACGAAGTGATAGTATTCAATAAATGAGGCAGGATGTTAATTGCATCATTCACTAATCACTGCTCTTTTTAAATACACATCCAGTTTTAAGATTTAGTATAGTCTTGTCTGAAACTTGATCAGTCTTCTGTCAGTTCTTGAGCATATGAAAATCTGTTGAGGTCTGTAGATTTTTGTTATATGTAATCAAACTTTGATTAAATTCAAAAGATAGGGTCAGGCATTTGATGCGACTTCACTTTAAATACCACGCTCGAGCAGTGTCAGATTTGTCATGTAATGATGGCATTAGGTGCCTGGTATTGAAGGATCATGCTCTCTTAAACCAAAGTGGCCATCTTACTGCCACGCCTTTTAATAGCCCATGGGTGATTTCTTTTCTGCAGTGGCAGTGTGCGGTGAAGGATTTTTATCACATTAGAATGATTTTATGTTGCTTTCTGAGACAAGAAGTAATATATAATTGCAGTAGGTTATTCCTGCAAAAGAAAAGCATGAGAGGTTTTATTAATTTTTCCTTTTGTATTATATTCGTGGAATCAGCGTGCGGTATTTATATTAATAGCATTATGCAGTTAAAAAGTTTACATGGCACTATTATTATTTCAAATTTAATTTATATTATCCCTCAATCTACGCAAAAATGCAAGTTAATATGTATGATAGAGGTATCAATCAAAACATAGCCTATTATAATTATAATTGACCGAATGTATTTAACTACATTAATACAAGCATTGTATTTTGATAGAAACTATTTATTTAACCTGGCAGAGTTAAGGCCATAATGCCTTCTCTACCACTCAGCCAGGGCAAAAACATGAAATACATAATAATAATAATAATGAAAATAAGAAATGATACACCTGAATACAAGAAACGTACATTAAATAAATACAAAAAATTGAAGCATTAAGTAATTGAATAATATATAATACTTAATGACTAAAATAAAAGAATGAAAAAAAAAATATGAAAGACTAAACAAATAAGTTCTTAGTTATTACAAAATATAATGAAGATTTTTTTTTTAAATTACTAATTAGCATCAATTCCTAAATGTTATGGTATACTAAATTTATTAAATGACGCTTGAACTGCGAAGTCGTTTGGCAGCTCCTGAGATAGCTAGGCATTAAATTCCAGTGACGAAGAGCTGTTGTAGTAAACAAATTCGAATAATGTGTAGTTCTGTAAAGAGGCATGAATAGTAAGGGGTCAAGCTGAGAGCACGTGCCCAAGTTATGGTAGGAAGAAAGGTAATGAAAGCAACTAGAAAGATAGCTAGGTGTTGAGGTACGCAGAGTTCTATAGAGCAGTATGAGACAGTGAAAATATCTTCACTCATGCAGACGTTTCCATCGAAGTGATTCCAGTGACTGGGTTATGTGCTCGTATTTACGAATGTTACATATATATTTGACACACGCATTATGAACACGTAGTCTTACTTTTTAAACATAATTAAAATGTAATCCATTGATTATCTAATTGTATAGTGAACAGTTAAAAAAACCTTACCATCATTTTGCCTATGAATCTATAACATTTTAAGGTTAATTACACATTCGACAATTTGAAGGAAATATTTAGTGCACTTAACCATTTTCCATGAACTGTTAGGATTTGTCTGGTCATATCAGCAGCAGCATGTTGTGTATAAATGTTTCAGTCATAAATGTAAAAAGATTTTGTAATTCTTGTTTACAGTTTGTTTGTTACAAATTCGTATTTCTAAACCCCATTGGTGTATCAAAATACAGGGAGGCCATTTTGTGTGGAAACTTGTTAACAGCGTTGCCCCTGCTCACACTTTCCCCGCTGTTCTGCTTGCACCGGCAAGGACAGTGTTCCATTACTACAGGCAATTCACTTTAGAAACAATACAAAATAGAATAACACAACCAATTTATTATCAAAATAGGCCTACATGTAGAGGCTTATTACCAATTATTTGAGATACTGTTTAAAATGACATTTACGAGAAAATCTCCGTTATAGGGTAAACCATACAGTTATTGGCCACTTAAGGAAATATTAAGTTTGATGTAAAATATTTATTATATCCTTTCACTGAAATAACCATTGTGAGACATATTTAAAATCTTTATTTATTTCTTTACTCAGTGACAACATAAAAACATCTCTATATATGTTTATATAAAATCTCTTAAGACTTAAAGTAAACTCTACATAAATGTACAGTTATTGGCCGCCTCAGATAGTTATTGGCCACTAATAAGTTACATTCTTACGTTCATTTTAAAAACTGTTATTTATGTGTAATCATTTAACAAATAAATAATACTTTATAATCAGTTTCAAAATTACACAGCATGCTCTCAAAAATCTTTCTTTTGCGACTCTAAATAATAGTTATATAATTCATCTACTTTATCTTGATCAACTTCTGTATTCTCAAAATCATCATTACTGCTTTCAGAGTGCACTTGAAAGCATACATGACATAGAAAATTATCACCATCTTCTGAATTTGGTATGGCCTATGTACTCTGTGATCTTTTGGCACACAAGATTCATGACAGACTTTCTTATATTCATCGCACCGAAGCCCAGCATCAATTTTGACATTTCTGAGGCAAATATGGCAACTAAGATCAGATTTGTTCACCTCTTGGAATAGTATCCTCTTTGCTGTGGTATTGGGTAACTCTTTCATTTTTTGTTGCTTTTCTTCCTTTCGCTTTCTCTTTCTTTCTTCTTTCTCATTTCCTCGGCTTTCTTAGCCAGGCGCTTCTTTTCAAACATCTCTTGATATTTTTTTATGTGACTGCATATGGTTGTCTTTCTACTTGCCGTTTTCCTTTTCGTTTTGGAGTTTCAGGCCATATAAAAAAATTGCTCATGTGTTGGGTGCGCACAACCTTCACAACACTACTAGAATTAGTGACACCGCTATTAGGCCTACTTCCAGATGGTTCACCACAGACATTAATATCACAGTTTTGGTCAGTTACAGTTTCTGCACACACTTGCTCATTTTGTGTGCTATTTAAAATACTTCTTTGTGGAGTCTGGCAATTGTTTTCATGCTGGATTAGGTCTACTCCTTGGGAAGAAACTGAATCCTCACTATGTTCTCTTTCTTTCTGAAAATGTTCCCAAATAGGAAACAAAGTGAAGAAGTCTTCACTTTCCCCAGTCAAATGGTCTTTGATATTTTTAAATTTATCTACCTTCTCTTTTCCCACTAATTAAGAAACGTGGGAAGGCTAATAGGGATGTAGCGAACTAGAACCAACAGATGTCTCCACTGCTCTAGCCGGTATGCGCTAGCCGTTCGTCACTTGTTTTTCGAGTTGTTGTCTGCTGGTTCCATGCTTTTAAATGGCGTTTCATCTTAGCAGACTGAAAAATACGTTCGAACTTTTCTTTCTTTGTAGCGGGTAAAACGCTACTAGGCGCATTTCTTTGTATACTGGACACTTCCAGAATATATTTACGTGAAAAAACTTAAAGAAAAATTGCAAAAGATAGACGCTATATAAGTCGAGAAGAAAGAAGAATAAGCTGACAAATACTGTGAGAAATGCCCGCTATTAACTACATTACTATGTTCCCGACGTACAAAATGTTATGCAGATATGAATATTTATATACAGTACTGCTAATCTGGCGATTGGGTATGATTCAAAGTAACTAAAAGAATATACCTCTAGGGTATAGACAGTAAAATACTAATTGATATACGTGATAAACACTGATTTATGTGGTGTGTATTCGCAGACATTTTTAATATTATTTATTTTCTATATCAAATGCATATTTAGCCTATACCGTCATATTAAAAAGTATTCAAAATCAAAATATTAAAATATGTTTACATCACGAAATCTTCCCGTTTCCTGTCCCTCGTAGTTAAAAAAGATGGGAACTTGGGAATCGATTAGGCCTTTTTTTTTCTTCTTCTAATTCCACATTCTTTCTTATTCCTTTTATTATCGGTAAGTTATGCTAGACTATCGTTACATGATTTTCATTTCTAGTTATGAAACAGAATAATGTTAAAAATATTTCATTGCACGACATAGCAGATTATAAAGGCAGAATTTAATAATTATCATACGTTAAGTTATGTAGCCTATTAAATTGGCAACGCTATTGTCACAATTTTTATTCGAGGCCGTCAATCTAACTTGGCTATTTAGAAATCACAGAATTTAAATTTTGATATCAGATGCAATAGAAGGCTACAGTAGCCTAATATTCACATATTTATACAGCAAAGTAAAATAAATAGGCCTAAAATAACTAAATAATTAAACAGGGAAGTGGTTTTTAAATATAAAGGTGCACTAAAAATACAGTTTAACAAAGGTATCAAACTAACACAATGTACTGTAATTATCATTGCGTTACTACGTAATTTTAATTAATTTATTGTAATTTACTCTATTTTTAAATGGCCCATAACATCTTCTCGATGCTCACGGCAAATTTAATATTAATTTAAAAATTAAAGAATATCTAATCCCCGCACTGCATATAAATATTCATACATTGATAACATATTACTGCAAGTCGAGTACAAAATAATATCGTCTGTATCGGAAATATCTCACAATATTTGTTCGTTAATCCTTCCTTTTTAGTGTTATTTAGAGCCTATCTGCTGTGATTTTTCTTTCGTATTTTTGACACTTCAACATTCTAGAAGGGCCCTGTAGACAAGGAAGTACGTATAGTAGCCTCGTGTCCTCTATAAAAATATAAAATTACGAACATATTTTTCGGACTGAGAAGTTGGAACGCCATTTAAAAGCATGAAGCCAGCAGAAGAAAACTGGAAAAACAAGTGACGAACGGCTAGCGCATACCGGCTAGTACACCCACGCTATCTGTCGGAGAAGTTTGGCGAGCTACATCCCTATTGACGAATACTTTTCATTCTCTACTTCTGTTATCTCATTGCCATTTGCATTTTGGTTTCCTAGGCATTTGCTGTAATCCACAGCATCTATGTTCAAAGGATAAAGACCACATGCTTTAAATTCACTTACAAGGGTCTCTGGCTTAGCACTGCAGTCAATTACTTGTTTGAGCAATGGTCCAAGGGAAATCTTATTCAGTACCTCACCAGGGTGCTGAGAATGCCATTCCCGTACAGCTTTCCGCCAAAATATTTTTACTGGTCGAAAAAATGCAACATCAGCAGGCTGTAGGATGCGTGTAGCATTTGGGTATAAGGCAGTAACTTCGATCTGCAGTTCACTGCAGAGCACACTTAATTGGTAAGTAAGATGTGACTTATGTCCATCGACAAACAGCACTACGGGAAATTTTACACCTTTTTCCTGAAGGAAATATATTTAAAAAAAAACTTCTACTGTCATCCATCCATTGTCACTCCGAGCTATTTCCCATTCTGATGGAACTGATTCAGATATTTTCTCAGGGATTCTTTTGTATGGATTTACTACCATTGGGTAGCAGGATGTGCCATCTGCTGAAAATGTAAACATCACTGTAATGTTTTCCTTTGATGACCCTTTATCTATGGAGTAGACATTCTTTGATTCTCTTAACACCAAAACTTTTCCAGTAGATGGACAAATGTGAAACCCAGTTTCATCCCCATTGAAAATTGTTGAAGGGTCATTAAAAACTTCCTCCAATTATTTTTGTCGAACGTATTCCTTTACCTCATCAAACCACTTTCTAATATCAGCCTCTGATACACAAGAACTGGCTGCAGTAACAGCCTCACTGGTCCGTTCCACAACAACAGCTCTGAGTGATGATCCATCTTTTTGAGCTTCTTTTATGGCTGCTTCCATGACATCAGAATTATAATTAGCTCTTTTAGGCATCTTTAGGACAGACTAGCCTACCTACAATTACATTTTAAAGAAAGTTGCAGATAACAGTTATTGGCCACCCGGCCAATAACTGTAGAATTAGAATAATTGCACAATACAAAAATATTATGTTCAGATAATATTAATAAACAGTTTGAGTAAAAAATTTAGTTAATTTAATTGTTCTTAAAAAAGACAAAACTAAAATTTAATATTTTTTTATTACAGTTAATGGCCACCTTTGTTGTGAAGACAACAATGCACTAAATCACGTGACTCTTTGTTAATGTCCTAATTATTGCTCTTAACTTACCAGTGAGATGTTGTTTTGGCTTATATATACAAGCAATTATGAATAATCAACAGTGAAAGCAGAGAAACCCCTTAAGAAATTAACAATGAACACTGCAAAAAAAACACACTTCCACATTTTAGCAGCTAACACAGGTTTTACTGCCATCTGGTGAGATCTAATTGGAACTAAATATAAACCTGACAAGTAAAAGCTGCCACCTAACATAAAAAATTCCAGATATAAGCTGTGTAAATCTTACTGCAACAGAAAAATGCTGAAGTGGCCATTCACTATATAGTGGCCAACGACTGTATGGTTTACCCTATATGGTTATTTCTCAATAAGTAACATTCCACCAAATAAATTCGCTGTTCAAGCATATACATTTTTTATTATTGTCTTATGTAACACACGACAACAATAGACAAGCGTCTCACTACAACACACCGAAGCAACTAACCGCTTGTATGCTTTGTACAACTGCGATGCTAGCGCGGCAATGCTCATAAAATGGACTCACTGTAGTGCATGCAGTAAAATTTAAAAATTAAATTAAAAAAAATCTTATGATCGGTACCTCACTCATACGTATTATCACAGCTAGAAATAATGTATACATTATAAATAATTTATAGAATCGTAATTTCCTTACAAAATCTGTGAAGCACTGACAGGACGAAAGAATTCAAAATCCCTGGTTCGTATTATATTAGGTTTGTTCCCAAAGCAAACCCATGACTGCTTGAGGATTTGTGGTACTGCGCATGTCGAGTTGCAACTTATCCATGATTTTACATTTTGGGAAGGGTTAGAAGCATGTGGAATCGATAGTTTATACTTTCAATCGATATGAGATCAATATTTACAAATATTGTAAACAGTATGAAGTAAATTTATAGGTCAATAATTTACAAAGAAAGATCACACTTTAAGGAAATTCATCTAATTTATATTTCTTATGCCATTAATAATTTAATCTGAAAATTCTACCATGCATTTTGTAGCATTAATATGAACTTTGTCATAAAATTTCATCAAAATCTGATACGAGATGACTAGTTTCGTCTTACTAATGTATAATGCATGACCTTTTATGCTTTGCACCCTCCAATTTGGATAAACCAAGGAAGAAATCTGATTTAGGATGGCCTACCTAAGTAATAGTGACTTTTTTTTTTTTTTTTACTGATAGTTGGTATTCCACAAAGCACTGGCATGGTACAATTAGATTGGTATGAAATAAATTGTGTTATAACAATGCAGATAGTTGTTTAAATCCTTAGGTGCCAGTTTCTATGGTATACTAATTAGCTCATTCTTTTAGATTCATTTATAGCTAATATTTACTTTTCCCCAACGTACTTTCTCATTAAGTGATTATCTTACCTAACCCTACCTCAGAAGGGATGCCTAGGCTATTAATAATTGAGTTTTAAAGCTAATTTGTTTGCCAATATTTATTCAAATTTAAACAATGTTATTTTATTCTTCTGACATAACTCAGAAGGGATGCCTAGGCTATTAATAATTGAGTTTTAAAGCTAATTTGTTTGCCAATATTTATTCAAATTTAAACAATGTTATTTTATTCTTCTGACATAACTCAGGAAATAAGTTGTGCTTTTTTTTTTATTATTGCAAAGCTGTTTGAGAAATTCAGCTTACTTTAAAAGATAAGTAGGTACAATTTTAGCTAATCAGTGACATAATCTCGCATAAATGCCAACGGTTTTATTTCGAAACCAATTTTAAATCAGTAGATTTTTGTTTTGATTTATTTTTGTGTATGGTATGTTAGTATACCTGTTTACCAGTCACTTCCTAGTGTATGATATGCGCTTTAGGTAAGATAATCATCCACTTCTTCTCGATATCATATTTCTAGAAACAAACTTAGTTTATGTACGAATTCTGTAGCTTATAAAAATAGCGCAAACTCAGATTTCGCTGTTTTTAGTCTCCTAAAAATATAAATACATTTAGCAACATAGAAAAATACGCCTGTACCATTCACAGTTTATTTGCTGTAAACGAAATCTTCGCTCATCAGATTAGAATAGAATATGTATTTCACTTTTAACATGTTAAGAGTGCAATATGCATAGTCATTATAAACTATATTATGGGAAACTTTTAATTACCGGTATCTCCCATCATTCATACATACATAGTCTATGCTTGTAAGTCAGGTGCAAGGTTAGTGGAGGGAGAGTAGTTGTGGTTACTGCGCATGTCTCTGATAGGAAATTCATGGTAGAGCCTGCAAAATTTTCTTATGGTATATAAACTGCCCGTGAGAACACAAGGAACATGAGATTGAAAATCTGAATTCTTGCTTTGGGAATGCCTGTGAAGAATTTAGGCATGCGCGAACAATGTTTTCATGCTTTGGGAACAAACCTATTATAGTTACCCACCCTGCATTGCAGTTGCCCAATGAATGTTTGTTCTGCATTTGATCTAAAACAGACTTCAACGAATCACACAGGCATGTATGCTTGTACTGCACACTGCACAAACCTACACTTGGAGCAGTCATTGTACAGGAGCTTGGTGGGAGAGGGAGGGGAAGTGAAACTGGTTCAGTGAGATTCAAGTGTTTTCCGTATCCCCTAGTCTTATACTTGCATAGCCTGCCAATCTTGCACAATTCCATGTGCTTAGTTTACAATAGTTTAAAACTTACATAATTTAAAACATACAATCATTAACATCCTCTGCTAAGTAGGCAACCAAAGGAAGCCGATTGAACATGGTGAAAGCAGTCTTCTTATAATTCACAGAGTTCAACCCATTTTGTTCCTAATGGTCGAAATTATGCATGGCAAATAGTTCTTTCACTTTTAAGTTTATTATATAGTCTTCCTTTTTAACAATCGTAAACTTAAAATATTAAATGCGAATAATGCCCATAAATATTTAGAACTAATAAAAAGTAATAAGTGATAATTAGCCATCAAACTACATCATATGTAATGGTATTGTTATCTTACACTTTGCTACAAACTTTTTTGTTTGTTTGTTCTAGAAACCATACTAACTGCCGTATGATCTTATTAAACTTATTTTCAGATAACCCATTACAAAGCAATCAAAGCTAGCAGGTATTGCATAGTATGAAAGTTGTTTGTTCTATTATTTGGTCATAAAACATTTGAATTATTGTGATAATAAAGCAGTTTTAGATTGAAATTCCTTCTGCTCAGAACTTAACGACCACATGGGCCTTCCCCTTTTCAAAACAGAAATGAAACTTCCCATAATAAATTCAGTGGAGTTAGTGATGTAACTGATGTCTCTTCTAAGATGTTTGGCCTGCCCTAGTGTATTGCCGCGAATGAACTGGTGTACAGACAGCACTACACAGCATAGTGATATTTCACATAAGTAACCCTTCAAATCTAAGGTGACTGAATTCATACCCAGCCTCAGGTGTGAGTAAACTCCTTAATAAACTTGCCAGGGTTACTGAATTTCTTTGCTGTACATCCTTCATATTCTGAAATCTTGCCAAGTTTTGTGTGCTGCGAGATAAGTGTAACACTCATTTGGTTTGTAAGGATTTAGCTTTAAGCATTCGGCTGATGTGTAAATGTTCATAGAAACATCTCATTCAATCAGGATAGTCTAATAGGTGTTCAATGCAGCTAGTGTAGTGGGATATATTTCCTCCCAAGACAAAGGAGGTATACTATATATTTAGTGTTAGTAGAGGGTTAAAAAAATTAAACTTGTTCAGGAAAAGGCATTGGGGAAATAACTTAAATATTTGCCTTTTTTTTTTTTTTTTTTTCCAGAATTTAAAAAATATGTACATATTTTGCATGTTTGCACATCACCTAGTTAAAATATAAAAAGTGCTTAGGCTTTATGCTCTTGAGATTAAATTAGGCTTAGTGAGCTGATAAATTTGTCAAAAAGATTACTAATCACATTCAGCATGGGAACTAAACACTACAAATAGGTGTTAGCATTATGCAACAGGCCTATAATGGCATTTATTGGGATACGAGTATGTTTATGGAACTAGCAACGCGAGTAATACAATGTTCATACGAGTAACTTATATGGAAGTTGCTTACGACTGTTTTTGTTCGACCGATAGTCTTAAATTTTTAGATTCACTCAAACTGCAACGAGCCCACCAAGCCCTCCGCGTCAACTGATTGTTCTTCTACGAGAGATGGCAGGTCACGTTATTCGAACTCTGAACCTTCCGAATACATTGCTATAACGCTACCGCTCACGCTATATAGGAGGACGAATTCTCTCGACTGAATATATGTCGTATAGCTGTGGCAGTGGAGCATTGAAAACATACGATAGAACAACTTAGTCCGCATAATGCTTGACGAATGCATTCGGTGTCTTCCGGTTCGGACTTAAATCTGTACATTACGCATTAGAAGTTCAAAATGTGATAGGTTATACTGTTTTATCAGGAACCCGGTCTTGTTCCAAGAGGGCACAAATATTCCCTGCGTTCAGAATGGTGTGTAACTTATTTTTTTTAGCAAAAGAAAGTGGAACTGCACATTCATAAAAAAAAATAATACTTATAGCAAGTACAACAAAAATGCAGATTAGGATGTAAATGTTTTATTCACAGAAATAGACAGGTCCACGGAATATTAATATTTGTTCAAAGTATAATACAGACTGCAGCAGATGCCATTAGTTTGTTTTATTTAGGAGAGTGAGTGGCATGCTGACTATCTGATGTCAAATAAAACGAATTGATATATGTGGCAAGTGCTTTTGCCATTGTGGCAGGTGACAGTTCTCGCTGTGACGTGTTCAAGGTGGAATGCTGCTGGCTTTCCAGCAGTTTACAGGTAAACTGTGTGAAGCCTATTTGCATTTTGTATTCTGCTAATTTGATTAGTGATGCATTTTTAGGCTAGAATGCATTGCATTCAGGGGATAATATTTTCATTGTGTAGCGAGGGCAGATTATTATTTTTATTATTATTATTGTTTAACGACGGAAATGTGGGCTGTCGCCAGTTTGCTGGAATTTTTCCTCCGCAGGTGTTGTTTTATTTGTTAATTGACAGACGTGGAACTGTTACATTTATGTGCACAAGTGCTATTGATAAAGAGGTGGGATCTAGCCCGCGAATTTGGGCACAAAAAGCTACTGTCATACTGATTGCACAGCTCAATTTTGAAAGAATTCTGGATACGGTAGATTCAGTCATCATAAGGGAAGAAAGTCCATTCGGATAAGTAGGCCTACTACTTTTACTAATTTATTGGTTACACTGTGTGAAAATGGACTGTCATAGTCTAATTTTGTTGCATAGTAACTTAATTGTACCGTAGAAAATCTTGAAATCGTATGGCAGTTATAGTGCTTATAGTATAATAAAAATGTAAGCGAATATAATTTTTAGTTTATTCACAAACCGCAATTGAATTGATCAATTGGCTTGCTGTTTTTTTTAATATTTGAAACAAAAAAAACTGTTTAACAAACGAACGGCTTGTGTGTTGTTATGGTATTACATTACACTAATTCTTTAAATTTTGATTTCATGAACACCAAGGTTACAGAAATTTCCACCAGTAGCGGTTGTGCAATAGTGGTTGACATTTTTGGCCGCCGCGATTCTAGCCTATTTTATTCCCCCGCTCTCGACTTTTCGGAAGGCCAAAGCTCCCAATTTTGTTAATATTAAAGCTTCCCTTGTTCAAAATACTTCGTCCAATTGCTAATTAAAACATTTTTACGTATGTTCTAATTGCAAATAGTATTAAGGACAATGAAAATGTTCGCCCGAAACTAGTTAAAAGTCTCTAACGAATTTTTTAAAGCGTTAATGTTCGAAACTTCTAACCTTGGGCTGTAAAGTGACGATATCCGTTTTTCTATTCAAAAAGAAAATTACTCAAGGGTTGGTTTACCTGTGTTCATTTTGTATTTTTTATTTCTATCTCAACTGTGGTACAAGAGACATGAAAAGTTTGCTCATTAAGATTTGGGGACAGTTAAAATGAATTATTATTATTATTATTATTATCATCATCATCTAATACATTTACAAAATTAAGTAAATTTAGCTTTCATGCACACATCAGAAGACAATAACGATACACTTTTTGAGGTCGTACATTATGAATAATATTGTTCTGATTTGTTGCATAATCGTGTTTCAATGCACACGATTTTAGAGAGAGTTTCGAGATTTTCCAGTGTCCTAATCCACAGCGCATCAAACTGGCCCTATACAGGTTTCACCTACGATACTCCTGCTCTCGTGCTATTTTTCCACTTTTGCAATTCGCAGACAATGGAATATCGGGCTCTCAAAAGTCTTGCAGATCGTCAAAACTGCCTGATTACGTTACACATACTGTACTGGGTAATAAAGCTGTGTGCAAAACTATGTTTCGTACAGAAAGAGGAACTGCTATTGCTCCAATCGCATTGTGTGTACCGGAAAAGGTTTTTGTTAGCGTGCTTATCAAAGCTGCGTTGATATACAGTCGTGCTGATTTTCTATAACTAGGCTACTTTCCAAAATATATCTACAACTACAGTAGTAGAAGTGCTAAGTTTTAACGTTTGCTGAATGCTGATTATCGTACATTTTATTATTGCTCACATTCTCTAGTGCAAGATTCGAGTTGTGCGTTCGTGTAAGAATAATCTTAATCATTTCATGAATAAAATGTGGTTAACCAAAAAAACTTATTCGTCATGAACACCGGAAGACTCGGCTTCAAATAAGGTAGGCTGAACAAAAATCTATACCAGTGCACAATGGTCCAAAACGCGAATCTAGCTAGACAAAATTCATTGTGGTCACCCTTGTAAAACTAAGTAAACATAGTTTGATAATACTGTAAACATGTCCCAGTGTCACTAATGGATCTTTGAATTTCGGTAATCTGATGTATGACAGCGTGACATCCTCAAGGTTCAATGAAAGCCTGCTGGCTTTGCACCCACGCCAGACTGTTTATTAAGTGCCAGAATGGTACTTTATGAGATTGTGTGGGGAACAGAAAAATGTCTGTCCGTTTATATGTACGAGCGATAGCTCAAATACGCTTTATCGGATTTTCATGAAACTTTGTATATGCATTTATAACGTTCGTAACAATCGGTTGACCGGTACCGGAGTAACAACTAATTAAAGGTCACGTGCTTTTTAAACGTGAAATCATGACTATTCTACAAAGCCGCGTTGCTAATCACTGAGGGCCTTGCATCCGATGCAGTCAGATGTTTGTAAATTTATTAAGTGGCAGAATGGTACTTTATGAGATTGTGTGGGGAACTGGAATATGTCCGCCGTGTGTCTGGGCGCGCGATAACTAAAATAGCAAAATAACTTTACCAAAATTTATTGACATTTCTCCCATCTCTCATATGCAGTAAGTTTAATACTTGCATTTACTTAACATTGCTGAAATAAGCATAATATTCGTTTTCAAACGGGATGTTTTGCCGGTTACCTTTGGATAAAAATACTTTTGTATTAGATAAAATGTTAATTTATTAATGCTCAATAATATTTATTTTTTATTAGGCACAGATATTGACATTAACAGTGTCAAAATAAATCTGCAGAAATTATATTGTCTTAAACACATTAAAAGATAAAACTAATTTCAAGTACAGTCCCCTTTGAACTAATATTTAGAAACTCAATACAACAAAAGAGATTATTTTTATGAACCACTTCCTTTGAAATGTTTTAAATATAATTTCTAACTTGATTCACAACAGTCAAAATTTCAAATTCAATAACTTTTGGTTTACATTGTTTCCGCATATCACACCTTTTGATAATCCTAAGAATTCTCATTGCAACGGCAAGATGTCATTAGTTTTGGTATAAACTCCCCAAATTATAATCCCATATCTCAAAATAGGTTGAAGAAGGTAAAATAAACATATCTCAAATAAGACGTCGGTATACATTTATTTAAATGTTTCATTAAAAAAAACAATAGAAGATAGCCTTGTAAGTTTTTCAATGTGAAGATCCCATGTCAACTGATAATCTAGTTTAATCCTCAAAATGAAACATTTGTCGTCAGACATATTATCAGGCAACGGTTTTACGGAGAAAACAGAGGAGCAAGGTAGAGCAATTAGGTTTTATTAATGTTCAAGGTAGAGAAATTAGTTTGTCATCCGTATGCTATTTTATTATTACAGGATTAATGTATTTCGCCACCTTGTTCAGTCGGAAAAGTCGGATGATATGGCCCATGTTCACGTTCAGAATTGTCTAGCCCTTCTTTGTAGTGAGTATGTAGATTGTCTCCTCCCTCAATTCCTGACGGCTCGTAGCAGGTGGCCTGAATACTGATTTCATATGAAAAGGTTTTCTCGAATATGTCACACCGGCTCGCTTTGTAATTTCTATGCCTGAATGTTTTCCGGTATGTATGTTTTAAACTCCTACGAAATTGGATTATTAGAAGATATGACATGAATAGGCTATATCATAGCCCAGATTTATTAATATATAGATGTTGACTGAATTTCAGAACCAATTCTTGATGAATCTGGAAGAAAAATACTACCGTATATACTGTTATTTTTTTTAATCTGTAAGAGAGGTAGTGTGGGAGTCAAAAGTAAAGTTTTTCGTTTTCCTTAAAACGTATATATGGATGCCCAACGCTTCAGAACCCTTGACACGCTCATTTCAGCCACTTTATAATTTAAACAAATAATTTCGTGCATAGGGCCCGGAACCAAAATATCCGAAAATCAAGTTTAAAAAAAAGCCATCTTCAGGGTAACTAACTATAATAAGGCTTTTCAGCGTTTTTCCATATGTGTAAAGAACATATATCATACAATTTCTAAGAAGACATATTTTTAAAAAATGTCCTAATTTAAAATAAAAAAAATCCCTTTAGGCAGGCCTACAGGCTGAGGTAGATTTCAAAGTGCTTTTGGTTTAATTGATTATCGCTGCGCAGCACTTTTCTTTTTTAGCCTTGGCATGGCAAACCTGCAGTAAAGAGGAAGAGCCTACAATCATTTGTTTTGACAACAAGAATAGGACTTATTGTAAACTAGGGCTCACTCAATGGAGATTAAATAATAATAATAATAATATTCTGGGAGGCCGTGCGCAAGATCAACAATGAATAAAATTAGCAAAGCCGCTAAACAAGACAAAATTATGATATTATAATAATTCTTTTAAGTGTTATTATTTTCAAACATTAAAATCTCGCGTCATATGAGAGCTATAAAGAAACTATTTATTGATTTGTAGAGTACTCATCAAGAGCTTTTCAACGATACCCCACAAGACGTGGTTTCAAAAGTTTCGAATTTTCATCCCCCACCCTCACTCGAACCCCCGAATCGTTGGTGTCACTGTGAACTCCGTAGCGAGTACTCTAATTTATTCAAACAAAGTTTCCCTCTATACTTCATAGGGGCCGAGATATACATTTTTAAAAATTTCAACCCCCTCCCCCGACCACCCCCTTGGGCCAATTTTGAACATTAACGAACTTGTCCGAACTATTGGGCCTAGAAATAACATATTAAAATTTGGTTCAAATATCTTCAAAATTACGGCCGCTAGCGTGTAAAGATATATATATATAAATATCACAAATTTTTTTTTTTGAACGGGCGGTGGTTTCGTACTTAGGGGAGCATGAAACGTAAAGATATGAACGAATTTTTCGAAAATCTTGAAGTGGTATCCATTGCAATAGGTAGATTTTTCTTCGAAATCTACCTAAAAGTGACTTCTGTAGCAAGTAAAAAAAAAAAAGAATACATGAACCAACCAGGCAAAAAAACTAGACAAGTTACAAATTTCAACCATTGCCCCCTTAAGTGTGCAATACAACAAAAATGCAAATGTATAAGCTCTTCTAAAAGTCGATTCACATAGCTATAGACAGGAGAAGAAAAAATTCGCGGTCATGCACTTTACCATTCCACTTACTGATTAAGTAAGTATACGAGTATTTTCTGTTATCGAAGGTGACGTATGTTGCATAATTTCCTCGTTTTGTGTGCGATGAGGCAATAGGCTACTATTGGACACGAATGCTCTAATACACTTCAATGCTGAAAGGACAAATCTTGGTAAAATGGATTCTAAGTTCCCGGTTTCAATACATTATTTTATCCACTTCATTGATGCAAACACTACGGCTAAGGTGATGCAGAGGTAGCTTACTCGCCTCTTACTGGAACAGAATGTCGCAATAGCCTACATTTCAAATCTGCCCGCGGTCGATGGATTTTTCAGGACGTAAAAATCCTGGACACGTAGTCCTCTGGTTGAAACTACCTAAAATCGTGGGTCCTGTGTCGTAGATTTGCGGCACGTTAAAGAACTCCAAACCTAAATTAAAGCCTTTGGATCATATTTCCTGCCCTTTCACGTTCTAGTAACACTTAAGTTTCCTCTATCTAACTGGTCGATGGGAAATAAGAAAATAAGCATAACTAATTTAGTGTTGGAAGTGAAACCGCCAATCGAAGGTCCTTCCACCAATCGATGCTAAAGCTTATTGCAGTATTATAAATTCAAATCGATAGACCTAACTTAAGGATGTCACTGCACCCATTCCACATTTAAATGGTAAAAGAATGGACACCGTATAGGTTCACGACCGTCTAAGGACAGTGTTCTTCAATCGGTGGATCGCGGCCCAAAAGTGGGTTGTTAAACCCACGGTCACGCATAGGCGTAACGAGGGGGGGTTTTGAGGGTTTGAACCCCCCCCCCCATTGATTAAAAAAGGGAAAATTGTACTATTTATTTCATTATTGTGATATATCACCTTTTTTAAAAATCTGCTGATAAATTACTTAATATGAGTTTAAAGCGTGGGAAGCTTAAAACTCGTTATTGTGCATCTTAATTTTTAAAATTACCCGGAGGGAGGACCCCGGAACCCCCCTCTCCAGATGTTATAACCCCCCCATATGATCGGCCTGGTTACGCCTATGCGGTCACGGAGTTTTTTATTTTTATTATTATTTTAATTTTTTTAAATTTATTATTTTTTATTTTTATTATGAGGAAGGTACTTGGTGAAGTTGGAAGACATTGCATGGGTGGAAGAACTGCTTTTGGAACAGTTACAGAAGGCGTTTCAGCCATATTTTCCCAGGAATAAGAATAGGGCTCGTGTGGATTGAAAATCCATTTTCGGTGGGTGTGATGAGTGAGTATGCCTCTTAACAACGAAAAGGAGAACCAATTGATCGAACTTTCATGTGACAGTGGACTAAAGTCAGTTCCAACAATGGCAAACCTAAAAGCAAAAACAAGAAACCGACTTACGTGTGGCTTTATGTCAACTTCATAATTATTTCTGTATTATGATCATTGTTAATTTAATTTGGGGGGCTTTAGAAAATTACTTACATCTCATGTGGGTCGAGTGAAAAAAGGTTCAAGACTACTGGTCTAGGAGACCATTTAAATTGTTTAAATTGTATTTATCGAATTATTGCTACTTCCCATCCTTACCGGGAGAGGTTAAGCAAAACTTGCCAAATTGCATGTGAGCACTGATCTGGAAATTTGCTACACGATATAAAATAAATGGTGCAAAATATATTGCACAAACTTTCTCCCATATACGTGTTAAAAGCTAGTACGGAAAAAAAGTAAATTATAGAGACAATTAAATTTGATCTATTGCATTTTCATAAAACTGTATCTAGAACGGAAAGTATCAGGGCCGATTTTATGTTCAATGCTTTTACCGCGAAATAATAATAATAATAATACCAACAATAACTTGGAGTTTGCGTTGTTTCCTCAATCTGAAAGGCAAAAATGCAGGATGGATTGAGATATCGCCGAATTATAGAAGCAGATGCAGCACGAATGAATTATTATAAGAGCCTACTGGTAAATTTAGGTGGCCACGAGGTTTGATTTGAACCCGGGACCTCTTCCCTATTACCCTCTACCACCTCGCTCAAATTGATTTTGGTGTGTTCATTACGACTGTGGTAAACTGACATTTCACAACAATAATTAGATTATAGTATTCTTCTTACTATGGGCAACAAAAGAATATCATTCATATTGTAATCAAAATCAATATGAAATTCGCATTTAAGTCATGTTATTTCGTTTTTATTTTGATACCTGTTAATTTTAAAAAGGAATGTATTTAATAAAAATGTTCATTTTAATTTTCTCTACAGCTTGACTGTGGTAGGTTTTCATGGATCACCTACTGTTATGGAGATAATCTAGAAAAATTGAAAATGGATACGAGTCAAGTACCCCCAAGTCATTTTAACATTGGTCGTATACAGAAGTTTCAGATTTTACATTTTTATTAAAATCGTTAGAGCCATTTTTTTCGAAAATCAAAATTTTGACAAAAGTTTTCATGAAAAGTCCCCTTAAAATATAAGTCCTAAAAACCAAATTCAGGGTGATTCGATGAAATTCCGAAAAAGTTTTTAATTAAAAAAAATTAAGTAAATACCATGAACCGAGATAACGCGCTGTGCTTGTCCACAGACAGACGGACAGACGTCATTCCAAACACTTTTTTTTTCGGTATCTAGGTATCGTGAAACATCTTTTCCCGGTGTTATCTCGATTTCGATTTTTTGTCACGATCACAATACTTTCTCTATACTACGTATATGCGAGAAAGTAAAAGTAACATTTCCGTGAATTTTTAAGTTATTGGAACAGGTACGTAACTGTATAAAAACATCTGATATGAAAGTCACATAACTTCCTCTGCCCAAATAAAAGTTAGCAGTATTCACATATCCATGTACAGAATCGCAAGACACAATTTTACACTAATTACGCCATAAATACCTGATAGCCTCTTTTTTTGAATGATGCGACTAAAAACGCAAGCTATATAACAAACTAAAAAAACAAGTGACTGCAGACGTTTATTGAACTTTGCGCCGTTAAGAACAATTTCCGAAATTTATCGAATACTAGCTGAAAAGGCCCGGCGTCGCCCGGGCTTTGTATTTTTTAATTTGAAATTAACTTATGGAGGACTTTCGATTTTGAAACTCTAGGTCCTTATATAGTATGTATGTAGAACTTGAAATGAAGAAAAAGATTTATCAAACTATTCCATCAGAAAACGCTAGATATAGCTTTTAATGGCTCATAGAGGATGTCGAATGCTGCATTCCATTGCTTCTACACATCATGCCTGGGAGGGGTTGAAACAAAAAGAAACATAAATTACATAAGATTGTATTGACTTGACGGAAAATTTTATTTCTCATTCTCATGTTACCATACAACCGTTTCGGAGCTGAAATAAAACAGAAATGCAGTATCACTTTCATACTTTCCTCCCCTAAAACCCGGGACATAATATACTGCGAGCATAGGACTCAAAATGTTCCATCCCATGCTTTGGGCCTAACAATAAACATCCCAATTTCTCAACTAATACAAAGCCGACGAGAGGGAGGGGCGGGCCCCGAGGAGGGCCCGGCAGACCAGATTTTGTTTTTTTATCATGTAAATTTACAGTAAAATAAAATTGGTTATAAATCAATTAGCAGCGTAAGTTATGTTTAGGCCTATGGGTTTATTTTATCTGCATTGTCCTGTCCTATAACGGTGACACGGAATTAATCAGTTGATTTGAAACGGATTATTCTTGAAGAAAAATTGCTATTTTCGAAAAGTATTAGCAGAAATCCTTTTGGACTCAACAATAGGCCTCACTAACGTTCGGCATTTAAAATGATAATCTTCAAAAGATTAATTTTGGTACATACAGATTAAATTGAAACATACAGATAAAATTGTTCCTAATCAGAACATTTTAACGTATTTTTCCGTTTCATGCCTCTTGATTCCGAATGTATGAATCTTATAGAATCTAAAATGGGCTAAATCGGACTGAAGGGCCTAAAAGGGACTAAGGAAGACTTTTGCTGAAAAACTAGGAGCTAAAGAGGACTTTTTCTGAAAAACTAGTTACTTGTTTATTTTCTATACATAAAAAATAGAATAACTGTGTCAAAATAATAATACAATTTTCAGTATTAACATTAGTGTTTTATTAATGCAGCTAAAATCTTTTGTTTAAAACCTAAAACGGAAAACCACGAAAATAAAACGCTAAAGTATATTTTATAAAAGCCTATTACCATGAAATAGGCGCTAAATTGGGCTTTACTCCGGCATCAGTCAACCGATTTGATCCAAAATCAATAGACTTCGTTCCATGGGCGTTATAAATGTGTTTACCAAGTTTTATAAAATTCCGATGAAATGTATTTAAATTATCGCACTTACAGACACACGGACAGACAGCCATATTTTCCCGTCTACTACACAATCTCATAAAGTACCGGTACCATTCTGGCACTTAATAATTATATACCGGTAATATAATTATATAATCTTTTTGTTTCATACATTATAAAGGACGAGGTTGGGTTTCAGCGGAAAATTTAATATTTGAAGGGGGCCCGGGAAAATTTGACCCTGTGGCCCTTGCTTTCTCTCTACGACCCTGCCTACAGCTATGGATAACGTATCAGCGGAAAGGATTATTTATCTACTTCTGATATAGCATACTCACACACTTAGTTGTCCCTGCTATACGACCTCTTATTCTTCATCAAAATGTGAAGTGAGAAAATATTTCTTATGTCGAGGGTAGAGAAAGTTATGTGGCTGCATCACACTGTGCTTTATTTTCGTGGATTTCATTTTTCAGTAATTATTTTCGCCAATGTATACGTCGATGGAATCATAATTCGTTAAAGTCCAGCATTATATAGTTGACAAAGCCCTATGTGATCAGAATAAACAATACACTGTTGTCATGTGAACTGAACAACATTTCATTTTTTTCAGTATAATATTCTCAGAAATTATATAATTTACAAGGGAAGGAGTATTTTGTTTGAATTTTAATGTTGACCGCGTTACTTCCCGAGCTTAACTGGGTATGTGTGCAAAATTTCGTGTAAATTGGTAAAGAAATGTAGATTTGTATAACTTAAGGAACAAACAAACATACATACATACATACATACACACTTTCGATTTTATATATTAGATTCCCCTCAGACACTTCTTTACTCTATGCATGACCAACGGTACATCTTTCTTACTTCACATTCTTATGTAGAATAAGAAGCCGTGAAAGAGCGCGTATTCAGTTGTTCACGCAAAGCAAACTTTCTACAAACAGTGGGTGGCTGGAAACTACCCTTCAGAGAGTTTTTTCGGAAAAAAGTTTCAAATAAATGTTTTAGCTCACAGTATAAGCAACACAGGTGCAAAATGTAAAGGAAATCGTTTGAGCCGTTTTCGAGAAAATCGCGAAAAACGAAAATTTCTTCATGTAAAGTCCCCTTTGCCGCCAATCTTCGGCTCACATCTTCAGAAGGTACCTAACCCAAATACGAAATTTTGTTTTCATACTATTTTCCGTTTTGGAGCTAGCCTGTTCACAGACAGACATGTTTCCAAAAATAGTATTTTTGGATTCAGGGGGTCTGAAAATGTGTATTTATGTAAAAAACTCAACTTCGAATTTGGAGCTCGAAAACAATATTTCCTCTACCTACAGTACCTATGGTACAAGCAGAGGAAGTAAAAAGTAACAGCTTCCCGTCTTGACTTGCTACAACCCTATAGATCATCTTAAATTAACGTTAGGGATTGACTGAGGTCACATATAATATAGATAAAACTGGGTTACTGCGCAAGAGCAGAACTGAATATTACAGCGAATGTAGCGTATTACGATTTGCGATAAAGAGGAGATTCGTATGATCGATCCTATTATTATTATTATTATTATTATTATTATTATTATTATTATTATTATTATTATTATTATTATTATTATTATTCTGACATTGTTGTAATGGCGGTACCAAATATGTCTTAATTTCAGTAATCAGAACTCAGAAGAAAATAATAGGCCTGAAATGGCTGAAGCAGAAAAGTACGAAGTAAAAAATGGGCTGTACTTCTTTAGGTCTGACTTCTGTAACTTTTTGGATCAAAACAGAATGCATCTTTGCGGAGGAATCGAAGAAATCTTCGAAAAGGCAGGTCAAATTTGGGAAGATATGACTTATCTTGAGCGATGGAAGTACGAAGAATTGGCTCGCAAAGCGAACGAAAGCAACAGAAATGCCGGTACGCCGCCAGAGAAGACGACAAATAGTCCATCAAAGAGGTACACTCAAACGGCATGTGAGCACGCTGAAGCTACTGAATATTACAGAACCGTGTTACTTGAAAAAGAGTTTACTATTCGATCCCTAGACGGTCTGGCTCTTGCTGCTTACTCATTTTATCTGATTCACGTAAATTGCTATTTCTCTCAAATTAATGGTGTTGCTTTTCCTTGTGAATTAGCTATTGTTGAATTCAACTTAATAGATAAGGTAAGAAAAACGTACCACACTATAATAGACCCTGGGCCTATCCCACTTGGCTATGCATTTGAAGCTGAAGTTCATTCTGCGAAGAGTCATAAAATACCGTTACCACCAAACTCACTAAGGGGAGAGAAAGATTTCGAAAGAATCTTTAAAGATATTAGAAGTTTTCTTTGTCAAGCGAAACAGTCCATTCCTCCACTATTCACATATCCAGCTGAAAATATAAGCATCGTCAGAAACGTGTTGTGCAATTTTCAGAGGAGCATTGACGATAGCTTCTGTCCTGATGACAGCATATTTCGTGTATATCCGTTCTTAAATCTATTTTATGAGTTACGAAATGCCTTTGCAAGGTTGAAAGATGAAAAGGGGTTTCCTGTATTGGGCTTTGCCGAAAAAGAATTAGATTGCGATGACTTCAGTTTCACCAAAGGGATTTCATGTAAGTTCCATGAACAGACAGATGCCATCCAGGATTGCAGTTTATCTCAAGTCCACCGATGGAGTTATATCCTTCTTAATCCTTGCTGCAAAGATTTGGGAATTGAATGTATTTGCGGGCAGCACTTCCCAAAGAAAGGAGATCTTTCATACTGGAGAAAAATACTGAATGAAGCTGGATTGCTGAAAAAGACTCAGCTCTCTCTCTCAACCAGTCCAATGGAGCTACAAGATACACAAGTTCAGCACAACCCTTCTCCTAGGAATGTAAAATCTCATCTTTGCAATCCAGTAAAAAACTACGACCAGAATTCTGAAAATTCAGTGGTACATAATTCTCATTCAAACGATCAAACCAAAATTTGTCCATTCCCGGACTGTTCAGAAAAAACTTTTCATAATAATTTCAGTCATTCCCTAGATCTTGATCAAAGTCCAGTCAAACTAGAGAAACCAAAGGTAAATGATTCTATGAAGAATGGCATTTCAAATCTACTTACTGCAAAAGAGCTTGCCCTTTCGAGCCTAAATTTTCCAGTAAAGGAATTTGGCCATAAAGGTGATTCTGAATGCGATCTGAAAAATCCGACGAAGGAAAGCGATATGCACTACATTAAGACAAAAAGGCAGATAAAAAGAGCTAAGAAAGCAGTTGGAAAAATAAAAAATATGCATAAAGAAGCTAAGACAGAACAGATAATACATTATCCATCTAACTTCAAGGTCCTTATGGATGATAGTGAAGAAATAGCAGAAAGAAATGCTAGACAGTTAACCACCAAAAATTCATCATTACATGCACAAGCAAATTCATCCAAGGAACGAGATGCACCGCTAGATAATGTGTTTTCAACAAAATATTTGGTTAGTGAGAAGAATGTCAAACAAAATCCAGACTCAGAGAAGAGTTTTAAAAAGTCTGAAGATGATTGTGGTCCATTAACATCTGTACGCCTTCCCAAAACTCATCCAGAAGCTCTGAGTTGTTTACTGTCAAGTAAACGTGTGGATGTGGATTGATTCAGATTCTAAATTTAGAAAAATTAAAAATTTCAAAGTGCCGGTAGATTTATATGATTGAATTGTGGCATATTGTATTTCCACCAGTGAAATTACAACATGGTATAGTTCTCTCGTTAATGCGTACTAGATATGTTCTGGTTTCCCTGTAGTTCTCTATTAGTACTATTTATGGGTGAAGTATCAAGAGTTACAGTTAGTTAATTCTTATTTACAGTTGGTTGCCCATAGAAGTATAGTAACCATAAATTAATGTAATTTAGCCGAGCTGTAAGTTTAAAGTTCAGTGCAAATTTTGCTCCCTGTTGTGTGTAATTTATTATTTGTATTGATTAATTTAATTGTGCTGAAATATGTTGTGAAGATTTAACCCGAAAACTTTTGTTAGTGACTCATTTAAACTCTGGATTTATAATTTTCAAATCGTCAACAAGTTTATTAATTAAATGTTGTTCCTAATACCATTTTCTGACAAGGTTATAATGTGAGGACGATGGTAATGTGGTTATTACTGGATTTCAGCTTGTATTTTTTCAAGGATTGGAAACTTATGAGTAGGGTTTGGATGTTTATGACATGTATTTTTACCCTGACCTCCATTAAACAAATTAAACATGAATTGCACATTTGTTATCCTAATAGGTCCGTTTATATTTTGCATATAAAGCCATATTTTGGTCATTTGCATGGTCTGTCATATTTCGGTCATATTTGTAATTTGTCATATTTCACTTATAAATTTGGTAAAAAAAACAATTATGCAGTACGTTTACTGAAATATTGACTTAAATTTTTTCCGAAAAAGAGTCTCGAATATTTTGGTTTTACTACGAGTTATCTCGTATAACTGAAATGTGAAGGGACAGTAACAAGTAATAGCACAATTACCTCTTCCTCCTTGTTAACAACTTCCAACAGACATGTTTTAAAAATATTTTCAGTTCACAGTTGCGGTGGTATCTGGAAACATTAACAGATTAAAAGTTCTTTACAAGTAATTCAGCAAGTCACCTGTAAAATTGTTAAAAAGCGATTATCTGATTGTCTTAATGTGATGTAATAATATAATGTCATTAAACGTTTTAAATTGGAACACCTATTTTTAGAAAATACGTTCCTTTATGAGGTCATATTTAGGATTGTTGGGTCATATTTAGTCATTTTTAAGGTCATATTTCCCACTTCTTTAGAAAATTAACATCCGTACCCTACTTATAAGTAGGGCTCATTACCTACGTAAAACCTCGACTAGAATATGACAGCAGATCTCACTGTATTTTGAAGTATTTTGTTTGTTTTGTGTATTATTATGAGATAATTTATAGTGGCAACATTATATTCATAACCTGTGTGTGCTGTACAAAATCAAAATTGAATAAAGTGTCTGTGCTTCTAAAAAATCTCATGGCAACAATAAGATCTCGTATGGATGCGCAAAGTTTAAAATCCACGTAAAATGGAATATCTTACCATAAAGTACTGCGTTTGAAAATAAAATTACATGAACAGAAAACAAGCTGTGTTCTGCAGCACTGTATCACGTTAAGAGAACCTATTCCTGGCTGAAACAGCTAAAACGAGAGAATTATGCAACATCGGAAATTTTCGAAAATATACAAGTGACTATTTTAAATGCTAATTGTTATGGTGAGCGTATTCCTAAAATTTTCTCCATCCTGTGTACAATTATATTTTAGCACATACGTATCATTGCCCAGCAATACCGTCTTTTTAGTAGGTGCAACCACTTGTTGACAAAATGTAAGCCATTTATTTCTTCTGCATACAATACGTGTGTGTGTGGATATTATTTATTGATTCAGACATAAAAACTTCCAGTTTATCTCAGTCGGGTGATTGTCCTTGAATCTGTGATTGTTAATATCCGCCGGGAAAATTTTATATCATTCATGACCGTGTTGTGATGTTATTCTTAGAATAGAATCGGAAAAGTATTGGGTCAAGGTTTATTCCAAAATATTCCTGCAGAATGTGTAATTAATTGTTATATTGCACTGGCATAAAGTCATGCGGGCCTTAATATAAGCTGAAGTACCGGTACGGTTGAAATTAAAGTGGGCCATACGGATTTAGACTGGATTTTAAAACAGTCGAAGAACGAAGGTGATGAAGTAGTCAGCCTTACATTCTCCAATTTTTGGCTTCTGTAGTTTTACGGAAGACCTATGTATATTTATTTTGATCTGTAAATTTTATCAGTTAGTAGCCTACTGCCATTAACAGATTTTGTTTAGCTGGTGGTATCTTCCAATTTCCAAGAAGCGTTCTAGATATTGATCGGGGTATTGCCTCGCCCATTGTACAGTCAACTTTAAAACAATGTTTCCTATATGAAGACTATATATATATATATATATATATATATATATATATATATATATATATATATATATATTTTAAGCGCAGATCTAAATATGACCCACCCAACTTGACAAAATGTGAATAAAAGAAGTTTCTTAAAACGAAGGTTTCCATTATCTAGACGGCAATATCCTTCATGGAGACCACCGTGGCGGCGGAATGGACAAGGAGTGGCATAGTGTCACTTTGTCTAGCACATGCAATTCCCGGCACAGAATAACTCTTTCAGTGCACTTCTATTGCCCAACACAAGCCTGTAGGAAGATTTCTTATCTTTGACAAGTACATCGAGGCATACAGAAAGTCCGACGACGAAAGGATTGTGTTTTTCGATTGCCGAGGGCTCGAACCTGTGTCTTTTGACTTTAGAGAAGGTTGGGCGCTGTAGATGAAGATGATGGTAGACTATTTAACTTCGTGGATCTGCAAAGTCACGAGTGGACTGACTGGGATGTGAACCAATACCTGTTCGTCCAATTTGGAGATCTATTAAGATGTATTGATTGTACGGTGTGTTTCACATACGAGTTTACCAATCATGCATGTTTCTGCGTCGCGGCGGCCACAGCTCTAACTCCCGAGCGATCGGGTGAAATATCTACGCAAATAAAACCGCGATCGGTGTAATGATTCAGGTTCTCACATTTACAGTCAAAATTACAATGAAAATAACCACGTATCTCATCACAAGAGACTTTGGAAATGTCCTCCTCTTGCATCCTCACAATACTGGCACCGTTTTAGGAAATTTTCTTCCACGCGCATAAGTTCAGCTTCCGAGATAGAGTTAATTTCTCTTGTGATATTGTCTTTAAGTTCTTCTAATGTATGTGGTTTCAGTTATGTAAATTTTTCACCCGAACTTGAGATTTAAAAATAAAAGTGTATAGGTCAAACCTCCATACGTTAGAAGAACTTAAAGATAATATCACAAGAGAAATTAACTCTATCTCGAAAGCTGAACTTTGCGCGTGAAAGAAAATTTCCTAAAAAGGTGCCAGTGTTGTGTGGGTGCAAGAGGTGGACATTTCCAACATCTCTTGTGATGAGGTACGTGGTTATTTTAACTGTAATTGAGGCGGTCGACGTAAAAAGGGCACATAGGTGAAAACCCATTTTTGAGAAAAAAGGAAACAAAATATTTGTCTTAGTTTTTCTTTGGTGTTTTTGTATTTTTCATACTGTACTGTTTGTTATTATTTAGAATATTTAATCAGGTATGAATAAAATTCATTTTAAATTACTTATATAGCTCACGAATTAAATAAATTATAAATTTTGAAATCAATATTATGAGCCCTTTTTACGCAGACAGAATTTTTGGTGGTAAACTTCACCAAATCAGACTTAAATACAGTGTTTAAGTTAAATTTCATCCGATTTTAATACAATAGTTTGCGATAATGAAAAAATGAAGTGGCTACACATCAGTTTTAGGCTTGCGCATAGAGCAGCCTACTGAAACTTTGTTTTTTTATAGTAGTCTACTCAAAATAAGTTTTGTACTTCATTTCCAAATGCCTACCAGTTTTTTCTTGAAAAATATTTTAAACATCTCATACAATTTTTAAATATTTAGCATGGGGTTGTCGAAGTTCATCAAATTACTTCTTTCTCTTTAGTAGTGACTTTCTTCATGTGGTACTGTACTTAGATGTTTACCCATTAAAGTGATTACATCGCTCGACACATTTCTTGGTCGGTTTGAGTGAGAGCCTCTTTTCTCTTCAAAAGACTCATTTAGTAAGAACTTATTTTAAATTACATGGAAGCGTTTTACAGATACTTGAAATAAGATCAAAATACATGCCTTTTATTTGCTCCCACAGCTACATTGTATGACCAAGGGTGTGCTCTTGGTTTCTTGGGATTGAGTGTTTTTTCTTGACCTGAGGGACAAATTTCATACACCTTGCTAAGAAGGAATCCTGTAGGCTTTTTGGTTGACCACTATAAAATGAGTGAAACAATTGCAACTGTTCCTCTTGTGGTACTTTCTCATAACACAGCTGTATATACAGCTAACTTTAAACAGTTATAACAATCTCAATTTTCAACATATCCCGCTGATTCTTTCACCATTATTGACTAGAGGAAATGGTGAACAAATCTATGCATTCTGCGTAAAAAGGGCCCATAGCTCTATGTGCCCCTTTTACGTCGACCGCCTCAATTGTAAGAACCCGAATCATTACACTGTTAGCGACTTAATTTGCGTAGATATTTCACCCGATCGCTCGGGAGTTAGAGCTGTGGCCGCCGCGACGCAGAAACTCGCATGATTGACCAACTCGTGTGTGAAACATGCTGTATATGCCTTTTTGCACGACGTAACTAATTAGTGGTACTTACGATTATTGTTGCCGTGGATCGTAACTTGGCATTCCCGCACGCAATCTGGTTGCTATGAAAACAAAAGAAATCTCCGTGCGGTAAAATTAAAAAAAGCACAAGTGCCGTAAGTAAAACCATCATAATACAAGCCTTTATGGAAGACCGGAACCAAGGCCCCCCAGTTTGTGGCGACTTTAACAGGACAAATATTCGGTCCCCATAACAACCAACATATACGAATCACTTTCTGAAATATAACATCCATCTTCAACAGTGTATAAACAATATTTTCAGCTAATATCTCAATTAATATAAATAAATTGATATAAATAATCATCGTGCAAAAAATAGCATGCAATACTCGGGCTGTAAGCGCATAACGGATCTCGGAAATTGAAAAAACTCGGCGCAAGCGCCTCGTTTATTCAGACTCTTTCCTCGATCCGTATGCACCGCTTACGACACTTGTATCGCAATATAGCCTACTATTGTTCTGGTTAATAAAATATTTTACATAAAAAATGTCAAAACTTTAAAACAAAATTTGAAGAATATTTTTGTTATTCGTATTCTTATTAAGAATTTAAAATATCAGTTTATTAATCAGATTGCTTTGCTTAGTTATCATTAGGGGGCGGATTTCTATGACATGTCATATTTTTCCTCTTTGAATTATTTCAGGTTTCCGACTAATTTAAACCCGATTCCAAACATCCTGGTGAAAATGGAACGGCTTTTATTGTGCATATAACTGCATATTTAGGAAATTTTCAACTATTGTGGCATATTTAGTGTGAATATGCATATTTAGGTCAT
Organism: Ectobius pallidus; assembly: GCA_964059195.1. Taxonomy (NCBI): domain Eukaryota; kingdom Metazoa; phylum Arthropoda; class Insecta; order Blattodea; family Ectobiidae; genus Ectobius; species Ectobius pallidus. The sequence continues at coordinate 117,932,671 of CAXKWD010000006.1, forward strand.
ATTTTTTTGCATATTTGTGTGCATATTAATAAATTTTGAAGTTTCACATCCTATTTCGTAAATTTTGCATTATAATGATACTTTTTGAGGATTTACAGATATTTTAAATAATTACATTATATTTTAATAAAATGAATTGTAATGCAACTTTAAAAAATATACACAATGTGTAAGTGGTAAAGGCATATTTTAAATTTTATTGGTCATATTTTAATGTTCTTTAGGTCATAAATGCATGCATATATCCTGTTTTTTAGGTCATAGAAATCCGCCCCCTAGTTATCATTATATAGGCTATTCAATAAATTTATAGTTTTCTAATGAGGATATATGCTCGACTGATGGCAGGCAACTTAAGCATGTCGTGATTAAGTGGCAGTTTCTAGAAAGCGACTGAAAACAGCGATTGTTGACTTTTTCATATGAAGCACGCGAAGCGTGATGGCTTGCCATAATAAGGGAATGTTGTTTCAGTCTGGGATCTGCAAACGGTTTGTAATGTGGTGCCTGAAATACTGCCCTTGCTGGAAAGGGTCTTCATTATCTGAGAAGGAAACTTCTGGCCTTCTGGCTAGCCCACACCGGCAGTCAAAGGATGCAGAAGCAGACAAAACCCAGTATTACACAGTCCGTAGGATATCAAGGTAAGTGAACATTTATGTATTTTCAGCTTAACTGGTGAATTTATTTTGTTTATTGAACGAAATAATTTATTGCCCTATTCATCTGTCGCCAGTTTTGGGCGCACAGGTTCCGGTGATGATGTCAGCGATCTGGAGAACACTGTCCAGTCTCCTGCAGAATTCTGGACTCCCAAAATTCAGAGAGTTCAGCCAGGTATGCACTATAATCCATATAATAATAATTATACTATCACTTTGACAAAGAGAAATAAGATAATAATTACATACTTAGGTACATAGATATTTCGAAAGTACAAAATTTGGCCGTTCGAACCCAGATAAAATACGTAACAGCCAATCGCCATGTCGCGTGTACTTATTGCAATCTTATTTTGCTGTTGAAGAGTAGATCCTGTATTTAACAAAATCAGTTTTGAGAGAAAAAAGAAAAATGTTGCTTAAAATGTAATTTATAATAATTTGTACTCTACCTCATGCTTGAATTTATTTATTTTGTCCTAAGTAGGTTGTTATTTCGGTAAACTAGTTCGGTCGACAAACATTTTCATTTCTTGCCAACTATCTCAACGCCGCACATATTTTACTGTTTCATATAAAATAAGTTTTAATATCAGTATTCGTAACTTAACAATGTGTAGGCCTAGAGCAGCGTTTCTCAACCTATGGTCCGCGGACCACCAGATGGTGCAGATGGTCCGCAGACATAGGCTAATTAAAAAATATAAAGAAAGTGGAAAGTAAAGAAGTAAAATTTTTCACATATTTCGTTATGATGACCTATAATTTATACCCCAAATAATAAGAATATAGGCCTTCTTTTAAAAAAGGGATGTAAAATTAGGGGTCCGTAAATTTTTTAGACATTTTAGAAATCCTCTGGTTCAAAAAGGTTGAGAAACGCTGGCCTAGAGTATAGCTGCAGAATGGAATACCATAATATCAGTATCAAGAAGCAAAGCGTTCGAATTTTAAAGAAAGCATAATATTTAGGGTGGGCGGGTTTTGACTAAATCACTCGTGAAGACAGTTATCTCTCCCGAGAATGATATGTTTGAAATCCGTGTGTTTTATGAAGAGAACGTAGTTTTTAAAATATGGAGGAGTTGAAATTGGATTTTAGCAAAATCTCACCTGTAGAACTTACATTTTCTGTAATAAAACGAATCTTTTCACTGTTGTCGCTTTACATTCCCTGTAGGATTAAAGTAAGAGGTCACCTAAACAGGGGCGTCCATTCTACTGCCTCCCCATCCATGCAGGTCTGAGTTGCCATAGACGTAAGTTAGTGCATTCAGTGATGTGATGAAAATTTATAGTAAAGCATTTTCAAAAAAAAGTTCTAAATTTAAATACAAGCATTTGGTACACGAAACCTATACGGAAGAATTAAGAGTCGTTTTCGGGTTGGGGGGGGGGGGGGGGGGATGCGAAGATTCGTGTAAAATGTAAGACTGAGAGGAAATTGTCAACGTGCATCAGTCATATCACATCATCAGAAGAGCAGAGTTCGAACTACAAATTTTTTATTTCATACAGTTTCCGTCCGTGAACTGTGCAGATACATATACCGACATGGCTGTTTTTAGTTGCTCATACTGTACTTTTTTCTGGAACTATTTTTAAACTCTGTTTTTTCTCTGCTTCAACTCATCAAACACAAGTTTTCTTTTTATTTAATTTATTATTATTATTATTATTATTATTATTATTATTATTATTATTATTATTTCTCTACATTATGCCTGCTTCCTGCTTTTTAGGTAGATTTCGAAGAAAATCTACCTATTGCAATGGATACCACTTTATGATTTTCGAAAAATTCTTTCATATCTTTACGTTTCATGCTCCCCTAAGTACGAAACCACCGCCCGTTCAAAAAAAAAAAAAAAATTGTGATATTTATATATATATATATATATATATATATATATATATATATATATCTTTACACGATAGCGGCCGTAATTTTGAAGATATTTGAACCAAATTTTAATATGTTATTTCTAGGCCCAATAGTTCGGACAAGTTCGTTAATGAGCAAAATTGGCCCAAGGGGGTGATCGGGGGAGGGGGTTGAAAGTTTTAAAAATGTATATCTCGGCCCCTATGAAGTATAGGGGGAAACTTTGTTTGAATAAATTAGAGTACTCCCTATGGAGTTCACAGTGACACCAACGATTCGGGGGTTCGAGTGAGGGTGAGGGTGGGGGTGGGGGATGAAAATGCGAAACTTTTGAAACCCCGTCTTGTGGGGTATCGTTGAAAAGCTCTTGATGAGTACTCTACAAATCAATAAATAGTTTCTTGATAGCTCTCATATGACGCGAGATTTTAATGTTTGAAAATAATAACACTTGAAAGAATTATTATAATATCATAATTTTGTCTTGTTTAGCGGCTTTGCTAATTTTATTCATTGCTGATCTTGCGCACGGCCTCCCAGAATATTATATCCTATTATTGTTGTCAAAACAATTGATTGTAGGCTCTTCCTCTTTACTGCAGGTTTGCCATGCCAAGGCTAAAGAAGAAGAGTGCTATGCAGCGACAATAAATTAAACCAAAAGCACTTCGAAATCTACCTCCGCCTGTAGGCCTGCCTAAAGGAATTTTTTTATAGTCATATATCCATTCCCGTACAGTAGAATTTACATGCAATACATGTACAGTAAACTGAATTTGTAAGGTGCATGACGAATTTAAATATTCAGATACAGAATTACCACATTAGTTGCATCCTCTCAGTCATAACGCGGAAAATTCCATATTGTGCCCATCGAGGTACTGGATATTAAAGACTCAGTCATTGGTTACTTTTGTCTTTCAATTTTATGTAGGAGGAACAATATACTACCAGTGAAAGACTGCGGCTCTACTAGTGAGGCGTTTTGAAACTTCCCTCGGGAGGGAGAGTTGGCAACAGGCAGTTATCTCGGCCAAAAGGAAATGACTAGCGTCAAATAATCACGTATGTGCTTGGTTGATATTCATATGAAAGCTTTTGTATTGTATCATTGAGGGATTGATTAGTTCGTTAACGTTTATGCTCCCGCAAAGAATCTCAAATTGTCGCCATTTTAAAACCAAAACTCTTGCACCGTATTCTACGTTAGGACCGAGTTCCTTGAGTTCGTGCGTTCACTTCCTGTTAATATAATACAGCGTTTCTGAAACGATAGCATTACTTGTTCTACAAGCCAGAATATTGAACGATTTAAAGGTTTCCTGGCGAACCAAATGTATAAACTATTTCCCCTGATCCCTGAGGATGGAGGCACCGCCAGTCTATGAAACGTTGGATAACACCAAACTCCTCACCTGGCTGCAACCTGAAAAGAGTTTTCGGACTAAGTTATGCACCATACAAGAAGCATCAGTGGCGACTCTTGGTTTTTTAGTTGTGTAGGATGGTGTGGAGAGAGCTAATTAACCCATTCACTGCTATTGACGTACATATGCGTCGCCGTAAAAAATGCATAAAGGCTGAGATGTAAATTTAATACAATAATGCTTTATCGTAAAATATGAAAATATTTAACCATGTATGAAAACTGTCGTTTGCGGAAATCAGCTATTCCGCTATATAATAGTTGATATCAAACTTGATATTGCTCCAGGAATACTTATATTGAAATATAAACAGCACTGTAAAGTTTAATAATAACTAGGCCTATAATATATACCAAGAAAAGAAAGAAATAAATATTAATAAAAATATGATCACTCCCCTCTTAGAAAACAAGCTATCGAACGTGAGGAAGGACTGTACTGTAAGACGTCCTCAACTTCCTCCATATTAAACTGGCTTCTCACCGCCTTTTCCCTTCCCCCCTTCACTTGCCAGAGCTTTAACAACGGCATGGATACACTGAGGACATCCTCTCAAATACCAACCTGCTCAAAACAGAACCGCTAACTTCCTTCCCGAGTGCTCTACAAAAACGCTGTTTTGTCATTTTATTGTTTTAATTTTGACAATGAATGCTAGTAAACATTTATGTAGATGAATTATGAAGTGTAGGATGATCCTCACATCCTATATGGAATAATCGCCACTGAGAAGCATTATTGATACTCTATAATATGATATATGTTTAACGCATGGAAAGTCGTTAATTTATCTTCCAGAAACCCAAGGATTTTTTTGTTTCAGTTTTTTAGACATACGAACCGTCACTCTTAAGCTGGCCCTAATCTCAATTGACAGGAAGCATGTACTGTACTTATTTAACAGCTTTTGGAAGAGCAAAAGCGATTTCATGTCATTTGTAAAATTAATGGCATCATGACACCTATGAAAGTCTACCCGGGAGTCATTTTCGTGCAAATTACAAATTAAAATAATATTGCAAATAACCAAATGTACAGTCACCTATTTCTGTTATATTTTGTGTACAGTGCACGCCGCATATTGTGATCACTTCGGGATGCAGCTAATCTGATAATATTAACCGATTGATAACAGTAACCGAAATAGGTAATTGAAGGTTAATTGTTCACTAACACACTACAAAACAGAATTAAAAGCTATTCATTCAAGCATAAATGTTAACCATTAAACTAAACTAAACTCCGTGGCGCTACATCCCTGGAGGGACTTGGCCTACCACCCGACCGCTGCGTCATCTGCCACAGGCAGATGGCAGGATTGGGGTGCATGTGGTCAGCATGCCGACACCCACGGCCGTTAATGGTGGTTTTCATGACCGGAGCCGCTACTTCTCTATCAAGTAGCTCCTCAATTTGAATCACGAGGCTGAGTGCACCCCTACCAGACCTCCCTAGTCCCTACCTCAGAAAAATCCGAGGAGGTACCGGCGGTAACCACAAGACCACGCCGGCAGTCAATGTTAACCATTGAACCACTCATAATGTAGTATTAAACTGCAAGCAATTATTTTTACAATCAGTAAATAAGTTTTGTTATTAGTTCTGTTTTCCCTACTAGTCCATTAACCATTAGGCTATTTCATATTCTCATAGTGTTTTGTCTACTGACCTGTGGTAAACATCGCTTAGCAAAATATCTTGTCTGTTCAAGTCTTTTGATTTTACACTTGCAATCACTGCATGTCAACACCGAGATCTTCACAAATAAAAAACTGCAGCTAAACTGAAGGGTGGAACGTATTTTATTGCTTAAAAGAGGAAGTAGGAAATACAACCCCCTCAAAAAGTCATCCTGTGAGCTGGGAACAGGACAGTGGCCTACTTGGAAATAAAGCCTCAAAAAGGAAAATGTGATAACATAAAACGAATCTTTGATCACAATAAACAGCATTTTTTCAATGTATGAACGTATTAATCCGTACGGGACGTCATAAAAGTGATAATATTATCCGCGATTACATTAAGCGGCGTTCACTGTATTACAGTCTAAGAAATTCTCTGATGCAAGCACTATAGAATAATGGTCTTCGATAGACGAGATCTTGACCACCGAATATTATATTCAGCTCACTGTCTTCCTGATTGTATTCAATATTAAAACCCCGGCCTTTCTCCTCTCCTTATACCTTGTACTGTGCCGCTGTCGACTTCCATGCTTGGAAAAATTCTTTTAGTTGGGTTTAATGTTTTTAGATATCCTGAATCAGGAGTTTGAAGCCCCACATTTATAGGTTTTGTTACTTGTCAATACAGTCGTATATTCTATTGCTTTGGAGCATAGAATTATCTTCGAATGAATGTTGAAGTCAGAAATCGAGTCACCTGTCACTGTGGATAATTTTTCGTTTTATCACAGGATTGTGCTTGCAGGTTCTTAATGTGAAGCGTACGGGTAGCCCATTATGATTTGGATTCCCCATTAAATAGGCCAGACACAGTACTTTTTTTACTGCCCATTTATTTAACCCAGGGTTCCTGAGCAACCAGTCACAGTACAGTGTTGGTACAGTGTACGCCGCTTAATGTAATCGCAGATAATGTTATCAGTCGGGTAATGTTATCACTTTTATGAAGTCCCGTACGGATTAATACTGATACATTGAAAAAATGCTGTTTATTGTGATCAAAGATTCAATTTATGTTATCAAATTTTCCTTTTTGAGCCTTTATTTCCAAGTACTGTACGTCATTCAAAATTTCATTTTTAAGGGTTTCGTTTCTAACTCAGCTGCATTGTGTTGTATTGGAAGTACTGTTCCCAGCTCACAGGATGACCAGTTCGAGGGGGTGGCATTACGTAACTTTCTCTTTTAAGCAATAAAACATGTTTCACACCCCAATTAAGCTGCCGCTTTGCATTTACGAAGATAACAGTGTTGACATGCAGTGACTGCTAGTGTAAAATGAAAATATTTAAACAGACAAGCGTTAGAAGTTTTGCTACGAGGTGTTCGCCACAGATCAGTATAGACTTCCAAAAACACTCGTAACTCGTAACTGAGTTTGGAGTATTGGTTAATGGATTTTAAAAGAAAAGTAATAACAATTAAAAACATCTTTACTGGTTGAAAAATAGTTGCTTGCAGTCTGTTACTGTATTGGCCTATGAGTAGTTCAATGATTCACAGTTACGTATTATTTTATGAACAAATAACTCTTAATTCTGTTTTTGTAGTGTATTATCTTATGTATGAATAAATAACCTTCATTTAATTCCTTCGGCTACTGTTATAAATCGGTTGATATTATCAGATTAGCTGCTTTCCGAAGTGATCACAATAAGCGACTTGCACTGTATTCGGTATCCTCGTTGTCCCCTATTCTAGGCCCACTAGCCACTTTATCGCCGCACAGAAATGGTGAAGTAAACAAGCCCTAATAAGAGGAGGAAGATGAAACGACTATAAAGACAAACTTCACTACTGAAAAACCCCAACCCGGCCGGGAATCGAACTCGGGCCGCCGGAGTGTGCACTACGATGTAATGAAGCATTGGTGTGCAGAATAATTTAGAATATTAGAAGAATAATTGCGTTACGGTTCGGAACCTCTTCATGTGACGTATTATGCACGCCCACACGTTGCCGCAAACGCAAATCACATTAAATTAGTATTGCACTATGTGGGCCGCGGGCCCGATACGTTCTTATCTTTGTTACCTTTAATTTGTGGTTTTAAGTACAGTAAAAAGAATCAATAACTGCAATAGTCGCATGACCGAAACAAGTCCCATACACTACTCAAATCTTTAATAAAAATTCCAGCATTCTCCCATAGCACCAGGCTAAATTATAACATTTTTAAAAGATAAGATTCCAGCTGACATCGTGAGACGAACTCTGGCTAGCTCAGTTGGTAGAGCATCGGCACAGTAAGCCAAGGAGGTAATAAGGTGCGAATCCCGCTGGCTGAGGAATTTTTCTCCTAAAATATTCCCATGCAATGTTCAATAGAAAGAGTATTCTGTGGATTCAAGAATACATATTAGTAGGGTTCGGCCGTTTATGACCTAAAAAAGTGGAAAATATGACTGCAAATATGACCTTAAAAATGATTAAATATGACGAAAAAATCCGAAATATGACCTCATAAAAGAATGTATTTTCTGAAAATAAAGGTACCGGTACTAATTTAAAACTTTTAATGTCACTAAAATGTTATATCAAATTAATTCAATCAGATAATCACTTTTTTTAAACAATTTTACACGTGATTTACAGTTTTACTTTCAAAGAACTTCTCATCAGTTAATTTTTTCAGATACCACTGCAAATGTGAACTGAAAATATTATAAATACATATCTATTGGAAGTTGTTAACAACAAGGAGGAAGAGGTAATCATGCTATTACTTGTTATTGTCCCTTCACATTTCAGTTACAGTAAAACCAAAATAATCGTGACTCTTTTTCGGAAAAAATTCGATCGACAATTTAGTGCACATACTGCATAATTGTGCACTTTTACCGAATTTATAACTGAAATATGATGTTAAATTACAAATATGACCGATACCATGAAAATGACAACTTCATAATTGTGCACTTTTACCGAATTTATAACTGAAATATGACGTTAAATTACAAATATGACCGATACCATGAAAATGACAAAATATGACTTTATATGCAAAATAAAAACGGTCCGATTAGGAAAACAAATGTGCAATTCATGTTTAATTTGTGTTTGCGGCGAGAATGGAGGTCAGGATAAAAATATGACATGTCATAAACATCTACATATTATCATCTTAAATCATGAGGCTTATGACCATATGATGGTGAATAGTCAAAAGCAATTTGAAATAAAAATGCTGTACCTTTTCTATATTCTCATTTTTTAGGCCGACAAGAAATTTCTAGAACATACGCCTCCCTATGTAGCACTTATGGACCTGGCAGGGAGCCGACAATACAACAGCCACCATATCAGGAACACGGATTTTGCAAATCCTTAAATCAGTGCCTCGCCTTGAGGACACCTATGGCATAAGAGAATCAGTTATTTATGGCTCCAGCCACGCCCAGTCTAATCTTTAGAACAGGACCCTCATTCTTTGCCTATCTATCTCCAACTAACAACACATTTTTTACAACCACAGTTCATTCAGACCATGCTGACCAGGGTTACTACACACAATAATAATATAGGTTTTGTGTACATTAGGCTGATGATGAAATTATGGGGAAGGAAAAATTGAAGTGAAAGATTGTTTGGCACTGAGAATTGAACTTTATCTATTGTCACTTGGTTCACTGACATGAATTGCTAAATTTAAGGCATTGTTGGCACCTGTATGAACTGATTACTTTTCCCCTGACCTGGCTTTGTGAAGAGGCATATAGGGCACAAAAGACACCACCATATTAGCTTACATGTAAACATAGGAACAACTTCTTTTTTTACACTTTTATACCGGTACCGTATAGAAATTTACAACCCAACCATCAGAATAAGTTGCTACCATCCACACCCTCATTCACTATGCAGCTAGCTTTCTCCCGCCCCTTCCAGGTCATCCTTTTCTGCAGTATTATGTTAAAATGTTAAACATTCATAATATTGTGCTGAATTCCAAGACATGTTGAAGTAATACAATAAATATGATGGTGAGAATATTATAGGAGAAAAATTCCTCCGACACTGGGACTTGAACCCAGGACCTTTGGCTGTTCGCGCCAATGCTCTACCAACTGAGCTAAGCCGGAGTTCAATTCACAGCGCCAGATGGAACTTCTCTCCTATGACTAATTGCCCTAATGGTCTACCTCACAGACAGACAAGTTATGTCATATGCAGTACTGTGAGGCACACTAATTAGTGATTTTTGTGACCGGGCTCCCACTGTTATTGTACAGTTAACATACAAGATAGAGATGTAAGCTTTCATGAACCACAGATTATTGTCTCTGTTGGACATTACATGAGAATATTATAGGAGAAAAATTCCTCCGACACTGGGACTTGAACCCAGGACCTTTGGCTGTTCGCGCCAATGCTCTACCAACTGAGCTAAGCCGGAGTTCAATTCACAGCGCCAGATGGAACTTCTCTCCTATGACTAATTGCCCTAATGGTCTACCTCACAGACAGACAAGTTATGTCATATGCAGTACATAATATTCTCATGTAATGTCCAACAGAGACAATAATCTGTGGTTCATGAAAGCTTACATCTCTATCTTGTATGTTAACTGTACAATAACAGTGGGAGCCCGGTCACAAAAATCACTAATTAGTGTGCCTCACAGTACTGCATATGACATAACTTGTCTGTCTGTGAGGTAGACCATTAGGGCAATTAGTCATAGGAGAGAAGTTCCATCTGGCGCTGTGAATTGAACTCCGGCTTAGCTCAGTTGGTAGAGCATTGGCGCGAACAGCCAAAGGTCCTGGGTTCAAGTCCCAGTGTCGGAGGAATTTTTCTCCTATAATATTCTCATGTAATGTCCAACAGAGACAATAATCTGTGGTTCATGAAAGCTTACATCTCTATCAAATATGATGGTACTATGAAGTAAGTTATTTTCATAACTGCTCTCAACTGTTCGCACTATGATATGATGGTAGCTTCTCTGTAACAATTTAAATATTGTATGATCATCGTTCAATTATTATTAATATTATCAGAAGGATCGAGAAAATGTAAAAATAAGAAAATAAAAAAATATATATATAAATGAAGGAGGTCAGTAGAATAATTGACGGTTTGGATGACTGACATTCAGATTATTGATGTTCTACTGCAGATTGTTTTTCTCTATTTAACTTTTTAATATATCCACCCAAATAGAAAATACATTTTGCCTAACTTCCAGGCCTACTAATTTGTAAAGCCATTAAGGAAATTGCAAAATAAAAGTATTTTTAACGATATTAAAAAAATCCCAGTGATCCACTTGCATTTTGTGATTAATTATTGTTACTCTAATGCCCCCAAATGACATTTAAATGATCAAGTGCATTGGAAAATACCTCCTTTATTATATACTGTATTTAATTTTAGTTTTTCTAGCAACTTTTTTCTACATTTTTGTCTATCAAAATGTTCCACGTGACAAAGATTTTAATAATACTCCATGCAATTTTGAGCTTGAGTTCTAAAGAAACAGATTGAGAAAAATATACATTATTTTTATATTTTTTGGAGCTACAGACAGTTTAAATATTGGAAAAATTCTGTATTTAATTTTTTTTTTTTCTCGAGGGATATTCATAAGAGTACAAAGAAACTAATGCCTAGCTTTATAGGAAACTGTTTGAGAAATGAAATGGTGTATTTTAAGTTTAATTTGTTTTAAATTGTCATCATGGGGGGGGGGGGGGGGTTGCACACAATTACCAGTATATTTTTTATCTTTGAAATTAATAATTGAAAGTTCTAGTTGTAAAGGCATGAAACTTGAACTCTTATTTTCAATATAAAAGACAAACCTGTGACAAAAGTTTTCACTAAATTAGTTGAAATCTGTAGAATTTAGCTGTTATCAGTTGAGAGCTCCCTTAAATTTTAGGCTAAGTAGAAGTATCGTAGATTTAAGTTACTGAGTTTCAAGGGATATTGTCTTAGATATGGAGGACGCAATGTTAGGCTCATAATCAAATCAAGTCATAGTTCTTTAATATTCCCAAATATTTATATTAAGACAAGTTATTTATCCCAGAATCCACTTCTCCAGTCAAGTCAACAATTCCTGAGTCCCTAATGGCACTTTATTAAACATTCTTCTGCGAAAATCATAATTCTCATTCTTCATAATTCATTTCCTCTCAGCTATTCACAATCAGTGTTAGCTCTTTAAACCTAACATATTAATCCTTTTAGAATCAACATCCATGTATCAGTTTCAGTCTTCTAGAAGCCGAAAACTCATTATGCTTCTGCAAGTCAATGGTATCATCCACCCATAAACTTTTTTCATATTTTCCTGCTGAATCTCTTGTTAAAATTGTATGAGATATTACTGTCTTATTTGTGCCACTTTGCTTCCCCATGGTAAAGGCATTCTCTACTTCTGTTTTCTGAATGCAATATCATTGTAGATTGTGTACATAATTGGAAATCTACTATAAGTGCGAATAACTTACGAAATCCATTGTAGATGTGTGTGACCAGCAGTGTGCTGGAGACTCCACAGATACATCCTTGTCTCCCAGACCCGTGGATAAGCCACCCCCACTTCGTGGCCGATGGAAGAGAGCATTATACCCATTCAGATCACCGAGAGAGAAAACTGAAGCCTGGAATGAAGGAGGTTTCATTCATCCACCACCCATAACGGTATCAAGTCCTAATCTTGTAAGTTCCTACTTATAAGTTCTAACCCTTGAAAAGGAAATATATTAGAAATGAAACAAAGATTTAAATACAAAAAACAATTTTGTATAAAATAATTTTAATGTTCGTAAAGGTTTTAGAAATAGAATGGGTGCATAGATTTTATTAAAGCTAATTGGTTTCTTTTTTCAATTTTACTTTACTGTTTACAATGTGTATGCGTGAATTCAAAATTTTTGTTTTATATTTGTGCTGGAGCAAGAAAGAGTTACCTCTGAAAGAGTTGCACCAGTAAATCCATACCTAATTTAGTACTTGTTTTGACTTTCTTAGGGCTGTTTTTTTAACTTTCCCACCCATAGGCACTCACGTATCTGCTGCCCCTCTATTCTACCTAGGTATTAAATATTATTAGCGTATGTGCCGGTACTAAAATAATATGGCCCCTTTTCCGTGAGTTTTAGTTTTAAACTTTAACAATTCTTGGCATCTGTGCTGTAAAGTCATTAATGATGTCTTCAAAAGAAAATCTGCAGGTGAGGTCGGACTCAACGGTGAGAAGAGCCTTGTAATTCAGGGTATCCTTGTTTAGTTGTTCATTGAAGACTGTAGATAGTTCTTATCATGCTTCAGTGTTGAGAAAGGGCATTTGAGGCATTATAACAGCTGTACATGGAAACATGCGCACAGCAACATTCACATTTAAATATAAATACCCTAATTTGTTTCTTTTTTTTGGGCGTTCCACAGTTTTTTCTCTTACTCACAGTTCTATCATCACTCCCACTTCCCCAGTCATACATTTTACTAATTTCAGTAATACAGTACAGGTTTTTGCTGTGAAAAGTGATGACACATATCAAACTCTTGCACATTGTGCGCTTTTCCTACTGTATTAAATAATACAGCAAAAAACCTAATTTCAATTTAAAGCTGCAATACCCATGATGTAACACACAATTAACAATCGGACTGTAAACGCACGAATGAAAGGCACGAAAATTAATGAAAATAATAATCTTATAGGTCTGCTGTTTGCTGCACAAATATCATGTCAGAATGTTGTTCACATTATATTATGCCCCCAAATGATGGAAATGTAAAATTCCTCTAAGCTTTCTCCTTACTGCCTTCCTGATGTTTCCCTTTCTTGGCGGTGGTAAATGTGTTTAAAAAGTTTTGAAAGTTGGATATAAAAAATTTCATTCTGACTTTTAATTTTACTTTTTAATTAATTTTAGCAAAGAGATGAACTAGAAGAAGATGGTGCTTCTCCTTCTCCCTCACCTTGTCTGCAGCATGCTGGTACCATGACCAATAAGAGCTCGCTTGCAATTATCAGTCCACAAGCAAAATGGCTCAAGTCTCAAAGTATGCAGGTATAATTATTTTTGGTATTTAATTCAGTATTCAGATATTCTTCGAACCTACTAACTCAGCACCAACATTTTAAATAGTAATCAGATTTCTATTAATTAGCTTATTCATCAAATCAATACAGGAAAATTCACGGTTGTACACGATGCATAGTGATAAAACACAATAGTGATTACCGGTAATAGCTTTGGATAAGATTTTTAATGTAGGCCTGTGTTAAAGAATGCCTGTTGAAAAATAGTAACACGTTCTCGATTCGAAGCCTGCCAAGAAAGGAAATTTTTTGTTTCCTTAATGCACATTGTTTTCCCACTATTTTTCGATTGCCGCAATATTTAACTACTTAATTAATGGATTATTCCCAGAAAATGAATTTTACTAGCTTATTTTTTTAATGGGTTTCGAAATGCGCTCAGTCAACAGTCGACACTAGAACAAATTCCAATACATTCCCTGCTATCCTTTGTTTCACTTTGTCATTCTTCTTTACCGAGCAATGTTTTTTACAAAGAAATTTTCAATAAAAGTGATTCTTCTATCTTATTAATTTCTGTTGCAAAGACAAATCTTATTCTATAGGTGCAAAAATGAACAATAACAATGATTTTGTGTCCCATAAGAATAAATGTAAGAGCATTACTTTATTCTGTTTAGTCTTTTATTAAATAAATATGTAAGAATCATGATGAGCCAGAACACGTGTAACCACATGTCATAAATAAAGTTATTTTCAAATAGTGACTGTTGTAATAGTGAGGAAAGAAATATGTTACATGAATAGTACAAATTTGTATATAGGCCTACATAATATACTCATAGGCAGACACAAAGAATTTTTTTTTTAATAGTATTTTTGGTCTCGGGAACTCAAAAATATGTATCAATGCTGAAAACTCAACCTCTAATTTCATGGAGTACCACAATGCTTCCTCTATTGTAATACAGATAGAAAATGTAAAATGTGAAACAATCAGAATTTTCACACCATAATATTTTTATTTACAGGACATAAATGCAGCTACATACAAAAGGGATGCTCGCACTGTCCTACCTGTAATAACTCAGGAAAACGATGCAGCACAGATTGCTCTTAGCTATGGACTTGATACAAGCTTATATCCCCCTAAGATTGACTGCAGTCCCATGTCGAGGTCCACTGAAGCTCTTAATGCATGGAGATCATCTCCAAATGCCGATAAACTCAACATATTCCAGGATCAGTCTTGTGGAACTATTAATTTTGCTGCTTCTTACTACCAAAAGAGCAAGAGGTCAGTGCTGTATTTTCATGTAAATAAGTTTTTTCAGGAATATTATGTTAACATGAGTAAGAAAGCAATCAGAACATGTATTTCATTAGAAAGGAAAGAAAGAAAGAAAGAAAGAATAAAAACCCCAGAAATTATACTCGTACATGAAATCTCATGTTACTAGTTTAAGAGCCTATAATAGGTTTCAATAAGTTACCATACTCATACTTCCAATATTCTGGTTGGCTAAATACGGTACAAATTCCAGTAGCAGTGGTAGATCAGAAAAGGCATCATGTTGGTTATACAGGGTGTCCACGCTAGAGGGATCGAGAAGTAAATGCTCGCCAGTTGAAACGAGATAAGGATATTGCTGCATTCTGCATATGACAGGAAAGGGAAACTCTCCGAGATTGTGCAACAATGTTTTCAGACCCCTCCACACGCATACGCGCATGCGCGTCAAGAGCTTTCGTCTATCAATATCGTCTATCAATAAGTGATAATGTCTAGTGAACAGAATGTATTGGTAACATAAACTTGTACTGTTACTTGATACAAACTGACCGAGTTTCAGATGATGTTCAATACAATTCGATATGTGCACCTTTTGTGGCTCTGCACACATCTAAACGGTATTCAACTTCCCGCCAAGTGTTCTCTAGCATTTGTGGAGTCACAAGCGCTACTGCATTTGTGATGCGGCCCCTCAGTTCCTGCAAATTTCTTGGTCTGTCTCCTTGATAAACAACGTCCTTAACATATCCCACATGTTTTCCACTGCGCGATCGACTAGTGAATGGCGCCTGGCTTTCTTTCAAGACGAAAGCTCTTGACGCGCATGCGCGTGGAGGGGTCTGAAAACATTGTTGCACAATCTCGGAGAGTTTCCCTTTCCTGTCATATGCAGAATGCAGCAATATCCTTATCTCGTTTTAACTGGCGAGCATTTACTTCTCGATCCCTCTAGCGTGGACACACTGTATGATCTAGGTTCAGGCATAGAACATTTCATTCAGATTAAAGTTGCCCACTGTAAAAATAACAGCAAACAAAACATAAAAATTTGGCCTGGTTTGCTAATTTCAGTGCAGATTCCAGTAGTAATAGTGGAACAGAAAAGGCAGCATGACTAGCTATTGTGTACTTGATGTGGGCACTGACAGGGCACATTGCATTCATATTATTTACTTAGGCCTACTTACTGAATGGCAATAGACAATTCCTAAGCAAGCTAAAGGAATATCCTCTATTTATGGAACCCGGAGGTTCATTGCTGTGCTTACATGTACCCGCCGTTCATCCCTATTCTGTGCTAACTCATCCACCCATCATTAGCAAACCTTTCTTCCCTTAAATCTATCCTAATGTTTAAACATTTGGATTCTATTGAGGAACAAATTATGATAATTGCCCCTTATGTTGTTGTATTTTAATTGCAAGTAATCCAGGTATTTTAATGTAAGTAATCCTGGGGTGCCCGATCCCCTAGCTTCATGTCTCACCCCCTCCCCCCTGTTTCATGAAAAGTGATCCCCCAACTTCGTATCACCCCAATCACATTATAATATTTGTGGCCCGTTTCTGTTTTTTTTTTTCTGTGAAGTGGAATTTCTGTATAGTATGATCTTCTAAAATGTTTGGTACCGGTATCTTCCTTTTTTTTGCAGGTTATTTATACACATTAACAAAATAGAAGGATTGCCACCTAAAGGTGACCACTACACTTATGCCATACTTGTAAAGTTGACAGTACTACCACTAGAGAAGCCTGTAAAAGTTAGTAAAATAGTCAAGGATGACTTGAATCCAGATATTGAAGAAGACTTCGAATTTTATGTTAAAGATCCATTGGGTAAAGTTCTAAGGCTCTCAGTTTATGATGCTGACCACCATGGAAAATATGATGCAGTAGGGCATGCACTATTTTATTTGGAGGATGTAATAGCTGGAAGGCCAAGGCGATATTCCATGAGATTATACAAGCAATCCCAGGTAAGTAAATTTTATTGAGAGGATGAACGTGTTATAAGCAAAAAAGGCAGGGCAGTCATTCCTTACGTGCTCGTGTGCTTCACCATATACCATAAATCAGGTGAATAGGATCAAATTTGGTAATTTGGTGTGTTTAAGTTTGTTTAGATACCCTAATGCCCCCCCCCCCAAAATAAAAATAAAAAAAAGAGTTGAAACTATTTGATGTTGTTTACTAATATATGTACTACCAACTGAGATAAATTTCATGTTCATATGTTGGCAGTACTTCATGCAACTACTTATTCAATATCGGTGCAACAGTTTAAAGCTGGAAACTTTGTCTATAAGTGATATTTTTAAGAAAGGTCTCAACTTTTTTTATGATATATTTTTTTAGTTATGGATTCCTTCATCATATCTCCTGAAAACTTATTTATTTGTTTTTTTCATTTTCCTGTAGCATCCTGTTTTCTGTTTCAATCATGTTTTTTCAGAGTTTGGGGTGAATAGGATCAGTTATGTCGCAGAGGTGAATTAAAGTTTCAGTTCAATAATAGCATATTGCAGTAATTTCTTATTCCATTTGTTTCATTTGTGTAACTAGTTTCTTCATTTTTGTCAGTTAATTGCCATCATATTGCTTGATTAAAATAAAGCTTTTAATTTATTTTTATTATATGGTATCATCACTATTTGCTTCCTAACAAACATAAAAACATAAGTTTAACAATTTAGCTTTTAAAAAGTAACCAAGTGATCCTTTTAACCCATAGTGCTTATGAAAAGGATCAAACATTGAAAAAAAATCCTTAAAATAATTATGAATTTCAGCTGCATTTACTACAAGTAAAAATATATTACTTATTCTATATTGTACTTACCTATTCCAATTAGGCGTGCTTACTTAGACATTACTGGCTGGTGGTTTTATTCGTGTAAGCCTACACAGTCATGAAATATTTTATATTAAGATGGTTAATATTAATTACAAGATTTGGAAAAGAGGATCATCAATTTTTAAGAATGGCTCTTTGTACTTTCAGCCAGACGTGACTCCTGGCACCATTCATTTGACATTAGGTTTCAGAAAGGAAACATTTGTCGTAACAATTCTGGTGAAGGATGCTTGCAACCTGCTACTTTCTGCAGGACCAAATAAAAGCCAACGCTTTACAGGTATTATAAAAATATTTCTTGTGTAACTAATTAAAACTAAGTTAAAGCCATCACACTTCACCCCTTTTGATAGATGCCCAAGAAAAGCTGGACATTTTAGCTAAGTAATTAAATTCAACATAACAAATACTTAAAAATAATGCAGATTTCACAGAATGCACAAGCAATTAATGATGTTCCTACATGAGTCAAGTAGGTTAGAGTGGTCGTAGAGATTAGGAATGGAGTTACAACAAAACCACTTTCAAACTGAAAACAATCCATTGGGGAATAAAGTAAACTCTCAATTATCTGCTTTGTGGATCATCTGCAACCTTCCTTTCCTTTTTTACTTCTTTTCTTGTGATGAAAAATGGTGGTGCGCCACTGTGAGAGTATTTTGCTCAGAAATAGGTGTGAAGAAGCTGTCAGCCCTCTTCTGTGCAAATTTCTGTTGTTGCTTTTGAACAATTACCTTCTGTGCAGCCCTAAAGTGTCTGTAGAATAGTTGTAGATCAGTGGAAAATGGAGTCTGAATTATTCATAGTTGGAGATATTGAGGTCAAAGCATAGACTTCTTGAGTCCTGCTTTAAAAATTATTTTTTATCTTATTTTATTTTATTTATTACCTCACATTATTTTACTTATATGCTAGATTTTTATTTAAATAATTTAATTAACAGAAAAATAACTAATTTATTAACACAGACATTATTTTTACATGAATTACATAATTTTATTCTTAATGATATAGTTCTATGGAATAAATATAAATAATTAAACAAATAAAAAAATCGTATACCGTCATATGGGCTTACAGATTCAAAATGAAACTATTAAAACGAACTACATATTTATTAACCTTACCCAAATCATGCATAAACAATTATAACAATTAATCATTAATAAGCTAAAAACCTGGCTTTGAGGTACATTTCATGAATAAAGTGTGCTGCCCGGGGAAAAAAGACATCGGATTTGAGTTCCCTAGCCCAAAAAACCCCTTCAAAGTGAGTTTTGTCCAAATCATTCAATGTTTTCATTTAGGTGTGCATTCATGATCCCTTTTTATCCACTTATGTAAAAAAATCAGATCTCTGCAAGAATCAACAAATGAATCAAGTATGGCAACAGAGCAAGGCCATCTTATATTATTTTCACAATTGAGGACAGTCTTGTTAATAGGTGGCATTGGATGCACAAGGAAACACAAGTTCAAATATTATATCTAGATAATATGGCACGATAGATAATATGTTATCCTATGATAACACTCCACAAGACAAAATTTCTACAAAGGCAAATCGAAAATAAGTGGAAGGGCTAGAGTTTGATCTCTTTTATATCTCTTAGTTTTCACTATTATCTAACAAATTTACATAACATACATTTTTTATTGATATCTGTGTAAAATTTCAATGTTGGAATTGCAAGCAGTTCCTTACAGTTGTATTCCATAGGTCCAAATCGGTTTCAGTATAACATAACACACATATAACTTTACAATAGAAGTTTATTTTCTAATAACAGCTGTGATTTAGGTCCCAAAATTCATTCCATTAAGTTTTCTTGATGCTGATCAGCAAGTTGTCATTGCTTACTATTTATAAAATAAACTTTTTGTAACATTGAGCACTAAAATATAATATGCTGGTTGTTTTTCTTCTGTACGTAAATGGATGTACAGTCGGTCAAATAAAAAACGTCGGGCGGTATTTGATTAAGTATCACGAACGAGCATATGCGCATGTACAGGAAGACTTAAGGTTAGGTTCACACACGCCTCTTGTCTATCCATGTATTTTCTTGATTATTTAGTCAGTTTTGTTCCAAAACAAACATGTATAGAAGGCTGTGGCTATATGCCTCAAATCCGCCATATTCTTGGTTGCAAATTTGTATAATATTAATAATTAATAGATTCGCGAGGAATATGTTTATTCAAGGAGCACTTTTTAAAGATTTTATTTTATAAAACCGGTACTTCTAGTGCAAATTCAATTACTTACGTTCAACTTCTGCCACCAATCTAATAGCATCGAAATACGCCGGCCAGATCCACGATTCCTATGAAAACTTCCGGTCGCATTATAGTGAAGTACCCACCTCTTTAAGAAATATGGAACCTTCTCGCTGCTTCAGAGGCCGAAAAATGCAGGTCAATTACAACCCTAACTACACTTTCTCTCACTTTAGCATTTGTATGTGGTGATGACACAAAGCAAAATGAATTATGACAATACATTAAGTTGAATATCGTGTATTGCGCTTTCCGCGTTTTTCATTTTTCCCTAGGTGTTCATTTTTTCCCTCCTGTCGCATGGCCTCATATGTTCCGAAAATGACTTGTATTTTATGTTTTTTATAGGAAACTTGTGAACTAATGCGTTAAAACTTTAATTTTAACTGCATACGAGTCCCGACGTTTTTTATTTGACCGACTGTACATCAAGTGGAAAATGAAGAACGATTGATATTATTTCCTTATCATATATACAATCTCTATCTTACAAATTTTTGTTGGTAAACTATTCATAATTTTACATTGCAGATAAATACAACACATACGCAAAGGTTGTCTACTTTTCTGCTGGTCAGAAAATGAAATCAAAGAAGACAAGTGTGGTTTGGAATAGTAGGAATCCCACTTACAACCAAACATTCAGTTTCAAGTTGTCAGCAAATTTCTTACATGATACTATCATTGTTGTAAGTGTGATGTTGAAAGGAAAGCTGAAGAAAGATATGCCAATCGGAAGACTCATACTGGGACCATTTCACTATGCGGAAGGGAAAGAAATTACACCATGGGGTAGGGCGTTAGTTAGTAATGAAGAAGTTAGTTACTGGTTTAGAATGTACTTATAGCCTGGAATATTTCTTGAATAGGCATTGTAGATTGTCTTATGAAATATCATTTAAAAATAACACCTTCAGATGATTATCAAGTTCTAAAGGGGAGATAAAGAATGTGTAGAATTTTATTTCTAAGATACTTTTACTGATTTTTAAATAACATATACGCATATATCTATCACATAATTTATACCGGTATTTCTGTATATATGATAAATGCAGACTAGTTTATCTTTATAATTCTAAAAACAAATTTGACTCATTGTTTTAAAATATCACTTTATAAAGAAACAATATATTTTTATTCTTCTCATAATATATTTCCATACCGTACCTGTTAATTGAAGAAAATGTTAACAAAATTGATTGAGAAGTAAAGATGTTAGCCCATAAGCGGAAAATTGTATAAATCTATTTACATTTGGAAATCTTAATGCATGTTCCTGATGCCATTTCCTACCTAAACTTCTAGGCATTCACTGAAACACATAAATATATTATGTAATTTATTTATATTTTTATTTATATTTAGAATTTGATCCCTAATTTTAAATATCTAAGGACCAGATTCATAAACAGTTAACCAGACATTAGTACATGAAACTAACTTTAACGCAACTTTGAAAAGTTTTGGTTGTGTATTTCTTAATCCAATATTATTTCTTCTCATCTTATGGGTGAATCTAATTCTGGGAATTTCTCATGTTAAAACAGATTAACGACAGTAAGTTGCTGCTATTTAGGGTACCGTACTTCCAATCAGATATTTCCAAAAGCTTTTTATAAACAAAATGGTTGTCAACATTTATTTTTATCATTTATATACAAATTTGTTTTTTGTGACATTCCTTTTCATTTCACTCTACTTACTATGCTATATATATGTTTGTCCATTGCCTAAATTTTTCATTATTATTATTGTCATAGAGTAAGTTTGGATTAACCTGTGCATGGTTTCACAGCATTTTAAGTGATACCTAGGGATAGGAATTTTTCGCGATCGCGAATTTAACGATTTTTATTAAGAACTGTATTAGGAATGATACCAATAACTATAACTATACTAGTAGCTTCAACACACACAACAGTACCCAGAAAAATGTTTTTTGTACTCGCGAATTGATGCGAATTTTGCACGAAAGTGCGAATTTTGCACGAAAATGTGATTTTGTCACGAATTTTTACTTTAAAATGCGATTTTGGCGCGAATTTTTACTTTAAAATGCGATTTTGGCACGAATTTTTACTTTGCGTGAAAGAGGCCGAAAACGAAAAAACCGGTTGGTCTACCGTAGCTGGTTACCTTCTTCCAAGCACCGCCACCTATCGATTATTTCGAATCTCCAGGACTATCGATATATGAATTGATTTAACATAGAAAATATATCGATTTAATTGAAACATCGTAAAAGAGGCGTAAAAACTGGGAAGCAAGTGATATTAATTTTATTATCTTTGTTTTGCGTATTTTGTCATTTTTTATAGCGATATTACAGAATATGCGTGTATTATGAGTTGCTCAGAACAAAAAATGGCTGTAACATATGGAAATGCAAATAATGGTAACAAAGTGGTTATGAAAAATAGAAAAATCGCGCGAAATTCAATACTGAAAGTCATATGAATTGTAAGTACAGATTTCTGTTTTCTTTTCCGTCAATTTTATTTAAATGTATTAACTTAAGTCAGCTGATACTTTCTTTTTCTTATCAGGCCTATTTCAGCTAAGACATGTGTTACCTTAATATTATGAATATGGGGCAATTTATTGTTTCACTTTGGGGTTAATTTAATTATTTTTTCTTTACTTTACTGTTAAAAAGGCAGGTGCGGCTTGAATTCAGGGGTGGCTTATATTCGGATAAATATGGTATTAGGATTCGATTAGTATTAGTACGACGTATTTAGTTCTCCTTGGAGTTTGGCGTTGTGGATGCCGTGCGCAAATGCAGACTGCGAAAGATTTTTTTTTCTGCATAGCGTATTGAGTGGCAGGCGCCATCGTTTGTCACAAGGGAACGTTGAACTTTTTAGTGAGATGTTCGTTGAAGGATAAACTTTACTTAGCCTTGTACATATTGTGTCTTGATCGAGTTTAAATGTGTAGGGCCTATTATTTAACCTTTTGTAAATATTGGATTTAAATGTGTATAAATTAATTTGATTGTATGGTTTAAGCACATAAAAGGTATGCTTCCCCGTGAATCTGCTATAGTTTTGAAAGTACCGAAAAGTTCAATTGAAACCACCGAATTTCACATTTCAAAGTACCGCTTTCTCCGGTTTGAAAACACTGAAAAATTCCCATCTCTAGTGATACCACATACTGTCATTCTTTGCATTGTTATTGAATTCTGTAACAATTCTGTTATATTCTAATAATTTCATACCCTGCCTAATTCATATGCCCTATTTGATAATTTCAGTTTTTTTTTTTGTCATTGAATTAGTCTTTCTTATGAAATATATTACCGGTGATCACTATTTCCCTCTATACTTGTCTTAAATCTCAGTCACCTGTTTTTATTTTGACTGGCAAAGTAAACATGATGAATAAAATATTCTTTCTTGACAGTGTAACAGTTGAACATCAGCTTTCTCTACACGCAAATTTCCCTCGAGTTTCATAATATTGCCACGTATTTCACTGTAATCTCCAGTTAGTATTAATTCAAGGTTACTGATACCTACACTAAGGTTAAGTTTATACAGTGTAAATATTGCATTGAATGCATGAATGGGGAGGAAAGACATATCTAGAAAATATTGACTGGGAGACCTTGGAAGACCTAGACATAGGTGGGACAATATAAGGATAGATTGAAGGGAAGTAGGATTTTCAAGGGATGATTGGATGGAGTTAGCACAGAATAGGGTTGAACAGCGCTGCAATGAACCTTCAGATTCCATAAAACAGATAAGATTCCTTTTGCTTGCTTAGGGATTGTCTATTGTCATTGAGTAATTAAGTACGTAAAGGTAGGATTTACACAACAAAGTGGAATAGCAGAAATACTTTAAAACAAATACACACTGCTTCAATTATGTACACCATACCATAGAAGTGTCCATACAAGCTAAACAGGAATGTTCTTTAAATCAGTGACAACACACAAAACTTGCATCTATTGGGATTAGAACTGAGGATGGGTAGAAAGCTTGCTGAAACTTGATCTAGGTATAAAAACAGGTTAAGTTGTGATTTGTTGAATAATTTATTCATCTCTTTATTTACATCCTGTGGATCAATATACATTGATATAGGATACTTCAAGAGATGAAAATGAACACTGGTGTATACATAGTATGATGAGGAGAGTCTAGGCTAAGAACTAAACATACATTGCAACAAATACAAAATGTGATGATAACTATACAGTTACAATTTAGATCTATAAGCTACAGAGTCTTAATTCTAGTTATGAGTAATCTCATATTGATATCATAATTACTTAAGATCTGGCCAACAAAACAAAACAGATTAAAAAAAAGACTATACTTCTATTATTAAATACTTTACATTAAAAGAGGAGCAAAGAAATAGGCAGGAAGATCATTTATTGACATCTTGAAAAATGCTTCTCCCTATCTTCAAAACAGACCAGTTTCTTACATACATGTGCAAGTTATTTCTATCGATTGTAAGTTTTCCCTAAACCTCCAATTTATAACAATATATTTTTGTGTAAATAAAATAAATTCTAAACATAGCTCTTAGCAATATCAGATGTTAAATTCATTATATTTACCTTTTGTAGTGTCCAAAGTGAGCTCTCCCATTCCCACATCAAATGAGATAACTGATTCATTTTTCGCATTTGCTTGGGATAGATCACTCTCATGCTAAGCTATTCTCCTAAATCCCATTACTAACACATCTCATTTACCTCAATAGTTAATCTCCTTCCTTCCTTTCTTTATACGGTATATGTGTGCGTGCACTTGGTAAGAGGCATTCCTGGTCATTCCTTATCATTTTATCATTTAGCAAAGAGAAGAGGTGGTGGAAAATGTAATCATTGGGTGTTGTTGTTTGCAGAGAAAGTGGAAACAAAAAGAATTGATAGCACCATATGTGTGCAAAACCATTTTGTGAAACATGAATATCCGCTACTCCCCAGGTCCAAAGATTGTCGGATTTTTTAATGTCAACCTGTATTATTAGCTTATTATGCATGCTTTAAAATAGGTCATATCATGTGTTTTGGATATGTTACCAGTAGGCTCTTATAGTAATTCATGTGTACAATTGATGAGTTATAAAAGATACTATCATTAAAAAGATAAAACCAGTTAAAGAACATCATTTAACTAATCTATATTAATATGGCATTATCGTTAAAAAATATGGAGAAACAAGCAAACTGCAGTGTTAGAAAAATGCTCATGCGCGACCACCCATGCGATATTTTACCTAATGTCTTCTCACGGGTTAAAACAACACTGAAATATGTTAACCCTGTTCAGTTCTTCGCTAATGTCTCATGATCAGTGGTTTATAGTAAAGTATCTTTGCAAACCAAGATGGCAACATTGCTCATTTACAATTTCACTTTTAGAATACAGCAAATTCCCGACTACCCTCTGTGTTAATTGGGACCATGACAAGCACAATTAATTGAGAAACACAGATAATCCAAATATTGGAACTTTGACTATTCTAGCTTCAGGTTTAATCTAATACGATTTTAATAGGCTGTAAATTTCGGCAAAAGCCTACTTCACTGAACATAATATTCTAGTTATGGTGGTGACAACCAGTGTGCCGAGTCTGTGGGGCCCCCATTTGAGGAGGTGCACTGGCTCTTGTCATCAATGAAATCTGCCTAGTGGTAACACAGACCTGCAAGCTGATTGTCATCATACAATAAACAATTTTAATAAAGAAGGAAGAACCTGTGGGATGGTCTGCCCACAGGTAATCAGGAATATGCTGTATTTAATTTTACTGCAAAGAAAAACAAGAGATCCTGTATGTATCGTTTGCTAAGATGGAAGACATTACAGATATCAAAGAAAATTATAAAGTGGCCCAGAAACTGGAAAGGAAAAGGGAAAACAAAGAATAATAATACCAATTTTTACTGTCTTGTTGGTAAAAGATAATTTACTGTTTATTGAATATTGTGCAGGTTAAAAAAAGAGAGAGATAAAGCTTACAATAATCTGAAGACATTAATATTCAAGGATGTCCATTCAGGTATAATAAAATTTGTTATTTACAATAAATATACTTTTTAAAAAACTTTACCATTCACCAAAAGGGGTGGAATACAGTGTAGAAGATTTGGCATATACCTAAATACCTCAACTTCATATCTGCAGATTAGGACCCAGAATAGGTATTGCATGATTAATATCCCTGTAATATTGAACAAAATTAGATTTATCGATATACATGCGCTCTCTCAAAGTACCGAGACTCTTCTCTGTGACGTAGTGACAGTCATTGACTAGGAGAGATTCAAGATTGCGACAGTACTCTCCAACCATTCTGTAATATTAAGAAGAAAAAAAAAGTTTTATAGGTGTGTTATTCACATAATGGGATCATGATACAGAGTAAGAAGTGATGTAATTTTGCTACAATTTTATATGAGTTGAAACTTTTACACTAGACTTCACTTCTGGTATAGTTTTACCTACTGTACTGTATGACTGTTGAAAATGGTTGCAAAGGCGCCGAAACATGTACAGGTAAAACTATACTAAGTATGACTGTTGAAAATGGTTGCAAAGGCGCCGAAACATGTACAGGTAAAACTATACCAGAAGTGAAGTCTCGTGTAAAAGTTTCAACTCATATATAATTATTATTTTGTTGGGTTGTTGAAATTGAATACTCAATGAAGTTTATATACAACATAACAAAGACAGTTTATTAATGTGAACAACTTTACAATTTACAATACCCCTTGAGTTTTATGATACTTCAACACTTGACGTTGCAAACTAGGATTACCTTTAGTGCATCATCAGTGGTTTCCGAACTGCTGTGTTGTGGGCCTAGGTGTTGTGTTGTGCTGGTCTTGAAGGGGTGGGAGTATTTGATGGGGTTTGAATGTCGGGTATTGTGTCAAAGAGTGACTTACAATGTAGCTAGTCGTTCAGTATAGATGTTGGATTTTTTTTTTTGGCTTGTATATTTCCAGTTGTTTGATTGTTTTAGTTTGAGGCTTTTGTGGAGTGTTATTATAAAAAGGGATTATTATAATTATAACATAACATAACAGATTTCTTCCTCTTTGTCTTGACATTTTACTCACATACACTTCAAAATAAGTAAGTAATGGAGAAAAATACTTTGTCATTCATTGGGATCTAATTTGGGTCATCCAGTCAGAGGCCGGTCATATTTTATAATAAATTCCATACTAGATTTATCAATGAAAAATTAATATTGGTTAAATTAATTTTATGAACAAGTAGCTGTTAGTATTTTTTAAAGTATTTAAATTTACATAAATATTTCACAAAATGTGTTTTTAATATAAAACTCTGTTCTGGTGATCATATCATTAGAGGTAAAACTCAATTGTGAGCTCCAATTGCAACGAAAGAAAACATTACTTACCTCTTTATGTGCAAGTAATCAAAATGTGCAACTTCTGCGTAGGTGCACCAATTATCACCATTGTTCTAACCCTATAATTCTGAAGCTCTTTAAAAACATGAGTCCAGCCAATACTTAATTACTATTGTTGCCTCTCATCAGCGATAGGTCATTTGGGCCTGTTCCATTCATTTATACATACCTATTCATAAGTCAGGAAAAAATAAACTCCAAACTAGCATTTTCCTCTATAAATGAGGAATAACCGTGTTCAGATTGGTTGCTCATGGAATTTGAACCGTCTACCTCTTGAATGTTAGTCTGTGATGTTACCGCATTGGGTAACTCACAGTAGTTTAATTAAAGATATTCCAAATGCTTAAATTAAGTATATCCCAAATGCTTACCTGACTCCATCATCTCTTATTCGCCAGCAGCCTCTTATATTAAGGTGTTTCAGTTTTGAAGAATACTGAGCAATTGCAAACATTGTTCTGTCTGTCACAGAGTAGATATTGGAGATACACAGTACTTCCAACCTGGAAAGGAAGTAATTCTTATGTCTATTTTGCAATAATCCAATTCAATATGAAATAATAAACTCCCAATATTGATACATTGTAAGTTATTCGGTTATTGTTACTTACATTAACGTGTTAGAACAAAGCTATCACTCCATTCTTCCTACCTTTATAACTTTTTCCATAGAGAGGAAATATGGTAGCCTATAGTAAACACAGACAATACCCTTCTGGACCAATCATTGTAGAGTAATATAAAAAGAAAATAACTTTTTAGTGGAAATCACCATCATCAAACTGACATTCATTATCATAGTTTCTATGTGACAAATCATTGAATTGCCATTGTTAATATATTTTATACGGTACCGGTACCAATTTTGTTTGTTTGTTTGCATACTTTTTGTTAAATTATTGCAATACACGCACTAAACTAGAACAGAAGAACTTGCTAGGTCCAAATTATAGTTTGCTAGGCCTAGCAGAAACGAAGAGAAATCTCTCTGAAACATGTTCTAGGTTGATTGGTTTTAGAAGATTTCTGTCAAATTTACACTTACAGTATTTGAGAATGGGATCTTCGATTTGCTCAGAACAGTGATTGTTCTTTACAGAGTACTCTAAACCACTTCTCAGCCCCTGTCTCTTCAAGATAAAGAAATCTAATATGATTTAGTAAAAACTTCAACTTACTTTCTGAACTTCTGCAGGAAAACAACTAGGCTGTCATCACCTAAATCCCAACATGATGTGAAATCGACTTCTTCCAAATTGCTTTGATGAAAAGTTAATGCCTCCAAACAGCCTACCGTCACCCAGTGACAGTTTTTCAGCTTTAAGCATTTCAAGTTCTAGAACAGAATAAAATACATCCCAGGGATTTTTTTAAAGGTAAAAGTCAGGGGGAGAAAATTTAAATGTCTTTTGTTCAATACCAATTACAGCCAATCATACTTTAAACTTTACTTGTACATATTGCCTAAATCAGCATTTCTCAACCTTTTTGAACCCGAGGACCTCTAAAATGTCTAAAAAATTTTACGGACCCCTAATTTTACATCCCATTTTTAAAAGAAGGCCTATATTCTTAGTATTTGTGGCATTAATTATAGGTCATTATAACAAAATATGTGAAAAAAATTTTACTTCTTTACTTTCCACTTGCTTTATGATATTTTAAAATTATGCCTGCAGACCATCAGCACCATCTTCACGGACCAGCGGACAATAGGTTGAGAAACGCTGGCCTAAATCATTCATTTGACAAGCCTACATCTATAAAATGTTACACTAACTTAATTTTCTCTACCGGTACCTTGAGTATAGACAATTTAACTTTCTTATTTCACATGCTGATGTAGAATAAGAAGCTTTATTGCAGGGAGTGCTTATTCAGTTGCCACAACCTAACCAGAACAAGTAGTATTGCAATAATGTAGGGTGGCCACATTTTAAGAATGGAAAAAAAAAGACACTCGGCCGCATATGAAAAAGAAACAGGACACTCAGGTGCGTCGTAGGTAAATATTATAAATATTATCTTCTTCTCTTCCTTTCTTCCTCTCACCTCCTATTCACCCTACCTACCTATTTGAGACCTATTCCTAATAGTAAATTTTGGATTAACCGGGAATCAAACTAGCATTATAGCTAGTAGTCTTAACCATTACGCCACGAGTGAACGTTGGGCAGTGAAGGAAGCTTTCATATATTTGAGTTATGCTGAGTTTTAACGCAAGAATCGGTTTTTATAATTTTGAGATATTTTGTTAGTTATGAAAAAAGCAGTTTTGGTGTAAGGGAATTTTCCAGCATCAAGCTATATTTTATGTTATAATACGGCATTTTTTATAATTGTGAAATATTATGTATGGTGCAAGGGTCTTTTATTATGAAATATATTTTTTTTTTAACTGTGAAATGTTCTTTTGGCATATATACGGTGTTTTTTATAGTTGTGAAATATTTTGGTGCAAGGGAAAATGGTGACATCTCAGTGCAGCATAACACAGCGAGCTGCAGACAGCAGCCGGTGGATGGTTAGGAGAAGACAGTGTAGTGGTCAGGTGGGGTAGCGGGGAGAAGACAGTAAAGTGGCCAAGTGGAATGGGGACGAGAGTGTGGCATAAAGTTCCAACTTGCCGAAAAAATCAATGTTTTGTGTCACAAAGGAAGGGAAGATGTCAGTAATTAATGATTGATCAGTTTAGGACCCCCAAAAACTTGTTTTGGTAATTACCCTTGTTTTGTGTCATTTAGGAAGGGAAGATGTCAGTAATTTATGGTTAATCAGTTTAGGACCCCCCCCCCCCCAGAAACTGATTTCTAAATACATGCTTGAGAGTTGTTCAATAATGTTGACCAATGTTTGCAGAATGATCAGAATTTAAAATCTTTATACATACTCACTTGACATGAAGTAATGAGAGGTTGGAGACATGCACTTGTCAAACCAAGACAGCCTGTTAGATTGACATGTGTCAGATGCTTATTGTTGGCAAATAGTATCTTTAGTAAGTCATCTTCTATCCATTTACACATACCAAGATTCAAACGACGTATGCTTGCACAGTTGTCAACGAGAACCTAAAGCAATATACAATTAAAATAATGGATTTTCTCAAAACCTCTGCTTCGATTAAAAAAAAAAACAAAACAATTTACCTGAAAAGGCAATACGTTGAAACAATTTAATGATGTTATGTTAACATTCTTCAGTGTCTTGAAATAGCAGTCGACAGCCTCACGATATAGTTTACTTGTAGCTCGTAAGTTGAAACAATCTACTAATGTGAGATAAGGGAAAACATGCTGGAACAGTATGTCATCCCATGACAATTCTAATAAAGTTATTTTCGTTTGATCTGACATTCTAACCTTTCAATATGTACACTACCAATTTGCATTTGTAATCATGCTTGCGTAGTAAGCTTACGCCATGCAACCGAAATGTAGAAATGTTAATGATGTATGCATCTGGAATACTGACATAATGTCGGTAGAAATTATTTAAAAACACACACTTTATTAGATTTTATCATTTTTGTCAAGTGTCAATTTTACACTGGTTTGTAATTTTCTCCATTGTTGTGTTACCAACATCAGGGATTTATAATTAGCCTTGGTATCAACATAAGTTACTGTGTATACAAGTATTTTTGTAAGAAAGGAATATAGTTGCCCTGACCGAAATAAAGTATATACCGGTAATATTAAGGCCAAAATATTTTATCTTAGTTATTTCTTAATTTACAATATATGTCAATGCTTTGTTTGGCTATCCTGTTAAGCGCCTTTCATGCGATGCTTGTCATTTTACGTTTGTGACATCTCTCGGTTGATATGTTGAACTATTCATTCTTACTGGAAACCTTTCGCTGGTACTTCACGTCTTCACGATCGTCTTGGGTGGTCCCGTAAAATGTGGGTGGTCTCGTGCTTGGGGGACGGGACGATAGTCTTTGTTCGGAGACGTTGCCTTCAATTCGACTTCATCAGTGGAAGGATGCTATGTGTTGTGAAAGCGGATGTTCTGGCTCAAATGGTCTTAGCTAGAACTTGTCTTGCAAATAATTGACCTCTTAATAATTCCAAAATGTGATATCTTTTACTCTTTTTCGTCACGTCGATGAAAATTTTAAAAAAATCTTCGCAATATCGTACGTAACTATGCTGTAGTAGCTGCACACTGGCAAAAATGCTGAACTTGCAAGTCCTAGGTGTCTTCTTGTTGACATTGGTTCTTCCTAGTGTTATAGCAGAAACAAGAGGAAGCAATTTGACGTTTATGGGAAGGTCTGCAAACTTATCAAGCTCTTGGTACGAGGGGGATCATTCTTTTCGGAGGGATAGATACCCTGGAGATGGTTTGTTGCCGTCCCCGGATGGAAAAGGACCTGGACCTTACTGCCGATATCCAGCATCATGCCAAAATCTCAATTATTCGACTTGTATGGGTGTTAAATTGCCTTATAGTTATACTTCACTTGATTTGGTAGTAGACTCTAATAATCAAGAACAGATTCAGGTAAATCATGAAGTCATAAGTTTATTTAGCCTACTCTTAATGTTAGAATAAATGAATGAATGGGAAGTGTGAATGATAGTGCATGAAGCGAAGAAATTCATGTTCTGTAAAATGTTAAACTACCCAGAATTTCTTGACTGTCACCTTGCGTTGGTGAAGCAAAGTCAGAACTCACTTCATGAGTTTCGCTGCATAGACTGTCATGGCCATTCTTTTTTTACACACTAGTTTGCTGCAGCGAAACTAAAGTGCTTTATAGGTTCGCTTTAAAAAAGAACGCAAGGGTAGTCATTCTAAGTTATTCATTGTTAATTAATACCAGGGCACCACATCGCACATACACATTGTGAGCTACGTTCATGATAGCAGCTAGGTTTAAAATTGTGAACAAAGTCTAGTCATTATGTGTCTTTATTCATATCCTGAATTGAACCACTTGCGATTGATCAGAGCATCACATGTAGATAAATGTTTCCTATGTCTGCTTTTTTAAATAAAACATCCATATCGGTCCTGAATTCCATACAATTAAAAGATTTTTCTAAACATAATTTTTGTCAGGGATAAAAGTTAAAGTATAAAAAAACACAACGTTTCAACTCTACCTTTGAGTCTTCCTCAGGTGACAATTCGTACTATACTGCTCAGGAGGAAGATTGAGTTTCGTCATGGTTACTCATTTGCCGACCATCGATAAAAACATTATTCCTAAGGTATCTGTTTTTCCATTCCTTGGGGATCTCAAATACTGCTTCCTCTATACATTTGAGAAGCAGTATTTGAGATCCCAAAGGAATGGAAAAACAGATAACCCACTCAGCACACATACGTAAAATATATGTAAAAATTGCGTTATCCCTAGATCTAGTTAATGTATATCACACATATTGGTTAAATAAAATCTACGTATAATATACGCTCAAATGTCCCACTTTTTGATGTATATCGTACGTCTATTCATGTCAATACAGACATATAATATATATCAATTATACAAACAATCGCATACATACTATTGATGTACAATATCTATACGTAAAAAATATGTCAAGATGATCTATCAAACGTATATTTTATATATAATTTATGTAGCCTATATAGGGCCTTTGGTTCATAAATGTACACTGCTCACATACATTTCACATATCGTCGCTTAAGAAACAATACCGCGTAACTAACAAAACACAAATTTTACAGGAGAAGCAAAAAACTGTTTATTTTTGCTATTAGGCGTCGTACAATGTTTACATTTTCAGGATAATAAACAAGGTCATGACACAAAATTTTATCTTGACCGATATTTCATCATAAGCGCGCTATTTCAGTGATGCCAACAGTATAAAAATGTCATTTTCACCAAAAGTGTCAGTTACGCGGTATTGTTTCTTAAGCGACGATATACTATCAATACATGAGATATCAATAACTAAAAATGTCATCAAGAACACTTTTTGTGCTTACTATCTTGCAGTTTTTTGGGACTTCTTGCTGAGGTATTTTGCAATTATTTATTGTAAGCAAAACACTGAGATCGCTCATAATACACACTGAACCAAGAATCTTCGGAACATCATCATTAACATCCATTAAGCACAGCACTAGCCTTTCTACTGCCATTATGCTAATCCACTGCCCTTTAAGTCCTTCTGTTACACTTAGGAAGTACTGCATCACATCTTCCAAACAATGCAGAGCTTGTCATTCAGCATAACTTTTAAGTTCTTTTAAGCTTTCTGCAACTGCTTGGTTTAAATTTTCTTCTTCTGCATCAATTAATCTTCTGCATGATGGACCTGGTCTTGACAAGTACTCAGGCAGATTAGGAAATATTGATGGTACTGCACCAAGTTTCAGTTTAGGGCAAGTTCTAGGAAATGTTTTTATTTCACCGTTAACTACAAATGTCTCTGTTCTTATCACACTCCCTTCAGGAAAATACTTCACACAAATAACAGGCTTGCTTACCCCTGTAAAGTCTGTAGAAATCTTTCTATGCCATGTCTTCTTAAGTTCTTCGTCTTTTGGTAAAGAAAATGTACTAACACTTTCATGTTGTGACTTGTAGTTACTTTTACAGCCAGCAACACTACAGCACCTAGGCATTGTGAATTCCTGAAACAATTAAGAAATACTTTAGCAGCGTTATCGTAAATTATTATGATCAGAGCTAATTACCACAGCATCTGTGTTATAAATCAGTTTGCAAGTCGTTGAGGTTATGATAGGCCTATTTATGTGTGTGAAACAAATCTTGCACAGGGACTTACCAGTACTGTTTTCTGTGTAAATGTTTTTCTTCTGCCTCATTTAATCTTCTACATGAAGGATCAGGTCTTCACAAACATTCAGGTAGGCCTAAATTAGGTTACACATCACTGCACGTTGCATAATATTTCGTCAGCTTTAAATACACACACATGTACATTTATTCTTCATTTCTATGTTATATACATAGGGAGTAGTTGCAACAGAACAGTGCAATTCTCTCCACACACAATTTCTTGTTAATAAAACACTATAAAAGAGAAACTTATACGCCACACAAGCACCCAACAGCCAACCATGTAGCCATGAACCAGCAGATCTACATTGCTGACGTCACAGACAAGATGGCCGCCAGTCATAAAAAATAGTCCTACTGAATGTACGGATGTAATCATTTTAAACCATTTTTTAAATTAATTTCTGATTAGCGTGAGTAAATTTTATTGCGTTCCCTTAATTAACCAAATC
Source organism: Ectobius pallidus (assembly GCA_964059195.1). Lineage (NCBI taxonomy): Eukaryota > Metazoa > Arthropoda > Insecta > Blattodea > Ectobiidae > Ectobius > Ectobius pallidus. Next base: position 117,967,432 of record CAXKWD010000006.1, read on the forward strand.
GATTTACTAGAGTAAAACACAATAAACCGGTGTTTACAATGTCCAATTCTAGACGTAAAATTTACGTATAGTTGGTACGTAAATTTGATGTTACAAATGAACAATCAAATCGATTTTGTTTTATATTTAATCTTACTTATGTAACAGTAACTTTAATTTTGATATATTATAAATATAAAGCAGGATTAAATTACAACAGTTTTTATACATGTATATATTGGACATAAAATATACGTATAATTTACGTTTTGACTTTGACCAATCGTAAGATATATATGTAGCTCTAAAATATACGTATATTATACATATCGTGCTGCGTGGGAAGTTACCTTAGGAATAATGTTTTTATCGATGGTCGGCAAATGAGTTACCATGACGAAACTCAATCTTCCTCCTGAGCAGTATAGTACGAATTGTCACCTGAGGAAGACTCAAACGTAGAGTTGAAACATCGTGTTTGTTTTAATATTCTAACTTTTATCCACTGGCAAAAATCATTTTTAAAAACAACTTTTTCAAATCTTAGCTATTCATGCTGGAGTACTTGATAGGAACAGTAGCAATAGTACTTTCACAGGAAAGATTTCTCTGATCAGCTCATAAGTGAGGCATGATATTTTGATAGGCAGAATAGGCTACTCTCTCTCCAAGTAAATAGCTTTTATGTGTCTATATCAAATGCAGCTTGCCCTAGACTCATTTGGATTCCGTGTGGCTTTTAATTTCTCATGTTTTTCTAATTTTCCCTTAGAGAGGTGCATCCACAAATTTTCCAGACCATATATCACAACAGGACTTACTTTAAGATGGAATTTCATGGCTGTCGTTAGCGATCTACTGCTCACATATTGCCTTCATGGCAGCAATCAGTCATTCAGTCATGTGCATATATGGTGAATATATTTCCAGGTATTTCGAGAGTGATACCTAGATTATTTGTCGCTGCTGTTGGTTCTGTCTCTAACATAGGAGATCCCCTTTAACCCCTTTTCCTGACGGTTGTGGAAATGGTTTTTTCTTTATTTAGTGTCAGTTAATTCCTTGAAGTGTAACTTGCCACATGTCAAGTGCTTGCTGTAGTCTGTGAGCTTGATATCATTGCCATGTCATCTGCATACATTAGAAATTTGATATTAGGCCTACCTGATTCTGTTTCGGTGAAATGAAAGAATCTGCTACACCTAATTATAATTAATTTATTATAATAAATGATCCTTGGGTGTGGTAGATTCTTCCATTTTCCCTCTGTTCCATTTGCAGTGCCATTGATTGCGATTATGAACAAAATATGGCACACTGCAGCACTCTGGTGATTTGAATAATTATTGTGTGAATTTGTAATGCCATCTCATATTTTCACCCGGTTATTGGGAGACAAAGGTGAGAAAAAGGAGTTATTCGGTCCTGTAATTTTTGTCAGCTAGCCTATATATATATATATATATATATATATATATATATATATATATATATATATATATATAGGCCTATAGGAAGTCCTGTTGATGTTTTCAAAAGCATTAGAATACTCTATAAAAATGACAAGCAACTTCCCCCTTGGTTGTGCTAAAGCCTCTTCTACAGTGAGTTTCATGCAAGAGTTGGGCAATCATGCGGGTTTCTGCATCGTGGTGGCCACAGCCCTAACTCCTGAGCGACCAAGTGAAATATCTACGCAAATAAAGCTGCTGTCGGTGTAATGATTCAGGTTCTCATAATTACAGTTAACATTACAATGAAAATAACCATGTAAGTTACCTCATCGTGGAAAATGTCCTCCTCTTGCATCCACACAACACTGGCAACTTTTTAGGAAATTTTCTTTCATGCGCATAAGTTCAGCTTCTGAGATAGAGTTAATTTATCTTACGATATTGTCTTTAAGTCCTTGTAACAGTATGTGACTATTATTTATGGGGGAACTTGAAAAATAAAGTGTGAGTTATAGGTCAGTTCCCCATACATTGTATGAAAAATAAAGTGTATACCAGTAGGTCAAACCACCATACATTAGAAGAACTTAAAGATAATATCACAAGAGTGAAGATGTTTTTAGTCCTAGTGTTCACCAAAGAGCCCTTTTTTGAAATTTGAAAACAGAATCTGAATAGGCTGCCTACATAGAAATTTTCCACATTTGTCAAACTGAGAAAAATAATTTCCAATTAACCAACATCGTTCATAATTTTCAGGAGAATCTACAGCAATGGCAAAGCTTACGCCACATTCCAAAATGCTGGGCAGTTATTCAGCCATTTCTTTGCTCACTATACATGCCACGATGTGAAAATGGATCAGTAATCCTGCCTTCTCAGGAAATGTGCAAGATGACAGTGGGTCCTTGCCGTATTCTTGATACAGATGGCATCTGGCCTTCTTTCTTCAGATGTGACGACATGCAAAGGTTCCCACCAATGTGCAAGGTATGCTTTCACAATATGACCTACCTGAGGTTCATGTACTGGTCAGGCTTCCAGATGAGTTAGGTAATCAATTAATGAATATGAAAGGAAATATTTCTGTGATCATGAGGTCTTGGTTATTTAGAAGGCCAAGTTGTAGGCCTTGTGCTGTGAGCTTTGTTGCAAATGTGTATTAAAAATGAAAAATAGAGACAAGGTTAGCCGGTTTTTAAGAAATTAAAATTACTTATGTCTTATCATATTTTTACTGACAGATATACTGTAAGTTATTTTTCCCACTGTTTTCAAAAAATGAAAATTGCATAATATATCTTACTGAATATTGCTAAAACTAAGTAATTTGTTAACGCTGTTTGTAGTAGTGATACATAGGCACTTTGTAAATATGACTACCGGTATATTTTCTGTAAGTTTCTGTAAACTCATTATTATTGTAAATTTTGTTTCTAGTGTGTAAGTTAAATGACGTGACCAATATCATTCTTATATTGATCTTATGGACAAAATAAATCTAATCTAATCTATTCTATATATGAGCACAACTAATTTAAATTCAAAATATAAAATGTAAACTTAAAATAAGCTACTTTCAATAATATTTTGTAACATGAATTTGTTGCATTCTTGATCCAGATCATTCCATCATATTTCATTACCTCCAGTATTGTTGAAATTTGCTACTAGTATATTGATATACTCATACTAATGGATCAAAATGAGATCTCAAATCTTGAGCTTTTATTTTCAGAGGGTGTCAAAAATGAAAAATACAGCGTGCACCAATAAAATGTGCCTGTTTATCTCATTTAATATATCATGAAGTTGGTAATATATCTTCCTGTTCTCTCCTACACATTGTTGTGCAAGCCTGGGAGAAAATTTCACAATGGTTTTCACTACGCCAGAGAGAATTATAAGAGTCAAATTTTATTTGGAAACAAAATGTATAGTAGAGACGCAGAGGAGATTGGTCATGTTCGAGAAGCTCCAACACCAAAGACAATTAGCAGATTTCCTCTTGTGGGGCTACACAAAAGACAATGTGTATACACAACACCCGAACACAATCTGCTAGCTCAAGAGAAGAATCGAAGAATTTATTCATGCAATTCCGGTGGAAATGTGTGCTAGAGTGATACACAATTTTGGGTTTCGTTTGAATTGTTGTATGGGCCTTGCAGGTGTACATATTGAACATGTTGTTCTTAACAGATGATTCTCCCATCTTTGTTCTCCATGTCTGTACTTTTACAATTGATTTATGTCATTTATTCTTGAACTTATGTGCATTTAAAAATAGGTACATTTTATTGGCGTGCCCTGTACCATATGGCAAACTTAAAAAACTATTAAACATTGTAGTCTAATTTTTCGGTTATTGAGCTATAAACTTCAAACTGGGCTCTTAAGCTGAAGGCGTGCTCTTTCAAGTAAAATATGTTCCAAGAAAATGTTTTAGATTCTTACCTTAATGTCATATAACTTGTCCTTTTGTAATTTAAAATCTTACCTGTTTTCTATCTTTTACTTTCTCTACCCTTGCCATAGGTACTTCAGACAGAGGAAATATTGTGATCAACCCTGAAATTTGATGTCGAGTTTTTAGCATTAGTACATGTTTTGAGGTCCCTTGAGTCCAAAAATACATTTTTCAGAAACATGTCTACCGGTATGTATTGTGTTACTTGAGGGGTTTACCCGTTGTTGAGAATGGATACTGGTTTCTCAGGCTTCCAACCAGATGAGTAGGAAGATTGATTCCAAGAAGGCTAGGTGGAGTGGGGGAGATAGATGGAGAGTCAGCTTGGCTAGGAAGGAAAAATGTAGCGTGATGTGTCGTGCAAGTCTACTAGCACTACATCTGCAGCAAGAGAAGTATCATCCAGCTAATTAGGAATGGATTGAGAATTCATTAATGATTTTGTCCATTTCCAAGCCAGGCATGTGACCTTGAGACATCAATAAATTCCACTGCCGCACTTCCAACTAAAATCATTGTGCAGGTTATCAGTCTCTCCACCAAAACATTGAACGCAGCTACCATATCCATCGTGGCAAAAGGATTGAACTTTTCCTCAGAACCTAGGGCTGTTCCAGTGAAAGATATTACCTACGGCGTAGAACAAGCTATCCACTACACTTTTGCATGAAGCTAAAGCGACTGAGTATTCACTCCCTGCAGTATGTGCTGTTATTCTTCTCTATTATTAAAGCGAGAAAGTTGTATTGCCTTGCTCATGATTAAGAGTAGGGAAAGTCATGTGAGTCCATCATGTAAGATTTTCTAAAACATGTTTTTAGTATTGCAATATTGTCAACACTAGGGGTGACTTTGTGGTTAACAGTAACAATTGGCTGTCATCTTTGAATTTGTAGTAATTATTCTTGCACTGATGATTTTGGATCACACGACTTCAGTGCAAGACCGATCTAACTCGTACAAATTCTAAGATGAAAGTCTTTTAATTGCTAATCCCGAAGACATCTCAGATTGAAACTTAGGCTATGTATAAATCGCGGGTGCATGGGTAAAGAGAGTTAAGTCCACCATCCTCAAAAATTGAGATATGTCCATAGAGTTATAGATAAAAATGTTCTCTACATTTGTGTTAAGTCCAGTAAGTCATATTCAAAAAGTCCGGTAGTTATGGATTTGTGCCTCATGTGTTTACCCATCTCTAAAGCGATGTTGGGCGGGTAAAGTGTGTTAAGTCAGTCTAATTCTCAGTAACAAGAAAGTGGACTTAACTCTCTTTGCCCGTGCACCTGCAAAATGTTGACAATACTGGTTTGGCTTGGTTTCCAAAATGTTAATACGTAATTATAATGGTTGTTGCTTTTATTATAATGAAAATAAAAGTGAGCATATAATTTATCAGGCATGTCTTACATTTTTCAGAATGATGTTCGTGAACTAAGATTTAATACAACTGCACAGTGCTTGAGTCCTCTGGTACCTACAGATAATACACAAGCGTTTTACGAGGGAGTGGAGGGTTGTGGAATACAGTGTGCAAATCCCATGCTCACTGAGGATGAACACAGACAAATTCATCAGCTTGTGGCTTGGGGAGGAACTATTTGTTTGCTCTTCAATCTTTTTACAGTGGTAAGTGCTGGGACTCTTAAGCTCTTCTATACACTACTTTTCAGTGGCCGGTAAGTAGATTGGGTTGAGAGCGAAATAAATGGTGCCGTGCGGTAGGCATTGGGATGGGAAGTGGGGAGAATATTTGAGAAATTTGGTCACATTTAGCAGAATATTTGGTAACACTTTCTTACTGGCCCATCTTATCGAAGTCAATCTTGGTTGTTTGTTATTGATATTTAACAACAATTGTGTACCACTACTTGGGCCTATGCCAAATTTTACCTTTGTAAATTTTTTTTTTTTAATTGGCAAATGCTAGAACTTCCATTTAAAATAAAATTAATTTGTGGTAAGTAAAATTGTCCCATTTTCTCTTTTACAGGTGACTTTCTTCATTGACTGGAGGTCAGCAAATAAATACCCTGCAGTGGTAATCTTTTATATTAACATGTGCTTCCTTGTGTCTTGCATTGGGTGGCTAGCTCAGTTCATTCCTGGTGCACGAGAGGGTATTGTGTGTCGCAAAGATGGAACACTCAGGATGTCAGAACCAAGGTATAACATTAATTATTTATTTGTATATGCAGTCGACTCTTGATTATCCATGGACGCATTATCTGGTTTGCCAATTAACTGTGGCTTATATTTATTTTTTATTTATAGTACCTACTGTACTTATTTTTTTATGGTTGTGAACCAAGCTCAGTTTGTAATGCTACCTTGAGGTTCATAGTTTTATTGCATTTTGGGGGTTTTCACCTTTTATTTACCACAATACAATATTGGACATCGCTCAAGGATGCAGACAGCTACCTGCTGTTGAAGGTTCTGGGGGTGGAGATGAAGAAGAATTAGTCTCTGCCGACAGTATGGGTCTTGGAGAGGCATTATGCTGTGGACTGTGTCTTTTTGTACTTAGAACAGCAATGTGATTTGTTGTTGCAAGACAAATTAAAAACCAGCAAATTGGGTAGTGATATACACACCCAAAAACAAACAAAAGATGACAGATTTCTTTCAAGCTACAAGTATGTAAGACGTAAAGTGTATTACACAATATTTTACTGTACATATATCCTTTTTTGTTTACAGTTGTTTTGTACTTTTAAATTATATATGTATATAGCAATAAATATAGTTGTTCTGCTTGTAGTTTTAAAATCTGCGTTATTGTATGTATTTTGCATCATCCATGATTTTGAATTAACCATGCTTGTTTTCTTCGGCAATATACTGGATAATGGAGAATTGACTGTATTTCTATTAATTATTTCTGTATGTTAATTTTCTTTTACTGTATATTTATCTGGCTAATTCATGCCTTTGCTTAATTCATGCACCAAAAATTATATTGTAAAATATTTAATTTCTATATATTCTGGAATGTTTCATGCATTTACTCTTTTATGAAACATCTTCCACAAACTAGTAAGTAGTGTTATGTTGTGAGTCAACAACCTTGCTTTAATTGTGAATTGTGATAATAGGAGTAGCTTTAGAATTTTTCTCAAACATCACAGCAACTATATAATGGTAGATTTCTAAGCCCTTCTACCTGCTGAGGTGGGATAACAGTTTGTACTGTGCTACCGTACTACATACAGGTAGTTTGTGCGCAGTCATTGAGATTAAGAGGTCCATTTTCAATGATATAAAGTGCAGTAAGGTTACCGTAATGTCAAAAAAACATTCAAATCATACTGCAAGTTTTAAATTAAAAATGATTGAATGTGCAGAGTGATTCTGAAGAAGATCAATAATGGACCACTGTAAGTTATCACATTTTTGTTTTTATTCAGATAAATCAAATTTAAACAATTCTTGTAATGGTTTTACAATTTTATTGCATAAATCATGCATCCTATTTTAGATTACAAAAATAGTCTGAAAAGTATGTGAATTATGCGAGGAAATATAGTAATTCAGTTTTTTATATTCTGATTTCATTTGGCACATGCTAGATTTGAGTTTTTGCAATGTTACAACCAGCAATTTAGAGCTTGTGGTTTATGAACATTGCCTGTTAGAACTTTTGATGATCAACCAATGAAAAACACACAGTATACATACACTCATAAACTTTACTCTAGGGTGAGATTGCTTCTGTGGGATTACCCTAATGACAGCCCCTATTGTATTAGAAGCCACGGGTTGGTTTATCTGGAGTGTCAAAAGGAGTGTGTGTGCATGACAAAGATCTTGGAAGTCAAAAATACTTTGTGGAAGAAAAGGATAATAAGACCTGTTTTTAGGGCAAAAAGTTTGCTTTTACAGAAAAAAAATATGGTAATAATTGACTTCAATTTTTTCTAATCTGCTATTTATTTTTTGTTTGAATAACATTTCTGTTCTGTTGCAGTGCTGGAGAGAATCTCTCATGTGTAGTGGTATTTGTGCTGGTGTACTATTTCATCATGGCAGCTTTGGTGTGGTTTGCTATTCTCACCTTCACGTGGCACATCAGTTTCCAAGCTCTAGGTAACACATGTATTTCAAACATTAAGTTGAGAATATCTTATTAAATATTATTTACGGAAGACTTTATTAACTTACTAATGGAGGGGCATAGTTTCACGAATAAAGCAAAATCAATGGTTAACCTTTTCACTGCTAATGACGTATAAATGTGTCACCACAAAACATTGCATAAAAGTATAGGTGTAAGATTGATAGATTAGTCCTCTATGGTTTTCTTACTAACAAACTTATTAAAAACAACAGAATTTGGCTTACTCCCTACATTGTCCAATTTGTAAATCTCTCTCTAAGCTCGGGAATTGTACCTTCTAATTGTAAAATTGCGAGATTAGTGCCCATTTCAAAAGGAGGAAATGACACAGACCCTAGTAATTATAGACCAATTAGTATTTTACCGGTTTTGGCTAAAATCCTTGACAAAGTTGTTAAAATAAGACTACAAAACTTTTTACATAGGAATACATTCTTTCATCCCATGCAATATGGGTTTACTTCAAAAAGCAGTACAGCCACTGCTCTATTTGACATTCTTGTTCAAATACAAAAATCAGTTGACGGAAATAGCTTAGCATCAGGGTTATTCTTGGACCTAAGAAAAGCTTTCGACACTGTAGACTATGATTTATTACTATAGAAATTGAATTATGCAGGGATAAGAGGATTATCGTTAGCATGGTTTGAAAGTTATTTGAGTAATCGAAAACAATATGTTAGTGTAAATCAATACAATAGTGAAATAGCATCTATTAAGTGTGGAGTACCTCAAGGATCTATCCTGAGTTCACGTGACTGCAGTAAGATCGGTTCCCGGAAGAACTTTCAGCACAACCCGCTGCCGCCAAATAGGATGCAGCGAGACAGAAACACTTGGTCATGTGTTGGGATTCTGCCGGAGCACCGAACTTTTGCGTAACAACCGTCATAACAGAGTTAGAACATCTATAGCTCAAATCCTGCAACAACGAGGATGGGAGGTACATGAAGAAGTTCATTGTGTTTCTGAAGATGATTCTAACAGGAGAGCAGACATCATAGCTATTGACAGAGCGAATATTAAGGCAATGATATTAGATCCCACTGTTCACTTTGAAAGAGATCAAAAGCAAGCTGAGGAGGTAAACGTAGAAAAACAAACTATTTACAATCCATGCATTCCTTACCTGTCAGAGAAGTTCAGTATCCCAAAAGATAGATGGGTCTCCAGAGGTCTCCTGTTCGGGGCAAGAGGTACCCTTCCTAGATACACCAAGAACATTCTAGAAAATCCTGCACTCCACTTCAATTTCCAGGAAATCAGGGAAATTGTCATACGGATTCTCAGAGACTCTCGCATGTCCACCTTTACCTGAAGCAGAACTAGACTTTTTTCCCTTCTTTTTCTAACAATCTTTGCAATTTTGAACTGTTAATTTTTTAAGGTTAATTGTAAATATTCTTTTATGATTTGTGTTGTATTCTGGATCCTTAGTGGTCATCCTCATTGGAGGTCGGACGATTTATGTACTTTAGTAATAAATCTTACTACTATGTAAACGATTTGCTTAATTTAAAATTGTTTGGTAAAATGCTTTTGTATGCCGGTGACACAAATATTTTCTATACAGGATGAACAGAAGAAGACTTAGCATATGAAATGCAACATGACATGAATGACCTAATCAATTGGTTTAACTATAATAAATTAACAATAAACGAAGATAAAACTAAATTCATGTTCTTTCACAAGCAATCGCACAGACTTCAAACCAATATAAACTTAAACATAAATAATAAGACAATAGAGAGAATTGAATTTATTTCTTTTTTAGGACTAAATATTGACAGTATCCTTTCTTGGGAATATCAAATTAACAAAATTAAGAAGAAAATTCTCCCAGTAGTCGGTATTATAAACAGATTACATCTTTCAGGAATGTCCTGTCAACTTCTTAAAATGGTATATTTTTCTTTAATCCATAGTTATCTTACTTATATGAACATCATATGGGGGAATTGTAGAAAAAGCCTATTTCATGAGCTAGAAGTAATTCAAAATAGAGCGATTAAAATTATGTTTAATATTCCCTTTAGAACCCATACTAGTGATATATTCAAAATTTCTGGAATGAAGCCACTTTTTGTCTCTACAAATACAGCAATAGTCAGTCACTTACATTCTATCAAATATAAACTTAATAAATCCAACACCACCTTGATTACACCCGAAGATGTTCATCTCCATAACACAAGACAAGTCAGTCATCTTTTTGTAACTCATAGTGAATCCACTATGTATGGCCTAAATGGAATATTACCTCATGCTATAAAATTGTATTAACATGTTACTTGAAAGTGTGTCCAGTTCCATTAGAAATTTCAAACCAAAAGCATTATCATATTTTTTAGATGTGTACTTTAGTCAGTAGGATAGTTATAATATATTTTGCGAAATTATACAAAAAAATGCATATTTCAAAATTGGTTAGTATATTTCAAATTTTTTTTTGTATTTTGTAGTAATGTCACCAGTGAATTTGTTTTAGCCATAAGATAATTGTAGTATGTTTTATAATTGTAAGATAATTGTAGTATGTTTTAGAATCAATGTATTTATGTCACCCCTCCAATGAGCTTTGCTCTTTGGGTTTGTACTCTATTATATATATACGGTATATTAAATTATTAAATTATGTCAAAATATTAGAACTTTTATCAGCATATTATTATTGCCACTTATGGAAACCAGCTATTCCACTGAAATTTTTTCATTGATTTCAGTTCTGATGATTTTACTTGATAGTTGCTTATTTACATATATAAATTCAGCTCTGAAAGGGTTAATCAGAACATAGCATTAAAAAAGGGCTCAAACAAGGGTGCAGTCAGTATCAAATATGACTGGCTAAAACTGAAAAGAAAATACCTTATTTACATTATAATGGCTGCACCCTGATTTTCCCTCCAAAATTTATGAAGTTATTAGTCTTCTTCACATGGTAAAAGCATTTAATTTTTAATGTTCCCTCAGACCAACAACCTAATGTGAATAAAGTAAAGATAATTTCTTCTTTGTCTTTAAGTTTCATTATATTACAAGACTTGTATTATATTTTAGACTAGCTTAAAAGACCCGGCGCCGCCCGGGTTTTGTATTTTGTAATTGGAAATTAACTTATGAAGGATTTTCAATTTTAAATTCTAGGTCCTTATATAGGCATTTATAATTTGAAATAGGAAGAACGACTTATTACACTCAAACTATTCCCTTGATATAGTTTTTTATGGCTCATAGAGGATCTAGAATTTTGCATCCCATCACTTGTACAGTGCACAGCAAGCCTGGTAGAGGTTTAAATAAGAAGAAACAGAAATTCCTGTAACATAAAATTGTAATATCGAGGCGGGAAATTTCCCACTCTTATGTTACCATAAAGCCGTTTTGGGGATGAAATTAAACAGAAAGCATTATCACTTTCATACTTTTCTCTCCAAAAACCTGCGATATAATATAATAATATACCCACTACACATTACCATACCTCGTTTTGTTTTCTCTATGTCCAGGGTAGAGAAAGTTATGTGATTCCATTATTTTAGTGGATTTCATTCTGTAATATTTATTTATAACATGAATTATTTTGATAACTTCTCTTATTTGTCAAAAGTGCATTTCATTTGTTTTTTCCAAGCCCATCATATACCATTTGGCAACAATATATTCTGTGATTTGGAATTGATAATTCTGTGTAAAAAGGAATTAAGTATTTTCAAAAACATTTAATTTTTGGCATTTAGAATCAGAATTTTTCAAAATCCTTTCTTAGTGAGCACCTACATTATGAAACGAAGGTACTGTCAAAATTCCAAGTCTCTACCTGTTATAGTTTAGGCTGTACGTTGATTCCTGTCATTCAGTCAATCAGTCAGTCATTCATTCAGTCAGTCAGTCAGGACAAAGCCTTTTATATATATACTAGCTGAAAAGGCCCGGCGTCGCCCGGGCTTTGAATTTTGTAATTTGAAATTAACTTATGGAGGACTTTCGATTTTGAAACTCTAGGTGCTTATATAATTTGTATGTAAAACTTGAAATGAAGAAAAAGATTTATCACACTCAAACTATTCCATCAGAAAACGCTAGATATAGCTTTTTATGGCTCATAGAGGATGTCGAAAGCTGCATTCCGTTGCTTCTACACATCATGCTTGGGAGGATTTGAAATAAGAAGAAACATAAATTAAATAAGATTGTATTGACTTGACGGAAAATTTTATTTCTCATTCTCATGTTACCATACAACCGTTTCGGTTCTGAAATAAGAGAAATGCAGTATCACTTTCTTCCCCTAAAACCCGGGACATAAAATACTGCGAGCTTAGGACTCAAAATGTTCCAACCCATGCTTAGGGCCTTATTTCTCAACTAATACAAAGCATACAGCTATGGATAACGTATAAGCGGAAAGGATTGTTTACCTACTTCTGATAAAGCATACTCACACACTTAAGTTATCCCTGCAATACGACCTCTTATTCTACATCAAAATGTGAAGTGAGAAAATATTTCTTGTGTCGAGGGTAGAGAAAGTTATGTGACTGCATTACAATGTGCTTTATTCTCGTGGATTTTATTCTTCAAGAATTATTTTTACATAACGTTAGCATCAGAATTCGTTAAAGTCCAATGTTATGTAATGTCCAGAGCCCTATATGAACTGTGTAAACAATACACTGTTGTCTTGACAACTGAATGGGATTTCATTTTGTTTGCATAATATTCTCAGAAATTATATAATTTTCAAGGGAAGGACTGATTTGTTTCAATTTTAATGTTGACAGCTATACTTCCCGGGCTTAACTGGGTATGTGTGCAAAATGTCATGTAAATTGGTAAAGAAATGTAGATTTGTATAAGGAACAAACATACATACATACATACATACACACTTTCGATTTTATATATTAGATAGAGATTTCTATTTATAATTAATACCCTTCATTATTATGCAGTTTGGAATACAAACAATCTCATAATATGTTATTATATGTAGAATATTGAGTTTACTCTGTGGATCTTAAGAGAGCAAAGATGGATGCATTTGTAAGAAATCATTGTATAGGGCTTGCTTTGGTGCAGTAGTGGTGTTTGCTATCTGCAATAATATCTTTCTGTCTGTCTATCTGTCTATCTGTGAGTGATGCCCAGTGAAATCTACTGCATGCAGAGATCTGAAATTTGAAACATAGATGGACTGAAGGGTGGCCAAATGCACCTCAAAGCCGGATTTTCAATTTTCGCTTTCGTTCGCGAGTTATGAGTAAAAAACTGGAAGAAAACCTGAATTTTTAGCGTTATCAAGCATCGGTTTTCAGTAATACATTTCATTTGTCAAATCAATGCAGGTGGCTTGGCCGTTTTTTGTCAGAACTTGGAAATAAATGTATCGGAATTTGTTCAATATATTGCATAGAGTTATAGATTGCTTCTATTCTGTCGGTCTTCTTAGCCGTGGTGAAGGAGGCTGTGGGTTTGAGTCCTGCCTCTGGCATGGGTGTTTGTGTGTAATATGAAAAAAATGGAAAACAAGGAAAACAAAACTGTAAACAAGATAAATAATTCAGGAAAATTGGCCTATGGCCGGCTAATTTTTACTAAAAAAGAAATCTGTGAGCTCAGTCCCTGGTTGATTTGTTTGTTTATAATGTCAAGGCATGCAGACATCTGAAATTTTCAACATAGATGAAAGAGCGATAATAAATGTAGGCCTAAATCGGCAAACATTGATCCATTGGACAGAAGTCACTATGAGGGGCTTTTCTGGGCCAGGAAACTCGAATCTGAAGTTGTTTTTACCATGTAATCATGGAATGCATTCCAGAGCCGGAATGTTAGCTGTTTCGTTATAATTATTATTAGTTTTAAATATAATGTTTTAATTCCTTTCCTCTTAATTTTTTAATTAATTATCATGTGCGAAGCTGCTGACAGCTGTTAGTGAAGGATATAACAGAGAAGAAAGATGTCCTAATTAAGCCACAAACCAGTTAATCCATCCCTGGGTAGTTGTGAAGTGACCATAAACATTAGTTAAGGAATATACTATTATTCCTCAATTCTCGTGTATTCATGCATGTAACATAGGATCTTCTGACTTGCAGGTAAAATCCAGGAGAGGATAGACAAGAAGAGTGCATATTTTCACATGATGGCCTGGTCTTTGCCGCTGATACTCACCATCACCACCATGGCTCTTGGAGAGATTGATGGTGATAGTGTAGCTGGGATTTGTTTTGTGGGCTATGCAAACCATGCAGCACGAGCAGGATTCCTTCTGGGACCCATCACTGTAGTGCTCTTTGTTGGTGGCTATTTCCTTAGTAGAGGTACAGTTTATTTCTGTTCTTGTCCAAAGAGGTAATTTAATTCATGACTACTTTAGATGAACAAAAAACAGTAAAACTTGTTAAAGCGAGTAGCACTTAATCTGGACAGCTGTGTTAAAAAATAACATAAAAAACAAACAAATAAATTACTCTAATATAGCCCTGTATTAAACTTTATTAAATTACCATGTTCTTACATGATGTAGCATACATTTCTGCATATTAGTGCATTTCTAGCAGCCGGCAGTTGGGCCTGTCTGTCAGTCTTCATGCATAGATAGACAATACAATGTCAAAGAAAAGATCTTTTTAACGTAAACTGTATTTTATAAATGTTTCAGATACTGTATATACTTTAAATGAAATTGTTTTTAAAGTTTGTTGAAATGCAAAGCAAATGTACTCTTTATTTCACAGTTGTTATTAAGATAACTGCATTTTTTACTGAGAATTACATGGATGACTTAATTCTGTGTAAGTGACTTATGGGACAAGATGAAATATGTATAGCTGCTTTCCTTTATTTTTGTTCCAGGTCTCATAACCCTGGTGAAGTTAAAGATTAATAGCCAGGACTTGGTGTCTGAGCGAGCAAGTGCCAAGATACGAGAGACCATTGTTCGCATGGGACTGTTTTCCTTGTTCATGTTTGTATTTGTTTTGGTCACTTTTGTGTGTCATCTCTACGAATTCCAGCATTATAGCGAATGGAAAGAGAGCTTCAGGAAATACATGATGTAAGTCCATTACATTCTTCTGTTTTCCTACTGTTGAGCTAAGTAGAGCCCATAATTATGCAAATAACTTACAAGAACCAACATAAGTAGTTTTTAATTAGGTTAGTTAATCCTTGTGTTATGTTGTAGAGCAATCCATACTGTCATTACTCTCCGAATCATAAATAAGATGGAGATCTATACAAATAAACTTAAATCAGTACACACCTAAAAAATGTAATGAATAATTCAATAGAAAAATACACACTACTTCACAAATAACAGGACTGACCTGACCATATTTTGGAGATATCTCCTTCGTCATTAACTTTATTTCAGCTGTAAGTTTTCCCTGTATTTCTAGAATTTATCCCAGCTGTTGGTTGTACCTTCAAGTGTTCTCTCTTCAGGCAGTTCAATAATTCCCAAGATGTGGTCCTTGTCATACGTGTATCATGAAGTCATACTGAATGTTATGGGAGTCACCAACGTGTTTTGGGAATCATTGTTTTGTCATCCTCAGCTCTTAAAACATGTTCAGGAATGTTTTGATTTAAGTGAAGTTTAATTTATAAATCTCCCTTTGATTTATAATGGGTATGTTTTAATAACTTTGCTATACCTAAGCATCCTATAAGATTCTAAAACTCCATTATATTCTACAAAGAAGGGAGTCATTATTGTCAGGTCATTTAGGATTTCAAATTGATTGTAAGGGCCTTACAATGGAAAAATACAGGCTTTTTTTATTTTTTATTTTTTTTTTTATTTTTTTAATTTTTTTATTTTTTTTTTTCATTCATTCATTCATTCATTCATAATGTCGTCTCATTATGACAAGTTAATCTCTAAAATTTCAAGATAGATTTTGACTTTGATAGAAGACTTTGACATGTTCCTTGTCAGATTAATTGCTCCGTCAGTGTTTAAAATCCTGAAGAAATCGTAACAAATTGTGTGCATTTCCATGTGTGGTTATGAGCGAGTGCCTTAGGCAAGAGCATCTCAGGTGTACCTTTAGGAGGTCACGGTTTCAAATCCTGTGGTCAGCCAGTTGGATTTTCAACAATATAAGTAAAACATACTACATTTTATATATATTAACTTTTCTTTTCTTTTCATAAATACCACATGTAGAACACTTAATTATCTGAGCTTAAATGCCATAAACTATCGTTAATGCCATATTCACACCTGCTGGAATTGGGAAGAACTGAATCCATCATCAATTACAGGAAAGAATAATCACATTTTTTTATTAAATTAATCGGGAAAATATTGTGAAATGTCACATTTTTGTTAAGTTGTCTTAGGAAGTTATGAATGCGAGACCATTTTTCTAGGGGTGGATTCTCTGCCAGAAATAGAAAAAAAAAAAAACTACTGAACTGTCCTTCGAGAAATCCTCAAACCCAGTTTCAAGAAAACAACTTTGACAGACCTCTGGTTTACAATATCTTTATTCAGCAACATATATACATGGGAGCGATTTTTTTATACATGGTATAGGCCTATCGAAAAACAGATATCACATTTGCCTGGACAACCAGGCATCAGAAAACTTCATCAAGCCATGTTGATGATTTATAATATCTGCACTCTGGAATTAGGTTTTGAAATATTAAATGCTAGTTATAACTTCATATTAAGATCAACGCCATCAGTGTAATAGTAATAGTAATACTTTATTAATCCATTATATCAAAGTCCATTGAGGTAGGATATGTCAAACTTAAACTGTGTTTTGTAAACTTTCACTCAAATGGAAAATGCTTGATACATATACAAACAATTTTTTTTGTGTGTTTTTTATAAAAATTTGTCTCTTTTCACAATTTGTTTTACTAGGCCTATTTACAACGTGAATTTGAAGGATCTGTTTTAATAAATTAAAAACTGTCTTAGCAATAAATTTTCAAGATATTTATATTTTTAAACTGTCATTTAAAAATATTTTATTTGGGAATACATTTAGGCCTACCATGTTTACATGCTGGTTTGAAATCTATATGAATCCAATCCCAATTCAATGCATTCCCTGTTTATATGGAAAGTTCTTGGAATGGATTGAGATATTTTGTACTATTGGCTAACTTGGTTATGTATGACTGTTTTTATGGCTAACCTATTCAACAATCACCATGTTTATTTTGTGATAAGGTAATGTGGGTTATATTAATAATTTATAATCACCATGAACAAATTATGACATAAAAAAGTAAGATGATATTAATATTTATTACAATGCATGTCAGTTCTTTTATTAAATATATGATCAGCTGATAGAACAAATGACAAACGGCTGTGCGAGAGCATGTGCACACACCAGGATTGAGTTCACTAGCGTTTACATGGAGTTGAATTTGACCTGAATCCGATCCGTTCCTCCATTTGCAGAGGATCGGATCGAAAATTCATTCTGGACTGAGTCCGCGTACACATCTCAGTGCAGGGAATGGATTCAGATTGATCTGAATCCTGCATGTGAACTTATTAATTAGCCTTTTGGGCATGACTGAGCATTACAATTTTTAAAGTTTGAGAACCATTGCATTATTGTGTTTTAATTTTTTAGTTTTCGTTGTAGGGTTTTCTTTGTATCTTCTAACATGACGCTAACTAATAAGCTAAAGTAATGGCTTCTTATTTCAACATCTAACTAACCTGGTATCTCTCATTTTCTGCTTGGAGGGTTTGGAGCTGCATCCAGACTACAGGCTTTACTCACTATTCTGTAAGTTGTAGTCTTCTTCACTTTGTTGTAATTTTATTCACAAACTATGTTTTTTTCCTCCGCTCTTATTGAACATACAGTATTCCGATTCTCAATGCTGAGTTCATATTCCAAATTTTTGTAATGATGTCATTACTGCTCCAGTACTTAGGTGGCTACTCTGTCCATCATTGAGTCTGATTGGTTCATGTAAAAGCATTAGCATACAATCTAGTTCATGCAATTAATTGTTTGGAATCCTTCTGTGTTTGTTTATCTTAATTCTGCTGAATTCTTGTTTACTGTTGTGTTTGGCATTTTGTGTTTGGATTTGTACATGAAGAATGTGTTCTGAAAGTTTTATATTAGCTGTAATGACAACAGAGGGAACTAAATGATTATTACATAAGTAGAACTTTGTTATAGAGACCTTGGTATGTGTGACATCTCGTCTATAACGTTAGACGTTCAGTGTTATCAATTAATTTCTCATAAGACACATGCTTTTCTCTCTTGCTTAATATGGCACACATAAATATAACTATCTTGGGTATAATATCACTCCAGTGTTAACTCTAAATACAGTTTTTCCTATCTCAATTTCCAAGAAATGCACCAACATGACATTTGATAATGGTGTAAAATCTTTTACAACAGAGTTAGACCAAAACCTGTTGTCCAAAGAAAGGGTTTGGAAAGTCATTAATAGCAGGTAGCTTGTGGAATGCTGACTTGAATGCACCGTAGCTTTTTTTCTGTCAGTAGTCAATAACTTGTTATAGACAGTAATGCACATTGTCAAGATAGCGGTTGGGGGAAAAACATAATCGATATTCATATCAATAATAATATTGCTTCCGGTATCCCATCCCTATGCTAATCTTTATGATGATGGCAACACAGATTTTCAGCAGTTTTTGTCTTTTTCCACTGCATCACATTGTTGACAGACAGCAGCCTGCTGAGAATCGGAATACACTGATAATAGTATTATTTATGTGTCACCCAGTATTCTTTCATGTTTGGATTATTGCACAATTTTACCTATCATTGACATTATATTTCAATCAATTTTGTACTTTTATAAACAATAAACTCCATTATAATGAGGTTCAAAGCAACGTAAAATTTTGTTGCTTGAATGGTCATTATAAACAAGATTTGTTTACAATATGTACACATAACATTTAAACAAAAGGTATCATTTATGTGGTCTCTATAGTACTGGTATTTTGTCTGACTTTATGTTGCTGTTTGTGTTCTTATATTTATACTTCTGGTCCTGTATATATTTTTTAAAACCACTATTGCACATTAAGAACATAAACACTATATATGTATTTTCAAAAAAACAAATGTGAGCTCTTTGTTTGTGGATTAGATATGCCAGTAGATAAGCTTTGCCTTAATTACAGTATATGGAATATGATTACTGATAGCTCTCTCAATATTTATGAGGAATATTTTAATTACTTGTAATAAATGAGTGAAATAACTAGAAATCATCTAATAAAAGAAAAAAAGAACACACATTGACATGTTGAAAAAGAGAAATACCTAAATCTCTTTCTCTACAAGGTGTGCTTTGTCTTCGGTCAGCTCTCTTAAATACTGGCTGCTAGGCCAAGCCTCTCACTCCCAATTAGGGCATTGGTTCTGAAAAAACGCATTGACACAACACATTACTGCTATTTATTTAATTTTTCTTTCCCGGTCAATCAGAGCTCTTCATCTATATGTCCCACGTCCTAGCTTTCCTACTGGTCCTCCACTCTATCTAGCCTTTCATTGTCTTTTCTGTATAACACAAATTATCTCACTTCTGCTAGAAGATGGCAGCAGTGCAAGCTGTCGTAAGGTTGGAAACAATCCTCATACCATTTGGTTGGAAGCCCAAGAAACCTTACTCACCATATTTTACTGTCCTAATTTCCTATTGGCCTTCAAATTGACATATTGTATGTAATTCTGCAGTCTGTGTTGTAACCACTGCTTCTTTTTATTTAAAAAAAAAAAAGTCTACTGGTATTTTATCATCAGCAAAATTCTTATGTCAGTATTGCTTCATTCCCATGCTTGATGCGCATTCAACAAGGAATCATTAAATCTGATCACAAGAATATTGGACCGAGATTTTCTGTCATCTTACCCCGTATTCAAGTATCAGTAATCCCTGTTTTAAAAATTAAATTAGATGAGTAATGGTGCCTTATATTACAATAGCTTTCAAACTGTGAGTAAGTCATTGCTGTTTCCATCTCCGTATATCCTTCCTTGCTCTTTATATTGGTTGCTAGTTGTCTGTCTTTTAGAAACCAGGAATTAACATATGGAAAAAGCCAAAAACATCCTAGCATAGGACTGATCAGTATAGTGAACTTAAGTATACACATCTTCAGATGTAGAGAAAATCTTGTTGGAGTGCATAATAGGTTTGTTCTCAAGGTCAATTTATGTACTGTCAAATACCACAATGTATGTGCACATTGTCAGTTTTGTATGTATCTGTATGTAAGTTGAGTTTTAATTCTGAGATGTTGTTGTGTTGTGCAGTTGCCAGATCATGAACAGCGAAAGCATAAATCCCATCAAATGCAAGATGGAGTCTCGACCAAGCCTATCCATGCTTCAGTTGCATCTGTTAGTGATGTTCTTGGCCGGCATTGTCATGTCTTCTTGGGTGTGGACCCACTCCACTGTTGACACATGGAGAAGGTGCATAAGAAGGTGAGAATTCTAAACATTTCTTTCCAGTATGTTTGGCACATACAGAATGGATAGTAGTAAATGAAAGAAGTTCTGCAGAGATTGAGAAGATGCCTTTTTATAATTTTTCTGCTAGTTCAATAGTAACATTTCATTGATTTTCTCTACTCCCTTTTCAGTGATGGGAAGCAATTTAGTAAAAGTAATCCAATAACATATTAAATTCCTTTTTTGATTCCATTTCCTTGTAATCGTTACTTTTTAGAAAAATGTAATTTTTACTCATAATTTACTTCTAGAAATAAAATTGTAATTGTTACAGTTTTAGTAATTGTAGTAATCGATATTATCAAACTGAGAATTCGGTAATGTTGCTTTCTTTTAGTTACTTGCAGTAGCTGCTATCCCAGATCTCACTTTATGGGTTTTGCTGCATGAACCATCATGGCTTTCATTTTTAACCCTAGTCTGCTCCAGCAAAGCTGAAATGCTTTACAGGTTCCGTTTAAAAAGTAATGCATGGAAACACCACCATCGTAATGTATAGAGCAGATTGTAGAATTCATGGGAAAACAGTCAGCTGATCATTGCCCAGTAGTGTTGTTTGGCAATCAGCAGTAACATTTCTACAATATGTAGATCTTGTAAAGCATTAAGTACATAAGTCCTATAGTTTTTAAATCTACAACTATATACCAATATGTTACAGAAGTTGCTATTATACAAAAAATTTATGGTAATAGAAATAAAAGAAAAATACAAAATAATCAGTGTCAAATCTGGTACTTAGTTTCTTGATTATAGTAGAAAGTGCCTGAAAATAAGAATTGTCTTTCCTCAGCAACCTGATTGAAAACACTTGAATATTCAGCATTAACTTTTCCTGTTTGAATCCAGGTTTTTATAACAAAAAACTTTGTTTGGTTATTATAAGACATAGGCCTACCTAATATTACAATTTTCTCTGTGTATTAATTGAAAGTATGCTATATGCATATACTGACTATACCATTAATAACTAAGTGAGTAGTTTAGAGTTCACAATTGGTTAGAATTTGGTTATGAAAAAGTGTTTTTTTCGTTAAATTTTGGGGTGCGTCTTATACAAAGGAGCATCTAATAAACAGGAAAATATGGTAGATGTCAAAATAAAAAAAAAGGTTGTTTACTAATGAAAAACTAGCAAAAGGAGCATCTAATAAACAGGAAAATATGGTAGATGTCAAAATAAAAAGAAAGGTTGTTTACTAATAAAAAACTAATGTAGTCGATAAACTTTTTAAATGCGTATTTGTTTTGCAACATAGGTATCTGTATATTATGTGTAAGATTGTGAACATGTTTGGTCCTGCTTTGATTTCAGAACTCTAAACAGTCAACAAGAGGAGCCAGTTAGACTGAAGAAACACAAGGTTATCGCACAAGCATTTGCAAAGAGGAAGACATTCAATAATGCTGGTCGCCTCTCAATCAGCTTCCACAGCACACACGAAGACCCTGTTGGTTAGTACAGTCTAATCCAACTGATCTCTATGACAAATGTTAAACTGTTTAGTACCACTAGTTAACCCTTTCAGATCTGAATTTGTAATTTAATATAACCATTCATCAAGTAAAATAATTAGTGGGTTTATCAGTAGGCCTGGTAGTTAGGCAAAATGCCTTTTCTATTTAGGTGGATATATTAAAGATTTAAACACATTTTTGTATATTTAGGCATGCCTTTTTTCTTCTTTTGCCTATTTTGACGTCTGTTGTCAATTTTAAGGTTTAAAACCTTTTTCTGCCTTTTTTCTGCAATTATTTACATATTTTAAAAAGCACCTAAAGAGTTCCAGTGTATGAAAGGGGAAAAATGTTAACAAAAATAACGAAATAACATATTGACATCACAAAAATATTGTATAATTGCATTTAATTTTTTTCCAAGCAGTCAAATTCCTACTAGCCCAGTCAAATGTTACAAAAAAAATGCGTGAACTTACATTAAATGGGGTATTAATGATTTTTGGAGGGGAGTTTCGGACCATTACTGGGATCATAAATCCAAATTTGCAACCCTCAGAAACCTGTGCTCGCTGAATGGCGGTCGAATTAAACCGGTTTTTTCGGGCTTTTTTTCGGTTTTTCGACAATATCTCCTAAACTATGTGTTTGTTGAAAATATTATTTCTTATCTTTTTAAACGTAAATTAAATTTCCTAAAATATGAGATCAAAATCGTTTTTGTAAGTTATATAGTTACCGAGATATGGCTTTTCAAAGATTAGCCTTTTTTTCCAGAAAGTTAAAATTTTAAGTTTTCTTCGTGTTTCGAACTGAATACCGAGAAAATAACACGTCCTACAGAAAAGTCAAGAGAACAAAAGTTGTAGGCAATTTAATAAGCTTTAATGTGAGCTATAGCTCGTTCTTGTGGCTCAGATAGTCTCGTCATAAATGGCAAAAACCGAAAATATGAAAAAATGCTTTTTTGGGTGAAAGTTGAATAACATCGTTTCCTCCACCAACAACTTAATTTTTTTGTAACATGTTGGCGGATAATGTCTTATAACTGTGTATAGAAACTATTTGTGTGTATATGTGCATACGGGAAATGGATTTTGCCAGAAAAAAATATTTAAGCAGAATATTTAATAAAAAATGTATTTACTTTAAACCAACAGGCATATTTAAACCATGTGTGAGGTTCCTGGTATGGGATGGTATGGGAAGTCGAGGGTGGGGTGATGTATTCATCTTCACTTGAAGAACTGTCATTCTGGGGTGTGGGCACATTGCATTTCAGCTCACTTTTGCGGCAGCTGCAGCCCACAGCGCAGCCCATCTTGCACTTGCACGAGATCAGTTGCAGAAGGGTTTGAGGGACTGGTTTAACTTCCATTGCAATTGGAGTAAGCCCAACTCGTCCAACTTCCACCCCAATCCGTGAGTTTTTTCCACCCCAACCGCTTTTGTACCTGCGAAAAAGTAGAATGAAAATTAGTTATTCTATAATATTTCAAAGCATACACACGGTGTCAATAAAAGTGTATAAGTGAACAACGAAATTTAAGAACATAATGATAGGAAATGTATATGGACATACCTGGTGATACATACAATAAGCATGATATTTTGCAGCATCTGTGGTTGGTGACAAACGGACGAGGTTGACTTTGGCTGACAGGTCGTTGAGGGTGGTGTCAGTCGCTCCTTCATAAACTGCGACGAAATACTTCTCCTCAGCTGCAGCTATTTCATCGTGACTCACATCTGGGTGGAGGAAGACTTCTGCTTGCTTGAATAGTGCTGGGGTCTTGAGGAAGGTTTGACAAATTTGGTTTTCCCCTGCTTGAAAGGGGCCCGGGAGAGTAATAAGAATTTCCGGTGGTGAACGATGTAGATGAATATTGGACGTCTGGCTCACCTCTTCTGAAAGTAGATGTATTTTTTGGAACTCAAACCAACTAATAACACAAGCAGGTTCACATCTTCCACGATGATTACAACCTTCTCAGAAGAGTCAGCTTTGGTGATGGCAGCTCTAAGAATGTCAGCGTCAGTGTCGTCTTCTGTCACCTCAACACCATGCTGCTCAAATCTAGTTTTCTATCAGCCTATGCTTCTTAGTGTCGTTCGATAAGAACTTCTCTTGTGTGATGTTGATGGTAGTTGAAGCTGATAGGACAATGTCACTGCAGTTGAGGGCGGAGTATCATCTGAGACCTTCGGCACTTTTGGTACTTTTTTGAGAGGCGTCCTCCGGATATCCATCGAAGACAGTGAATTACATCTGTTCCAAAATGGTTTTTTCACAAAATGAATGTAGCCATCAATGATGGTCTTCACTGATGTGTTTTGATGCCACACACATTTGTGGAGCAAGTAGCCACCATCGAGCACGAAGTGAGTATTGGCGTCTTGGGAGATGTTGGTAGTGAGGGATGTGAAACACGAATATAGAGCTGTCTTAGTTCCCTTCTTCACTCCAGCTTCGTTGAAAAGAGACATTGGGTAAGGGGGCAATTCATACTTGCAGTGGGCTTTCAACTCTGCGTCGGATTTTTATGGTAATGCTAACTCACTGAAATATTGTGAGAAGGTCAACTTCAATCTTCATATTAGTGACTTGTATGGAATTATTGACGCTTGCCAAGGTATCAACTTGCAACGAAGGTAACAACTTTGTCTTTACGTTTGAATTAAACTTTCCCAAATGTCTGGTTTTCTATGTTAACCATGCCTTCTGTTCCCAGTTCCTTGACAATTTAACAATTGACTCCATAGCCTCCAACAATCCCACTGCTAATAGAAACTATTTTGTCAGTAACGGGGAACTGATCTCGTGTAAGTGCAAGATGGGCTGCGCTGGGAGCTGCAGCTGCCGCAAAACTGGGCTGAAATGCTCAGTTTTGTGCACTTTCTGCAAGGGAAAAATTCTGCCGTAATGTGCCCACACCTCAGAATGACAGTTCTTCAAGCGAGGATGAAGACATCACTCCACCCTCGACTTCCCAGGTCCCATACCATCCCCTACTAGGAACCTCACACATGGTTTAAATATGCCTGTTGGTTTAAAAGTAAATACATTTTTATGAAATATTCTATTTAAATATTTTTTGTGACAAAATCCATCTCCCATAGACACATATACACACAAATAGTTTCTATACACAGTTATAAGACATTATCCGCCAACATGTTACCAAAAAAATTAAGGTGTTGGTGGAGGAAACGATGTTATTCAACTTTCACCCAAAAAAGTATTCTTTCATATTTTCGGTTTTTGTCATTTATGACGAGACTATCTGAGTTACATGAACCAGTTATAGCTCAAATTAAAGCTTATTAAATTGCCTACAACTTTTGTTGTCTTGACTTTTC
The DNA here is from genome assembly GCA_964059195.1 of Ectobius pallidus. Taxonomy (NCBI): domain Eukaryota; kingdom Metazoa; phylum Arthropoda; class Insecta; order Blattodea; family Ectobiidae; genus Ectobius; species Ectobius pallidus. Next base: position 117,992,788 of record CAXKWD010000006.1, read on the forward strand.
TGTAGGATGTGTCATTCTGCCGGTATTCGGTTCGAAACACGAAGAAAACTTAAAATCTTAACTTTTTGGAAAAAAAGGCCAATCTTTGAAAAGCCGTATCTCGGTAACTATATAACATACAGAAACGATTTTGATTTCATGTTTTAGAAAATTTAATGTACTTTAAAAAAGCTAAGGAAAATACTTTCCAAAAAACCATAGTTTAGGAGATATTGTCGAAAAACCGAAAAACGTCCGAAAAAACCGGTTTATTTCGAACGCCATTCAGCGAGCACAGGTTTCTGAGGGTTGCAAATCTGGATTTGTGATCCCAGCAATGGTCCGAAACTCCCCTCCAAAAATCATTAATACCCCATTTAATGTAAGTTCCGATGTAACATTTGACTGGGCTATACCTCAAATGATTCAAGTAAGCTCTTTAGATAGATAGATAGATATTTATTGTACTAAGAAAAATTACAAAAGAGTCTACCGGATTTGATGCTTGTCATTTTACCAGTAGACATCTTAAACACAATAATACATTTTCGTGGATTGTGTGTAAACATGTAGGCCGGTATTCATAGTCGCAATAAGTCGTACTTATATCCAAGTCGAACTTTAATCTCGTCTTAAGTTGAATTTCTGACACAAACAAGTCGGACTTATGACGTAGTTACTTTATAAAGTCAGACTTGACAAAGTCGAGCTTATTGGTATTCATAGTCACTAAATTACGACTTATTTGTCGAAATAAGTCGTACTTTATCAAGTCAAGGGTCCCCCTGACTTATTTCAGTTTAAGCCAGTACCATGGATAGTAATTTTTAGGATCTTGGCGAGTATTAGAAGAAACTCACGTCCCAAAGCGTTATTTGCGAAACATGATGAATCTATTCAAATTCTACAGTGACAATGAATTTAAAAAGAAATTTCGTTTCAAGCAGACGCAATTTTGGAAATATCAATCGCCTATTTGTGTTGATAAATTTGATGTTATTTATCTCCTACGAGGGATTTGTATGTCGTGTATAAAATAATTCCACCTATTCCCTCGAATAAAACGTTTTTGTTAAAATATCAGCTCATAGCTTTGTCAAATCTAAAATTTATAATTGTCAATATTATAAAACATAATTAAAAATTATATCTGTCAATTTTATAAGATAATTTTCGTATACTGGACAATATATTTCGGCTATTCAGCCATCTTCAAGTCCTTTTCTTTCACCAAATGATCTTACTCTGTTGGTTAATCCATTACAACAGGCAGTATTATTTTATACACTACATCGATCGCCTATCTTTCATCAGCATTTCTCTCTGCTGGCATTTCATATCGGCCCAAAGCTTCCTAAGCTGTTTTGAATCTCTCTAAAACAATCATTAATATCGAGATAAATACATAAGCGTACCGGTATTAATTCTGAACGATCTCCAAGCTAATATATACGCAGAATATTCTCAAAAAAACTATTAATTAGTTTACTTACACGCTGCATAATATGACTGGATGAATTGAATTCAATGTTTACAATGCACAGAGCCTTCTGTATTTTTATATCACGATAGCGAAATACGTACTCAGTTGGCTTTGCTTTACATAAAATCTGAAAAAATATTAAACACGATTGGCTAATTCAGTTGTAACGGCAGTAAACGCGTGATTTTTCATATTATTGAGTTCGATTTTAGTATGTAGAATAAGTAGAGCTTTAAGAAGTCAGACTTAATAAAGTACGACTTTAAAGAAGACTATGAATACGAAAAACACATAAGTCGACTTGTCAAATAAGTTCAGCTTTATAAAGTCGGTTCTTAAGTCGCCGACTATGAATACCGGCCGTAGAGATAAGTTTCTTCTCTTCTTCCTTTTAAGCTATGTTCATAATATGCCTTCTTTCTGTTCACATCATGTCACCATTATATTCTATTACTCTTGCCATTAAGAATTGTCCTAAATAAATAAACTGCAGTAATGAACTAGTCTTCTAAATAAACTTTATCATAACATTTATTAGAAAATTATTCCTATTAGCAACTACTCAAACTCTTTATGCGTAACGCATTACATTTCACTTGTTATTTAATTTAGCTTCCACATTCTTTTAATTTCATTTTCGCTGATGTGTTCACAATGGTAAGTTCTTTTAATAGCAGATGCTATGAAAGGGATGGATGGTATCCCGGACATAAATGAATACCAGGAAATAAATAAATGAATAATCAAGTATCTTAAGATAGATATTTTCATTAATAAAGAATGGGATAATTACTCTCTGTTTTGTCTTTTAATAAATCCTATTTTAATTATATTACTGCTTATTTTCAGTATTTTAAGTGCCTTTTTGGCTGCCTATTTTAACCAGAATAAATGCCTGAACTTCCAGGCTCTAGTTATCAGTTTGATATCGACTAGGAAAATTTTAGTGGAATAGCTGGTTTCCATAAATGACAATTTAATATGTGGATAAATGTCTTCATATTTTAAGATAAAGAATTAATGTATTAAGTTTATATCTCAGTTTTTATATAATTTTCGTAGTGATGCATATGATATATGCCAGTATCAGTAAAAAGGTTAACATCCTCTACCTCAAGTATATTTTCCATATGCAGGATTGAATTTCGATGTGAACAGCGTGGCCTCTCAAGACTTCAGCTCAACTTGGGCAGCAGCGTTGCCAAAACTGATGACTCGCCGGGGTGCACTGATTGGAGAAGCAACAGGTTCTAATTCAAGTCAGCATCGAAACTCTGTTGACTCGGAAATCAGCTATAGTGTCAGAAGGTTTGTCAAATTGATTAAAAAATATGTACTCATTTTTTTAATTCACAGTCTCAAAGTAGGGTAGTAACTAACTTATTTTTTCTGGTTGAAAGTTAATATAAAAGAAAATAATAATAGTGCTTTAATTAACAAACCTTAGGTTATAGATTATGATTAAGAACCCAGGAATTTCACAACTTACATAATTGGGAAAATTTCAAGTAATTTTTAAAAAGGTCATTTTGCAAAATATGTTTTGTAATGTGTAATTATTATAATTTTTTTATTTCTACTAACAAATTTGCATTTTTTTCTTTCATTTTTTCCTTTCATTTTTTCTTTTCTTTCTTCCTGTCTCACCTTTTTTCTTTCTTTCTTTCTTTCTCTCTGCTCAAATTGGGTGTTTTATCTTCAAACAGTCATCTTCAAATTTTATAGTAGTGTTCAAAAACTGTATTATTCATGTTCTCGGTTTTGCATGCTGACAGAAATCCCTGATTTAATTATATTTCTACACTAGTATTTTTTTCATCCATTTACCGGGCATGGTATCATGGTGGGAACTTGAATTTTCTACACGCAGTCTCAATAAATCTGCTTACCACATTGCTCACTGCACAGGTTAATTATTGTATTAATGCCTGTAACGTTTGATATTTGTCTTATTGCAGACATGGAATGTAATCATCTTTGTTAGTTATGTATATATATGTATGTATATGTATAACAAATAACTATTCTGGAATTTGTTTAAAAAGTGGGATTATGTTTATTTTTAGTGTTTTTATGAACTCTTGTTGTTTTGCTATTGAAAAGTATGTTTTTTTGGATTATGGGTGGCTGTAAAAAAAAAGTTTTCAAACATTTGTTAAATAACAATTCACCTTGGGAATTTTACAGGTCTCTACTTGGGACCTATGCAGTGGACACCCCTCGTATGTTCCTAATGATTGTTTGGCATCTTTGAACTTGCTGTTCCGTATGTAATACAAAGGATAAATCTAATCAGCTGGGGGACATACAAAAGAAAGATTGTTTTGCTGAAGTTGTAAAGGATTGAAACAACAAGAAATTTAAATATAAGATCTAACTTAAATGATGATGTTTACAGGGTGTCTGTAGAGTCACGTCGCCACTCTCTGGATTCACAAGTTTCAGTTCAGATAGCTGAAGTGACAGCAACTCGAAAGGCTGCTGCTACACCCATGCCAGCTACTGCTGCTGCTTCCACTATGACTTGTGGAAGAGGCAGAAAAGCACGAAACAGAAGACATCGGAGGGAATTTGGTCGTTCTAGAACTAGTCGAGTGGGGCCCTTGTTTGTGCGCCGAGGCAGTTCATCAAGTCAGGAGAGTCAGCTGGGAGCACAGGTATTTAAACACAATAGTCAAATTCTATAGATTGAAAGTTGAGTATTCACTTTTCAATAAATTGTTTGGGAAACAATTGTTTGGATAAAATGTATATAAAAAACGATAAACTTACAAATTTATATCCCTAAGGACAATGGCCTCATTTTCAAATGCATACAACCTGGAGGACAAAGAAGCAAACTTGTCACCCATCACTGAATGATCCATGTTCAACATGAAAATCGTTTATAAACTACAATAAGTTGCAGGCTATCTTGCTAAGATTCATAACTATGTTCCTCACAGCAAGCACACAACAAAGCAACTGATTTTTGGTGAAAAAAGAGGAAGCAGCAGGCGCTTCCTGTTATCAGATTGCAATGTAATAAAAGTTACAGCCCTGTCAGTATTATTATTTTACAACAGTTTTGTGAGAAAAATCTATAACTCCATTTATTGCAAGGAATTTTGTTAAATAAATATTAATTAATAGGGTTCGGATGTTTATGACCTAAAAAAGTGGAAAATATGATTGCAAATATGACTTTAAAGTTGACTAAATATGACCTCCTCATAAAGGAACATATTTTCTAAAAATAAATGTTCCATATTTAAACGTTTAATGGCACTAAATTATTACATCACATTAATTCAATCAGATAATCACTTTTTAACAATTTTACAGGTGATTTGGGGTTTTGATTGTAAACAACTTCTAATCTAAGTAAGAATCAGCTTGAAAAATTTTATGTCATAACCGGGATTTGAACACGGATCTTCAGCTTAACGCCCGGTTATGACATAAAATTTTTCAAGCTGATTCTTACTTGTATTAATATCCCAGACATGGATTTAATGTCTATTTCCTTTCCCTCCACTTAATTAACTTCTAATCTGTTAATGTTTCCAGATGCCACTGCAAATGTGAACTGAAAATATTTTTAAAATATGTATATTAGAAGTTGTTAACTACAAGCAGGAAGAGGTGTTCATGCTATTACATGTTATTGTCCCTTCACATTTCAGTTAGAGTAAAACCAAAATATTTGTGACTTTTTTTGGAAAGAAAATTAAGTCGACAGTTGAGTGCGCATACTGCATAATAATTGTGCTCTTCTTCCGTGTTTATAACTGCAATATGACGTTAAATTACAAATATGACCAAGATCATGAAAATGACCAAAATATGACTTTATATGCAAAATAAAAACAGTCCGATTAGGATAACAAATGTGCAATTCATGTTTAATTTGTGTTTGCGGCGAGAATGGAGGTCAGAATAAAAATATGACATGTCATAAACATCCGAACCCTATTAATTAATTATATATGGTGTTAACTTTCTTTTTTACTGTATTTACTTGAATGTAACACATGCCTTTTTTGTCTGTTTGTAACATTCAAAATTGGGATGTGCATTAGATTCTATGGTGCATTGGATTTGAGTCCAAATCCATTCTGTAGTTCGGTGGTAACTTGTAGTAATGCATTGCTGTAACTCTCAACTTTGTTACATTTATGTTGACCTATTACCAGTATCCACAAATACAGGGTGAAGATATCATATGATTTTGACACTCAATCTCAATACCAAATGTATTGAAAAGTGGCTGGGTTCAGTGCAAAAGTATCTATTGCTCAGCACCCCCTCCTCTCTCCTACCTAAATCATTTTACCAACCTTTATTCATTAGCATTCACAAATCCATTGTAGCGTAAAAAGATAAAATACCAAATAAAATATCCTACCATTGATGTGCATTACATTTGCCAACATACTTTTTTTATGTTTTAAAGTTTGAAAATTGGGGTGTGCGTTAGATTCGATGGTGCATTAAATTGAAGTAAATACGGTATTTTTTGGTAAAATATCAGAAAACGTTAAATCGAGGTTCCAGGCTTCAATATAGTATAATAATTATAATTTTTCACTTTTTTCCAGATTCTGTCAGCTTTGACTCTTGCCAATACAAATATTCCAGCGCTTGTCCCTAATTTGAAGAAGAGGAGGACAGCCAATGCAGGATTGGACAATTCCAAAGTAATCTTACCATTCAGTATGCCAGGTCAGGTAATGGATCTGAGTGATGAAGAACAGAATGACGACGAAAAACCACCAAGTCAATCAAAAAAATTTAGCATAGTTTTCCATGGTGCGACAAATGATATTGAGTTAGAGGAGTGTAACCAGAGCGACAGGGATGGTAGTGACGTGTCTGCTGCAGATCAGGAGGAAAGAGTAGAAATGCCACTAGATCTTAGTGGACGAAGCAGCAAAAGACAGAGTAGGAGTATAGATATGAATGAAATAATCAGAGATAGTAGAAGCATTGAGGAGAGCAAGCAAGATTCTGGGATTGAAGCTGGATGCCAGCGAAGTAAAAGCACTGAAATGGAAGATCATCAGAGTAGAGGAACGGGATCAAATAAAGCTAGACCAGAGTTAGGAGACCTTAGAAATCGGAACATACCAGATGACGTTAAACTATATCTCACTGAGGAATCTGATGAAGATCTGCCAAAGAAACTGAGCTATATGCCATCAATAGATATTGCAGGCATTTCAGATGGCTCTACTTCGTTTTGCCCTGAACTCTCACGCCTTGGAGTTCACTCATCAAATTCTGGTGTTTCGCTTGGACCTGGTAAAGTGAATCTTATATCGGTGATGCCTCGTAATATCGATAACAAATCTTCAAACTCTAGAGAAATCGGAACCCAGACATCACATTCTGATTATGTCGAAATAGAAGATCTGTGTGACAAGATCACCTCACCAGTACAGCGGTCTGTTTCAAGTCAAAGCACACATATTTCTCCAATCATCTCGTCCAGGTCTGCTGTTCCACCTCCAAAGCCTCAGAGATGTTTTGGGAAGAGTCAGTCCCCGTATGGCAGCAAACTTACTAGCAATATTGCATCAACCCCAGGATCTAAAGCTCTTAACTACAGCTATAATGCACATCGATTGGTGCAGGAGTTAACGGAGGGCTTTCCTCTAGAAACACCCTTGAGGCCAGAGCGGAGGAAGAGTGGTCAGGGAAAGGATGTCACAAGAAGTAAGAGTGCAGACGAAAGGCCTGCTGAAGCTCAGAGAAGGGCTGTAGCATCATAGAAGTAACTTTAGTAGGTATTAAAGTTTACTCTGAGTTGGTAGCCTTCTGTTTCTGTTCATTTCAGTTCAGTTGCCTAGATATTTTGCCACAGGCTGCAGCAGTTAATTCTCCTTCAGTAATTTCCCCTCTGTTTTGCTTCTACAGCAAAATTGATTTTATTGACTTGCAGACCAGCCAACCAATCTAGTATTGTGCCATTGATACTTCTCGCTGCACTGTGTACAGTTTTAATGAAGAACTGCCTGATAAAATTAATTATAAGTAGATATCCTCTACTATAGGACCAAAATGATAAATATTATCATGGCAAATGCATGGGAGATAGTCAGCCAAGACATAATTTTTAAGGTATGTTATTTAATTTTTTAGCTAATTACATTCATCATCATCATCATCATCTTTATCTTTGTATTCTTCCAGCGAGCCAGGTGGGATGTTAATGAACAATTTTCCTCCATTTTGTTCTATCTTGATATACTTCTTGTCTTATAGTTTCTCAATTTTTCTCTACTTTCCAGATCTTTGATCAGATCCAGTCACCTCTTCCCGGGCCGTCCAATTGGTCTTTTCCCCTGTCGATTCCTATCCAAGTATTGTCTTGGTATTCGGCCCTCCCTCGTCCTTTTCACATGTCCAAATCACTTAAGTCGGGCATCACTCAATCTCTCTTCCATTGACAGGCCCACCTGCATATCTTCTCTTAATGGGTAAAATAAAACAAAAGAAAAAAACTCTTGAATTTGGCATTTTTTATTATTCCAGGTTGTATATAAAATTAGAAGAAACATCAGGTATGTTTCCACAACAGTATGATAAAAAAAAGTCAATGTAGGTCTATAAAAACAATTTATTTTTAAATGCCATATTTTATTGTTCTTAAAGGAAGGGTAAACTAAAAAAATACCATTTTCTAATTTTAATCTCATCGCACGGAGCTTTGAATTACGAAACGAATGGTGATCTCGTGAACTTCAGGTGCCCAATATTACGCCTTGTACGGGTGAAGTAAAACGCTCCTGTGACGGCACTCCTGACTAACTCGCTGGCAGGACAACAGCTACTGTAATGCTCGCGCCTGTGTTTCTAATACACCACAAAGTCTCATTTGTGTTTGTTGTTGATAGAGATGCCTGCAATGTTACCTTCTAAGGACAAATCTCGGTATTCACAAATTAATATCACACGAAAAGAAAATGACAAGGAATTATTTAAAGAGTTGCAAGGAAGAAAAGAAAATACGGAATGGTGTAAATGTGGGCTGTGTGTACATATGAAAACGTGAAGTAATTTGTGAACAGAAGGGGGTTGTAGACTGTATAACACGACATTGCTCATTCGATAGCGTTATTATAAATAAAGATACACTAGTTGCCAGGCGTTATCAGTTAATACTTAGAGCTAATACAGTTAAAAAACAAAACATTTTTCAAGATACGAACAGAGTCACTTTCAGATTCAGAATCATCTTTTGCGGTAGTATAAATTTCTGAAATGCTAAAAGAGCTATCTAAATCACAATTTCTAGAAGAAACATTCAATGAATCTGTGCAAACATTGACATGAGTTTCATTTCCTAGTTCACACTGAACGCCTACTCTGTTAGAAACTGAATTTTCGTCATAAATACTAGATTCCACATTCATGATTTGTCCATTCCCGGATACTGAAGGATTACTATTCAAATCTTGCAACAACTCTCTCATTTCCTTCTTCCTCGAGTACGACGATTTTCTTTTCTTCATTGGCGGTGTTTCAGATTTCCCACGCAAAAGAAGTGATGGCACAGCTCTTCTTTTTTAAACAGATTGTGGGGTTTCTCCAGATAACTGTGTTCGTAACTGTACCAAAAGCTCGGTATCATTTTCTTCAAAATGTTGTGAACAAACCGTACTGTATTTAGTAGGAACAAAATTTTCTCTTTTCATTTTTATCAGCCATTGCTTATTTACGTTCGGGTGACTTATCTCTGTTGGGAAATCGATGGAAAGATATTTTAAGTGTGTTATCACTCTTCGACGATGAGTTTGTACACCCCACAACACAACAATAAACCATTGTTTGAACAGATACTCACTAAAAAACTGTAACAGTAGACAGAATGCTGTGAAATGTCTTTCACCGGGCGAGACTGAGCCAAGCCTTCGTCAAGCGTGACGTCACGCGCCCATCGCGTTACAATAAATAGATTCGTTTTGTGATTAAATGTGAAGGTGTAAAACATTTCTAACAGTGAATATCATTTCTTAAAAACATTCTCTTTCAATCCGTATGAAGAAAATGATACTGAATTTTTAGTTTACTTTTCCTTTAATCTGTTGTAGTTGAAGCCAGGATCAAATTCTGTGTCTTCCTAAAACACAATTCCTCCATCATCAAATGATGAATTCACAATTATTTTGATCTGTTTCCACTAATATACCTAATATATTCCCACTAATGGGAATCACTGACTGATCGAAAACAGATGTGTGGCCAATTGACTGTTGCAAACTGATGAATCACAGTAGGGAAATCAACTGAATTGAACTGAATGGATGCAGTCTGCTTTTGACTTTACACTGCTCTCTGATCACGGATAATGTGTGATATAGAACATGTGTGAAATTGAGATCTATTATATGATATTTACATGACGCATAAGGATAGACATTTAAGATAACTGGAATGTCTTCTTAATTCATAATACTGTATTGTAGTATTTAGAAAGTCCCATGTTGTGTATGTTCTCTGAAAGAATGCTCATTTGATTTTTGTCAGTTTTATATCAGTCTATTGACTGTAATAGCCATAATTTATAATCAGTTTTTGGGTAACTGAAAAATAACAGTAATCTCATAAGAACCCTGATTATCATTGTGGCAAAAAGAATGGACAAACAGTTATCATGTTTTTGCTTGAATAAGAAGCACTTTTTAAGATGAAAATGAATTTTAAAAATGAGAGTACAGCTTATAATAATATATTTATATCTTAATAGAATCTTGACCAGAAATTCTGTCTCTATTGATAGGAACATTCTTTCATAATTTTTTAACCTTTTCACTGCTATTAAAGTATAAATGCATCACCTTGAAAACGTATAAAAAGTAGAGAGATGTTATAAGAATAAAGCTGCGTCTCCATTGATATACATTTAACACCAACATGTTGCAGTTAACATATGTTAAATGTTTATCATCAACTTGTTGATGTATACAAGTCAAGTGGTTTGCCAATTAACAACTGTCTCCACTACAATGTTATAGGTTAACATGTGTTGGTGCGGTTACGAACAGAAATGCATAACATTGAAAAAGAAAACGCTTCTGAAGAGGGCAGCCAACGTTACAAAATGAGAGTAGTTTTATAATTATACTCTTTATTATCTTCTTGTTAACTGTCTATGACTTTCTTAAATACTAATTTTGTACAGATGTCTTGAGTTTTTCAAAATAACTATCACATTTTTCAACAATGGAGTATGCCATAAAAAATAATTTTAAAAGTAGATGCAATGCTATTGAGAACACTGATATACCAAATACTCACATAATACAAAACGGATGCCGGGAATACTGAGGAAGCTGTCGACTGCTTTTTGTTCACCCGGAAATTCCCGAACCAAAGCCGATTAAGCTGGTGATCGCTTTTCGTTTCCCGGAAATTCCCGAAACAAAGCCGATATTGACCGAATAGTCAATTGACTTGACATGTTGCCCATTTTCTCCGGAAAACAAATTAACATCTGAAAATGTTAAGTGCAACATGCGGGGTTTGCATGTCAAGTCAATTGGAACGCAAAATTGCAATATACATGTCAATATCAACTTGTTAATATTGACATGTTGGTGTTAAATGTATATCAAATAGACGCAGTTTAATGGAGGAATGTTTCATATAAAACATGGGAATTTTTCATCCATAGTGTTACAGCAAACATTTATGGAAACCATACAACATTTTCTTCATCATTTTCAAACTTAAAGATCACTGATGATTTCACATGATGATTGCTTATACCAGTATATAAATTCAGCTCTGAAATGGTTAAGGCTAGCATGCACTCGCTGAAATTTGTGCTGGTAGCAGTACTTGTGATTTTGCTTTCAGCATCCCAACTAATTAATTAGAATATAAGAGAAATAAGTAGTTGGATAATTTTACGATAATGAATAATCAGGGTTCTCTATAGATTCCAGAGCTCAGGTAATCATAAATGCGCATGACAATATTTTGCTTTCTTTCTTATCGTATTCACTTTTACGCATTCAAACACCAATTTTTAACTCCATTTAGAGTATATCTCTTGCCCTGAATTGCCAGATTGTAGGCAACACTTTCAGATGGGTTAACAAAAAAGAATCAGGCGTATTTCTTAGCACACTTTTGTACTATGATAGGGATGTGATGATCTTAGGTTTGAATCCCATCATAGAAGGATAATTTTTATATAGACAACTAATGGGTGGTTTTGGAAAAGAAAAATATGATATGAATTTTATGAGTTATTGGCTCAATTTTTCAATTCATAGGAATAAAAATGAACCTCGTTAATCTTAAGAAAGTTAGAATCCTGTAGAGGCAAGTTTGTCTTGGACCGGAAACTTCTTCGTATGTTGCTTCTTATTGTGTACCGATATGTGATCGAACAATTTAGAGAACAGAAAGTCACTTTTATTTCTTTCTGATCAGTTTAGTTCTTTTAAATTAACTTCCATGAGATTAAGAAAATTCTCATACAGATACTACAAGACTCGTTGCAGATTTTACATTAGAACCTATACTTGAAGCAGTACTAATTAAGATACTTTATTTTCAATTGAAATATTGTCAAAAGGAAAAACAGAAAGTTAATTGTGAATAATTTTAAAATAATTTTATAGCATCTATGTTTTCTGGATCCTTGTGGTCAATCTCATTGGAGGATCGATTTACTTATGAATCTGTATTATTTCTTAATACATACTCGTGTGTAAGACACTTGGTCTGTTTGTAACATGTACACTGATTTGGTAAACACAGAATCACAATATACAAAATAATCTGTAGATTTTGAAACTATAAAACTTGATGAAGAATGGGGCAAGAGATATATGAGTTTTTAAACCCAAACTTTTATGAGGTGTATTTTGAAAGTAAAAGTAAAAATTCTAAATGCTAGTTACATTTACTTCAGAATTTCTCCTAATTCTGAAATTTGGTAGTTAACGTAGTTATTTTTAGAAACTATGTACAATTACTGTGCCACGTTGTTACACTTAACAGGAAAAAGCTATATGTGATTCATTCATTCAGTATTTTCAATCTTTTATGGAATACTCACTTTTATACCAAACAAAAAATATTTCACCCACCTAGTAGATAAACGAATTAATATATTTCATATGGTGCCTTCTGATTTTATCTGCTAGCCAGGTTTTTAACCTGTACTAGCTGGTTACCTGCTCTTTGTCCGGGTAAAAAAAAAAATATTTTGCAACGTTCTTAATATTACCCAAGAAACACCGCAAGGAAGTGATCATACTTTATCTATAGCAAGAATGAGTATGGAAATATACAAACTAACTTCAGTATTAGGTATATTATCCAGAAACAGTGTCGGAAACAGCTAATGATAATGGGGATACCTGTTGAAACAGTTGTTCTGGATAAATATACCTAATCACTGTTAGGTAGTATATATAAACTTCCACACTAAATCTTGCTATAGATTTTAACACTTCACTGTGCTATTTCTGTAGTAATATTAATATTAATCGTATTTTGTTTCATATTTTCTATTTATTTTTAACTTTTTTGTGTTGTTGTGTTCTAACCTGTTCTGACTTCCAAAGACTTTGTAGAATGATGACTACGCCTCTTCCTGGGCATTTTGTTTTGTTTGAGAAAAACAAAGAACAATCGATTTGACAACAGTTTGGTCATAGCCGAGTAATGCTAAACATTAGCAAGGAAGATACCAGTTGTTGCCCCAAACTATGAAACTGGGAAACATTTCAAAATTGCTGTAATCATGGCTTAAAAACTATGTTTGTGCAATATTTCAGTTCTGACAGTTGTGTAGTTTTGCATGAAAGAGCAACAGACAAACCCACAAGAACCACTAGATTTTTAATTACTTATTACTCAATGGCAATAGACAATTCCTACACAAGCTCAAGGATATTATCAATTTTATGGAACCCGGAGGTTCATTGCCACACTTTTACATGAGCCTGCCATTCAACCCTACTCTGTGCTAATTCCATCCGACCATCCCTCATAAATTTGAATCTATTATAATATTGCCCTCTCACGTACATCTAGGTCTTCCAAGTGGTCTCTTCTCTTTGGGTCTCCCTGTCAATATTTTTGAGATATGTCTTTCCTCCCCCATGCACACAACATGTCCAGCCCATTTCATCATCCGTGATTTAATTACCTTTACTATATTCGGTGAAGAGTATAGGCTTTTATATAATATAAGATTGTAAATTACTTGACTCTTGAAAATGAAAATGAATACCGTAGTCCATAACATTATTTTTAATAATATTGCATGCATTTTAAGCTAGGGATGTGTAATGTGAGCTATATGTTTAGGGCTATTTAGCCTATTTCAGTTCTGTGTGCAAGGAATGGTATAAAGTAGGTTTTCGAAGAGATTATATAGGACTTGAAAATTGAAAATTATGCCTAGACCACCAAAGCATAACAGCTGTTCTCACTTTATATTAAGTACACTCGGTCAATATAAAACAGCCGTTGGTTTCAACATTTATCAGCTGTTTCTTATATTTTAGAAATAGCTATCAGTATATCCTTGAGAATTACGATATGTGCAGTCTTGGCGGATATTCCTCGTAAAGGGGTACTAGATGATGTTCCTATCTAAGGGTTAATAGCAATAAGCATAAGAACATTGTATTATTCAAAGTGAAAGTTGACAATGGTATGATGACTGCCAGTGCTGAAGTTGGAAATTTTTTCTAGGGGAAACCCATAAATTTATATGCAGATATTTATTTATTTATTTTCATTTTATGTTACCAAACGTTATAGTCAAATTCCTTTTTTTAATGAATCACATAGAAATTACATTACAATAGCAACAAACAATGCAACCAACTTTGTCACGTATGCATTGAATCTAAGGCAACTGTGCAAGCAAGGCAACTATCGTGATAAGAACAGGGGATCATGACCCTAATAATGGTTCTTTATTAAAAAAGTGATGCCAAAATATACTTTGATTTCATATGTGCTTTTTCCCTTCCTGCATTTATGTTGGAATGATGAAGAGCAGAATTTTATTTTGCCGGAGCGCAGTTCTGGCCCAACTTCAGCACAGGTGGCTGTGCGAAATATCTTCTGCTAACCACCACCTACTAAGAACAACTTTGGCAAAGATCGTTTGCCAGATAGTTGGCAGAGAATGCTCACCAGACAGCAGTTCATAGATACGATGGTTAGAAACGTTTTTTAAGATACCAGAATATTAAGTAATTTTATAACTGTGAAGGCGTCCCATCAGAAACTAAAAACTGCCAGAATATCAACTGGATTAGAATGCCACATTCCAATTTCAGAAGTACTTCAATATCAACAAGTGTGCTGCTGAAAAGGTTGAAATGTTTCTTTCTAATCCAGGAGGTTTCCCAGGATTTTGGGGGCTGAGAACAGGAAGACCTACTCTTTGACTGTAAGCTAGCTGTGAGAAATTTGCCATAAATATCTAAATGCAATAAGAAATTAGACATTAGTTAATTTAATATGTACAAAGCATATCTGAAGTACTGATATTAATACTGTGGGACATCCTTCAGGGCCATCATAACATACATTTTCCTTGTATTTTAAAAATGTCACCTCCTGATTTTTGTTCTCAATCTCAGTTAAAAGCAGAATTCCTTGTACAAGACTGTTACCACAAGTAAAGACACAGTATCATGGTTTGGCATGACTAATGGAGTATATTATTTTGTTTCTTTATTGTTTTAAATTAATATTAGAACATCAAGATACATAAAATATTTAACGGTAAATTTTCATATTCCTATACTTGCCTTGTTTTCAGAAGCTGATCAGTATTTCTTCTCTCATAACTGAATACTCAATGAAATAGCAGTATCAGGTGTTTCGAGTGTAGGAGAACAGAATGTTATTCACAGTACCTTCTACAAGACAGCTATGAATGGAAAAGAAAGTAAAAGTCAAGGTAAACTATTATGTTGTTCAGAAGCTTTTATTTATTTGATTATAATATTTAGATTTTAAATGAAATTCATATGAAGGTACGAGAATTCTTGCAGCTGGTAGTCTTCGGTATTTATATATTAAAAACAGGTCCTTTTTCCATTACGTCGTGAATCATAAAGCACAGAAATTAAAACATTTATTGCAATGGATCACTCCGAAAAAGTTCTCATAACGTTTCAGCCCCACCACGGGGTCTTCCTCAGATGCAACTGAATACTGCTTCTAGGTTATACGTTCAAATTCTTGGTGAATTCTTGAACGAGGTCAATAAAAAGGGGGGTGTGGTTTTGAACGTATAACCTAGAAGCAGTATTCAGTTGCATCTGAGGAAGACCCCGTGGTGGGGCTGAAACGTTATGAGAACTTTTCCGGAGTGATCCATTGCAATAAATGCTTCGGTATTTATTTTACTATTTTCAAGCTTATCAGTATATTGAAGTCTCTTTTACAATTTCAGATTCAGTTTATTTAAAGGTATTTCATTTAGTGTTTCGTCTTTCCCCATGCTAATTCCTGTACATAAGATATCATCTTCGTTAAGACAGAACTCACTGACTCCAAAAATGGCCATATTGAGTTATATATAGCCTACTACTACATTGATGAAAGGATGCTTTATAGGCAGATATAACTCACTAATTGATATTACGGCCCATTTCCAAGTAACTAATATTTCTGTTTCACCAAGTCCATAATGCAATAGTTTATTCTAACTTTGAAACAGCTGTATCTCAAAACTAAGATTTGGAATTAGCGACTTCTGCCATAACGACAACGATATATCACATAGTGTTTCCACACTTTCGTGATGAAACCTAAAATCCTGCTCTTGACACTAGGAATAACAATATACTCGTAAGTAGAAACAAGCGTTTTCTCTACCCAGAACTGGTAAATCTTAAGGGGAGAAGATGGTGAATTTTAAACGTTTTTATTATGTGGTGTAAAATATTAATATTTTGTATGTAGAGAGCTCATAGCTATATCATTTTTTTAAAAATTAATTTGGGTGCCCAGATTTTCTAAACAAAGGGACCAAACCAGAGTTTTACTAAATTTGACATATCTAAGCTGTTTATAAAAATTAATTCAAACTTTTAAAATATATTTTACTTGTAAACACATGCTCTACAAATTGTCTTCAACGGAATTTTGATATTAGTCCCTACATTTGTAAAATAAGCAATTACATTTTAAGAACTTTTTTTCACTTTCCTTTTTAAAATTAATATACATGCATGTTTTTGCAATAAATTCAATTAACACAATTTATGTTCAAGAGAAAAGTTTGCTAATGGTTTAGAGAATGTTTATGCCAAATGTCATCCATGTATCTTTAATAGTTCAGAAGATATTTTAGTCTGGTAATGTTGCAAAAAAAAAAATTATGGGAAGCAGCAATCAGGAATCTTGCTTTGAGACTTCCATAAGATTTTCCTTCTAAGCTGTTGCCATTTTGCCCTCAACTCTCACTTTTGGCAGCATGGTTTATGCATTGTTTTTTCATATCTGTGTCTTCATAAACCATATTATTTAGTTAGTAACTTACAGGACAGGGACACTTTCATAAGCAGTACTGCAAAAAGGGGGTGCATGATCTTTAAAAATGGCATGCCAACACCTGATAAGGGCACAAATATGCATAAATTGTCATGCAATGTATTCTATACTTGTTGGAGAATATTTGAAAAGAAATACTTTTTTTTTTCCCCCAAAAAAGATTTCCTAATATTTCACCAAAATATATCCTCTTCCCTTAAGTTGCTTCTGTAGAGATTTTGAATTCATATTATCTTGAGCTTGTTTACATTGATATTATTTTTTACTCTTTTTCATTGGATGACTTAGTAAAGCCATAGATAACACTAGTCTTCTATGAAGTGGTTTGTGTAATACCAGTACGTGTTACTCCAGATGGTGTATGTTTCAATAATGCATTTTAAGTTGCCATATTATTTTAAAAACAGTTTTGTAAATAATATGAGAGAGTTGAAAGACTGGTTGTAACTTATAAAGATTAATATATGCATATGCATATAAAGAATAGTTTCAATAATCTGGCCTAATGGTTTCACAACCTGTTGTTCTCTGAGTTAAGTAATGCTAGCTCGGGACTGTGCTCAGATGAGTGTCTTATATGGGCCCATGGGCTCAAGCCCACCCAATAATTTGCTGTACATTATTGTAAATATTAATATTATTGCTAAAAATTGCGTTTTGTTGTTTAGTTGTTGCAAAATGAAAATCAGACTATAGCTTAAATTGTTGACATACATAACATGATCTTCCTTTGCTTCAATTAACTCATGATCGCAGTTTTTTGAAATTTTCTTGAATTCCTTAAATTTATAAGACAAATTTGCTCTCTCGGTGGTAGTTTCCCTAGCATCTTCCGAAATATTTTTTTCCCGCTTTGAAAGAACTGGAAACTTAATAACACATGTTGCTGTTCTAAGTATAAGCCTACATAAGGATAATGAGAAAAAATTGGCTTTAGATTTTGCTTTTGATGAATTTATAGAGAGAAGTGTAGTCAAGAGAAATACTGTACTTGTACAACACATAGTGCTACGGTACTTAATAGTTAATCCATGTTTGATCTTATTTTATTTTATAGTTACTTACGACCCCCCCCAAAAGATCCACATAATTATAAACTTTAAAGATTTAAATCCTTGGGGGAGTGGTAGCGCAGCTGCCTCCCACCCTTTGGCCTGGATCCAATTCCTGGCTGGGGGTTTTTCAGTAGTTGAAAATTTCCGTCATGGGTTCAAAACTGGGTGTTGTGTTGTCCCCTCATTCACAAATTCTTTGAATTGCCTTAAAAATTACTAATTTGTGAATGTTAATTGATATAACGCTTTAAAAAATTGCATAATTTGTCATGACTGTAAGCTTTGTCATATTAATAACAGTTCAGTATAAAACTAAACATTATGGATGATAATGTTTACTCTTAATAAATAAAGGGGTAAATATTGTTTTTCTTTGTTAGCTGAAATACTTGTTAATTTTTTAAGTTGCTTCTCTTGAAATTTGCCCATTATGTTAGAAAAGGAAATAAAAAGTTGAAGTCTTTTTACTCCTAAAAAATGCCCTTTTTGTGAGCAAAGGAAAGCTTTTAGAAATCCCTTAGAGATTGAAGGTTTTACAGCTGGTATCCTAGGCATTTAAATCTCTGATTTAATCGAGTGTTCATTGTACAAACTTATTAAGACATTAAATTATATTTACTTTAGTAATTTTCTATAGATATTTATAAATGAAATCTGAAATAGAGAATTAATTTATGACTTTTTAGCCATCTTTAACTAAGGTGCAATGATGCAATGAAAATAATACTCAAATATCATACTCATAGAGATAAGGATAGGCAATTGTTATGACTTTTTATTTCTTCTGATATGAGGAGAACTAAATTTACTTCGAAGTGATGAAACAGTTTGTTGCTCATGAAGTGACAGTGTTCAGTATATTGCAACAAAGGACATATTTTCGTGTGTCCTCACATATATTAAGGATAATATATTATTTACTGCGCACAGTATTTTATAAGCATATATACATAATTGATTATTTTATGTAAATAATCACTGTGTACTGTACCATGCTTTTTTACATACAGCTTTGTAGAATTTTGTATTCTTTATCAAAGATTTTTTAAAAAGATATTTTAGTGATTAAATGATTTTGTCACTGTTCCTCCCCACCCCTATCATGTTTCCTGCTCATTCGATTTTTGTTACTGTCTTCTGGTGGAGCCCTTTTTAAACAGAACTCCCCAGTTTTGGTTTCCTGCCTGCTAAAATATGTGTGTATTGATACCAGTATTTTAAATAACCAATTCGTAAGTGAAAAATGTGATCATAGAATAAATAGGCCTACACAATACACATCTTTTTCTCAGGAAGTCAAGAAATGAAATGTTCGATACACCTGTATAGGTCTATAACATTGCTTCAGTATTTAAAAATAAACCTTATCTAATTTTTACATGGATTTACTGGTCGTTATTATTGTTACTGTTACATATATTAAGTAAACTACATTTGTCAGTGATTCAATTTTTCTATTCCTGTGAATCGGTATTACCTATGGTGTAATTTATTAAAAAATGAACAAATTATGATGCCTTTCATTAAAAAAGTGGAGATAATTAGATAATCTTTTCAGTCATGTACTTATCCAAGTATAAAAAGAAATTAAAAGCAGAAGGGATAGTAATTTTATCACAGTTCCTGAAATAATTTTTGTTATGAGTATATTGGTACCTAAATAACATTCCACTCCCCATAAAGAAAAACAAATTTGTTACGAGATTTTCCTTTACAGGGCCTTTCTGTGTACCGAGTTTTGAAGAAAATTTCTGCATGACAAGAAAAGCTTCCCTTGAAAACCTGTAAACATTCATAATACAGAACATCAAAGAATTAGACTGAGCTAGTGTGTCTACATGCTGAGATTTTATCTTCAAACTGCCTGAGGTAAGTGCTTTTTTTCCCCTTTCCATAATACTCAGTTCAATGTGTAGAAGTTTCTCAATTGGATGCACCAACTACCATTTTTCAGATTTCTGGTTTTTTATTGCAAAGTGTGAAGGAATGAATGTAGTTTGTTAAGCAAAATAGAACCAACTCCTATCTGTGAGCTGCTGCTCTCTAGAGAGATATGAATGAACCACGAAAAGCAGAATCCATAATTGCAATAATTTGCAATTTAGAGCCAAAGAAAGACTCTATACCCAGAAGATTAGGAAAATCGTAAGCTTTGTATCCAGAAATGGAGATGGCCATAATCAACAGAAAATATGACACGTACAACAACATCAACTGGTTGCACCACTGTCAGACAAGGGTAGCAAAAGAAAAGTCTTATTCTATGCCCTTTAACATAGAGGTTGATGAAAACTTTGTTGAAGTGAATATTATGAAACATACAGTAGGCTGCCCTAAGTCTTCTCCAGAACTAGCAGTTCTCTTGGATCATTATGGCCAAACAGTAAACCTATGTCACTGTCATAACTGCAAAACAAGGTCAATATTGCATCTCATATATAAACCCTTATCTCAGACCCAAACATTGAGTATGATATCGGTGGTCCCCTTGACTTTATCTTGGTAGATGTATGAAGAAGGTTTGTGTGTTTCGTTTTAACATGCATTTGAAATAGGCATTTAAGTTAGAAGAATGTTACCTCTCTCTCATTTTCAACCAATCAAATAGGAACCAAATGCCGATATTTCTCATTTTGCAATAAACTACAGACCCACTCAGCACACATACGTAAAATATATGTAAAAATTGCGTTATCCCTAGATCTAGGTAATGTATATCACACATATTGGTTAAATAAAATCTACGTATAATATACGCTCAAATGTCCCACTTTTTGATGTATATCGTACGTCTATTCATGTCAATACAGACATTTAATATATATCAATTATACTTACAATCGCATACATACTATTGATGTACAATATCTATACGTAAAAAATATGTCAAGATGATCTATCAAACGTATATTTTATATATAATTTATGTAGCCTATATAGGGCCTTTGGTTCATAAATGTACACTGCTCACATACATTTTACATATACTATCAATACATGAGATATCAATAACTAAAAATGTCATCAAGAACACTTTTTGTGCTTACTATCTTGCAGTTTTTTGGGACTTCTTGCTGAGGTATTTTGCAATTATTTATTGTAAGCAAAACACTGAGATCGCTCATAACACACACTGAATCAAGAATCTTCGGAACATCATCATTAACATCCATTAAGCACAGCACTAGCCTTTCTACTGCCATTATGCTAATCCACTGCCCTTTAAGTCCTTCTGTTACACTTAGGAAGTACTGCATCACATCTTCCAAACAATGCAGAGCTTGTCATTCAGCATAACTTTTAAGTTCTTTTAAGCTTTCTGCAACTGCTTGGTTTAAATTTTCTTCTTCTGCATCAATTAATCTTCTGCATGGTCTTGACAAGTACTCAGGCAGATTAGGAAATATTGATGGTACTGCACCAAGTTTCAGTTTAGGGCAAGTTCTAGGAAATGTTTTTATTTCACCGTTAACTACAAATGTCTCTGTTCTTATCACACTCTCTTCAGGAAAATGCTTCACACAAATAACAGGCTTGCTTACCCCTGTAAAGTCTGTAGGAATCTTTCTATGCCATTAAGTTCTTCATCTTTTGGTAAAGAAAATGTACTAACACTTTCATGTTGTGACTTGTAGTTACTTTTACAGCCAGCAACACTACAGCACCTAGGCATTGTGAATTCCTGAAACAATTAAGAAATACTTTAGCAGCGTTATCGTAAATTATTATGATCAGAGCTAATTACCACAGCATCTGTATTATAAATCAGTTTGCAAGTCGTTGAGGTTATGATAGGCCATTTATGTATGTGAAACAAATCTTGCACAGGGACTTACCAGTACTGTTTTATGTGTAAATGTTATTCTTCTGCCTCATTTAATCTTCTACATGAAGGACCAGGTCTTCACAAACATTCAGGTAGGCCTAAATTAGGAAATGTATTCTAGGATCTAGGGTATTACCCTACAGATCACTGCACGTTGCATAATATTTCGTCAGCTTTAAATACACACACATGTACATTTATTCTTCGTTTCTATGTTATATAAGTTACATAGGGAGTAGTTGCAACAGAACAGTGCAATTCTCTCCACACACAATTTCTTGTTAATAAAACACTATAAAAGAGAAACTTATACACAACCACCAACAGATTCAACCTTGAATCAGCAGATCTACATTGCTGACGTCACAGATAAGATGGCCGCCAGTCATAAAAAATAGTCCTACTGAATGTACGGTTGTAATCATTTTAAACCATTTTTTAAATTAATTTCTGATTAGCGTGAGTAAATTTTATTGCGTTCCCTTAATTTAACCAAATCGATTTACTAGAGTAAAACACAATAAACCGGTGTTTACAATGTCCAATTCTAGACGTAACATTTACGTATAGTTGGTACGTAATTTTGATGTTACAAATGAACAATCAAATCGATTTTGTTTTATATTATTAATCCTACTTATGTAACAGTAACTTTAATTTTGATATATTATGAATATAAACCCTAGTAGCACACTTCGTTGGCCCAATGGAGAAATTTGGTTGGCATGGTAGGGATATGTTGGGAAAAGGTTCGTTGTAATTTCCTCCTTTGGGCCCATTCATTTTTTGGTTGGCGTTACCTACCGCCCTACCGTTGGGCTTATGATTGTGGGCCAACATTGGAGTATGATCGCATTTATCTTCTCACCAGTCTTCGGCAATTTCCGGGCGTGTTCGTAGGTCTCGGCACAGGCCGTACGTAACGGTCAACGGTCATTCCTCATTCGCCATCTTGATATGTAAAGAAGTTAACTCTTTTGATTCTCATTCATATTTCATACATAATATTAGGTAAGCCCTTTGATTGTTCTCTGAATATATAACGTTATCATTTTTACACAATACTGTATTATGAGTGTTGCATGAAATACAGCCTCTAAAAATAAATAGGCCTATCATTTATAGGCTATTCGAAATTTACATTATAATTGAATTGTAATAATTATAATTGTATTTGTTTCAGATGATTTACTGAAATCAAGGCAGAAGGAAATCAAAGCAGAGAAGGAGCATAAGCAACTAAATTGGAACAGTTCGAAAGATCAATTGGGATTTTCAAGATTTCAAACCTGCATATATATGGAGCATGCAGTTATGTGTCAGAATCAAGTATTTCGATTTATTATACCGTGCATGTTACCGTAGGCCTTAGTATTTCATGTAAACGCATGTTATATAAATTTATGTAAGTCTTTCCACGTTATGCCCTCATTATATAGTCTAAGAAATCCAGGGAATGTTGCCAGTAAGTTGAGCCAACATTGAGGTTAGGGAAACATTTTACAGTACAAATAATGGGAAGGAAGGATAAACTTTGGAATATGTCCCTCGAAAATTTTTTAAGTCCGAAAGTTCACGTTGATATGCTATGAACTGCGAAGATTCCCGAAGTTTTTTGATTAGCTTAACTTGATTGCTAGAATCCTTTTCCATCAAATTGTTTCATCTATCCCTAATGGCCTATATGTGCACTTAAATGATTAGGTAATTTAAAACATTTTTACCAAATCATGTAAAATCTCTTCAGATTTCTTCTATCTGTTCTATTCTTAATTTAGGCCTACATTCAGTCACAATTTTGGTTATAACCCCAATAGGCTACAGTTTGTAGAATCAAATTTAAAATTAAGTCTAAAATGTTGTGTGTAGGCCTAATCAATTTCGCTAATGATCCTAACATCAGTCTTTGTAAAAGTAAAATATTACTAGATTATGGAATAAAATGGGAATAATGGAACTTTGTGCCCCACGAGTTCCCCTTTCCACTCGCCTGGCTGCTTCCCGCTTGCCGCCTGCCCTGCTTCCCCGCAGGTCATGCCATCATGCCTGTAGCCACTGCTCAATGCCGGTAATGCGTAATTGCGATTAGCATGTCACCTAATATTTCACAATAAAAATAAAATACCCTTGCACCTGGCATTCAACCCAATTCTGTACTAATTCCATCCTACTATCCCCCACAAATCCTATTTCCCTTAAATCTACATCCTAATATTTTCTTTCCACCTACGTCTAAGTCTTCCAAGTGGGTCTCCCACTCAGCATTTTTTAGATGTCTTTCCCCCCCATACGCACAACATGTTTAGCCCATTTCATTCCCTGTGATTTAATTTCCCTTACTATATCTGGTGGCGAGTACAGATTATGAAGCTCGTCGTTATGCAGTTTCCTCCAGTCCCCATTTTCATCTCTCCCATAGGCCCAAATATTTTCCTAAGCAGCCTGTTTTCGAACACACTCAGATTATGTTACAAACTGCATCTTACAATCAAAATTGTAATTGAATGTAAATTAAGAATATAATAAATAGAATTATTATGAATTTTTAAGAGATTTTACACAAATTTTTAAAGCTTTTTTAAGCCTATATTGAAGTCTTTTAAATATTATTTGATAATGAATAAGCTAATCTAAGTGCATAGGAATAGATGGAACAGCATTTTAGAAATAAAGCTCTTACAGGTTAAGCTAATCAGATTAGACTGTTTTTCAAACATAATGTAAATACGCCTTTTAACCCTGTTATGAACTATGTTTTTAAATTATACAAGCAAATAGAATGGAAGTTACTTGATAGAGTTGATTATATTTCTAACGTATAGGCCTAATAATGGTGATGCTATAACTGGTCACTAATGCCCACTCGGGCGAACCTTTTAACTATTATTATAACTGGTCACAAGACAGCTGTATAACAAATTAACTAATCACAGTAGGCTAAAAGATTGCACATTGTTACTTATATGAGAATATAAAGATTAACACCATATAATATTGTAAACGTTAATGGTAACATTCTTGGATTTCCTAGACTATATTGAGGGCATAAGGTGGAAAGATCAACTTACATAAATCAACTATTCTCACATTACATAAAAATGAAGTTTATTAATATATGTTATGTAGTTCATAATATATATATCTGACTTATCCATAACTTGTAAAGCAGCAATAACAATAAACTATTCATTATTCATTTCTCTGAATTTTATTTAGCCTATAGCCAAGATTCTTTCCTTATGTTATACCATGTATCACCATTTTTCTGAGATATAGAATTCTGGACCAGGGTGCACATAGCCTCATGAAGACGAGGAGCCACTTGATAAAGAAATAGCGGCTTCAGTCATGAAGACCACCATCTGCCAATGTAGAAGAATGGAGGAAGAAGATGCAACATGGGTAGTAGGCCTTGTCCCCTCATGGGATGAAGTTCTCGACCATTAGTATTACAGTGCTTTCACTGTACGACTTGGCCGGCAATCGCACGGGCCGACTATCCGTGACTCATGCATCAAGCGGCCAAGTGATGCCTCGTTGTCTCACCGCTGAAGTCTAGCATGTGATCTGATTGCGTTCACACGTGAATAATTATTACAGCAGTGTTTGTGTTTTTTTATGGTTAAAGTAGTTTTTAGTTTTGCTTGAAGTGTTTTAAAAATGCCACGACATAATTATACATTAGAACTACTGCGTGTGAATAGCAATTTCCTCAAAAGGTGCCGTAGATGTAATGATGCAGAAGGACGGCATTTCCAACATCTCCTGTGATAAGGTAAGTTTGTATTTTTATTTTATATTTTCATATTTTATTGTGATTACAATTACGGAAATATATACGATTCGCCGGGAGTACCGTGATATGTCATGCGCCTGGCCCCGCATGCGGTTTATCTGTGACGGTGGAGCGGCCCTTGCGATTGCCGGCCAAGTCGTACAGTGAAAGCACTGTATAACCATCAATAAGCCATCCAAATCCAATGATTTCCCTATATTCCTCCATTAGGTTCTGCTTTTTGTCTTGGTTTCATGTTTATTTTATCATAATTAGGTAGTTGATAAAATATTTTCCTCAGCAACTGCAATTTAAGAATGATTAGCAAGTCCATGCAAATCTTTCGCACTTCGCCCCTTTTGATAGGTGCCCAGGAAAACTAGGCATTTAGCTAACTAATAAATTCATTCTTATACATTCACAAAATACAGTATACGGTTGAATTAAGAGCAACATATGAACTGTATACTGTGTTTTGTGAATCTGTATGAGTGAATTTATTAGTTAGCTAAATACTTGGTTTTCTTGGACTATTATCAAAAGGGGTGAAGTGCGAAAGATTTGCATGGATTTATAAGTCATTCTTAAATTGCAGTTGCTGGGGTAAATATTTTATCAACTACCTAATTTTGACAAAATAAACATGAAACCAAGGCAAAAAGCAGAACCCAATGGAGGAATGTAGGGAAATCGTTGGATTTTGGTTGGCTTATGGATGGAATTATGTTGGAATTCGGATGGCAACAGTTGGCATTCTGTTGGCATTACAATGATGGCCCAACAGATCGCCAACGAACATTCCCAACTGTTGGGATTTTGTTGGATATTGGTTGGCTACAGTTGGCAATTGGTTGGGTAAAATGCACTTTGCCAACGGAACCCCGACGGACATTCCTAACCGTTAGCCAACGAAACATGGCGATCATTTCCCAACATTGGCCCAACGATCTGTGCTACTAGGGAAGCAGGATTAAATTACAATAGTTTTTATACATGTATATATTGGACATAAAATATACGTATAGACTTTGACCAAACGTAAGATATATATGTAGCTCTAAAATATACATATATTATACATATCGTGCTGCGTGGGGAACTAATTCTATTTATTGCCCCTTTCTCTGAGTGGATCAATTAATGTTGAGGAGACATACACCATTCATCTGAAATGCAATGCAACCATTATTTATGTGGAGTCCATTGCTAAAACTGTTCTAGCTCTGAAACGTTTTTGGAGTTCGTTCCATATTGCATAACTGCATCCAATTATTTGACCTAAACTTGGCCTACAACAAGTCTGAACGATAAAAATGTTCATTAATGGAGAATAGCATAGAAAACGCTTGAAGTGAGTGATTTAATAGGCCTATTTTAAGCTCCAAATAATGTTATTCAATGAATATATAATTTAAAAGACTTTAATACTAAACCATGGCAGAGCTACACATACTGGGTGTGTCGAAACACCCTCCATTTTACTGTCACAGAAACCCACATCACATCATTAGGGTTGGGTAAAACTGCTGGTTTAATTACTTTAAATATTTAACCCCAGTCTCTGAGAAGAATTTTCTAAAACCAATAAAATAGTGAATAAATAATGACCAAAATATAACTACGGTATAAATATATCCACTAACTTCAGTTCCAAGCGTCCTAAAATATATAGCTCTCAAACAATTAGTAATTTGAAGGTTGAGAAGAGTGTAGAATAGGAAGACCAAGGAAATAAATAAGTATATTTAATCTCATACAATGTTGATTACAAACAATATTGTGTAGTTTCATGAATAAATAAACACAGGAAAAAAATCTGATGTGAAAGTCACATAACTTCCTCTGCCCAAATAAAAGTTTGCAGCATTTACGCTAATTATGCTATAAATATCTTATAGCCCCTTCTTTGAATGTTGCAACTAAAAACGCAGGCTATGGGAAAAAAAAAACAAGTGACTGCAAACGTTTATTGAACTTTCCGCTGTTAAGAATAATTTCCGAAATTTATCAAATATCCCCCTCAGATATTTCTTTACTGTAAGCAGGGCCAACAGTATATTTTTCTCACTTCACGTGCTTATATAGAATAAAATGCCTTAAATGTCCGCGTATTGAGTTGTTCACCAGGCAAGTTGGTAGGTTACAACCACCCTTCAGAGAATGTTTTTGAAATGGTATAAGCAATCCATGTACAAAATTTAAAGGAAATTGTTAGAGCCGTTTATGAGAAAATAGCAAAAAACAAAATATTCTTCATGTAAAATCCCCTTAAATATAAGAGAAGGTTGTCGCCAATCTTCACAGCCTCAGAAGGTACCTAACCGAAATACAAAATGTTGTTTTCGTACGATTTACAAGAAGCCGTATTGCAAAAAGCACGTATTCACAGTGGGTTGCTTATAACTACCCTTCAGAGAATTTGTTCGAAAAAATGTTTCAAATAAAAGTTTTAGCTCTTGGTACAAGCAATCCATGCGCAAAATTTAAAGAAAATCGTTAGACCCATTTTCGAGAAAATCGCGAAAAACGAAAATTTCTTCATGTAAAGTCCCCTTAAAAATAAGGGAAATTTGTCGCCAATCTACGAATCACATCTTCAGAAGGTACCTGACCCAAATACGAAATTTTGTTTTCATACGATTCTCCGTTTCGGAGCTAGCCTGTTCACAAACTTCCACACAGACATGTTTCCAAAAATAGTATTTTTGGATTCAGGGGGCTTTGAAACGTGTATATATGCTAAAAACTCAACTTCGAATTTTGGGGTCGAAAACAATACTTCCTCTACCTATAGTACCTATGGTACAGGCAGAGGAAGTAATAAGTGGATGGGTCAATTACTGAATAGGCCCTACCTGAGTATTTCATACAGATAGGTAAACATTTTACTTTCTCTAATAGTATTACTGTATTATTATATCTTTTTTTATTTAATTACAATATCATTACTTATAAGGCTTGGATTTTTTGGTGCTAACTTCAGAAACATTTATTTTTTATGTGCTGAATAATGTTTGCTGTCAAATTACCAGGGGCGGATCCAGAGAGACATTTTGGGGGGGGGGGGAACCGAAGTAGAGAGGGAAGTTTTTACTCATAAAAATTAATTATTCCCAGTACACAATTGAAAACAAAATGAACATTTCAGCATTTTCTTACAAAGGTATTTCAAAATAATGAATGTCGTTGCTTTAATTTAAGTATTTGGGTTATGTTCTAATAAATTTTGAATAATTTGTGCTTAATGTTACAAATTTTGGGATCCACCCCTGCAAATTACTTACTTAATGGTAATAGACACTTCCTAAGTAAGCTAAAGGAATATTATCTATTTTACGAAACCCAAAGGTTCATTGCCGCACTTACCTGAGCCCGACCTTCAAATGTGTGGTCTCCCCATAAATATTTTTGAGATATGTCTTTCTTCTCCCATGCACGTAGCATGTCCAGCCCATTTCATGTCAAATAATTATGTGAGGAAAATAGATGCTAAAAATTAAAATATTTAGTAGCAAATGAAAGGCTAATTTAATACCTTGCAATCCTTAGAAATCATTCCTGGAAGGGATCATTATGTACTGAAGAGTTACAGTATATAACATGCTTTCTCAAAATGTCCATCCCGAACAATTGATGATTGTCACAAAGAAGTGACTTGAATTTGGAAAATGAACACTCCACATCACAAGAAATTAGATAATACGGTTATTATAACACAACCAGAATTGAAACTCCGGTCATGGAAACCACCGTCAACGGCCGTGGGTCTCGGCATGCTGACCACATGCCCCCCCAATCCTGCCGTCTGCCTATGGTAGATGATGTAGCGGTCGGGTGGTAGGCCTTGTTCCTTCAGGGATGTAGCGCCACAGAGTTTAGTTTAGAATTGAAACTAACAACTTCCCATTCAATAAAATTCAAAGCAAAATAAATTCTAACAAAATCAATAAGCAATTATGGCTTCACGGGTTACCAGCCATGTCAGAATTATGTAACTCGAGCTTTCGGCCACAGATCTAAGGATGGTCGAAAGCTCAAGTTTTATTGTAACTTTCAGATGGCTGATAACCCATGAAGCCATAATTACAAACCAGCGCCTTGAAAGCTTCCAATCCTACAAAATTAATAAGTGTTTATACTGGTTTTAATACTCAATGATTTAGTTGGACTGGAACACGTTCCGTAAAATATTTTCCCATGTTTTAACATATGATAACAAAATATTTACCTGTTGCATTGAAGAGGCATTGTGGATAAAATTGCGACCCTTGTGATGCTTGTATTTTCTGTGTTGCTGTGAACCACATGTTATGTTCAAGCATCCATCTAAGTTCTAGTTTCAATCAAAAGAAAGATGACAGCGTTACAAAATTATGAGTGATGCAGTTGTTTAAAAAATATCCTTCCACTTCTACTTTCGTTATTTACTATGGCAATGAGAGCTTTGGCAGCCTTTGTAATTTTTTCCCAAATTTTAGACAAGAGGAAACATAAATTCTTTTAGAAGTAAATTAAGACCAAGGAAATTCCAATGGAAGTGATTCCTTTAATCAAGATTGTTCAGATTTGTTATGAGACTTACGCACTCCAGGACTGTAACATCTAATTACTGCAAGAAACCCAATATTCAGGAATGATTGATGTGGGTTTTCTTCGTTAAAATAAGATGTGATCAGGGACAGAGAAATTAAACAAAGGAAGCAAGAAAATGTATATAGGGGAAAAATACATTGAGATTTAAGTGTAGTTAGGTGGCTTGTTTTGCTGCAAATTTATAGATATCCTTGCAACTGGAAGAGGTCAGTAAAAAAAGAATACGTGATGAACAGCTCAGCAGTAATAGGGATGGTGAGTGTTATTGGAATAAAACACTACGACTGGCTGATAAATTATTCATTCGAAACAAAAGCAAGTGAGTGAAATATTATAGAGATACCTTTTCTATCTAAATTTTTTCTTAGTACACTTACAAAAATCAAACAAAGAACAATACTGTTCAACTCATTTATTAGCCTGATACATGTATCTGTCACACAGTTAAGTAAACAATAAGTTTTGAAGTACAAAATATATTATTTTACAACTGCTCTCTGCAACCAGTTGTACGACTTTTCACACTTTACACAAATAGCCAACATAACAATTAACAATGTGTAAAAACTTTATCAACAGAGTTCGTTAGGCAAACATTGATGTTTTAGAGCCGAGGAAATTTGAACATAAACTTAACAGATAGCACCACTATAAAAAAAAAGATCTTCCCTTATAAAAAACATGCAAACACATAATAAGTACTACGTACTATCCTGTATATATGGAATGAGAATAATTATACCTTTACAAAAACAGTATCAAAAACTTTAAGGGTTGTTCAATATCACTCTGATGTTAATTTAAGATGACCTAAACTACTTTCCTAGAATTCAAAACGAGAGCTTCAATATGTACAATCATTTGGCTTTTTAATTGCAGTATGTTAATTCGATAAAATTTGTTGAGAAAGTTAACTTAACAGGCACAACTGAAATTTTATGATAAATTTATATAGCAATTCTAACGGTAATGAAACTATGAAAATATTAAAGCTTCTTATCTGAGGCATCTATACGAAATACTGATCTAATAGTTATACAAAATTGCAAAAGATAAATAAAGGAAATCGTTTGACAAATGATAACTAAATGTTGAAAAGGATTTACTACTCAACTCCACTATAATAAGTTATCACTTCGCCCAGTAGGCCTACACGTTTTACAGAAATTCGTCTGTTGTCAACAGCTGACAATGCAGATGAATTGCTGTGAAACGCATACCATGTAAGTGATACTGATAACTTATTATAGTGGAGTTGACGAGGAAAACCTTTTTAATATTTAATATTTCATTTCTTCACTGTGCTTTCCACAAACTAGTATCTGTGTAAAATGATAACAATTTAAACAAAATTAAAATGATGCATCCATTCATGAAGAAAACAGTGCCAACAATTGAGACTTCAAGGAGTGCAATGATATAAAAAAATGAACTTTTTTCATTTATTAATATTACTTTAAAAGGGGGGGGGGGGAAAACAGTATTGGACAAGCATGATGAACTCAAAATATGAAGGCAGGAAAAATGACAGGGAGTCACTGAATATAAATAGTTAAGACTTAATTTCTCGGGTTTCCTCATGGGTCACGGATATTATGCTCAAGCTTTTGGCAACATGCTCCATTGCTGTTATCAGGGGACTTCACCACAAAATACGTTCATAGTAAGTCCCACGATGATGGTAGTAGTGTGCATTGCTAAAAATTTGGATGAAATACCTTCAACCAGGGGCAAACCAAAGAACTTATTCTATGTAACATTCATTGGGCAAGTTTCTAATTGTTTATAAGATAAGATAAGTGTTGCTGAACCCTTAGAATTGACCCACTGTTATTTACAGACTGTGTTGAACGTTGTATAAACACAACTAGGCCAAATGCTATAAGCTGAAGCACATACTATCCAAAATGAAAAATCAAGCTGTTTCAATATACAGTAGTACTCCAATTATCCAAACTCCAACTATCTGGATCGCTTTGAGGCTATATTCAAGTGGTTTTTGCAGCAGCGAGCATTGGGAAACCCTGTTTCAGGGCAGATTATTTATGAAAAAGCAAAAAAGAAATTAAACTTTCCATGATTTATCCAATTATCCAGAAAAGGGTTAAGTCCAAATTAATCTGGATAATTAGAGATCTACTGTATTTTAAAGCATGGTTGCTTTATTATAATAACTTTCTTGTATCGTAAGATCTTACTTGTATGTTTCTACTTTTAGCAATGCATTTCTATACACTTTTATAACTAGGCAAGGCATTACAACTTAAATTTCGAATTTCATTTTTTTTATTTATTTATACTAAAGCATGATTGTTAAGATAGTTTTTCAATTCTATCCATTTCGTATATGAAAACAAACTCAAGTAACTCTAGAGTGGAAATTCTAAATGTGCAAAGGACCACAATAATAATAGGAAAAAGCACCTGGATATCTGGATGTATGGGCCAATGTCTTCCATAACTACTCAATCCCTTGGCCATTTAAAGTACTGTAGTTGTTTATAGATTATGCACAGTGCCTTTTTCACTGGGATTTCAATACTTTTCTAGATTTTTTAAAATTAACATTTTGGAATTTTGCAAATTGAGAATTATCACTCTAGTTACAATTATGAACAAATCTTTGGAGAAACAGGTTCACTTTTCTTTCATGTTAAGCCTAGAACATACATTATATAACAAAAGTTTAATTATTATTATTAAAATCCAGAATAGTAAGTTACACTAATGAAATAAATTTAAATAGCATTTTTCTTAGTTTGGTTATATTTTTACACTGACACTCACCAAAGTTACTATTTTATGTAATGTGAATTACCTTGTTCGAGTGCTTTCAACTGCATTTGACAGCCATCTTCACCAACTGGCTCCCATGTCCAGGGTTCGATAACATGGGAGTCAGTTGCTGAAGATGGCTGCTGTATGCAGTTGAAAGCACTCCAACAAGGTAATTCACGTTACCAAAAGTAGTTGTGAGTGTCAGTATAAAATTTTAACCAAGTTAATATTAATTTTCATCACTACAATGAACAAAAATCAGGAAGTATTTTTCTCTTTTATTCTACATTGTACTTCTGTACAATGAAGAAAGAAAATGGGTGAAATACTGGCCATTTTGGTCAAAAATTAATTTTTGTTTTTTTATTAGTATGTTCAATAATTTTCCAAGTTATACAACAAATGGAGGAGGCATTAAAGGCATGCTGCACTGTTTGCGTGAACTACATTCCAAAGTCCCCTCTCTTCAATTAATTTTTCACACTTTTTAAGGGCTTTTTCAAATTTTCAAATTGGATAGACTCCTACAATCTTGACAATATGTGTACATACATTTTTAATAATTGTACTACAAAATGTTGCTAACAAAACAGAGTATGATGTTAAAAAAATACAGTAAATGAATGTTTAATAATTATTTCATACTATGAGCAGTCTACAAATTGGAGTTTTTAATTAAGAAAGAAAGAAAGCAAAAAACAAACAACAACTAAATTGCTAATTGTTAGGCTTAAAATCAAAATACAGTTTATTTAACTAAGATATCAGAGAAGTTAAGATATATTGTAGCAATCAAACATATTGCACAAAATTTTGTAGGACATAATTGTTTTTTAGAATATTATAAGACTATTATAACCAGTGCTTCAGCTGGAAAATTTAATCGGTAGAACTCACGTCTCACTCTTATTTTTCTTCTGACAGCATTATCAGCAACAAGAAAAGTAATTTGGAGTAACTAAAGTAGTAAGTTGTGATATTCAGTCAGCATATGTATTTTCTGGTTTCCAGCAAGAAAGGTCCCACTAGCATTTTTATTTCTTATCTTATTTGTTAATATGTTAACAGTCTTCAGTTTAAGTATGTATGGTCAGAATTATTTGAAGCTCAAAAAATTATTTTGAAACAAAATAAATGAAATATTAAAATTTTCACAACATAGATTCAGTGAATTCCAGCCCAACTAAATTACTGATTTTAACAAATGTAACAAAATTCAAACAGTAAGTATTTTAAATATGTCAAAGGGAAAGTATGTACAAAATTTTAAGTCCTTTACTTCGAAATTGTGGAAAATAGGTATTTCAAAAATATATTTCCATAAGAAAAGAAAATAATTGCTTTGTGCGTGACAGTTTCTGAATATAAGGCATTAACAGCCAGAACCTCCACTTTCAGGAGGAAACTACTAAGGCTATTAGAATATTTTACCAGTTTATGGTGCTGTAACTTATCATATACACAACTCTAAAGAAATCTGACCTGTTTAGATGCATACTTAGAGGAATCTAGAAAAGCTTGTTACTAAATTGCACTCTGCTTTAACAACCAAATAACATTTGGTACACATATTATATACTCCAGTCTTGTAACCTGGAAGTCTAAATAATAAGTAATCATTCCATTTTTATAAATGATTGTAGAGAGTAATGAGGAAATGATTTCCATCGACATTCCTGCTATTAAACATTATAGTGCAAATAATGTTCTTAAATTTTTTTATCACAAGCTATAACAGTAACATCTGTGTTTATGCATTAAGTCACATGAAAATTGAGGTACTGCATTATTGCTATTGGATTTGATACAAATACAGAAATTCTATAACATAATATTACCTAGACACACAGTATATTATATTTCTTTTGTATTCTCCTTAAAGTAAACAGGATGTAAGTTTCAATGCCCTAACCACTGTTTTGATTAACTTCAATTTTAAGTACCTTTTTCATACAAGCACTTTTGATTGCTGTTTGATAAACTTTTACTTAGTACAACTACCTGTTAAGGAAACCTATTGCCATATATGAGTATTTTCTTTTAAATGGTGATGATAAACTCAATATCAGAACTCTCTTAAAAACATACAAATCCTAAAACACTTGGTACGTGTTTCTGTAGAAAATAATAATTGATTACTATCTCAGTAACTATACACACAATAATACCGAGTCATATGCATCGAATATGTTTAAACTTTATGTAGCAACAATATAGTCAATAACAGAAGTCTAATAATAATCTTAAGGCAAGTCAACTGTCGATCTTACATCATAATTAGAATCCTAAGAAATGTATTGTAATCTTCTAGGCTTGATGTAAATTACTTTGTTTTTCTACGTCCTTTTGTGGCTTCCAACTGGCGATGTAGTTTACCTAAAATAAAAAGAAAAATTATTGTTAATCAACACATTTGTTAAAGATCTGGGCCTGCAACCAAATACAGCTCACAATTTATTTTAATTCAGCCCATTAGCCAAAAGTAAGGTTATTAAATTTTTAACAATTTCCTCTGTCCCACAATACTATGTAGCATAGTTTATGTTAATGCTCGCTACTTCAAAGGTATTTAGTCATAACTAGCATTTTAAGAACTTAATAGCAAACTAGAATTTTATTAACAACTCCCTCCCATCCAAAAATGGACTGTATGAAATGCTTCTCCTCCTGCAACCCCATGCATATTGTGTTTCCAAGATAAGCAGAAAGAAAATACACAGTTTACTCAAGAATGACAGACAACATTTTGCATTACTGTTTATTTTTTATTAGTCATCAACATTTAAAGTCATAAATTGTGCATAGTTCTTATACTATACACGTCCAATCTACGGTAAAAATTCAATCACGTGGAAAATATGACTTTTGAAAATGTTGCAGATGCATCCCCTTAAATATTTTCTCTCCATTTTATACTTTTATTTTGAGTCTTTGGATTAGGACAGTGTTGATATGAACGTCAATAGCAGTGAGC
Organism: Ectobius pallidus; assembly: GCA_964059195.1. Classification (NCBI taxonomy): domain Eukaryota; kingdom Metazoa; phylum Arthropoda; class Insecta; order Blattodea; family Ectobiidae; genus Ectobius; species Ectobius pallidus. Next base: position 118,028,782 of record CAXKWD010000006.1, read on the forward strand.
AAGAAAAACACGTTACACAAACTGGATAATTCATATGAGAATCTATTTGGAATAAATATTTAAAATAGAAATATCTTAGGGTATCAGCACGGAAGCAAAAATATACAGTGGTGAGTTAAGTCATTATTACTCTGAGCTCTTCAATTAGAGGGTTATTTTTAATTCTCTCTTTTGCTCCTATTTTTGTTGTTTCAGTGCCTAAAAATTTAGTCAAGTTACTGCTCACCAGCTACAATCTTATGTTTTAAGATGTCTAAGATGGCTTCCAAAAGAAAAAGATATAAGGAAGAGACATAGAAGTACCGGAAATAGTTTCTGCTTGTGAATGGGACAGTACTGCACTACAGATTGGTAAGTCCCAAATTCAATACCATTCTTCATTTCTAGCGTAATTTTTCTAATACCCTGGGATTATCTCATCTTCTAACATAGATGTGGAAAGAGATCTGCGTGTAAAAACAGGCGTAGGCTGACAATGTTACAGTCTTCATGTTGCAACTGAAAATTTAAGAGCCTTAACCTCCACGGTTTCTCAAGGCACCAAGGCCTGTAGGATATATTTTAAAATAAGGTTTATTTACGACTATCTTCACCAGGAAAACATTCTTGACGCTCATTGCTGCTTTTTCTATAGTTAAAACTAATCAATTTTGCTATATGACAATGATCATCAATGTAAAACATTGGCTCTGTATCATATGACTACTAACAAAGGAATATCTGTAATTTCTTGCAAACGGAAGGCAAAATGCTAATAGATTTTGTTTCTAACCACAATGCTCTGTAAAATAGAATTTCAAGCTATAAAGATAGTCAAGCAAAAGAATTTACATTCCAGATGACTGGAATATTGACAAAGACAAGTTATTCTTAAAATGCAGATTAATATACATTAACTAGTACGTACTGTATATTAACATATTATTACTTGTGATTGTAAGCCACAGCTTCGTGTCAGCTATTGACATAAGACCACAAAATTACAAGTCACGAAAGAATTTAATTAAAGACATCATAACTATAATAAAAATTGATGAAGTTTACAACCAACAATGGTGTTCACCAGTGAAGATTGCCATAAGCAGACAGTAGCTTCATTGCTTCTCATAATTATATAACCAGAAATACAAATGCAACTAGATTTTTTAAAAAAAGTGTGAATTATTTCTAATGTTGTCCTTATGTTGAACTATGTTATTTCTAAACTTTTTGAACTCAATCTGTCAGAACTTTCCTTAGTTATTTATACTTATTATCTGGACTTAGCCTCATCATAAATAGTTAAAATATGCAACTAATTATTTAGACCTACTTATTTATTGTCCCATAATGTTAGAATACACATATACACACACACACACATTGACACCATCCCCAATCACACATATTATGCAAGTGAGATTAGAAAGAGAAGTAAGCAAAATGTTACATATGAAAAAATGTTGTACAATTTCACTCTAAAATATTCTAATACCACAAGTGAACTTAGTAATATAATAAATTAACCAGAATTACCAACCAATACCAAATAAGAGTATAGTTTATGCTACATTCAGTAAAGAATGCCACATACAGAAACAAAAATGTTTGATCACATTAAAACATCAAAAGTGAAATTATGAAAGGAGTAAATTATTATAATTTATTATTAATATTTATTTTTATTATTATTGTCAGAATGGTACTTTATGTGATTGTGTGGGGGATGGGAAAATGTCCGTCCGCATGATAACTCAAATATGCTTTATCAGATTTCCATACATCTTGGTATACACATTTATAACGTCCATGGGAAGAAGCCTATTGAAATTGGACCAAATCAGTTGACCGGTTCTGGAGTAATGGTCAATTTAGTGCCTATTTTATGATAATATATTAGAAAGAATTTATCAAATGCAAATTAGTCCTCATGGCAACATATTGTTTTACAGCGTTCATATACGGCTTTGGAAGTTGCAATACAGGTAGCTTTGACAAATAACACTACCCAAACATTCCTTCAAATATGATTATCAAACTAGACCTTGGTTTTCCGTAAGCCCTGTGTAATGAATCGATCTGGAGCTTAACTCAGAAATCAATTACAAAAATAACTTATTTTCTGCATATCATAATTGCAATTATCACTGATTATTATTATTATTATTATTATTATTATTATTATTATTATTATTATTATTATTATTATTATTATTAGAGCCCTCTTGACCATCATAGCTCACAACTGTATGACATTGAGTCTTCTTTTCATTCACTGTACACATGGTATCTATTCGTAAGTCAAGGGTAAGAGTAGGGCCGTGGAAAGAAAGCAAGGGCCCCAGGGAAAAATTTTCCCGGGCCCCCGTCGAATATTAAATTCACTACCCAACTCGCCTGTTATAATGTATGCAACAGAAAGATTATGTAATGATATTACAATGCCAGAATGGTACCGATACTTTATGAGATTGTCTGGTAGACAGGAAAATATCTGTCCGTCTGACTGTCTGTGTCTGTAAGCGTGATAACTCAAATACGCTTCATTGGATTTTCATAAAACTTGGTATACCATTTATAACGCCCATGGGACGGAGCCTATTGATTTTGGACCAAATCGGTTAACTGATGCCGGGCAGGAAACGGAAAAATACATTAAAATGTCCTAATTAGGAGCAATTTTATCTGTATGTACCAGTTTAATCTTTTGAAAATTATGATTTTAAATGCCGTAAGGCCTACTGTTGAATTCTAAAGGATTTGTGCTTCTACTTTTCAGAAATAGCAATTGTTCAAGATTAATCCTTTTCAGATTAAATGATAATTCCTTGTCACCGTTATACGGCAGGACAATGCACATAAAATAAACACATAGAACATAATTTAAGCTGTTTATTGACTTATAACCAATTTTATTTTCGAGTAAATTTAGAGAGTAACAAAGAAAACCTGGTCGGCCCTCTTTTGGGCCCCGGCTGCCCCTCCCTTTCGTCAGCCTGGGTAAGAGAATTGCCTTCAATGGCAAACAATGTGCAAGATTTGTTGGAGATGGTTAAGTGGTTCAAATGTTATGGCATTTTGAGTGATCTGCACTCCCTATAGGGATGAACGAAGCTTTGTCCAATGAGATCTAGCTCTGCTGGAAACATGACAAGCATAGAATGAAATGTAGGTTTCAGTTATGTTCAATTTAAAACTCATCTTTATTTTCCTCTACCAACTCTCATAAACGAACATTACGGAATGTTCTGTGAAAGACAGGATATTATGTTTTAGTAAAGTGCAGCAACATGTAGTGAGCACACAGACTTTTCTTTACACAAAAGTATAAATCTAATACTTACAGAATTTTTAGGCATCGCTGTGCAATTTGCTAACCCTTCTATAGTTTTCTTGCCTCATCGACCATTCTATTAAATGTGAAATAATGGAGCAGTATTCAGAATTCATAAAACATGAAGACTGTCAGCTTTAAACTAAGAACTCTTTATTTACAACTATGACGCCCACAACATTCTCTGAAATACTCAGTTATTCATACAAAAATGTTTTTGACCTACAGTACTTCTCTTGAGACAAATAGAGAATCCTAAAAATATACTAAATATTCTCTTTTAATACTAAATATTAATAATCAGATCTATGAGACTCCTGCAGATGATTTTACTACAAAAGTGAAAAGATAAAATCATAAAGCTAGCCAAATTAAACATTTTGCTCACATTATAAACTTCTTCACATATCTTATTTTTAAGACGTTCAGTGCAATGTAAAAAAAAAAACCTTTGCTATATATATATATATATATATATATATATATAATTTTCTTTTCCTTGATTAGATAACTACCTGTACAAAACTGAAATATTCTTATGAATCCAATATCTTATAAACTCAGCAAGAAAAGTGAACTATCTTTTCATAACAATATAACAACAAGCACAAGTGATCACTCTGATATGTGTGTTCTTACCATTCTTTTGAACTAAATATTGAATATGAGGTCTGTTGAAAAAGTTTATGAGCTTTCAAATTAAACCGAGCAAACTGATTTCTGTCCATATTTCATACACAACATTCTCCAGATCTATTCTTCCTCTGTAAATTTCCCCTTATCTTCTTCTTCCTGTTATAAAGGGACTATTTATTTATTTTACTTTATTGCAAAATTATTTCACCATATTTAATGGTAGACTAAGAGCCTTTCACAAGAGATCATGGGGGTGGTGGTTAGCCATAACTCTAAGAGGATGGAGAAGTTACCACCGTTATGGGTTGATAACTACTGAAGCTGGAATCTACAGGTTAACATAGATTCCAAATCATGGTAGGCCTCCTAAATACGTCACTTAATATGAATCATGTCAGATGTAACGACAACTGCTCATTAAAGTTCTCACCAGAGCTACTTAGCCTGGTGATCAGCTTGGAAAGTGGTATGACCACTACTCCCAAGGGGACCCTCCGCCTTATCTGAAAATATGATAGATTTGAAGAAGATATATTTTAAGAATAGGAAAACGATACCTTTGTAGTTATTTCCCTATTAACAATAGTAGAAAGTTCCCTTATTTGAATAATTTTCTGAGCTTATAAGCCATGATGAAATGAGGTTTAACATTTCCAATGTTCTGCCAGCAATTGCATCCGACATCCTCAGGGGTCCTCTGTCTAGAGCGATCGACAGTGAGCTGTGGTCACCTTTCATTCCTATGAGGTCTCCACAGTTCAATGTCGACTGCTGCAGATATAGGATGCTGGGCACAGTTACTGGTGAATTGGTGGGAATGCTAAACACCACTGAACCATTGTCTATACGCCTGATAAATTCTTCAAATACTTCTAACACCTGCTGTGTAAGCCTAAGCCTAAGCCAATAGAAAGATCTCTGTTTGCCTTCCCTTTAGTTCTCTCCATTATACCACAGTGAGACAGAGAGAAAATCCAATACAGTATTTGGATAGCTGTCCTATTATTTTAGGACTGTCATAGAGACAGTCTGCTTTAAAACTAAAATTTCAACAGAATAACAACAAATAATAAATATAAGGAAAATAAAATATTAACATATTGCCAAATATAGTATGATCAATGTAAAAGTATTAAAATAAAATAAGAATCTGAGAAACTGGATGTAACACAATTAATGAAAAGGAAAATCGTGGGGTGGAAAGTGAGCACTGTGCAGCATTTTCAAGAAGTTTGAATTTATGTTTGTTTTGTTTTTAACAGTAATTATAAAGCTCAATGCCTAATTTGCGCAGTCTAAGTTATTTACTTGAGACATTCTAGCATTATTTATGATATAATAGCACAACACTCTTGTAATACATGCAAGTGCCTGGCATCACCACATGACATAAACATCAGTGACTCATATAAAGTATTGGGGAAGAACTGAACTTTGCCATCAATACTTTTCCTACCATTTCTCCCCACGTTATAGTAAATATAGGGATATTTATTAAGTGTTTTAAAGTTTTAATCTTATTTTAAAGTTTTAATCTTATTAAATATAGGGATATTTACACCCAAAACGTTATACTGTGAGAAATTTCGAAACTTTGTGATCAGACCTCATATTGTTTACAAAACTAAAACATCAGAATGAGTGTGACGACAATACATGTAAAGGCTATTATTTCAGTATGACAAATTAATTTCACATCAGTTGTCCTTTCCCACATTTTTCACTGTTCTTGAAAGGAACTTTAGTGATGCCTTCACTGCTATATTCATGAAACTTACCCCATGCCTTCTGATTGAGAAATTCTCCTACAAAATAAAGGCTCAGCACTAAAATCAATGTAGAAGCAAAAAACCCTATTCGCTGCCATAGATTGAGGACCTCCAGCAAGGGATACACCCAAACAGATGACTTTGCATATATAATATGTACCCTGAAACATAAGAGCATAGTTACATCAGAATTTTACAGTAAATATCTTTCATTTTAGGACATTTGTGGCATTCAGTGAGAGAGTGGGCTAAGCCAGAAATAACAGAATCGAGATATTTTGAGATTTGTGTTTGGCTTTCTAATGAGAATTTTCTTTTATCTTAACACTTGATTTAGGCTATTTCTTCTTATCAGAATTTACACATTTTAAAGTGTTTACAAAAATTAACTTCAGACCACAGTGCCAACCCTTTATCACCTTCTTAAGGCTTTTTTCGCAGTTTTTTTATATTTAAAATTTTTTTCTAAACTTTGAAGTGCCATATCTTGGTATGTATTTGGTTTTCAGAAATGTTTAAGGAATGGAAATGGTAGGAAATTTATTGCTCTTTAACTTTTGTAATAGCATGTTTAGGTTATAATGCGTTGTTTAGGAGTTATAAGGAAAAATTACAAACACCCAAAAAATTTGAGGTTTTTGGCTGACCTGAAGTTCGCACAGGCTTCTTGAATTGGAAAACTTGGATTCTACTCCACAGAATACCCACATACAACATATTAAAAAATTATTAACTTCGGACCTTTTTCCATGTAAAAGTGACTGTGCCCTGCTAATGTTTCCGAGCTGGCTTAGCCCACTCTCTCACTGGAGAAATGCCATTCCCTCAATTTATGAAAAATGTCTTTCAAGAATAGATAAGGAAAGAACCCACACAAACCTTCTTTCATATTAGGTTTACAGTTTCACGACTATATGTACTACACAGAGATGACAATAACTCAAATTTGAACATTTTTTGCTTAGCCCACTCTCTCACTGGATGCCACATTTCTCTGTAGGCCTAAGTATAAGAGAATTTAATGCTAATATGGCAATTCCCAATCTGTAGCTATAACGATTGTATATAGACTTCTAAAAAATTGTAAGGAAACAGGTTTGGTGTTGAATAAATAAACAAGAAAGCATCCAAGTGTGCTTAATGAGAATAATAATAATAATAATAATAATAATAATAATAATAATAATAATAATAATAATAATATTTTATTGTCATCACACCTGAAATACAAGCAATAGACAACGTCAGAAAACATGAAATTTAAACATATTGGATTCAAATAAATTAAATGACTCTAAGTGTAATTGTAATTGAGCACAATTTCAAGCTTATTCAGATGTTAACTTCTTTACATTCAAAAAATTCGTCAATTTTATAGAAGGGATTTTTGACTAACCAGTCATATAATTTAGATTTGAAAGTGTTAATTGAAAGTTCCACCAATTCTAATGGTAAGCTGTTATATAGTTTTAGACCCATTACTTCATAACTATTTAAGGATTTCGAAAGTCGATGAAAAGGTATGTCTACACGTTTACCGTTTCTAGTGTTATGGGAGTGTATATCTTGTCTAAGCTGTTTGTCTGAAAAATTACGTTTAACATGTATCAGCGAGTTGTAAATGTACACATTGATAACAGTCATAATTTTTAGATTGACAAACAATGCCCTACAGTGGTCTAACTTATTTGAATTACTAATTATTCTGATGACTTTCTTTTGGAGCAAGAGAACTTCCTGAACATGACTGCTATTGCCCCAAAACAGGATTCCATAGGATAAAACACTTTGATGACTGATGAAATCAATTAATCAGAATTGTATTAAATGCAGGTTTTACGGAAGATTAATTTGTGCATTTAGGCTTAAATTAATATTATTGAAGGTATCATGAATATGTGTTAATGGTGGGACAACACTTCTAGTCCTGCTTACAATCAGACCAAGCACAGTAATATAGAATTTACATAGGCATTACTGTATTTGCAAGACTTAAAAAAAGATCATTTCCACTACAGAGTGGAACTCAGAGGCTGGGGCTAACTTATTTTTATAAAACCTTACTATACTATTACTAAAACACTTTTACTTACCAGATAAGGTAAATTAACATAAATGTAAGAAGTCCTGTGAGACCCTTTGAACGAGGAGGGTATGATCGGAATGACATGAACATTTCAAGCAGTGTGAAGAACATAATATTGGTGTGCATCATGTGGTTCAACCACCATGGAAAATATGGATCCAATGCTTTTGGGAGTACCAGCTCTCTATCAATAGCCATTAGAATCCAAAATGTCACACCCACAAACTGAAACATTCAAAAGGAAATTGGTTATAGATATTTCTGGCTAATTCTTTAAGCAAAAAAGTGGGGTAAACAGAACTGATAATTTGGGCTTAATTTTCGAATCCAATGGAAATAAAATGTAGTAGAAAGCCACTAGTACAGTAGAGTCCCGCTATTCCGAAAATCCACCTATTCTGAATACAGGAGGGAAAGGGATAGGTAGGATGTCTGCGCTATGAGTCGTCGAAGGTCACTGCCCTTCCTTTCCGACTTTCACTGAACCTGTTCACGAGCCGATCAACGCTGTATAGAGCTGACACTAGCAGATGTCCCCGCACTTAATTTACGCCTTAACAAGTCAATACGTTGATATTATTCATGAAATCCGCCTATTCCGAATTCCCGCTAAACCGAACAGTGTACGGTCCCAATTAGTTCGGAATAGCGTAATAGTATTTTAATATTATTTTATGGTCCATTTTTCTTAAATTCACAGAATTTAGTGTGGCTTGTTTTGTAAACATGACAATCTGCAGTAAGATATTTGACCGATCTGATACAGTACCGTTTTCACTAGCTGGTTAGGCCTACGTATAATTAGTATGGGTAAAAAGTATTTTGCACTCTTTTTAGTGTTATCCGGGGAACGTTACTAGGAAGTGATTGTACTTTGTTTTGCCTGGGCCTGCTGAAAGGCATGCCTCTGCACCTATCTCCATGTGTGCACTCTTCCATTTATAACTGTTTGTAGGTTTGGATATATTGGCCTAGAGTTGGGCGACCAATTTATAACCGTTGGTTTGTTAGGCCACAAGTTGGGCAGCTAATTTATAACCGTTTGTAGGGGGAGTATTTGATTAGCACCGAGATGAGCGCCAATTTATAACTGTTCGTAATGTTGGGTGCTAATTTATGACTGTTGGGTGCCAATGTATAATTGTTAGTAGGGGTCGTTGAATATATTATGTCCGGCTATTTCTAACTCAGTTGGTAGAGCGAGATCTCTTTCAGGGTCGTGCTCGACGAAAACTAAAATAGGATATAAGATGAAGGGATTATAGGTCGTAAAAATGAAGTCTATTGATAATGAACTTGAATAATATTTGTAAGTTTATTTTGTCCGAAAATCTTTCACTTGATTTGTTAATTTCTTAAAATGTCTGGAGGAAGAATACAGTAATGTCTTTATCTATTTGCTACGTCGTCGCCAAAATTACTTTAGGTTATATTATTATACTTATAACATCTGCACGTTTTATTGCAGGAATTTTAGGTTATCTATCTTATGGCGGTATTTATTCGTTTAACTTTTCAATACGAAAAATAATATCTATAATCTTGTCTTATTCCAAATATATATATCTTTATCCTCGACCGTATTATTTAAAAGTCGGTATAAAATTAATATTAGTACTTGTTACTGTTTCACTGTATATTTCTAACTCCGGTTTAGTCTATAAAAATTACGTCCGTCGCTGTTGAATAGATGTCTTCAAGTCCCTGTTGGTCGCTCCTGTTCGTGTTAATATGTTTCTGTGTTAAAATATTCTAGCCATTCCATTGGTTCAGTCAGTAGACTTTGTCTCTTGTGATTGGAAATTAGCTAAGTCGTCTGCTAGTGTTCCTCAACAAAGAACGTCTCTTCCTGCAGGTCTGGGTTACAGTCGCCTGCTGTGAATGGAAGGGGGGCTGGCCTCCGGAACGGTACAGTAAGCTCCTGCCTGTCATTTCCAATAAAATTGAAATTTTCGTTTCTAAAGTCAATGATAGCTTCTAGCTGTCTAAAAACTTCACTGCCTACAATCAATGGTAAATTTAATCCTGTTATCACAAGGAAAAGTATTTCCACTGTATGACCTGCTATATTTAAAGGTACGAAACATTGGTGTCGTATTCTAAATCTTGTTCGGCCTGCCGCTAGAAGTGCAGACATATTGTATACAGGTAAAATCTGTGTGATGGCTCTAGTTCGTTGCAACTCCAAGAATGTGTTTTGCGACATTACTTGGGCATCTGATCCGGTATCGAGAGTAATTTGATAGGGATTTTCACCTATCAATACCTCAATAGTAGGGGGTTTATTTGGGTCTTGAGACAATTCACTACGTTGTAAGATGCCTACAGTGATATCTGTGGGCGTGGTCATGTCTGTATTGTTGTGAAAATCGGTTGTTGTACAGTCATTGTTAACTACAGTATTGTTGTCCACTCCATTGTTGACTGTAAGAACATGAGGTGTTGTGTTGTTTGTTTTAGAAAGTTTGTTTGTTATAGTGGTGTTATGTATGGTTGCAATTTTATCACGAACTATTTCTTTGTTGTGAATAATTGCATTGTTGTGATGTCCTGTTTTGTGGTTTTCCTTTTTATTGTTAACAGAATCAATATTAGTGTCATTCAGGTTATTTACTGCAACTTTATTATGTTTTGCACCAGAAAATCCTGAATTGCTCGGGCACACCATGCTACTTACAGCATGCACGGCGGCATTCGAAAATCCTTTTCTACTAAGTGTAGTGGGTTTGTGTTGTGTAACAGTTGTTGACAAAGCTTGTTTGTAGGCTTTAGAGTCTTGTACTGAGTGTGGTGCTGACCTGAGTGCTTTATCTGATAGTTTCATGACTTTATTAGCTGTACCTCCATTATTGTTCCTTAGAACTGCAGGGCCCCTTTTGCGAGGTTCCAATGGTGCCCTTAGTCGTTTAAAACAACCGTCGGTGGTGGTGACTGGTGGTCATTGTTGCCATTTTCATGATTGTTATTAGTTGTGTTATGTTGGTTTTCATTATTCTGTCCATTGTTATTTGCATACCGGTTTAGTCCACGGCGTGAGTTATTTCTACCTCGAAAACTTGGTCGGAAAAATCCTTGATTGTATTGAGTTCTATGGAACCATCGGGGTGTTCCATTGTATGGTCTTCTGCCATAGTTATTCCTATTGTTCTGATTTGAGCCTGTGAAGTTGTTATTATTTGTATAGCCATTATAATTATTGCTATTGTAATTATTATTGTAGTTTTGGTCTTGGGAATTGTTGTTTCTGAAACCGTTGTTGTAGCTTGAGTAGTTCCTGCCATTGTTGAAATAATAAGGGCGATATCTGAAATTTCTACTCCTCCAATAAGAAGTCCTATTTCCTCTCTGATATGGCGTATTTCTCCAGAACTGTCCTGGGCTATCCGAGCTATTTTCATGGATAACATTAGTCTCGTTTTCATTTACTTGTTGTTGTTCCTCACACAACTGGGCAGATCCTGTCCGCGTCTCGCATCCAAAAGCGTTTTGGTTGGGTTTGGTTTGAACGTAATTAATGTTTCTTTTTAGGCCTTGATTAGTGTTGGTAACTTGGGATTTATTTATCTTTTGTGGTGGAAACGGGGATTCCTGTAGGGATTTCAACAATGCTATCATGTCAGGGATTGTCTTGGGGCTTGCAACAATTAAACTGTTCTTTATTGAAAACGGATAGTGTAAGCAGAGGGCTTTGATGAAGACTTCATCTTCGATACTAGGGGTTAACAGCTGTTTTGAATCACATAAAGAAATAAAATGTTCCATATAGGTTTGGCCGCTATTACGATCAAAACTTCCATGAAAAATCTGACCTTTTAATCTCTCTTGATCTGATATTGACCAGAATTCTCGAAGAAAGGACTCTTCGAATGTCTGCATATTCAATTCCAGCGTATCATTAACCACATTGAACCATCTAGCTGCACTACCTTTTAATGACCTGGATACCATGATCATTTTTAACTGTTCAGGTACATTTCTTAAATTGAAAAAAGTCTTTAATTCGCGCAAATATCTGACAGGGTTAGTCTTCTGTTTGTCCTCAAACGTGGGAAGAGGCAAGTCGCTTTGACTAAGGGTAAATCCAATCTGATTACTGGGGTTGAAATTTTGATGATTATTATTATTATTTGGATTTGAATTACCTGCAGTGTGATGGTTCAATCCGTTATTGGATCTTGGTAAGCTTGCGGGTAGAGGGGGAATGATAGGTGTATCAGTAGGCGTGTCTAGGAGAGCAGATGAAGTTGACGCAATCTCGCCCCGGTCAGAGACCAAGACTGTACTCTCTGTACGATCTTCCTGATCCCGTAACCTATGACGCAATCTGTCCAACTCCGAATTAAGGGATACCAATCTAGTGTTGTTACTCCTAACTTCTCTTTCTACTGCACTTACATGATTTCGAATTCCATCTACCTGGGTACGAACCTCTGTCTGTACAGTTTCTATCTGAGTACAAACCTCTGTCTGAACAGCTTCTATTTGTCCAGTTAAAATATTTTCTGAAGATGCTATCTGTTGTGTTACTCGGGAATCGATTTGCATTAATTCCTCAGCAACCTGTTGTCTATGGTTTTGCATTAATTGAGTAAGATTACTAGTTTGAGCTGTTAGCTCTGAATTCAAGTTTTCATTAACTTCTGTCTGTAGTGAAGTTAATTGAGTATTGAGTACTGTTTGCATTGAATTTATTGTTGTTGTTAAGGTAGTATTCTGATTATTAAATTCATTCTGCAAAGAAGTAATTGTTGTGGTTAGATTAGTATTTTGATTGTTACATTCTGTCTGCATTGCATTAATGGTTTCAGTTAGCGTAGTGTTTTGACTGTTAAATTCAGTCTGTAATGCATTCATTTGACTATTAAGTTCAGTTTTAAATTCAGTCTGCAATGCATTAATTGTAGTATTTAGAGTAGTGTTTTGACTGGCCAGAGAAGTTATAGCATTCATAATCTGTTGTAATGCATTGACATTTTCAGTGGCTATTTCAGGGTTAGAAGACATAGTATCTGTTGGAACAGCTGACTGGGATGTTACACCTGCTGTTAAATTCTCACTTACATTGACATTTCTATTGTCTAATTCACTGCTTTGCAAACTAGAAAGATCATTTGACACTGGGTGTGGGGGTTCATGCTGTGGTTCTGTGTCACTTGAACATGTTACTACTTGTACAGTTTTCACAGACATCTTAATTTTGTTATTGCGTAAACGCATAGAAAAATGTGAAATTGAAAAATAATTACTGAAATATAAATCTAAAAAGTCATTCCTTCTTGAAAGGATATAATTTAAAGTTATTTTAAGCCTTTACAAAAAAATTGAAGAAAAAAAAATATTATTGTTCTGTGAACTCTGTAAGTATAAGCAAAAAATTTTAACGATACCCTAGTCCTTCTGTTGTTGCAGCTGTCTGTCGGTTAATAGCCTAGGAATGGCCATCAGCTGACTGGAGGTCACAAGCTGAAGGGGGGTGTCGATCTCTTGTAGAATTGGGGGGGCGGGGGTGTAGATTTTCAGTTGAGTGGAGGGTTTATGGTGAATGTTGATGGTGAATGTTGATGTTGTTGGTAATCCACATGGAGTCTATACACTATTGCTTATTGTTGCGAAGAATTAATTTATTAATGAATTTCGTCTATCCCCCGTGTCGTTTCAAAAAAATTTTCGACTTTTGTTGGCCTAATTCCTATATCCTATTTCGTTTCGAAAATTCTGCCCTGAGATGGGAGCCAATTTATAACTGTTTGTAGGTTTGGATATATTGGCCTAGAGTTGGGCGACCAATTTATAACCGTTGGTTTGTTAGGCCACAAGTTGGGCAGCTAATTTATAACCGTTTGTAGGGGGAGTATTTGATTAGCACCGAGATGAGCGCCAATTTATAACTGTTCGTAATGTTGGGTGCTAATTTATGACTGTTGGGTGCCAATGTATAATTGTTAGTAGGGGTCGTTGAATATATTATGTCCGGCTATTTCTAACTCAGTTGGTAGAGCGAGATCTCTTTCAGGGTCGTGCTCGACGAAAACTAAAATAGGATATAAGATGAAGGGATTATAGGTCGTAAAAATGAAGTCTATTGATAATGAACTTGAATAATATTTGTAAGTTTATTTTGTCCGAAAATCTTTCACTTGATTTGTTAATTTCTTAAAATGTCTGGAGGAAGAATACAGTAATGTCTTTATCTATTTGCTACGTCGTCGCCAAAATTACTTTAGGTTATATTATTATACTTATAACATCTGCACGTTTTATTGCAGGAATTTTAGGTTATCTATCTTATGGCGGTATTTATTCGTTTAACTTTTCAATACGAAAAATAATATCTATAATCTTGTCTTATTCCAAATATATATATCTTTATCCTCGACCGTATTATTTAAAAGTCGGTATAAAATTAATATTAGTACTTGTTACTGTTTCACTGTATATTTCTAACTCCGGTTTAGTCTATAAAAATTACGTCCGTCGCTGTTGAATAGATGTCTTCAAGTCCCTGTTGGTCGCTCCTGTTCGTGTTAATATGTTTCTGTGTTAAAATATTCTAGCCATTCCATTGGTTCAGTCAGTAGACTTTGTCTCTTGTGATTGGAAATTAGCTAAGTCGTCTGCTAGTGTTTGAAATATTTGTCGTTAAAGTGGGTTGAGGTTTGGGGAGAAACGTATCCATCAACTTCACTTTAATAGCTGGCGACAGTGGACTTCTCCAGACAAAAAGCCACGCCTTCACTTCATTGTATTCCCTTATTTAGTTAATAATTCATAAAGTAATTGTCACTATTGTCTGCAATAAGTGTAGTTGTATTGCTTTCTTGATTATGCGTTGAATGATGTAATTTTCTATGTTGTCGTGTTAATAATTAATCGTTTGATTAATTATTTGTAATTGCTGGTAATGTCTTTTGATTCAGATGGTCATGTTGTATATCAAATTGTTCGTGTAAATGTCCTCTGTCTTGTCATGTAATTCGTTTTATGGTCATTGTAATAGTCTAGGCGTAATGGTAGATTTTAGTAGTCGATAATGTTGCGGGAAGTTCAAATATTGTCCGTGAAATGTATTTTCTTATATTTGATTCCTCTTTTTATATAAGTCCATATGAACTGATCGGTTACACAATGTATCATTAAGTTGCTGGACAACATATCATGCAGCATCAAATTCTAATCTCTATTGCCAGGCTTGATTGAACTCATTTTCTTCATAGACGACATTGCTCTGGCTTTTGTAGACTTTTAAAACGATTACTATGCTTTTTCTTTCACAATTTGTTTTGTTTATTGAAAACAAAGAAAGTAGCCTAATCGTCAAGGGACATAATCCTAAGGCTCACTGGAAACCATTAACACAGTCTTCTCTCGAAAATTATACGAAATATCGAAAAATATCAAGAGACCTTTTTTGAAGGAAATTTAATTTTAAATCCTTCAGGTGGTCTCAAAATTTGATTTGACCCAGTGGCCATAGTAAAGTTTAATATCGTCAAGGAACATAGTCCAGTTATTACTGTAAATTATTAAAATGGCCACTATTTTCAAGTGGGGAAACATTTTGAAATGGCTTTAGTCCTATATTCTTTCCAGGTATCAAAACTATGTTAATAGAAATTGTTAGCTTTATCAGTTGAGCAGTTTTTGTACAAAAGAATAACAGATGAACTCATAAAAACCAGTTAATTTTTGTATTGCACAGATTTTACTTATCAGAAAAATAGCTGGCAAATGTAAAGGCCTATTATGTTATGATTCAGCAGCAACCATAATGGCTGTCAGGGCAGCCAACCCAACTGCAGTTTAGTGGACCATTATGATGCATTCCCAGTTGAAATTATCTGAAAAAATCTAAACTTTTCCACATTTAACATCTGGCCTCCCATCGTGTTATTAACGTGGGTTCCAGTGTTGTGCATTAAGTGGGGTAATATGAAAATTGAATCTGCTCTACAATAACTCTTGAATCAATGTTCCACCATACATCCCCTGTAATCTATTAAACTTTGGAGATTCCCTAATGGTACAGATTACCTATAATAATAATAATACAAATTCTTTAGAAATTCCTGTTGAATCTCTGGTGTCTACTTACCATTGCTACAGGAAATGCAACAGTTGCATACATGTAGTCTTTAAACCTCCGGATCAAAGGTTTTTCTTTGGGATTAACTTCATCGCTCCCAATAAAATGATTCAGAACACACAGCGTGAAATATAATGCTTGTACCAGCTGGAAAATCAAACAGATCACTTGATTAATGTCTTACCTACTTCTAAGCTCATTAGTAGAGTAAAACCTAAATTAAAACAAAATTAAATTAATAGGTACGAATAAATAACCAGATGCTCACAGCAGTTCGAAAGTGCTGTGATATCATACCGTGTGAGCTGTAATGGCCAATGTTGTGTTCCTTGTCAGTAATCACAAAGAAGTTGCTCATGAATACAACTCCTCTCCCAAGAATGAAGAACAGGTAATCTAGTGTATAATCAGTGAACTAAGAAAGCTCACCAACACAATGCCACATAATTTGTAGTTATAGTTGCAAAGAAATAAGACAATGTTCAACTGTTGCCACTTTATCAAGTTAAACAGAGCAACTCTCGAAAAAAGAATAAAAGCAATGTTGCTTATTACACCCTGAAATGTGCACCCTTATGTTAATCAAAATATACCAGTAGTTAATCTTAAATCATGATTTTTAACAAATTCTAAATTAATCAAAATGTACCAGTATTTAATTTTAAATCACGATTTTTTACCATTAAAAGTATTTTTCTAATTTTAAAAGTATTTTCATAATTTTATTTTTCGTTAGTTCCTCTAAATTTTAGAAGACTTAAGTCAATTATAATGATATTAATATACTTTTATAATTAACACTAATCCTCTATACATTTTCCAGGTTAGTAATCACTAGACTTCAGACTTTTAGATTGCTAAAATTGCTGTTTTAGGCACCTAAAACAGGCTCTAAAAATTGGAAAATAGGTTCTAAAATAGTAAAATAGTCTCTTATAAAATCGTTAAGTTGCCAATTTTCTGAAACATCTCAATTGCAATGCAGAATATTATATTTATTGAAGTCACCATTAATCAATAATCATGATAAAACATAGATATAGGCCTATGGTATACAGAATTACATAGACCTATTACTAGGGCCTGTATTACTACCATAACAGTGCGCCCAGAAGCTACGCACGCTAGCATATTCAACCCCTTGTATCCCTAAGTGATTCAGAGAACTACGATTTTCTTGTTACTGGATGTGGGAGTCTGGAGAAAAACACTACATTTTCTTGGGAATTCCAAGGAAGTTTTCTACTGAAGACAAAACATTTCTTACTATTTAACCAGGTCACAAATGTGACATGTACTGCACATTCCAAGCTAAAAATTTAGTATGAACTGAAAATAAATGCTAGAATGTATAACAAAAAATAATTTATTTTGAACTTCAGAGGAAAAACAAGCAAACAGGCAATATTAGGCTCTAACGTAAAAATAAGCTGTTTTAGGTCCTATAAAAGTATCAGTTTTAGGCATAGTAATGTATGAAACATGCATATACAAGTTTTCGTCCATATATCACTTAAGGATTAAAATAGGTTTTTACCTAAAATCCGAAGTCTAGTAATCACTTATCATTACTGATCAGTAATCACTTATCATTACTGATCAGTAATCACTTATCATTACCGATCTCCAACAATATTATTTACTTCAGCATAAACCGAGAATCTCTTCATTATTACTCCAACCTTTTCAGGCTATTTCAAAACTACACTCCTCTTAGAAGTGAACTATAATAATTAATTACTCAGTCAACCAGGATGTTCACAATCATGACACTAGGAGTGCAAATCAGATACATAGAAAGTTTCTAAGGCTGAAGGGCACCATGAAGTCATTTGAAAATATTGGTATTGTGTGCTTTAATAAACTCTCCTATGATGCACACACAGTTAGCCTGTCAACATTCAAGAATGTTCTTCGTTGGCAAGGAATCCGATTTATAGTGTGGATGAGTTTTTGGAATTACCTACTGCTACAATAATATTTTAGGCTACTTGATGTAACAACTAGGTCTGTTGTTGTATAGCTTTTAAGTATAAGTATATGTTTAAGTGTTGACATGATCCATAGCAATTTTTGCTCTATGATCAATAATAAAGTATATCTATCTATATCTCTGAGTGTTGGCAATCCTGTACTTGGTGGGTACCGTAATAAGTTGGCATTGCTAACTTAACATCAACATTCCTAACTTAATATTGGAATATATGGCTCGGGTCCTGACAAGTTCAGGATTAATGAAGTGTCAATAAAAGCAATGTTAAATACTGGTGGACTTTTTTAGCAATGGAGAGATTGTGAATTTTACATCCCAGTTTCTCACTACTTTATGGTTGTAAAGTTACACTTAACTTAAACCTATTCAGTGACATTGACTTTAAATTAGTCATACATTCTACGGGTATATTAATAGTCTTTCTTCAGCATTGTTACCATTTGGATTTACCCTTTACCCAGGTATTTAGGCTTCCTAATAAACAACTGTTCAAAAAGACATAGGTTAACAAATAATAACATTAGCCTAAAATCCCAATTACAAACATACTAATTCAGTTAAACAGAACACTCTACTAAACTTACCCACTTTCTTAGAGGCAAAGATTTAAATGCATATAATAAAATACCCTAATACTAACCGCATCCCAAAAAGTTAGATACTTCAACTTCCCACCAAAAGATTCCTTCATTACGTGGGGTGGATATTTTGCATAATTCCAATCGTAATAACAAGCAAACCAAAACTGTATACTGGCACAAAAATATATTATAGGTGCAAATTTAAATGAAACATTTGAATGCTCAATTTGTTCTTCTTGGCTACCGGCACCTCCGGATACATCGTTTATCTGACTATTCATATCGACGTTTGAAGTGAAGCAGAATGCTGCTGACAATGAAACACAGATGTTTTCAGAAGATTAACTCGCAATCCAAACGTTGGTCATGTCACTTCGTAAATACTAGGCCGGAGTACGAGTAGGCCAGCTTGATGTTCATGCAGTGCAGTTCTCGACTGTCTGCTATTAGCAGACTAAATTTTGAAGGTATACCAACAACGCAGATATAATTTATATTAAATTTAGAAATTGTGAACTGTTACCTGACACTGTTATGTAACTTTAATCAATAAGAATAAAATAACATAATATATACCATTTAGTATGTGATGATTGATTAGGTTAAACCTACAACATTACGAAAATGATGTTGTTGTTCATAATGTTTGTAATGTTGGTTACTTCAGTAACAAATAGCGGATAGTTTGAATTGACTCCAACTGAGTGATCTTAAATAAATTACAATGTAGGCCATACGGAAGTAATTATACACCATAAGAAGGTAAGTGACTACAGAAATAACAAGCGTTTCTTAGAGTCAATATATGATATTAGTTATTAAAATGCCCAGTTCCCTTTATGCAATGCTCGTGTGTTCCCCAGTCATATTCAGCGCCGTGGCTTGGTTAATGGAGCTCGTTATTGATTGGTCGTGTGGTATTAGTCACTCAACATGTAAGATGAATATACAAAATCATGATCGAGGTGTGTGTTCAAAACATTTTAAACTGCTGTAAGTATTTTTGACAGATATACTAACTACAAGTTTAGATGAAAATTTTATATGACGTTTGACCCTTGTAGTTATCCCAAAACCTCACGTAAAAAAATAGAATATATATCCACCGTTCACAATTCAGTAATATCACTGACATGTTTTGACTGTGGTCACTTACATAATGTTGGATTATAATTCAATATTGTATCGGCACTTACCATATTCCAGAATGTAAGATATTTAAACCTACTTATTTGATCAAAAAATCCTCCTCTTCTAAATTCTGGAGGAAATTTTACATACACTAAATCATAATAAATAGCGAAATAAAAATGTAGGATGACAATAACAAGGAATAATATCTTCAACATTTTGTCGTGGCTATACTCCACACCTAACCACTGGAAACTGCTTGCGGTAGTGTATAAAACGCGTTACGTAACCAAACTGACCCGTTGTGGCGGATACGTGGTTCCTGCGTTGTCTTTCTACCGCTACTTACTGATAATTGGTTTCTCTTTCTTTCTTTCTTTTTTCTCTTATCTTTTTTCTTCTCTCAGGGTCAAAGTGTAACAACACCATATTATCGTTAGAAACACAAGAAAATTAGTGCGGTATCTAATACAAGAAAGGGAAAAATATGTATGTGTGTGGCTCTAAATTCCAGTGGGCTTGTGGGCGGGGGGACCTGTTATTCAACTGGGGAATGGTAACCGGATTCATGCATTATTGTACAGTACTTCTCACGGCAATTGCGGTACATCGCATAGCACTTGAAAAACAGTACTGTATGTAGAAACTGTAGATGGAGACTTCAAGATGTGATCACGATAATGAATTCATTGATTGGTTTAGAGTAGACCCTCCACTCGACTACAGCTAACTTTTCTTACTTACTTACTGAATGACAGTAGAAAACTCCTAAGCAAGCTAAAGGAATATTATCTATTTTATGGAACCCGGAGGTTCATTGCCGCGATTACATGAGCACGCCATTCAACCCTATTCTGCGCTAACTCCAACCATCCCTCGCAAATCCTACTTTCCTTAAATATATTTTAATATTGCCCTTCCAACTACGTCTAGGTCTTCCAAGCGGTCTTTTCCCTTCTGTATCCTAGTCAATACTTTTTAGATATTCTTTCCTCCCCCATACGCGCAACATGTCCAACCCATTTCATCCTCCGTGATTTAATTACCCTTCTTATATTCTGTTAAGAGTACAGGTTATGAAGCTCGTTATTATGCAGATTTCTCCAGTCCCGTTTTCATCTCTCTTAGGTCCGAATATGTTCCTAAGCACCCTGTTTTTTAATATTCTCAGATTATGTTCTTCTAAGAATAAAGAACCATGTCTCACAAAATATAATACAACCGGCAGGATAATTGTCTTATTTGTATAATTTTTATTTTTAAATTTCTGGACAGAAGACGAGAAAATAAAAGTTTCTGGATTGCATAAAAACAAGCATTTCCTAATTTTAGTCGACACTTAACTTCTGTCTTCATATTATTTATATATGTAATTATTGCTCTCATATATATTTGAATATCTTCACTTGTTCAAATGCTTTATCTGCTATTCTAGAAATAGAATATTCTAACCCAATGTTTTGACATTTCGTGACCATATACTTAGTCTTTTCATACCTGCAAGCATTGAAAAGACTTTATGCATTTCTCCCGATTGTGTTTATGAATCGCCCCACAGACAAACATCATATGCGTAAGGTAAGATAGGGTGGTTGCCATTTAATTCTAGGCCTACCTTGTTTTCCTGAACTTTCCTAATGGCATATTCGAAAGCGAAATTAAAAATTAAAGGCGATAAAGGGTGACTACAGATAAAGGGGAACAAAGGTGGGTAGTTTCAAAAAGTTTCTTCTCGTAACTGCGTACTGTATTGGATACCGAGCGTAAATCGTAAAATAAGGCATGAAAAGGAAATAAAATAAAATTCTATCTTTAAAAGGACTTCGAATTTCTCTAGCGGCTAGCGTGCAATGGACCAAGGTTAAGATTAATGCCGGACAATGAAAGTGCGGGATTTCCAGATTATCAAAATCTTGCATCTTTTGATAAAATCTGTATATCAAACGATTCATGAAGTAGGTTGACCTTACAGCGCGATTCAGATTTCTGCATTGTATAGGGTATTCATTGTGCTGACATACATCGTTACATCAGTGAGATTAATGGAAACCGATTTTAGATGTGACCCAGTATAAATAATTTAGAAATTATGGAAGTTGTAACTTTTGTAACACCAAACTTTTTACTAAGCCAATTTCATAAATGTTTAATACGACATTGACATTGTTAATAACAAATATTCCTCTCACTTTCTATTTCTTTGAGCGGGAGCTAGAAATCGTTTACCTTTCGTACAGACACAGGACGGATACCATTCTGGCACTTATGAGCATCGTTAAGGAAATAAGTTTTCATATGTCTTAACCACCACGCTTATCTTCACGCTTCAAATCAATAACATTATAAAAAAAAAAACTCCGTGGCGCTACATCCCTGAAGAGACTTGGCCTATCTCCCGACTTTAGGCAGATGGCAGGATTGGGGAAGCATGTGGTCAGCATGCCGACACCCACGCCCGTTAATGGTGGTTTCCGTGACCGGAGCCGCTAGCTCCCCAGTTTGAGTGCACCCCTTTCCAAGCCTCCCTACCTCGGTAAAATCCTAGAAGATACCGGGAATCGAATCCGGATCTGCGGATCTGTAGATCTGTAGTCAGCGACGCTAACCACGAGACCACGCAGGTGGTCAACGTCATAAATGTACCTGTGTTCACACGTCATATATTTTGTGATTCATGTATCACTAGGGCTCGGAAGTTAATTACGGTACCTAAAAGGCCTGAAAAATGACCTATAAATGACCTTAGATTTATGAAAATATGACATGTAAATTTGAAGAAAAATAAGTTATTTCTAAATACTGTATGTATTTTAAAAAATGGAATATACAGTAGTAAAATTATAAGTAGTAGTAAACAAAGGACAAGATTTTAAGTAATTTGTGTTACTACTTTTATATTATTATATTTATATTAATATTGTTATGTTTGGGGGTACGCCGTAGCGTAGTGGTTGAGGCGCTGCGCTACAAACCGGAAGGTCGCGGGTTCGATTCCCGATGAGGCCATTGAGAATTTTTCAATTGGCCTAATCCTTCTGGTGGCACTATGGCCCTGGGGTCGACTCAGCCTCTAACAGAAATGAGTACCAGGAGCAATCCTGGGGGTAAAGGCGGCCGGTGCGTAAGGCTGACAACCTTACCACCTTCATGTGCCGAATGTCCAAAAACTGGGAGCCTCAACCTCCTGGAACCCTCTGGGCCTCCATGGCCTGTATAGGGATCACTTTACTATTGTTATGTTTACAATATTTATTAATTAATGTATTTTTTGTCTGACTATAAGGATCCCAAAGCAATATGCATAACTGTCTGGAGACAAGGAACTATGAGATCGCTTTGTCTGTAATGTTGGAAGTCCATTCTGAAGACAAAATAGGGGAAAAGCAACGAAAGAACAAGAATTTCCTAAAAAAAAAATGACAAATAGAGAATAAAATGCAGAAAACAGCAAAAAAGCGAAATAAAAGTAGGCTATTTTTATTCATTTTTATTTTGAGGAGAGACGAATTTATACTACATCCTGCATTTTCTGTGATGTCTCTTAAAAAAGATGGCATTTGAACAACTTTCGAGCCCTAATTATTACATTGTTGCAATGCATTTGCAAAAATGGGTGACCAGAATTTCAGACACACACAAAAAGGACCCAATCGAAAAGGTAGTCGTGACACAATAGACAGTATTTTTTTTTTCCATCTAACGCAATGGGTCATAAAGGAAGTTTTATAGCAGCCACTTTAATGCCAATTGGATGCAGCCAACAAAGGAAAAAGCCTTAATATGCTTTTAATTATTGCATATAAAGCTATTTTATTGTTAATTCTAATTAGCCTAGTTCTTTACCCTGTTTTATTAATGCTACACAGCGTGTATATATCTTTACACGAACGGTAAAATAGTACATTTCACATAAAATTCCATTTCGCAGAATATTTTTAGAACGCAGGCGCAGAATAAGGTGTTATAAAAAGGAGTATCCTGCGAAAAGCAGGACATCTGGTCACCCTAATTAATGTGCACGTATATTTAGGCGACTTTTAATAATCCATCTCTTACATTTTTTAATAAAATGCCTTTCTGAAGCACAAGACTTCCTTTCAAAAATATAATTTTATTTAAAAATCGTACTAGAATTAAAAGAAAATACACACAATTTTTTATTTCTTTCGAGAGTATAAAAGAAGAAAAAAAATCGACCCAGAAGTGTTTGAAGCAAAATATGTTCACTGTATTAATGGTGCTAACCACAATTCTGAATCAATCCCTCAAGAAAACTAGGCATCTGTGGTTGCTATATCTATTTAGAGTTTAGTATTGAGATGTTGAAACCCACGACCTTCAAGGAAGACCTTCAGTGTAGTTAATACGCGTTTTTAACTTTCATTGACAGTATAAGCAGTCTTGATTGTTCCACCTTCTAGCATTTTCCAACTTCACTAATTATTCACGCGTACTGGTACTTAAAAATAACTCCAACATAACCATCATAGAACTTCTTAGTATAAACACTTCTTTCATTATTCAAGAACTTTCAGAGACTACAGGAACACACACACACAAAAAGTACCAGACTAATCATATATACCGAAAGGAAGGTGAAGATGCAGACAAATGAACACACAAAAAGAATAGGCAACATTCTGTGGATATACTGTATATCGAGTGTGCCTGTTATGTCAATACTGTATACCTATCGAGTGTACCTGTTATGTTAATCATGTTAGGTTGTCAGTCTAACATTTTAATTTCCTGCACGATGTTCCGAAAGCATTTAAAAAAAATCTTGTTTAAATGTTTAGCTTTGAGGGACGACTTCTTCGGCTTCTTGCGTCTTAAAATAAATAATTTACTGGTTTTAATTCGAATTTTATTTGACTGAGCAGCAAGTCATCCATGCGCCACCCTCTTCACATAGTCCAACTCTTGTGAAACTGTGTTTCGAGGTATTGGGCTATCCTCCATACAGTCCCCATCTCGCTCTATAGGAACCCCAATTTTTTGTCCACTTACAGATCAATTGAGGGACAGTCAATTCACCCCAGACGAAGAAGTGAAGGAGGCGGTGCATGAATGGCTTGCTGCTCAGTCATATACTTTTTTTTCTGCGGGGGCACCCAGAAGCTAGTGGAATCCTGGAAGAAATGTACTAAAAAGCACTGGGACTGTGATGATAAATTATACCACCGATTGGTCTTTGTTGCTGTATAAGTTATAAAAGTAATGTGTGATACTAAGTTATTTTTGTAATGGATTTCCGAGTTAAGCTTCAGATCGATTCATTAAGAAGGGCTTACGGAAGAACAAAGGTCTAGTTTGATAAGCATATGTGAGTAGTGTTATTTGTTAGAGTCCAGTGTATTGCAGCTTCCAAAGCCATGTTCATAAAATAAAGCCATTTTCATAAAACAATATGTTGCCATGAGAACTGATTTGCATTTGATAAATTCTAATATATTACCATAAAATAGTCACTAAATTGGGCATTACTCCGATACCGGTCAACCGATTTGGGCCAATATAAATCGGCTTCTTCCCATGGACGTTATAAATGCGTACACCAAGTTTCATGAAAATCCGAAATCCGAATTATCGTGCGTACAGACACACGGACAGACATTTTCTCATCCCCCTCACAATCTCATAAAATACCATTCTGGCACTTAATAAATAATACCATAATAATAATAGTAATAATAATACTAATAATAATAATAGAAATAATACATTTTCCTGTATCCTCTGGGATGCATAGGGCCCTTTATTCAACATTTCTTTATGCATAGAGAGTGAACATTTAAGGCGAGGAGATAAACTGGAGCAATCAAAGGGGAAATTAAACAACTATTTTTGTGCATTACTGAATTTCATTTACATAAACGTATTTAATTTTATCTTCGAATTTATTTTCATAAGTGGCCTAATTCACGATGAGTCGTCCGAGCTCTGAGTTATGCCGGATTTGCACTAAAAAAATTGGTAGCTTTGTTGTCAACATCATCAGCCTGCGGGAGTGGAATCCAGGGTCATTACATTTCATATTTAGACACGTGCTCTTTCTTGAATTACCTTTCCGTATGAAGCATCAGCTATTAGGTATAGTAATAAAATCAGTTCACTGCTTTTTTACTTATTTCCTGCGGTAGAAGAACTTACGAAGCAAATATTTGTTTATCAACGTATATAAAATTTCCTGCAAGTCATAAGCATTCAGGGCCATTCAGTTTTGTAATCGCTGACTTTTTTTTTGCCGTTCCAGCCTACTGAATTCGCTGTTTACAGTGCGAGTTTGTTTGAAGGTGAAATTATTATGTCGAGTTGGTATTACTGTATGGAGCACAAGGGGAAGAATGTAAATGAAGGGTCCATAGGAGCCAGAAGGGTGCCATCTTATTTTTATTTTACCTATTCCACCTGCGTAAAACACAATGTAATCATTACTGGTACCCGAATGAGCAAAAGCTCGTGCTCGGGCACTTCAGCACAGTAACAGAAAACGAATACTGGAACTAGAAAGCAAATATTTAGAAAAAAATATCACTCTACATACAATGCATGCCCTTACACCAATGGCACACACAAACATACACGCCAACAAGAGTACATAATACAAACCAAGAGCAAAATAAACATATTAAACATCACGCATTTTGGAGATAAATGAAACACATGAACATCGAAAATGAAAAGCAAAATACTAGGACAATGCAAAAAGAGTCACCCACTAGGCAGTATAAATTTTACAGATTTGTTTCTTGAATCTGCGGAAATTTAGTCCATATTGTTCAGGATGAGCTCTTATTAGTAAGTTCTTCAGAAGGTTGAGTACTACATTCTGAATAGCAGTTTGGTATACAAAAGTGATCAGAATCCACAGTATGAGTGGATGAAAATGGAAATCAATTGGAAAAATGATCAATGTCCGTGAATTACATGGAAAAACGATTGAAGTCCTGAATTTCTTCTAAGTTTTCCCTCTCTTATTTCAACTAACGATGTTCACTATTGGAGACGCCTTTCTTTTCTCTCATTTAACCTTCATGTGCTACCCACAAGGGAGTGTGCATTCTATAGGCTTCTTATACAGACTATTGTAGAAAAAAATCCTTCTTGGGGTAATATCCCTACATTGTTTCATTTAAATTTTTCTGCCTGAAGAAATAACAGCTTCTACCTATTGAAGGTATTTGACCGCCCTCTTTACCCGTTCTAACTCAGAGATCGCTTGTTATCAAATACTTTTAATAGTATTATTTATTTGCTTCTTAATTTGTTCAGCGCTTTGATTTTGTTATGCCGATGTGTTTGATTCGTTTGCTCATAATGTTATATAAATATAAAATGAGCATGTACAAGGTTAGTTATATTGATTTGTGTAGGTTGAAAATGTTCAGTTCCACTTCATAGTTGGATTTCCTGGTGTTATGGTGATGGATATTAAAAATATTACCATTCACAATGTAGAACGATATACAAAACGCAAACTATATCAAATGATTATAAATGTAGGGACAAGAGCCCAAATTGGGGCTCAAACCCTTGGAATAAAAGGGATATTTCCCTTATGTTCATGAAACGACAGCATATGGTTTATGTTGAACACTACAAGAAAATGACATATCATTCATGTTAAATACCAATGCAGCGTTAAGATCTTAGCGTTATTAAAACTCTGAACATAAGTGAAGAGATTGTTTCCATTAATATAAAATTTCATTTCGTTCACTAATGACACCAATTTGCCGTTGGCTTCTAGGTATGTAATTTCTTTTCATTCCATGAAGAATATGTAAACACACCGCCATTTCTTTCGAACTTCAACCTGATCAATTCGCGGTATTCGCTTCGTCACGAGCGTTAAGTCACCTAAGTACGTAACGCTTAACTTAATCATGCTTTATGAACCAGAAGTTGAGGATGAACAGGGTAAAATACGAACTTTACCACAGTAACATTTTAATCGAGATAATAGTGTACATGGCCATCTGGGTCTTTGGGAATCTGTTTTCGAATTTACGCATAAGGAGAGCGAGCAGCTACGCGATTAGACATTTCTAGTGACGACATTTTGCAACAAATGAAAAAATGAAAGCTGGTATTTTGAACATGTGCCCAAACTCATATTTGCAGGATATGTTTAACATAGGCATAAAAAATATGACGCATATTTCCTATGATAGTTTCCAGGATAAAAGAAAACTATTTAATTAAACTTTAATTGAAGTATATACAGTATTTACTAATTTTTTTCGGAGTTCGTATGTAAGTGTTGGATGTATTGATAGTTTCATTTCCTTAGTGGTGTGATTGAATAATAGAGGGTAGAGGTAGAGTATTTTCCGCCTAATCACCACTAAATACCAAAGTAAAATGTTTAAAAACACAATTCCAAAAAGGTACGTCGTAGAATTTTAAAGTATTATGTAGAGTTATAAATTTATTGAATTGTTGAAAATTACACAATTAAAAAATTAACTGCCGTGGTAAAAATAAATATATTACAAAATAGCCTATGTCACAGTGTTTACAAACTAAGTTAGTTTTTAATAATGTTATGTGCTGTGATGTTACTCATTGGTTGAAAAGCAAAACATCACAGGATAATATTATCAAAAATTGACTTAATTTGTAAATACTCTGACATATTTGCTACACGTGTTTTGCAATATATTTGTTATTTTGTACCACACAGTTGTAACTAGCAGTTAATTGTTTAATTTTGTAATTTTCAACAATTCAAATAAATTTAGAACTCTACATAATATTTAAAAATTCCACGACGTGCCTTTTTGGAATTGTGTTCTAGTGGTGATTAGGTTAAAAATACTCTACCCTCTATTATTGGATGCAGTTTTTCGTGTATATTACAAAATAAAAATATTCATTCTAGCATCCGACTTTAGCAGTTTATTAAAATGACTTAAAATATACTTTTGTAGCGCACTTTTATTTATCTTGATAAACTTTCCGGACGGCAGTTTCGCGGTTGGTTTTCCAACAGCTTTAGCAGAGTGAAAATTGAAAACTCGGGATCTACCCTGAAGTAATCAATTCAGTTCTCAAAAAAGCTTAACGAAAACAACACACATACAACCTTCAACAAACACAAAAAGATAAGTTCTTCTCACTTACATATCACAGTAATAAAACAAGAAAATTACGTAACAATTTAGTGGCTCATTCAGAAAACTTAAATACAACATAACACTGAAGAAACATCTCACAAACAAAAACATATAACAAATTAAATTCAACAGCAATTCACCAAGCACGGAATAAATAAAATTTCGCTGAACTCATAATCACCACAGACATAATATGAAGCCATAAACATATACACGGAAATTAGTCCAGTCAACTATGGGTTTCACCGTTAAATAATCCAGTAGTTAAAAAAAATTCAATCTCATTTATAGGTGCCTAGTGATGAAGTAACCAGAAGTCCTTATGAATTTGAGGCGAACTGTAGCGGCAGTGACTGAAAAGATGTCACTTTTTTGTTTGTTTAATGTCTCGAAAAACTATTCATCATAGCCAAAACGTGTATTTTTTTCAAAACATACAAAGTTGGCATACAAAGTAGTCTGTCAACGAAAGAATCCCCCCTCAAAATTATTCAAACAGTATCCATACATATATATATAGGGGCAATGAGCTAAAGTATATTTCCCATTTTCCGTTAGATACCAACATTGCACAGAACAATATTGTATTTTCCCCGCATTAAGGAGGTAACTTAAAAATATAGATAGGAGAAAGGTTCCATCCGGCGCTGTGAATTGAACTCCGGCTTAGCTCAGTTGGTAGAGCATTGGCGCGAATAGCCAAAGGTCCTGGGTTCAAGTCCCAGTGTCGGAGGAATTTTTCTCCTATAATATTCTCAACTTAAAAATAGTTACTCAAGAAAAAACAAGTTAATTTTATTGAATTCAAACATGTAACTACCACAATACAAAAATCTAAATGTAGCAATACAATTTTTTTAAAATCCTTATTATATTATTATCCAGGTTATTTGTTTATTTTTGCAGTATTATTTCGATATATGAACCTGCATGTGTAATTATGTATTAAAAATTTGATCGAAAGCCAGAGCCATGTCGTTTGTGAGAATTGAGAAAAGATATTAGAATTAATGCATGCTGGAAGAAATATTGCTCAGCTCTCTAGCTAAACACCGGAAGAGCGTTAGGTTCACATAGATGCAGACAGGCTGCACTAAAAATCCAAGTGAGGCTACTTCCTCATTATGTTTCTCGGGTAGGCCCCAAGGCTAAAAACCATGCAAAATACTATTTTCTCCAGTACGAAAGACGGATAACCAGCTGGTCAATAACACAGACCAACAGCCATTTTGGTACCTTAGAGTTTATACCTATTCTTGGGTGTATTTAAGTCACTGATGCCAAATGTGGCATTAGTTTTGCTCTATTAGCTTTAGTTTTGTGAGACATTTATCCCATTTTACGTTTGATATAAATAAAAAAAACAGTAACTATTTTTAGCTTCTAAATCACGTGAAGAAAAAAGCAACACACTAACATTACATTAACATTACAATAACAATATAACATGGGGTCTTTAAAAAAATGATATCACATATTGTACGGTCATTTATGACTTATGAGCTGTCAATTTGAGGGCCAAAAAATAATCCAGCTTTTAGTTTTTCTGTACTTCGTACAGTTTTCGTCCTACGGGTCCAAAGTATGGTCAAGAACCTTCACTAGCTATACTGTATTATCAAGCAAGATTTTGTTTCGCGAAAGAGGTTATAAGTTAATGGCACTCTATATAAAAGTAGAGCTGGTAGAGAAAAACTGTTTACATATTTAGAATAAGCACGCTAAGTATAGCCAAAATCCGGTAAAACATCTGAGACACCAAACAAAATGTTCTTTTTTGTTTGGCTGTGTTGTAATAATAGCACAAAAACTTATTATAGTTAGGCTATGTGACGAAAAACCACATTAGGCCTATTCTTAATGAATGTTTCTTTGAGACTTAGTTTTTCGATACCATAGTCGTGAAAAATGCTGTAACCAAGTAGACCTATCTACTTCTATTGCATACTCCAAAACGAAATACAAATTATTTTCTCCCTGAAAAGTGTGTCCACCGCTGTGGCTCAGGGGATGCGTTCAATTCTCTAACGCAGCGGGCCCGGGTTCGATTCCTGGTCGGAACAAGTTACCTAGGTGAGGTTTTTCCGGGGTTTCCTCTCACCTATGAGACAAATGTCAGGTAACTTTAGTCCCTTGTGGTCCCCGGATATCATTTGGCCGTCATTATCATCTTCATCCCCATCCTCGCCTTGTTATGAGTGAGTGTGTGTGTTCGTGTTGTCTCGGAGGTGGCCCCGCTGATCACTCATCCGGGGAGGCCCTCCATGTCCTTGTCTGGTCAAAAAAGTATGTATGTGATCCAAAGATAATCCCTCTCCCGACAGGTCGCGGCCCTGTAAGGCCCGGGCGGCTTAGTAACCTTAAAACTAATTTCAAATAATGTACCATTAAGGGGAGCAATTGGCTCGTTGGGACCTTTTTGTTAAATAAAAAAATAAAAATAAAAAATCTTTTGTTATATTATTCTTTTGCTTTCACGAAAGCATTAGTGCTGGTCTGTGATAATAAAGAGGGAAAGATATCTTCGGGTTTACCAATAGGCCGTGAAATGTATCTGTATCTGTTGTTGTCATGGCTCGTATTCATTGTGATATTAAACTTTATTGATTACGATATTAGGTGAAATCTAGCGAAGATGAGTCCACGACTATAGTCCTATAATTTCATGCAAAATTTCAGCTCTATCCGTGTTTGTGATAAATCTAAACAGACAGGCAATAACCATTACGTTTTTATATAAGCATAAAACACGTAAAGATTTAGGACGTTCACAAGATCTTACGTAATGTAGAACTTGCGGTCTTAAAATAATTTAGTTGCTGTCTGATATTGTGTTATCTTAACCTTGTAATTTGTTTTGTCTCTTTAAAGGCATGTTTACAGTGCCTGCACTTCAAACTTTAAAAATGGTTTGCTGATAAGGAACATCACAGTACATAAGTCATTCTGATAGCAAGAGAAAGTTTCTAGTAATAATTATACTGTTATAAGCTACACCGTTAAGTTAGTGACTCATGCAATGAAAAAAGCCGTTTTGGTGCGGCACATCTTAAAAATGAAATTCCCCAATTGTCTTCTGTTGCTTGTAGTACGGGAGAGTTGTCCAACCCTGGGATTGTTCAAAGTGGCAATCCAAGAGTCACCCTAGGGCCATAAGGGTCACGTTTGTTTTGTCATGAGGGCCACACACAACTAACTATTGAAATTTTTGCAGAATGTTTTAATTACTTATACCAAGCAACATGCGATGTGCGTACAAAATGGTTTTGCGTCTAGCCACGTGCAAAGTAGGCCTACTGAACTAGCCTAACAAATGAAAAGAAATTTTAACGGTAACACATACTTTTTTGCAAAACAACCAATACACTGTACAAACTGAACATTTATTTACGACTATTTTTGTATCTTGTCCTGAGGTTGATAGGCCTACACCTGTTTAATGACAATTTTCCTTCGTCGGACCGAAATGTCGGTTCAGTTTCGATTTTGATCAGAGATGAAAAGATCAGTCATCCTTCTTCTCTGAGAGGTTTTTTTATATCGTTTTTCATTTATTTTATTTCATGAAAGAAAATAATTATTCATACACATAGGTAGAACCGAAAATTGTCATAAACCTTATGGTAAACTTTCTGCAGTTTTAACTTTTCAGGAAGGTATGAAAATAAACCAGGTATCCCTAAAATGTCAGGTGAAAAACTGGAATGAAATTTGGGCCAGCTGATGTATCCTTTGGGGGCCAAAGGAGTGCTTTCAAAGAGCTGCTCGTTTGCCATGCTTGACGTAGGACTTATAATTCTTTAGTGTGAGCACAATTTCATTTTTGCTTTTGTTCTGAATAGGCCTACACCTGTAAGATATTATTGCGATACGGATTTTTCCGTCTGTTTACCTTTCGGCTATTATTTGTTATTATTTGTTTCCTGTTGGCTACTGAACATGCAACATCTGGAAACTTGCTGCAAAACATTTTGTAACATGCTTTTACTGTTGAAATTCTTTAACTCTGATAACATCTTATTGGGCAAACAATTGTGTACGTGGGATAGTTTTTACGGGGCGTCGTTATGTTTAGTTAATGTTACTTTTATGAATAACTAGCACGTGCCCGCGTTTGTTAATTCAGTCGCTAGATTTTTAAATAACTCATATTATACGCTAAACTAAGTAAAAACATTTCAGATCTATGCTCAACGTAACCTTATAAAAAATGAATCAAGCAGATTCGAAGTGTGATTAAATAACTTACCAGAATTATGAAGGTGGTTGCGCAACCAGTAGGACTGCTACAGCTGTACACTGTAATTACAAACTAATGTTTATTTTTGATCTCTCGTCCTCCTCTGTGTATGGTATATTTATGCACGTTGCACGTATTGTTTTGTACTTCGGGAGTTATTATTAGACTTCGGACTTTTAGGTTGTTAAAATGCAATTATAGGCGTCTAAAGTAGACTCTAAATCATTTTGAATTAGCTCTTAAATAAAATCGGAAAATAGGCTCTATTATAAAGATGTATATGTATATGTAGATATCTCGTCCTGTAGATCCTGTGTTGAGCGGGCCTCAAGGATATAGAACACGTCAGATAAAAAAATACGTGCATGTTATAACAATAATATACACTAACTGCAAGCTGCCAAATTGATCAAAGCTGGAAATATTCCTCCAAATTGTAGAAGGTGTGAGTTATTAAAAATTCCTTGACAGATGTTTTGAAAGGTTTGCTCTTTCTTTGAATACATAATAATTTAATGTTGTTTGGAAGCTTGTTATATATCTGTATTGCAGAATAATATGCACCCTTCTGAGTTTTAACGAGTTAGTTGGTCTGTGTAGATCATTCATGTTTCTGGTAGTACGTCCATGTACACTGAAATTAGTTTGGAATTTATCAATATTATCTACTATATAACACATAACGGAATATATATACTCCCCTGTAAGAGTGAGGACTTTTAATTTTTCAAATAGCGATTTACAAGATTCCCTTTTTTTCTTTCCACATATTACTCTTATTGCCCGTTTTTGTAATCTAAATATTTTCTCCCTATGGGAAGAGTTGCCCCAGAATATGATTCCGTAGGCTACCTCATTACCGAGTGTAAATATGCAAAATATACCATAAGTAATGCATCCTGTTGTAATATAGTATTAAAAATTCGTTAATTCCAATTAAGTTGCCAATTTTCTTAATTATAATACAGAATAATTACATTTATCTATATGCCCATTCAACAATGATTATCATCAGCATTCACATACAGGACAAGAGAATATTTTTACTCAGACCCTTATTATCACTGATATGATGATTCTATTACACTACTTTACATGAGAATTTCCTATAATGTATACATAGATTTAATTAAGTAATAGGCCTATCAACGAGATTAATTAATTTCTTTCAATTCTTATCCATAATTGCCTATACAGCAAATTATCAACACATTTTCCAGATTTCCTAGGGAAAAGCAATGTCGCCTGTTACTCAACACTAAATTGTAGGCTGAAATCTATGCTTTATATCTATGGAATCATTTTTCACGTGATGGATTCTGATGTAATATTCTTGTGGCAATATTTGTGTTAGAAACTTTTAAAACAAAAAGTATATTATTTTCATGGACAAGACATTGCTACTATTCAGACATAACGTTCAGTATGGCATGTCGTATACAGTCCGAGCTAAAAATCATATGAACAGAAAAGAAATTGTTGAAATTATGAAATTATAACATTAATAATAATAATAAAGTTACACAGAACATTGGAACTTTAAGAAATAACATTCCAAAGGCAGTATTAGGCTCTAACATCAAAATACGCCTTTTTTTGTCCTATAAAAGCATCAGTTTCAAGCACTGTCACCTATGAAACGCGTATATGCAAGTTTTTGTGTATATATCTTTTAAGGATTAAAATAGGATTTAACTAAAATCTGAAGTGTATTTATAATCTCCTTGCTTGTTACGTCACAAACCTCGATAGTGGCGCTATGAATTTTAGGATAGCAGTATCCACCACGAGAAACCTTCATTCTCTTATATGGAATGATTGTGTTAGGATTCTGCTCCGACTGAAGGCACTGCTTCTGGAACAATCGCTGTCAAGGAAGGGTGTTCTAATTATTTATTTAATGTGGTTAGAGTTTTGTGTAAGGGGTATTTAGATATATTAATAATCACTTGTTCTGAATGTACTTTCCCTTGAGCGATATTTTTCTAATGTCTTTTCTAAATTATTTAAATATTCTATTATTTTCTGCCTAAAGTCTCGTTTCCTTCAATAATCACTTGTTCTGAATGTACTTTCCCTTGAGCGATATTTTTCTAATGTCTTTTCTAAATTATTTAAATATTCTATTATTTTCTGCCTAAAGTCTCGTTTCCTTCAGTCGTAACATTCACTATGGGCAAAATGATTAACATAATAAATTATTTTCGGACCATGTTATCGTCTTGACAGAGAATCATCAAACTCTAGACTAGCATATACAGAGACATTTTTGCGATGTGCCGCTGGAGCGCTTTTACTGGCCGACGACTTGCTTCCAGGCCGCCGGACCGTATTGATCTTAGGTACATATAATTATTTGACATTGAAATACAGATGTACGTTATTTGTATTCAGTGATGGGAAAAGTACAAAAAGAAAGTAATTGGGCTGAATTACAATTACCCGAGAGACATTTTACTTAATTACAATTACAAATTACTTTTTCAAAAAGTAATCAGTAAAATTACAATTACATTTACAATTACTTTACAAAATGGCAATATCAAAAAAAATCCTTGTTTTTGGTTTGTTTTGGGCACAAGCCCAAATTATTAATGTACAAACAAAAAACACATAATTGAGAATATTTACGGAAACATTGAGTAACTTTTTGTTAATATTAATTCTAATTTCGATATTAGTTGCAAAAACAGTAGTGATGACGATACAGCAAGCGAGAATGATACTAATACTAACGACTACTAAATTGTAACAATTGCAATTTTATTTCCAGAAGCAAATTACAAGTAGAAATTACATTTTTTTAAAAGTATCTACTCTTATACAATTCAACGGTCCTAAATAGCGTGCTCACTCCCTCGCTCACTTCGGGTATACTTGGCGATGTTCGTCTCTCGCAGTATAAATTTTCACGAAGAGTACAAAATTAGGAAAACCGTTTCTTTATTATATAAGGCCTAAGTGAAATGAACACAATGAATAAATATTCTAAATTTATTTTTACTTACAATATTCATAGCTCTGAACCACAGACATTTTAAATAAACTTCCAGTGTAAATTTCTTTAAAATCCTGGAGTCAATTAATAATGGTGGGTGAAGCCGCGGGCACCATCTATAATTTGATAGTTTAATCCTAGAAGTATCGCGGACAATAAAACTTATATAATTTCTGAAAATTACACTGAATTTATCAAATTAAATTCACATCATAGTCATCTGGAAACAAACAGCTGAGAAACAATACGTATTATCAGTGTTCACAGTTAGCTTTGGAACTGCATAATCGAATCTGCGATCGTTTTACCATGCCTCGCTTTCTAATCGAGGAATGTACTCTAAAGCCGGAATTTTAGCTGTTTCATTAATTATTAATGGTTTAGTTTATGAATAATTTGCGTGCAAGTGTTAATAAATATAATGCTTTAATAAATATTATATTCTTATTTTTTTATTTTTCAATTAATTATCGTGGGCGAAGCCACGGGCACCTGCTAGTTGATTACAAGTAAATGGGACCAAAAAAGGAATTATTACTGTAATCCAATTACTTTTACTCAATTTCTTCCCATCACTGTTTATAACAATATTTGGAAGTTGAATTGTTACTGCAAAACCAGTAGCTTAG
Organism: Ectobius pallidus; assembly: GCA_964059195.1. Taxonomy (NCBI): domain Eukaryota; kingdom Metazoa; phylum Arthropoda; class Insecta; order Blattodea; family Ectobiidae; genus Ectobius; species Ectobius pallidus. The sequence continues at coordinate 118,065,363 of CAXKWD010000006.1, forward strand.
CCCTATGGATGGTAGCTGGTATCAGATCAGTATCCTTCAGGGAAAGCAAAGGAAAAAAGTGATTGTACGTCATTAATATACAAAAATAAGAAACTAGACAATCTATCAGATATTACAAATGCATTTAATAACCACTTCATAAATATTGCAGAGAATTGTGTTCCCACTAACAATACCAGTGTCAAGGCAATAGACCTTCTGACAAAATCTACAATTTGTAACCATAAATTTGAAATCACACTGACTTCCTCTGTAGAAATTGAAAATATAATAAAATTGCTTAAAAGTAAAAGCTCATCTGGATGGGATGACATAAGTAATAAGCTATTAAAAAGTTGCTGTTTGGAACTTAGTAAACCCCTTAGCCATATATTTAACTGTTCACTAGAAACTGGAATATTTCCTGAAAGAATGAAACATGCAATTGTCAAGCCCCTGTTTAAAAAAGGAGACAAAAATTTACCATCAAATTACAGGCCTATATCGCTCTTAACTTCATTTTCAAAAGTTTTCGAAAAAGTTGTATATAACCGCATAGTTTACTATCTTAATTTGAATAATATACTTACACCATCACAATTTGGTTTTAGAAGTGGCATGTCTACTGAAAATGCTACATTTAAACTCACCACAGAAATACTGGAAGCGCTAGATAAAAAGAAATATACGTTGGGAATTTTCTGTGACTTAGCTAAAGCATTCGACTGTATAAATCATGAACTATTAATTGAAAAATTGGAACATTATGGAATAGATAATTTAACACTGAATTGGTTCAAATCATACCTGTCTGAAAGAACTCAAAATGTGGTAATAAATGGAAACAAATCTAATCTAGGAGTAGTTAGAAGTGGAGTACCACAGGGATCAATACTAGGACCTTTGCTATTTTTAATTTTCATCAATGACTTGCCACATAACTTAAGTGACGAAACAAAGGTATTGCTTTTCGCGGATGACACTAGTGTTTTTGTAACAGGAAAATCCCAGGAACAACTGGCAAGAGTAGCTACAAAGGCTTTTCACGAATTAAATATATGGTTCCAAGCCAATAAAATGACGCTTAATATCGAAAAAACCCACTTTATTCAATTCAGAACAAAACAAAGATGTACCCAAAACCTTGTAATTAATTACCAAACACAAAGCATAGAAGAAATTAGTAATATCAAATTTTTAGGATTACAAATTGATCAACATCTCGACTGGAAGTCACATATTGAAATGATAATTCCAAAACTAAGTTCAGCATGCTTTACCTTAAGAGTCCTGAATCAGGTTTTAAAACAGGATGCCTTACGCATGGTGTATTTTGCAAATTTCCACTCGATAATGAAGTATGGAATCATATTCTGGGGTAACTCGACCCATAGGGATAAAATATTTAAGCTACAAAAGCAAGCAATTAGAATAATGTGTGGAAAGAAAAGGAGAGAATCATGCAAACCGCTCTTTGAAAAATTAAAAGTCCTCACTCTCACAGGGGAGTATATATACTCTGTTATGTGTTATATGGTAGATAATATTGAGAGATTCCAAACTAATAGCAGTGTTCATGAACATATTACTAGAAACAGGAATGATTTACATAGACCGGTTAATGCATTAAAACTTTTTCAGAATGGCGCTTATTACTCCGCAATACAGATATACAATAAGCTTCCAAACAACATTAAATTATTATGTATTCAAAGAAAAAGCAAATCCTTCAAAGGATCTCTCAAGAAATTTTTAATTACTCACACCTTCTACAATATGGATGAGTATTTCCAGTTTGAATAAGTTTATAGTGTAGTATATTATATATCATTATTTATTACTTGCTTGTATATTGTAATCTGACGTGTTCTATATCCTTGAGTCCCACTCAACACAGGATCTACAGAACGAGATAACTACATCTACATCTACATCCCAGCCACCAATATTGTTTTCTTATAAATTCCAGAAAATAAAGGTTCATGAGGGGCGGAAAATAGGATCACTTAGCTAAGTGTTGAATTTGTTTGTCTTTCTCTTCTCTCTTCCCACCATCTATGAGTTAGAAATGTCTGGTTTTGGTTACAATTTTATGGAAGTCAGTCAAAAGTAACAAAATTAGCGTTCTACTTCTTCGCATGTCGATTCCATGAATTATCCTGTAGGCCTAGATTACACAGTCTTCTGCATGCAGTCAATAGCCCTCATATAAAAATACAATCTACTAGGTCCCACAAATAATATCGTTATACTGTATTAAATGGTTTCTTAAAATGCCACTGATCATCAGATTGCAGCGATTGCGATGAGGTAAAGCAGCTCTGTCCAGTCTGTAAGAAACACAAAACTACCATCAGGACAAATACTGAAATCTCATTAAGGCCATATGCTTTTTTGTACTTTGGAATGGTAGGCTTATAAATGGCTTTCTTCCCTGCATCAGCCTCTCCAGGCTGTCTGCTATAGGCCTCTTTTAGCGATGGGCTTGAAAGCAGTCAAGTTCAACGTGTCTAGCCTGCCAATTGCAGTCAAATAAAAAAGTTAAAAACAAAATTATAACACTATTATTTTGTACAGATTAAGACTCAATAATACATACATATTTTATATTTATATTTATTCTAGCAGTATCTATGCTTATATCTGTTTCTCTTTCACATGCACCAGCACAAAACAGTCAGTTGCTGATCTGCAAGGCAACGCATGCAAATCTCCTCAGGCTGTTCTACCAAATCTGAGGCGCTTACTAGACTTGGGATGGTTGGTTAAGCATTTGTTGTAAGCTTTCATCTTAGAATCTTCAATTTATGTTTAAATTTACACTTAGGTATTTTATTGAAAAACTATCTGCGTTGCCCGGGCTTTGTATTTTGTAATTTGAAATTAACTTATGAAGGACTTTCGATTTTCAAATTCTAGGTTCTTTTATAGGTATTTAGAATTTGAAATGAGGAAGAACGACTTATCACACTCAAACTATTCCTTCAGAAAACAAAGCTTTCTATGGCTCATAGAGGATGTCGAATGTTGCATTCCGTTCCTTCTCCACATCATGCCTGGGAGGGGTTGAAATAAGAAGAAACATAATTCCGGTTACATAAGATTGTATTGTCTTGTTGGAAAATTTTCTCACGCTCATATTACCATACAACCGTTTCGGGGCTGAAATAAAAAAGAAATTCAATATCAATTTCACACTCTCCTTCCCAAAAACCTGAGACGTTATATACTGCAGGCATAAGACTGAAAATGTTCCATCCCATTTTGTCTTCTTTTAGATGATTATGGCCTATGATAAACATCCCTATTTCTCAACTAATACAAAGCCTACAGCTATGAATAACGTATCAGTGGGTAGCATTTTTTTTTTACCGCCATCTGATATAGCATACTTATTGGCACACACTTAAGCTGTCCCTGCAATATGACTTCTTATTCTACATCAAAATGTGAAGTGAGAAAATTATATTTTCCTTGTCGAGGGTAGAGAAAGATATGTGACTGCATCACACTGTGCTTTATTTTCGTGGATTTCATTTTTCAGTAATTATTTTCATTTATTTACATCGATGGAATCATAATTTGTTAAAGTCCAGTATTATGTAGTTGCCAGAGCCCTATGTGATCACAGTAAACAATACACTGTTGTCATGTGAACTGAACGGCATTTCATTTTTTAAAGTATAATATTCTCAGAAATTATATAAAACTGAAAGCATGGGTGACATCAAAGACAGAGGCGGCGGGAATTCGAATGCAAGTGGAATGTGCTAAGCTGAAAACATTGACAGTATCATGCTAGTATTCATGTGGTTAACTAAAGCGCGTGTAGCCGTGGACTATATTTTGATGGTGGACTTTAGCACTCCATGCATGTGCACTGGCTTCATGTTCAAATTTTAACAGTCACGAAGCTTTCAGATTCCAGGTGATCTCTGTACATACACAGGATCAGATACATTAAATTAAAATTGTCAGCTAAATGTAGGCCACAAAACAGAGCCGTTCAATAATTTTAACGTGTCCTGCTTTTGTCCTGTCATTTTAGTCTCAAATGTCCTCCTTTCCATCCATAACCATCTGGTAACCCTAGGTCGAGCACAATACTTCCTATGGTATGGGCAGAGAAAGTAATAAAATCAGGTAAACTGATGTAACTAAGTGCCAGTATGTTTTTTGTTTAATCAGTTATGACTGCAATTATGATATGCAGAATATGTTTTTTTAAATTGATTTTCAAGTTAAGCTCCAGATTTATTCATTAAGCAGGGCTTACGGAAGAAGAAAGGTCTACCATCTCGGCCACCTGGGTCATTTTAACGGTAGTTGGATAAGCGCATGTAAATCAATATGTTTTTTGTCATAGCTACCTGTATTTTAAATTCCAAGGCCTTATAAAATCACAGTAAAACAATAGGCTATGTTGTCAAGATAACTGATTTTCATTTTTTTTATATAAATTCTTTCGAATACGTATATTACCATAAAATATGCACTAAATTGAGCATTACTCCAAAACAGGTCAACCGATTTTATCCATTATGAATAGACGTCTTCCCATGGACATTGTAAATGTGTATACCAAGTTTCATAAAAATCCGGTAGAGCGTATTTGAGTTACCGCGTCTTTAAAATATACACTAAATTAGGTTTTACTCCGGTACCGGTCTACCGATTTGGTCCAATATCAGTAGACGTCTTTCCACGTACATTATAAATGGGTATACAAAATTTCAGGAAAATCCAATAAAGCATATTTGAGTTATCGCGACTTCTTATATATTAACATAAAAACACTAAATTGGGCATTATTCCGGTACTGGCCAACCGATTTGGTCCAATATCAATAAACGTCTTCCCATGGACATTATAAATGCGTATACGAAGTTTCATAAATATCCGATAAAGCGTATGTGAGTTATTGCGCCTTTAAAGTAGACACTAAATTGGGTTTTACTCCGGTACCGGTCAACAGATTAGGTTCAACTTCAATAGGGCACTTCTCATGGACGTCATAAATGGGTATACCAAGTTTCATGGAAATCCGATACAGCGTATTTGACTGATGGCGCCTTTCTATTAGAAAGGCGCCATAATCTATTAAAATAGGCACTAAATTGGGCATTACTCCGGTACCGGTGAACCGATTTGGTTCAATATCAATAGGGTTCTTCCCATGGACATTATAAATGTGTTTTCCAAGTTTCATGAAAATCCGAAAAAGCGTATTTGAGTTATCGTGCGTACAGACACACGGACAGACGGACAGACAGACAGACGGACAGACATTTTTTCGTCCACCACACAATCTCATAAAGTACCATACTGGCACTTAATAAACACTTATTCCAGCATTGACAATGATGTGATAAATTGTTATGCTGACTATTTAAAATTTTTCAATGCAGCACTGCCAGTCATATGTCTGTATCTACAGTCACTGCAAGGAAAGAAGCAACTTCTAACACTTCTCTCATGTGTTATTCCCACCCGCCCCATATTGGGATGAGCCAGATAAAACTGATTTTACTACCCATCCATCTTCCTTCACCTTTCAATCACCACAGGAGTCTGCATGGTGTAGCAGATGATGTTCTTTCTGGTTATTTTGTGTGACAGTAATTTCAACAGCAAACAGCACATTATGGAGATTTTTCTTTAATAGAGGTAAAGGCTTTAGAGACAGAATAAGACAATTCATAGCTATTTCTCTGTACTTAAATCAATATATTGGTGCATTTTTCAGGCCTGTGAATTTGTAATATTTATTTAATTTGTTGCACATTCTAGAACTAGGGGAGTATATCACTTGTTATACCAGAATAATCTTATTCTGTATTAGCGATTACACTGACCTCGATTGAGGGACTGAAAATCGCACTTTAGAGAAAATAGCAATAGGATAGAGAAAGTCATGTATTTCAAAAGCTAGATTCAGAGGCGAGAAACTTGCAAAATTTTGCATAGAAAGTCTTGTGTGAATGTTACAAGAGGTGGGAAAATAATAGATTTTAACGAGTACAGTAGAGAAAGCTGTGTGTTACAAGACTTGGAATCAGAGACAAAAAAAAAAGAGCATGTTAGAGTTTGACTAACCGTTTTTTGTTTGTTAAGAATACAAAAACAAGAATTAAAACATTCAAATTTAGCGGTGAATAAAGCATTTCTCTTTTGACGCCCTGCGATCCTATCTTCAGATAGTGGAACTATAAACAAGACAGCTGTGACAAAATTACAGCATTTAAATATCACTAAAATACACTAGTATTATTAATTAAATCCTTCAGACTTTTGTAAGTAATGGCTCTTTTTGGAAATCATTTATTAACTAGGCAGTTATTCTCCTTTATCAGGGGTTTCACTTGGAAATTTTCGTATTTTTTTTTTATACGTGGATTTCTTTTACATTCCGGTTCCGGTACCGAATTAATTTTAGAGTACAGATGGTACTGTAGATTTTCGTAAGTTATTAGGAAATGAATTATAAGCACATAAACATATTAGATTTTTTGTTTTATAGAAACATTTCAAGCTACTTATAAGAATTCTTGAGAGCTATTCTAAATTTCAGCATTCGCTTGTCATGACGTCACATCCGCTTTGTACTCAGAACTTCCGTAGCTCACGCCAACCGTCACGACAACGCCCCCCACTAGCATACTGCCTGCCGTGAAGGATGGATGTTGCACGTTGTGTTTTAAATTTCTTTTGCATGGCCGCTTACGGTAAGTTTAATTATAGTATTTTGCCAGTTCTTATTTCGGGACGATGTAGTTTATTTCCGGCATAATGGAACTTTATGTCCCACTCTTCTCCGCTCACCTGCTCAACACCTGTAATAATATTTCACAATAAAAAAAAAAGCCTTGTACCAAACATATTTCACAATTTTAAAATAAAAAGAACCGTACATGTAATAGGAAAGACCCTTGCACCAGTAGGAGTTGGAGTGAGAGACTCGCATGGGGCGTAAAGTTCCATTTCCTTTTCAGAATTTCCTAAAAGTTGTGCAATTCTTTATCTTTGCAGGGGCATTTTCGTAACCCATGATTCTGATGGCTGAATGGTCGTATTTCTTCATAAGCTTTATCTCTACAGTTACAGGTATTTGACTTTAGAATTTAATTAAATGGATAAGGATAATACAGTAAAACTCAGGGCAAAAGATAGATTTATGCTGCCCGTTGACGAAGCTCCACCCGCTCTCGCCCGCTCGCTCCCTTCCCCCGCTGGCCCTCCCTTCCGAGCCAATGCGCAAGTTACTGCTTGCTTCCCCTACATCTATCACGGTCATGTAGTTGCTCAGTGCCGATACTGCAGCTCGCTGTTGTAACCTTTGTCACATAGGCTACGTACGAAGCATGTTAAATTAAGACGGCAACACAAAATAATACAAATATTACAACAATGACCCTTGCAACATATCAAAAGTACACGAAATAAACTATTACGTAAATTTAGACTTTAATTGCCCGCCGATTCCTTCCCCTCGCTTCCAAGCATGCGCACTCACCTATTGTACCATGGCTTCTTTGACAGTTCTAACGATGTTTTATGAAAGGTGTGGAAGGGTAAGAAGCTTCTGCATTTAGTTAAATAATGATAGGTAAATTCTAGGTCTGTGACAGGTTTTGTTAGGTTAGCAACGTTATGTTAGTTTATGATCAACATACTAAATAGCGGCTAGCGCGATTGTATTGTGTCTCACATTGAATCTCTCTTGCTCTCACGGGACCCGCCTCCCCGTGAGAGTTCGTGGGAGGAGCCTAGCGGGCAGCATAAATCTATTTTTTCCCAAACTCAGTACCCGTAATTTGAAATGAAAAGCACACGTCACGTGGTGATTTTCCGTTAACTATTCCACCCACCCACCTTTTAAGCTACCGTAGTTTATTACTGCTAATAAATGAATAATGTGCCCAGGAAATAAACCACAGAATGCATTGTAGCCATGTCGGCAAGTTAACACTTTGCGACCCAAGCGGCTCCCCTTTCCATCGGCCCGGTCGCCTTCTCCGCCAGGCAGGCTTCCCCTCCGCCTATCGCGCATCGTCCCGTGCGCATCTACCCCGCTATTGCTCTTGCCGGCCGCTACTAAACGCCGGTAATGCAGCTTCCTGTGTTAAGCCGCAGCTTACTCTAATGATTGCCTTGCACCATACATAATATTTCACAATTTTTAAAAACGATTATAAAAACAAAATAAAATTTCACGAATTATATTAAAACAATACCCTTGTACCAAACATATTTCACGATCTTTAAACACCGATTTGAAAGAAAAAAAAATCACAATATATAAAAAAATCGAAATTTACATAATATTTCCCAATTTTAAAAAACGCCTTGTTAATTGATGCAGAAAAATTTCCTTGCACCAACACTACTCTTTTCATAACAAACAAACCATCTCAAAATTAGAAAACCCGATTCTTGCGTTAACACTCGCTAGCGCCAACTAAATTAGATAACTAAAATATACCGGAACTTCCTTCACTGCTCAACTGTCCTTCGTAGCGTAACGGATAAGTCTCTTGGCTACGATGCTAAGGGTCATGCGTTCGATCCCCGTTCGATCCAAAATTTACTGTTAGGAATAGGTCTCGAATAGGTAGGTAGGGTGAAGAGGAGGTGAGAGGAAGAGAGGAAAGAGACGGGAAAGGAGGAGAAGAAGAGAATAAAGGAAAAATAAATTATTTTTCTCTTTCACCATTTCCTTACTAGATGTCGCCACCGTCGCTACTTTCCTAGTAGTTCTAATGCCGCCGCTAGGTTTCTCGTAGTGGTGTGGGGCTCGGTTGGGTCGCAATGTGTTATTTTCCCGCCATGTCATGCTGCTGCTCTTACCGAAAAATTACAAATTGTGATTGGCAACTTTCTTTTTAACATACCGGTACAGGATTCCTTATGAGAATGAGCGGGGGTGGTAGAGCACTCTGCTCCGTTATTTGTTTTAGAAATACGGAAAACAGCCAAATTTGATTTAAATTATTCTTTAAAACCTACATATTCCATAAGGCCTATAAGCATCTTAACATTTGTACAAGGACAATAAATGTACCATACCGGTAAGGGGAAAATTGTTTTAGGTCACACACTAGGCTCCTCCCACCAATTCTCTAATGGGACCCACCTCCCTCTCAATTCCCTACTTAAACAATGAGACATCTATACTAATTTCACTTTAAGTTCAAAGTAGATGTAAACAAAGCCACGTGACAAGGGAGCGCCTCATTGGCTAGTGGACGAACTGTAACTTTTGCTGCTTTGTATGCATACTCTTGCTCTTAATAAAATAGTTCGGTTCAAACCGTACCTTTTTGTAGCTATTTTCGTGCAGAGAAATTTAAAAACACGTTTATGAAGCAGATCTGTAGGCCTATATGAAACAAAATTAATTTGATCAGATTTTCCTGACGCATAATAACTAAATGAACTAATTAAACCGTTACAACAGATGTAGATTGTAGGCGTTTACGACGGCTGTGTGAATGCTCAAGCACGCCATCTTGGAATGAACATGCCACAGCCCCCTCCCAATAACTTGGTAAGACCTGCTTAGTTCATTTATTTATTTATATCTGTTATACAACACGTACGTGAGGACAAGAAAGTCGTGTGCTATAACAAGACAAAAATTTCGTCAAAAGTTACATGTAATTTACAGCTCTGATAGGATTGGGGCGGTTACAAACAGAAATTGATGAATTCAAAAAGAAAACTCCTCTGAAGTGGGCAGCCAACATTGCAAAATGAGAGTAATTTTTTATACTCTTTAATATCTTCTTGTTAACTGTCTATGACTTTCTTAAATGCTGATATTAAGCCTAATTTTGTACAGAGTATCGATCTTTTCAAAATAAATATCACATTTTTCAACAATGGTGCATGTCATAAAAAATATTTTAAAAGTACTATTGAGAACACTGGAATATACACAAATCCTCATTCCGTTTCTTTCCGTGGCGGGTAAATCTCCACGTGGTATTGTCACATGCTCGGCAGAGTGGTACTTTAGAGATTGTTTACATCTCCTTTGAACTTAGAGTGAAAATAGTATAGGTGGCAATGCTACAAAAACCAATGTCCGTAGAATGCCAGTATGTGGCACTCAGCAACCTTTAGATTTTGTAAACTCTGCCCCCTTTCTAGAAGTAGGCCTAATTGAACAATTAATTAGAACTCAAAAGGTAATAATAAATGGAAATGAATCTAACTTAGGGGTTGTTAAGAATGGGGTACCTCAGGGATCAATACTAGGACCTTTGCTCCTTTTAATTTTCAATAATGACTTGCCCTATAACTTAAGTGACGAATCAAAGGTATTGCTCTTCACAGATGATACTAGTGTACTTGTAACAGGAACATCACAAGAACATTTATCAAGAATAGCTACAAAGGCTTTTCACGAGTTAAACACACACATAGAAATGATAAGTCCAAAACTGAGTTCAGCGTGTTTTGCTTGACGAATTTTGAATAATATAGCCTATTACAACAGGATGCATTGCTTATGGTATATGTATTATGTATTCAAAGAAAAAGCAAACCTTTCTAAACATCTATAAGGAATTTTTAATAACTCACACCTTTTACAATTTGGATGAATATTTCCAGCTTGGATAAATTTGGCAGATTGCAGTTTCTACATATTATTATTATTATTATAACATGCATGTATTTTTTGATCTGACGTGTTCTATATCCTTGAGCCCTGCTCAACACAGCATCTACAGGACGAGATATCTATATCTACATTGGGGGTTTACTTAGCGTAGGCCTACCTTACTAATTTTTTAGAACATGTATCGCTATAGAAGGCATATGGTTTTATAATTACATTTGTTTAGGAATTCCAAACAATCATTTGGTAAAAGATAGATTTATTCCGCACACCAGGCAAGATCTGCCCTCCGGTTCTTTCCCCTCGCTTCCGAGCCTGCGCACGCACCTCACTATTGTACCATGGCTTCCTTGACAGTTGTAACAATGTTTTATGAAAGGTGTGGAAGGGTAAAAAGCTTCTGCATTTGGTTAAATAATGATAGGTAAATTCTAGGTCAGTGACAGGTTTTGTTAGGTTAGCAAAGTTATGTTAGTTTAGGAACAATATACTGAATAGCACGAGGTTCATTATGTCTCACATTGAATCTCTTTTGCAATGAAACCCTAAACCCCGCCTTCCGAGGCGGGTCCCGTTAGAGAGTTTGTGGGAGGAGCCTAGTGTGCAGCATAAAACTTTTTTCCCATTGCTCCAGAATATCACTTGTGATTTGCAATGTAGGCCTATTACAATAATTGTAGTTCAGTTTGTTGGTAGCATGACCTAGGGTACAAAATTCCAGCAAAGTTAGTATGTCTCCTATATCCAATGCCGCATGTGTGGTAACTAAAGTTTAATAGAAATAGAATTAATGTTTAAATAATATATCAGGACAGGGCTACAGTTAAAAATTTTCATAATGTGTAGGATTTAGTTCTCTAGATAGGGTTTGAGTTGACTTCAAAAATTCTCGAGGGTCCTGGAGTCTGGTCGAGCACTCTGCTCCCTTGCAGTGAGAGGTGTTCCGACAGGTTGGTCACCAACACTCCCATTGGCTGCTGACAATCTTCCATCTTCATTGGTTCATCCCACAAGGCTTATCCATTACTGCCAATAGTTTTATATAAGCATTTAGTGATGGTTAGGTCCACATTTTCCCTGTTAGGTTTCCAGCATTGAATACTGTCCACTTGACCAAAAACTCTGGCCTCTCCCAGCCTAACAAAGAATCGTCCAGCGCAAGGAGATAGTGATTTGAAAGCGCAATTTTAAGTTAATTTTGTGTCCAATTGTTAATGATTTTACTTAACTTACATTTAGAGTCTTCGTCCAAATGCAAGATTCTTATAGGCCTATATTATGGAATCTATAGGTTCTAAAGAATAATAGGCTACAACAGATTTGGCTGTTTTCAGTGTTTCTAAAACAACATATCACAGGGAGCAGCGTATTCAACCATCCCCACTCATTCTTCTGTACTGTAATTTAACCTTACGGAAGTCTGGGCAAAAGAGAACAACAGGTCGATCTTTAAGCTCTGCCCATGTGCTGCTATGGTGACGGCCCGCTTACCCTGCTCCCCTAACCATCAACCTTTTCATGCTGGCACTGCAGCTCACCAAAGCATATGGACTACCGTATTTTACGGACGACACACTTTTTTTATGTTGAAAACAGAGCCTTGAAAGTTGGATGCGTCTAATGGTCCGAAGTACACTAAAATGATTAAAATTATAGTAAATATTGCTGGAATACCAGAGTTATAGACAAGGTGTTGTAAACAATAAGACAGTTGCAATGTTTGGCACAGACTGTACATCGCTATCGTAAAATGAGGGTAGCCAGGTATACAATGCGAAAAGAAAGGAATGATGAGTTCTTTTATACAAACGGTGTGTCTTCACCGGGTGGTTTAAATGAATACAATGACCTCTAAACAGCCTTGTCCCATTACACTTACCGTATGCTGAATTGAGGGTTAGAAAGTATTTTCAGTCTTTCATGAGATATCAGTTAAGTTGTTAAAATTTACGCGATGCCACCTGACCAGAAGAGATTTTCGTACAACCCAGATTTTAAGTTAGAATTGATTTACACCGATTCCATTGTAGCCTACAAGGTTTCCCTTTAAAATATTTCGTTTAGAATTACGGTACATTAAATTTATTTTCCTTCAAATTTCCAATCTAAAATTAAGGTGCGTCTTATGGTCCGTAAAATACGGTAATCACAATACAAAATTAACACTTGTACCAAATCATCACCAGAGCCTATTTAGCATTACTCAGGACCTACCATGTGATGGTAGAGGTTGATTTGGAAACGAGACTTTTTAGATTTTAACAGTATGCCACCCACAAGACGAGTTGATTAATAAAACCAAAACGACCCTTGTACCAGTTAAAACTTCCCTTGAACCCCCAAAATGAAAATTACAATTATTACGAATTTATCAATCTCCGCTATTTCATGTAGCTGTCTAAACTTAAATAGATGAATATTGTCACTTCTTCACGCAACAATCACTCAATGGGGTAGTGGTTAGGATGACTTGCTATCACGCTAGCTGTCCCATGTTTGAATCCTTTAGGTGCTTAAATTTGTAGGATAGGAATTGGTCCCAAATAGGTAGGTAGAGAGAAGAGAGGAAAGAGGAAGAGAAGAAAGGAAAAAAATTAAATTTGTCCTAAATTTAGTCAGTTGCCAATTTTGGTACAGACTGTACATCAGTGCACTTATCACAATCTGTAAAATGAGAGGAGCCTGGAAGCAGGTACACAAGGTGAAAAGAAAGGAATGTTGGGTTCTTTCATACAAAAGGAGTTGTCTCTGTGGGGTGTCGATGATCTCTAAGCAGTCTGACATTGAGCACTGAATACAGTGCGTTCTTTTTTAAAGCGAAGCTAAAGCGCTTTACCATTGCTGCATCAAAAGCGTTCTTTTTTTTTTTTTTACCTTTCACTGCAGCTTCACTTTACCTACATTCCACAGGCAGTTCACCGATCTCAAATCTCACTTTGTGTGCTGCAAGGTTTTGCTTCATAAAATATCATGGAGTAGGTGTACGTCAAAAATTTCCTTGATCACTTTAACATCATTGTTCAAATTTCCGAGTACGAACGCCTTCTTCAGCACAGTTAGTACCATTTGATTTTACCTGTACATCATATTGTACAATAATTATTATTTCCATCCCGGCATAACTGTTATTGCACGTGTCTTAGCAGTGTTGGAGGGCCATACAAAGAGCCAGTTTCATTGAGCTGTTTTTTTTTGTTTTTGTTTTTGTTTTTTTGTTTGTTTGTTTGTTTGTTTGTTTGTTAGGTATTACCTGCAGTCAAAAGTCATGATTTGTGTATACAATTTAGTGTATTATTCCCTTTAAAAATATTCATTTAAAATCACTTCAATTTTTGGTAAAATCGCATTGTAGGGGGGCCCTCTTTCAAAACCAACTTTCTTCTCATAAAACACCTAACAACTTAGGCCTATCACACGTATTTTGTTATAGATACTTCTCTGGAGAGGACATGTTGCCGCGACAGATGATTTGGTCCAACCCACCCGCCCTGAACGTTACTTTCTTTTATAACACGATCTAACGAAAAGTACTTTGAATTCCGCCATATTTTGATCTCCAGTAAGGTGAAGATGCTCTATATTGGACGTTAGAGCTCAGCCATTTCATAATTACGGGTGGGACATTCTAGCAAATTATAAAAACTATTTTTGTTTATTACATAGGCTATCATAAATAATAAACTATAATTGGTTCTTCACATTTGTCCTCCACACTACATGCAAAGCATTATTTAAAATTTATTTTAAATATTTTAAATTTGTTTTTCAAAATCTGTTACGGGTGGGACATAATTTGGACACTGATTTTAATGATGCAAAACTAAAGCTCATTTTCTGTTCTGCTATTACTGTTATGGTCTTAATATTGTTATTAATGACTGCATAAGGGATTAAATACAAATTATAAACTGTTTCCAGGTTGTAAGAACATTTATTTAACACATCGATAATAATTTAACAAAACTATCATTGTTACGGGTGGAACATTACGGATGGGACAAAAATTCCCTTGTTTGTTATTGTACATAATAATTAACACATATTTTTTTTTAAGTTAACCTTACACCAAATTGTACCTTAAGATGTATATTTTCTCAAATGAAAATGGACATGGCTGATTACTCTTGACTACTTGGTATTAAAGAGTGTTAAAATCATGCTAAAAGTGCCAAAAAAAAAAGTAACTCAATGCAATAAATAAGTAAATCGACAGATTTTACACATGAAACCACTTCAGATACACTAAGTCCTTAATATTCAGAGAATTTGAGGTTTTAAACTTATTTTTGACCACCCAATTACTATAATTTTATAACTTCTCTCTTTGAGGGAAAAATGCCCATATTTTATGAAATGGCTGAGCTGTGACATCACACCAGCTGAACACGTAAAATTCTGGGAATCAGGTTCACCAACACAACGAACCTTGCGGGAGATACAATGTGACACATTAATTACAAAACGGGAGAATTCAAAATGCCCTACTAAATTAATATCACTGTTCAGAACCTAACAGAACCTGCCACTAATGATATCGGATAAGCAATGTACAAGACGCATCATGCTGGTCAACTTGCTCACTGAGAAACAAAACACATCACCCGTCCCTGGAAACCTGCGAGATGGGCCCCCCTACATTGAGACTTTGCCCAATTTTTAAAATTAAATTTCCATCTTAAAACATGGTCTGAAGCATCTTATAGTTTAAAGAATATGGGGTGTGTGTGTGTATATAGGCTATATATATATATATTTCTTTTTTTCAGCGAAAAGCTCCAGACCGTTAAGGCTGTATGCAAGATAAGGGATGGGTATCTTCAGGACCTTTGAATCGGCAGCATTCGTTTTACTAGGAAACTTCTTTCAACACTGTCTTTTGAAGAGTCCAAGTCCTGAGAGGAGGAATGTTGCAGTTCTGTCAGTTAGGGTAAGTCAGGCACATTGAAGTAGTTAATTTTCAATTGGAAAGCAGCAAATTCATCAGAACACAGAACAGTTTAATGGATTCCTTTACTGAATTTAAAAATGTTGATGAAAGCTTGATGCTATCAATGGATCAATTAATAAATTTAGAAAACTCCTTATTACTGGTGTTTTCAAGTTATAGGAAAAGTGTTAATATCGTTTCGGGGATGGTTTCTATGTTTACACACTATGGTTATTCACAGAAAAGAAAGTTCACAATCTGTGATTTTTAGTTGGTTGCCTTCTTCACAAACCATAGAAACGCTGCTTATTGTGATCACTTTGGGGTGCTATTAATCTGATAATATTAACTGATTTTTAACAGTAGCCAAAATAATTAATTGAAGGTTATTTATTCATACATAAGATAAAACACTAGAAAAATAAAAAAATTTCTAGCCCTAAAAAGATTTTCAACAACGATATACAGATTAAAGATTAAGTAAGGTCCAATATGGGGAGAATTAAAAGCTATTTATTCATAAAATTCGTAAGTTTGAATCATTGAACCACTCATAATACAGTAGTAGACTGCAAGCAACTATTTTTTCAACCAATAAGAAAGTTTTTAATTGTATCTGTTTTCATTTTTGAATTCATTAACCAATACTTCATTGGTATCATAGCTGAGCTATGAGTTATGAGTAGGGGGCTGATTTCTATGACATGCCATATTTTTCCCCTTTGCATTATTTCAGGTTTCCAACTAATTTAAACCCGATTCCAAGCATCCTGGTGAAAATGGAACGGCAGTGCATATAACTGCATATTTAGGAAATTTTCAACTATTGTAGTATATTTAGTGTGAATTTGCATATTTAGGTCATATTTGTGTGCATATTAAAGAAATTTTGAAGTTCCATATCATATTTTTTTAAATTTTGCAATATAATGATACTTTTTGAGAATTTACAGATATTTTAAATAATGAAAATTTTATTTTAATAAAATAAATTGTAATGAAACTTAAAAACAGAATTGCTACAATAGACTACGGTTGAGTTAAACACCAAATCCTTAAAAACAGAGTTTTGAATGACGTACAGTACTTAGAAATAAAGCCCTAAAAAGGAAAATGTGATAACCTAAACCAAATCTTTGATCACAACAGTTTTTTCAATATATGTATATGTAGATGTAGATATCTCGTCCTGTAGATCCTGTGTTGAGCAGAGCTCAAGGATGTAGAACATGTCAGATAAAAAAAATACATGCATGTTATATCAATAATACACAGAAACTGCAAGCTGCCAAATTTATCCAAGCTGGAAATATTCCTCCAAATTGTAGAAGGTGTGAGTTATTAAAAATTCCTTGACAGATGTTTTGAAAGGTTTGCTCTTTCTTTGAATACATAGTAATTTAATGTTGTTTGGAAGCTTGTCATATATCTGTATTGCAGAATAATATGCACCCTTCTGAAAGAGTTTTAACGAGTTAGTTGGTCTGTGTAGATCATTCATGTTTCTGGTGGTACGTCCATATACACTGAAATTAGTTTGGAATTTATCAAAATTATCTACACATAACTGAATAATAACACATAACATATCAGTATTAATCCATATGGGACTTCATAAAAGTGATAACATTATCCGCAGTTACATTAAGCGGCGTTCACTGTAGTAATTTAGTTTTTCTGGAAAGTTTCTGAACCCCTGGGAAAATATAAATGGCAGTCTGAACAGAAAATTGCTGTTGGAAGACTAGAATTACGACTGGCAATGAGCTGTGCATCCAGAAACTTGATGGCGATCAGCACTAATAATTTCAGTTGGAGTTTAACGTCCTGTGGAAGTTTCAGCACGTGTGGAAAAGCTAGATATCTTCAAGTACATGGAAGTTGATGCTGATTGGAGATTGGCAGCAATGCTGACTTAGGAAATGTTGGCTTCAAGTCCTGATCTTCAGCAATATTATTTCGGTGAGTAATTACATACATCTAAATACACAATATGGAATGATTATACATTGTTATTAATAGACCTGGGATTTTAATGCAAATGCCTACCGGTATTTTGTTCCTTACGAGATAACATGAAAATTTTTAAATATGTGGACGTTTCATGATAAATCACTTACATAGAGTTTTATAGTGCCCTAAAATGCCTATTTGGACCTTTAGAGCTTATTTTACTATTTTAGTGCCTAAAATGCCTATTTTGTACGTTTAAAATAAAATTCAACTTCTGTAATTTTTACGATCTTATAATGAATATTCTTAATTGAAAAGCAGAACAGCAGAGGTGGGGTTTTCATAGAAACTTGATTTTCCCAAACAATTGTCGCTAAAGGAATGCTGACTGACTGGGGAGGGGAGGATTAAGGGGGAAGGACTACTGTGTCAAGTCACCAGTGAAAGAACATCTGTTTAAGCGAATATAGTTCATGATTCCTAATTTTGCCGTTAATTCTGTTAAGAATAGGTATACCACATTTCTTGCAGTAAAAAAAGGCCGTGTTATATTTTAAGTGTATATTGTAATATCTTAAAGTCTATTTTCTATCTATTTACACAATTTTTAAAGCATATTTTAAGTACCTATTTTCTCTTTTAAAAGCCTATATACTTGATTTAAAAGCCTATTTTAGGTGCCTAAAACTATTTTTTTAGAGCCTAAAATCCCAGGTGTAGTTATTAATATTAATGGCAAAGTTGCAATGTAAGGGGACTCTTCTTCACAATGTGAGCAGGCTTCCACGTATGGGTCATGTTCTTCGTTTTTCAGCAGAGCAGATTGACCAACATGTGGCAGTTAGGTTAGGAACAGTGATATTAATTTAGTAGCGCATTCTGAATTCTCCCGTTTCGTAAATTAGCCATATTGTATCTCCCGTGAGGTTGGTTGTATTTGTGATTCTGTTTCACAGAATTCTACGTGATCTGCTGGTGTGACGTCACACCTCTAATGTCCAATCAATAAACTTCATCATATGGAGATAAAAATATGGAGTTCATGGTACTTTTTGCTAGATCGTGTTACGGTATAAAAAAAAGTGTATCATTTAGGGCAGGTGGGTCGGACCAAATTATTCGTCGAGACATCTCCTTTCCAGAGAATATGTATAACAAAATACCTGTGATATTAGGTGTTTTATGAATAGAAAGTTGGGCAAAGTCACAATGTAGGGGGGCCCCACCTTGCGATGTCCGCAGATTTTCACGGACGGGCTATGTTTTTTGTTTTCCACCGAGGCAGGTTGACCAACATGACGCTTCTTGTACATTGCTGAATTCTCGCGATTGCAATGCAGCAGTGTTCTGTATGCTGAGATATATTATGGATAGAGGAAATTATGTGTGTGTTTCACACAATTTTTTCTTTAGTTTCAGTTGCCTACTCAGTCAGCATTCTATAGAAGGTTGAGATGTCCATCCAACACTCAGAAAAGAAAGCACAAAGTCGTAATCTGAAATCTTCAGAAGTAGAGAGCCCGATTGTTCAGCTGGGTGTTGGCTATTCTAATTGTTAGGTAAGTCAAATTTTGAAGTTCACCTTAAATTATATACTGTATATACCCAAATCCTACCCTTCCTGAATAATACCTGTACCCAAATTTTTGGAAAGGAAATTTGAACAAAAAAATCTATAAGCCCATATATAAAATTATTTGGCAAAGTCTCAATGTAGGGGGCCCATCTCGCGATGTGCGCAGGTTTCCACAGATGGGTGATGTTTTTTTGTTTCTCAACGCTTCTTGTACATTGCTTATGAACAGTGATATTATTTTAGTAGGGCATTTGGAATTCTCCTGAAATTCTAGTTTAGTGGCAGTTAGGTTAGGAACGGTGTTACTAATTAGTGACAGGTTCTGTTATGTTATGAACGGTGATATTAATTTAGTAGGGCATTCTGAATTCTGCAGAAGGCGAGGTTTGTTGTATTGGTGAACCTGTTTCCCCAAATTATGCGTGTTCTGCTGGTGTGACGTCACACCTCTAACGTCCAGTCATGAGTTTCTTTATATAAAAATGGTGGAATTCATGCTACTTTTCGCTAGATCGTGTTGTAAAAGAAAGTGTATCGTTTAGGGCGGGTGGGTTGGACCAAATCATTCATCGAGGTAACATCTTTTCTTTAGAGAACTATCTATAATGAAATACATGTGATATTAAGTTTTTAGAAGGAGAAAGTTGGTTTTTAAAGTGGACCCCCCTACAATGCGATTTTACCAATTATTTTGCCAGTTTCATTCTTAATTAACAGTTATAATTAACTTTACATACCATAAAAGAATTAAAAATAACGTGCATGGTAACAGCCAGCTGAATTCTCGCTGTCTTATACGTGCAGCGTAACACTTTCAACAACTCTCTCCATTCGTGGATCAGCTGTGCAGCGGGATTCCACATCCGATGACTTGCGTCAGACCTGGTTCAAGCTATATCTGCTATAAGCTATAAAAAGCTATATCTAGCCTTTTCTGGGGCAATAGTTTGAGTGTGATAAGTCGTTCTTCATCATTTCAAATTCTAAATACTTACATAAAGAGATAGTTTGAAAATCAAAAGTCCATAAGTTATTTTCGAATTTATAAAATACAAAACCCGAACGACACCGGGCCTTTTAAGTTAATTAAGAATAAATTTATGTAATTCCTGCAATTTATGTAAAACCTATGTCAGTGTATATATGCTTTAATTATTTCTGTGTTAAATAAATAATTTAAACAAAACATCTAGCAGTTAAGTAAATAATCGCGGATGAAGCCTTGGGCATCTGCTAGTACGTTATGTTATATCTGTGAAATGGGCAACGGAAGTTGTGTGTTTCACGTCAGACTTTTTCTCTTTGGTTTCAGATGCTGCACTTCCTTGGGAGGTTTAGATGTCTTCAAGCCTGCTCCAAGACGAGATGCTGTTGGCAGTCAACAGTTAGCACGAAGCCATATTCCTCAGAAGTAGGACACTTAACTGAAGCTATGTGTTTGCTATTATAATTATTAGGTAAGCCAAAATTTGAACGTTACCTAAATTATTTGATTTCTATATACAGTAAAAACCCCTTTTTACACTCCTGTCATTTTCCGCTGGTCCCGTCTTTTATCCTATTCAGTAGAATCCTGCAAACTTGGCCTAATGTGGACCAAAAGGGCGCAGAGTTTCCGAAATTCCAAGTTATCAAGAATAAGGGCTTAAAAATAAATCTGTTATAGCAAAAAAGTAAAAAAATGCGTCAATTATCCTCAAATATAACAAACACCGTTAAAAATCTTTATAAAACATGTAAATCCAAATATGGTTTCTCTTCTATGAAACAAAAAGTATATGCGTCAATATATTACAACAAAATAGTTTACCCATTTATTGCCAAAGAATATTGTTTGATAATTGCGTCATGGTTGCTGAGTAATCCGAACTGCCGGATTATCGAGTGCAGAGTTTGCGAGGCTCTACTGTACCAACAATATGTAGTGTTCCTGCCATGAACAACTTTCAACAGTTGTATTTCCTGCCATTTACATATTTTCCCCATTGGCAGCATTGATTTAAGATGAAGAACTGCATTCACTTAACTAAATGTTCTGTTATTTTGCCGACTCTCTCAGATGCGGTGTCACTAGCTATTTCCTTTAGTGTGGGTGAAGTTGGTTTCTTTTGTGAAGCTTCAATGTACTGCGTTTTATTACATCGTAGTTATTCGTGTAACTTAATTCGTCATGATTCTTGGTGGTATCATGGAGTTGAAGAAAAGTAGAAAATTCATTTATTTGCAAGAAAAGTCGGAAATTTTTTGTTGTATTGTTTAACTTGTCAAAACATGTGAACTCAATTAGCGAAAGAGATTGAACACTCTGTCTAAACTTTGAATACCATCTAAATCTATCGAATAGTCAGGGCAATTATTTATTCATTTAATATGTGTGATGCTACAAGGAGAATATTATATATTGTGAGACATATTTCAGATGGGTAATGTAAGTGTACATGGGTACCTATATTTTCATGTATTAATATTCACAATCTTCATTTTTATACAATTGAGGGAAGTTTTAATGTATTTTTACTAGATAAAAAACCTCCTTATGCCCTCAATATATTGTATTTTTATTTTATTTTGATACTCTTAAAGAAAAAACTAGTAGCTGCCAATATTACAGGTTTTATTTTCTTTTTAAAGAGATATAGCTCTATACAGTTTTTACAATATATGTTATTATTTGGTAATAGGCCTCTATATTGTTTAATTGTTTCTTTTATAGCCGAGTATAACACTTTAAGATAGTTTAAAAGCTTAAAAAACACTGTTGTTAATGGATCTGTAAAATTACATAAATTATTATTTACTAACTTTAAAAAACAGCCTTAAAAGAACTGTTAGGTGTATTAAATTGTGCATTTACACCTTCTTGGCATTGACGCTTTTTTCAGTCAGTCACTTGAGAAGTGTAAAAAGGGGTTTTACTGTATTACTGTATTGGCCCGAATATAACATCCTGAATTTTTGAAAGTAGCTTGTACATTTTGCTTCACATAAAACTGAATTTTGAAGTTTGTCATAACTTCATTTTATTTATGCTTTTACTTAAGATTAAAAAAAAAAAAAAACTAGACCTTTGTTTTTCGTATCTGGAGCTTAACTCTGAAATCGATAACAAAAATAACATTTTCTGCATATCATAATTGCAATTATCACTGATTAAACAAAAGCATTCTGGCACTTTACATCAGTTTACTTGATTTTATTTTGGTTATGAAGTATTTTTTGTTTAGTTTAAGTATGAGTCATTCCATGTCAAATCAACACAGCTGCCAACCCGACCATCTCAAATTTTCATGAAATTTGATGTGTTGATTGTACATGAGAGAATGAAAAATGCCAAATTACAGAATTCTAGCACCAATACAACAAAAGTAATGGCTGCCCAAAGTTTGGAAAATGTGCTGAAAATTTGATAAACACTGCAGACAAAAACGGCTGTAACTTCTGTTTCTAATAGAGATAGAACTGTGAAGCAGGTAATTTCAGAAAGGTCTGGGAACAAGCTTTCACAGCTGTATTCAAACAATGTAAACAATTAAGGTCAATGACCTTAACTTTTGACCTTGAATATCTCAAAACATGTCACCTTCAAGATTGATGGAAAAAAATATATTTGCTTCATGTTACACTATACAATATAGTAAAAAATCAAGTTGCGACGACATTGGGTTTAGGACATATAAATTAATATGTACAGCTATTTGGTGCAATAAAACAGTAGAAATTGTATGCAGACTGCAACAAAGTGACATAGACTCCTGGAAAACATATTAACTGTTAAAAAGTGTTATTATACTAAGGTAACAATGTGAACAGACCAATAACTGTATCAAGCATTCAAAGATGAAAATCCAAGACTGAAAATAGGGTAATCCAAATTCTGCCAGTTACGACCCAAGAACTGTCTGGCTGGTGAGATCGGTACCCATAGTGTGTGTGTTTGCAGTATGCATCAAAATGTGAAGCTCATGTTGGAAGGTTCCAGATTGAAATGACACGTGATGCCAACTGTCAACTTAACATGTATAAACACTGTCTTGCTCAGATCATTTGTAACCCTGCACAACCAAAATGTTATATGTCAACATGTGAGAACTGTAAAGTACACACTCTTTCATCGCATACCTAGAAGAGTTGTTTGACGAAAATGGTATTGATGAAATAACATACAAACTTTGGACATCTACAGAGAACAACTCTCCAGACATGTCTATCTTCTGTGGAAGACTTCTTGGAAACCTTTGCAGACAAATTAAAGAAACTCCTGCTGCACTCCTTCGTAGCCACCAACAGTCTGAATTTCTACAACATCTGAAAGAGACACTTTATGACAATGAATACAATGTGATTTTGCAGAGAATTTTGCATTTGTCCTGCAGGATGAGGTCCAGGGGTTCCACTGGAACAACGCACAGGCCACCATTCATCCATTTGTTGTTTACTATAGACATCCAGAAACCCATGCAATAGATCATTTGTCATATCAGAATGCCTCAAACATGACACTGTGAGTGTTCATCTTTTCCGATGTCATTTGGTCAACTTCATGATATCCCATTTCCATAGAACACCAGAGTACATATATTACTACTTAGATGGAGCTGCAGCCCAGTATAAAAACTGTAAGAATTTTGCAAACTTATCTTTTCATGAGAGTGATTTCAATGTCTGTGCAGAGAGTCATTTCTTTGCCACATCACATGGCAAAGGACCATGTGATGGTATCACTGGTACCATCAAGAGACTTGCTGCCCGTGCCAGTCTGCAGTGCATCTACAACTCTCAGATAATGACACCCAGACAGTTGTTTGAATGGTGTTCTAAGATCATTACAGTATGTCACTTTCATTACACAACTAACAGTGAGTATGATGATGAAGAATCTCTCCTTCAAGAGCGGTTTGCACAGATTCGCACAATTGCTGATTACTCTTGACTACTTGGGACCTTTTTGTTAAATAAAAAAATAAAAATAAAAAATCTTTTGTTATATTATTCTTTTGCTTTCACGAAAGCATTAGTGCTGGTCTGTGATAATAAAGAGGGAAAGATATCTTCGGGTTTACCAATAGGCCGTGAAATGTATCTGTATCTGTTGTTGTCATGGCTCGTATTCATTGTGATATTAAACTTTATTGATTACGATATTAGGTGAAATCTAGCGAAGATGAGTCCACGACTATAGTCCTATAATTTCATGCAAAATTTCAGCTCTATCCGTGTTTGTGATAAATCTAAACAGACAGGCAATAACCATTACGTTTTTATATAAGCATAAAACACGTAAAGATTTAGGACGTTCACAAGATCTTACGTAATGTAGAACTTGCGGTCTTAAAATAATTTAGTTGCTGTCTGATATTGTGTTATCTTAACCTTGTAATTTGTTTTGTCTCTTTAAAGGCATGTTTACAGTGCCTGCACTTCAAACTTTAAAAATGGTTTGCTGATAAGGAACATCACAGTACATAAGTCATTCTGATAGCAAGAGAAAGTTTCTAGTAATAATTATACTGTTATAAGCTACACCGTTAAGTTAGTGACTCATGCAATGAAAAAAGCCGTTTTGGTGCGGCACATCTTATAAATGAAATTCCCCAATTGTCTTCTGTTGCTTGTAGTACGGGAGAGTTGTCCAACCCTGGGATTGTTCAAAGTGGCAATCCAAGAGTCACCCTAGGGCCATAAGGGTCACGTTTGTTTTGTCATGAGGGCCACACACAACTAACTATTGAAATTTTTGCAGAATGTTTTAATTACTTATACCAAGCAACATGCGATGTGCGTACAAAATGGTTTTGCGTCTAGCCACGTGCAAAGTAGGCCTACTGAACTAGCCTAACAAATGAAAAGAAATTTTAACGGTAACACATACTTTTTTGCAAAACAACCAATACACTGTACAAACTGAACATTTATTTACGACTATTTTTGTATCTTGTCCTGAGGTTGATAGGCCTACACCTGTTTAATGACAATTTTCCTTCGTCGGACCGAAATGTCGGTTCAGTTTCGATTTTGATCAGAGATGAAAAGATCAGTCATCCTTCTTCTCTGAGAGGTTTTTTTATATCGTTTTTCATTTATTTTATTTCATGAAAGAAAATAATTATTCATACACATAGGTAGAACCGAAAATTGTCATAAACCTTATGGTAAACTTTCTGCAGTTTTAACTTTTCAGGAAGGTATGAAAATAAACCAGGTATCCCTAAAATGTCAGGTGAAAAACTGGAATGAAATTTGGGCCAGCTGATGTATCCTTTGGGGGCCAAAGGAGTGCTTTCAAAGAGCTGCTCGTTTGCCATGCTTGACGTAGGACTTATAATTCTTTAGTGTGAGCACAATTTCATTTTTGCTTTTGTTCTGAATAGGCCTACACCTGTAAGATATTATTGCGATACGGATTTTTCCGTCTGTTTACCTTTCGGCTATTATTTGTTATTATTTGTTTCCTGTTGGCTACTGAACATGCAACATCTGGAAACTTGCTGCAAAACATTTTGTAACATGCTTTTACTGTTGAAATTCTTTAACTCTGATAACATCTTATTGGGCAAACAATTGTGTACGTGGGATAGTTTTTACGGGGCGTCGTTATGTTTAGTTAATGTTACTTTTATGAATAACTAGCACGTGCCCGCGTTTGTTAATTCAGTCGCTAGATTTTTAAATAACTCATATTATACGCTAAACTAAGTAAAAACATTTCAGATCTATGCTCAACGTAACCTTATAAAAAATGAATCAAGCAGATTCGAAGTGTGATTAAATAACTTACCAGAATTATGAAGGTGGTTGCGCAACCAGTAGGACTGCTACAGCTGTACACTGTAATTACAAACTAATGTTTATTTTTGATCTCTCGTCCTCCTCTGTGTATGGTATATTTATGCACGTTGCACGTATTGTTTTGTACTTCGGGAGTTATTATTAGACTTCGGACTTTTAGGTTGTTAAAATGCAATTATAGGCGTCTAAAGTAGACTCTAAATCATTTTGAATTAGCTCTTAAATAAAATCGGAAAATAGGCTCTATTATAAAGATGTATATGTATATGTAGATATCTCGTCCTGTAGATCCTGTGTTGAGCGGGCCTCAAGGATATAGAACACGTCAGATAAAAAAATACGTGCATGTTATAACAATAATATACACTAACTGCAAGCTGCCAAATTGATCAAAGCTGGAAATATTCCTCCAAATTGTAGAAGGTGTGAGTTATTAAAAATTCCTTGACAGATGTTTTGAAAGGTTTGCTCTTTCTTTGAATACATAATAATTTAATGTTGTTTGGAAGCTTGTTATATATCTGTATTGCAGAATAATATGCACCCTTCTGAGTTTTAACGAGTTAGTTGGTCTGTGTAGATCATTCATGTTTCTGGTAGTACGTCCATGTACACTGAAATTAGTTTGGAATTTATCAATATTATCTACTATATAACACATAACGGAATATATATACTCCCCTGTAAGAGTGAGGACTTTTAATTTTTCAAATAGCGATTTACAAGATTCCCTTTTTTTCTTTCCACATATTACTCTTATTGCCCGTTTTTGTAATCTAAATATTTTCTCCCTATGGGAAGAGTTGCCCCAGAATATGATTCCGTAGGCTACCTCATTACCGAGTGTAAATATGCAAAATATACCATAAGTAATGCATCCTGTTGTAATATAGTATTAAAAATTCGTTAATTCCAATTAAGTTGCCAATTTTCTTAATTATAATACAGAATAATTACATTTATCTATATGCCCATTCAACAATGATTATCATCAGCATTCACATACAGGACAAGAGAATATTTTTACTCAGACCCTTATTATCACTGATATGATGATTCTATTACACTACTTTACATGAGAATTTCCTATAATGTATACATAGATTTAATTAAGTAATAGGCCTATCAACGAGATTAATTAATTTCTTTCAATTCTTATCCATAATTGCCTATACAGCAAATTATCAACACATTTTCCAGATTTCCTAGGGAAAAGCAATGTCGCCTGTTACTCAACACTAAATTGTAGGCTGAAATCTATGCTTTATATCTATGGAATCATTTTTCACGTGATGGATTCTGATGTAATATTCTTGTGGCAATATTTGTGTTAGAAACTTTTAAAACAAAAAGTATATTATTTTCATGGACAAGACATTGCTACTATTCAGACATAACGTTCAGTATGGCATGTCGTATACAGTCCGAGCTAAAAATCATATGAACAGAAAAGAAATTGTTGAAATTATGAAATTATAACATTAATAATAATAATAAAGTTACACAGAACATTGGAACTTTAAGAAATAACATTCCAAAGGCAGTATTAGGCTCTAACATCAAAATACGCCTTTTTTTGTCCTATAAAAGCATCAGTTTCAAGCACTGTCACCTATGAAACGCGTATATGCAAGTTTTTGTGTATATATCTTTTAAGGATTAAAATAGGATTTAACTAAAATCTGAAGTGTATTTATAATCTCCTTGCTTGTTACGTCACAAACCTCGATAGTGGCGCTATGAATTTTAGGATAGCAGTATCCACCACGAGAAACCTTCATTCTCTTATATGGAATGATTGTGTTAGGATTCTGCTCCGACTGAAGGCACTGCTTCTGGAACAATCGCTGTCAAGGAAGGGTGTTCTAATTATTTATTTAATGTGGTTAGAGTTTTGTGTAAGGGGTATTTAGATATATTAATAATCACTTGTTCTGAATGTACTTTCCCTTGAGCGATATTTTTCTAATGTCTTTTCTAAATTATTTAAATATTCTATTATTTTCTGCCTAAAGTCTCGTTTCCTTCAATAATCACTTGTTCTGAATGTACTTTCCCTTGAGCGATATTTTTCTAATGTCTTTTCTAAATTATTTAAATATTCTATTATTTTCTGCCTAAAGTCTCGTTTCCTTCAGTCGTAACATTCACTATGGGCAAAATGATTAACATAATAAATTATTTTCGGACCATGTTATCGTCTTGACAGAGAATCATCAAACTCTAGACTAGCATATACAGAGACATTTTTGCGATGTGCCGCTGGAGCGCTTTTACTGGCCGACGACTTGCTTCCAGGCCGCCGGACCGTATTGATCTTAGGTACATATAATTATTTGACATTGAAATACAGATGTACGTTATTTGTATTCAGTGATGGGAAAAGTACAAAAAGAAAGTAATTGGGCTGAATTACAATTACCCGAGAGACATTTTACTTAATTACAATTACAAATTACTTTTTCAAAAAGTAATCAGTAAAATTACAATTACATTTACAATTACTTTACAAAATGGCAATATCAAAAAAAATCCTTGTTTTTGGTTTGTTTTGGGCACAAGCCCAAATTATTAATGTACAAACAAAAAACACATAATTGAGAATATTTACGGAAACATTGAGTAACTTTTTGTTAATATTAATTCTAATTTCGATATTAGTTGCAAAAACAGTAGTGATGACGATACAGCAAGCGAGAATGATACTAATACTAACGACTACTAAATTGTAACAATTGCAATTTTATTTCCAGAAGCAAATTACAAGTAGAAATTACATTTTTTTTAAAGTATCTACTCTTATACAATTCAACGGTCCTAAATAGCGTGCTCACTCCCTCGCTCACTTCGGGTATACTTGGCGATGTTCGTCTCTCGCAGTATAAATTTTCACGAAGAGTACAAAATTAGGAAAACCGTTTCTTTATTATATAAGGCCTAAGTGAAATGAACACAATGAATAAATATTCTAAATTTATTTTTACTTACAATATTCATAGCTCTGAACCACAGACATTTTAAATAAACTTCCAGTGTAAATTTCTTTAAAATCCTGGAGTCAATTAATAATGGTGGGTGAAGCCGCGGGCACCATCTATAATTTGATAGTTTAATCCTAGAAGTATCGCGGACAATAAAACTTATATAATTTCTGAAAATTACACTGAATTTATCAAATTAAATTCACATCATAGTCATCTGGAAACAAACAGCTGAGAAACAATACGTATTATCAGTGTTCACAGTTAGCTTTGGAACTGCATAATCGAATCTGCGATCGTTTTACCATGCCTCGCTTTCTAATCGAGGAATGTACTCTAAATCCGGAATTTTAGCTGTTTCATTAATTATTAATGGTTTAGTTTATGAATAATTTGCGTGCAAGTGTTAATAAATATAATGCTTTAATAAATATTATATTCTTATTTTTTTATTTTTCAATTAATTATCGTGGGCGAAGCCACGGGCACCTGCTAGTTGATTACAAGTAAATGGGACCAAAAAAGGAATTATTACTGTAATCCAATTACTTTTACTCAATTTCTTCCCATCACTGTTTATAACAATATTTGGAAGTTGAATTGTTACTGCAAAACCAGTAGCTTAGCCCTATGGATGGTAGCTGGTATCAGATCAGTATCCTTCAGGGAAAGCAAAGGAAAAAAGTGATTGTACGTCATTAATATACAAAAATAAGAAACTAGACAATCTATCAGATATTACAAATGCATTTAATAACCACTTCATAAATATTGCAGAGAATTGTGTTCCCACTAACAATACCAGTGTCAAGGCAATAGACCTTCTGACAAAATCTACAATTTGTAACCATAAATTTGAAATCACACTGACTTCCTCTGTAGAAATTGAAAATATAATAAAATTGCTTAAAAGTAAAAGCTCATCTGGATGGGATGACATAAGTAATAAGCTATTAAAAAGTTGCTGTTTGGAACTTAGTAAACCCCTTAGCCATATATTTAACTGTTCACTAGAAACTGGAATATTTCCTGAAAGAATGAAACATGCAATTGTCAAGCCCCTGTTTAAAAAAGGAGACAAAAATTTACCATCAAATTACAGGCCTATATCGCTCTTAACTTCATTTTCAAAAGTTTTCGAAAAAGTTGTATATAACCGCATAGTTTACTATCTTAATTTGAATAATATACTTACACCATCACAATTTGGTTTTAGAAGTGGCATGTCTACTGAAAATGCTACATTTAAACTCACCACAGAAATACTGGAAGCGCTAGATAAAAAGAAATATACGTTGGGAATTTTCTGTGACTTAGCTAAAGCATTCGACTGTATAAATCATGAACTATTAATTGAAAAATTGGAACATTATGGAATAGATAATTTAACACTGAATTGGTTCAAATCATACCTGTCTGAAAGAACTCAAAATGTGGTAATAAATGGAAACAAATCTAATCTAGGAGTAGTTAGAAGTGGAGTACCACAGGGATCAATACTAGGACCTTTGCTATTTTTAATTTTCATCAATGACTTGCCACATAACTTAAGTGACGAAACAAAGGTATTGCTTTTCGCGGATGACACTAGTGTTTTTGTAACAGGAAAATCCCAGGAACAACTGGCAAGAGTAGCTACAAAGGCTTTTCACGAATTAAATATATGGTTCCAAGCCAATAAAATGACGCTTAATATCGAAAAAACCCACTTTATTCAATTCAGAACAAAACAAAGATGTACCCAAAACCTTGTAATTAATTACCAAACACAAAGCATAGAAGAAATTAGTAATATCAAATTTTTAGGATTACAAATTGATCAACATCTCGACTGGAAGTCACATATTGAAATGATAATTCCAAAACTAAGTTCAGCATGCTTTACCTTAAGAGTCCTGAATCAGGTTTTAAAACAGGATGCCTTACGCATGGTGTATTTTGCAAATTTCCACTCGATAATGAAGTATGGAATCATATTCTGGGGTAACTCGACCCATAGGGATAAAATATTTAAGCTACAAAAGCAAGCAATTAGAATAATGTGTGGAAAGAAAAGGAGAGAATCATGCAAACCGCTCTTTGAAAAATTAAAAGTCCTCACTCTCACAGGGGAGTATATATACTCTGTTATGTGTTATATGGTAGATAATATTGAGAGATTCCAAACTAATAGCAGTGTTCATGAACATATTACTAGAAACAGGAATGATTTACATAGACCGGTTAATGCATTAAAACTTTTTCAGAATGGCGCTTATTACTCCGCAATACAGATATACAATAAGCTTCCAAACAACATTAAATTATTATGTATTCAAAGAAAAAGCAAATCCTTCAAAGGATCTCTCAAGAAATTTTTAATTACTCACACCTTCTACAATATGGATGAGTATTTCCAGTTTGAATAAGTTTATAGTGTAGTATATTATATATCATTATTTATTACTTGCTTGTATATTGTAATCTGACGTGTTCTATATCCTTGAGTCCCACTCAACACAGGATCTACAGAACGAGATAACTACATCTACATCTACATCCCAGCCACCAATATTGTTTTCTTATAAATTCCAGAAAATAAAGGTTCATGAGGGGCGGAAAATAGGATCACTTAGCTAAGTGTTGAATTTGTTTGTCTTTCTCTTCTCTCTTCCCACCATCTATGAGTTAGAAATGTCTGGTTTTGGTTACAATTTTATGGAAGTCAGTCAAAAGTAACAAAATTAGCGTTCTACTTCTTCGCATGTCGATTCCATGAATTATCCTGTAGGCCTAGATTACACAGTCTTCTGCATGCAGTCAATAGCCCTCATATAAAAATACAATCTACTAGGTCCCACAAATAATATCGTTATACTGTATTAAATGGTTTCTTAAAATGCCACTGATCATCAGATTGCAGCGATTGCGATGAGGTAAAGCAGCTCTGTCCAGTCTGTAAGAAACACAAAACTACCATCAGGACAAATACTGAAATCTCATTAAGGCCATATGCTTTTTTGTACTTTGGAATGGTAGGCTTATAAATGGCTTTCTTCCCTGCATCAGCCTCTCCAGGCTGTCTGCTATAGGCCTCTTTTAGCGATGGGCTTGAAAGCAGTCAAGTTCAACGTGTCTAGCCTGCCAATTGCAGTCAAATAAAAAAGTTAAAAACAAAATTATAACACTATTATTTTGTACAGATTAAGACTCAATAATACATACATATTTTATATTTATATTTATTCTAGCAGTATCTATGCTTATATCTGTTTCTCTTTCACATGCACCAGCACAAAACAGTCAGTTGCTGATCTGCAAGGCAACGCATGCAAATCTCCTCAGGCTGTTCTACCAAATCTGAGGCGCTTACTAGACTTGGGATGGTTGGTTAAGCATTTGTTGTAAGCTTTCATCTTAGAATCTTCAATTTATGTTTAAATTTACACTTAGGTATTTTATTGAAAAACTATCTGCGTTGCCCGGGCTTTGTATTTTGTAATTTGAAATTAACTTATGAAGGACTTTCGATTTTCAAATTCTAGGTTCTTTTATAGGTATTTAGAATTTGAAATGAGGAAGAACGACTTATCACACTCAAACTATTCCTTCAGAAAACAAAGCTTTCTATGGCTCATAGAGGATGTCGAATGTTGCATTCCGTTCCTTCTCCACATCATGCCTGGGAGGGGTTGAAATAAGAAGAAACATAATTCCGGTTACATAAGATTGTATTGTCTTGTTGGAAAATTTTCTCACGCTCATATTACCATACAACCGTTTCGGGGCTGAAATAAAAAAGAAATTCAATATCAATTTCACACTCTCCTTCCCAAAAACCTGAGACGTTATATACTGCAGGCATAAGACTGAAAATGTTCCATCCCATTTTGTCTTCTTTTAGATGATTATGGCCTATGATAAACATCCCTATTTCTCAACTAATACAAAGCCTACAGCTATGAATAACGTATCAGTGGGTAGCATTTTTTTTTTACCGCCATCTGATATAGCATACTTATTGGCACACACTTAAGCTGTCCCTGCAATATGACTTCTTATTCTACATCAAAATGTGAAGTGAGAAAATTATATTTTCCTTGTCGAGGGTAGAGAAAGATATGTGACTGCATCACACTGTGCTTTATTTTCGTGGATTTCATTTTTCAGTAATTATTTTCATTTATTTACATCGATGGAATCATAATTTGTTAAAGTCCAGTATTATGTAGTTGCCAGAGCCCTATGTGATCACAGTAAACAATACACTGTTGTCATGTGAACTGAACGGCATTTCATTTTTTAAAGTATAATATTCTCAGAAATTATATAAAACTGAAAGCATGGGTGACATCAAAGACAGAGGCGGCGGGAATTCGAATGCAAGTGGAATGTGCTAAGCTGAAAACATTGACAGTATCATGCTAGTATTCATGTGGTTAACTAAAGCGCGTGTAGCCGTGGACTATATTTTGATGGTGGACTTTAGCACTCCATGCATGTGCACTGGCTTCATGTTCAAATTTTAACAGTCACGAAGCTTTCAGATTCCAGGTGATCTCTGTACATACACAGGATCAGATACATTAAATTAAAATTGTCAGCTAAATGTAGGCCACAAAACAGAGCCGTTCAATAATTTTAACGTGTCCTGCTTTTGTCCTGTCATTTTAGTCTCAAATGTCCTCCTTTCCATCCATAACCATCTGGTAACCCTAGGTCGAGCACAATACTTCCTATGGTATGGGCAGAGAAAGTAATAAAATCAGGTAAACTGATGTAACTAAGTGCCAGTATGTTTTTTGTTTAATCAGTTATGACTGCAATTATGATATGCAGAATATGTTTTTTTAAATTGATTTTCAAGTTAAGCTCCAGATTTATTCATTAAGCAGGGCTTACGGAAGAAGAAAGGTCTACCATCTCGGCCACCTGGGTCATTTTAACGGTAGTTGGATAAGCGCATGTAAATCAATATGTTTTTTGTCATAGCTACCTGTATTTTAAATTCCAAGGCCTTATAAAATCACAGTAAAACAATAGGCTATGTTGTCAAGATAACTGATTTTCATTTTTTTTATATAAATTCTTTCGAATACGTATATTACCATAAAATATGCACTAAATTGAGCATTACTCCAAAACAGGTCAACCGATTTTATCCATTATGAATAGACGTCTTCCCATGGACATTGTAAATGTGTATACCAAGTTTCATAAAAATCCGGTAGAGCGTATTTGAGTTACCGCGTCTTTAAAATATACACTAAATTAGGTTTTACTCCGGTACCGGTCTACCGATTTGGTCCAATATCAGTAGACGTCTTTCCACGTACATTATAAATGGGTATACAAAATTTCAGGAAAATCCAATAAAGCATATTTGAGTTATCGCGACTTCTTATATATTAACATAAAAACACTAAATTGGGCATTATTCCGGTACTGGCCAACCGATTTGGTCCAATATCAATAAACGTCTTCCCATGGACATTATAAATGCGTATACGAAGTTTCATAAATATCCGATAAAGCGTATGTGAGTTATTGCGCCTTTAAAGTAGACACTAAATTGGGTTTTACTCCGGTACCGGTCAACAGATTAGGTTCAACTTCAATAGGGCACTTCTCATGGACGTCATAAATGGGTATACCAAGTTTCATGGAAATCCGATACAGCGTATTTGACTGATGGCGCCTTTCTATTAGAAAGGCGCCATAATCTATTAAAATAGGCACTAAATTGGGCATTACTCCGGTACCGGTGAACCGATTTGGTTCAATATCAATAGGGTTCTTCCCATGGACATTATAAATGTGTTTTCCAAGTTTCATGAAAATCCGAAAAAGCGTATTTGAGTTATCGTGCGTACAGACACACGGACAGACGGACAGACAGACAGACGGACAGACATTTTTTCGTCCACCACACAATCTCATAAAGTACCATACTGGCACTTAATAAACACTTATTCCAGCATTGACAATGATGTGATAAATTGTTATGCTGACTATTTAAAATTTTTCAATGCAGCACTGCCAGTCATATGTCTGTATCTACAGTCACTGCAAGGAAAGAAGCAACTTCTAACACTTCTCTCATGTGTTATTCCCACCCGCCCCATATTGGGATGAGCCAGATAAAACTGATTTTACTACCCATCCATCTTCCTTCACCTTTCAATCACCACAGGAGTCTGCATGGTGTAGCAGATGATGTTCTTTCTGGTTATTTTGTGTGACAGTAATTTCAACAGCAAACAGCACATTATGGAGATTTTTCTTTAATAGAGGTAAAGGCTTTAGAGACAGAATAAGACAATTCATAGCTATTTCTCTGTACTTAAATCAATATATTGGTGCATTTTTCAGGCCTGTGAATTTGTAATATTTATTTAATTTGTTGCACATTCTAGAACTAGGGGAGTATATCACTTGTTATACCAGAATAATCTTATTCTGTATTAGCGATTACACTGACCTCGATTGAGGGACTGAAAATCGCACTTTAGAGAAAATAGCAATAGGATAGAGAAAGTCATGTATTTCAAAAGCTAGATTCAGAGGCGAGAAACTTGCAAAATTTTGCATAGAAAGTCTTGTGTGAATGTTACAAGAGGTGGGAAAATAATAGATTTTAACGAGTACAGTAGAGAAAGCTGTGTGTTACAAGACTTGGAATCAGAGACAAAAAAAAAAGAGCATGTTAGAGTTTGACTAACCGTTTTTTGTTTGTTAAGAATACAAAAACAAGAATTAAAACATTCAAATTTAGCGGTGAATAAAGCATTTCTCTTTTGACGCCCTGCGATCCTATCTTCAGATAGTGGAACTATAAACAAGACAGCTGTGACAAAATTACAGCATTTAAATATCACTAAAATACACTAGTATTATTAATTAAATCCTTCAGACTTTTGTAAGTAATGGCTCTTTTTGGAAATCATTTATTAACTAGGCAGTTATTCTCCTTTATCAGGGGTTTCACTTGGAAATTTTCGTATTTTTTTTTTATACGTGGATTTCTTTTACATTCCGGTTCCGGTACCGAATTAATTTTAGAGTACAGATGGTACTGTAGATTTTCGTAAGTTATTAGGAAATGAATTATAAGCACATAAACATATTAGATTTTTTGTTTTATAGAAACATTTCAAGCTACTTATAAGAATTCTTGAGAGCTATTCTAAATTTCAGCATTCGCTTGTCATGACGTCACATCCGCTTTGTACTCAGAACTTCCGTAGCTCACGCCAACCGTCACGACAACGCCCCCCACTAGCATACTGCCTGCCGTGAAGGATGGATGTTGCACGTTGTGTTTTAAATTTCTTTTGCATGGCCGCTTACGGTAAGTTTAATTATAGTATTTTGCCAGTTCTTATTTCGGGACGATGTAGTTTATTTCCGGCATAATGGAACTTTATGTCCCACTCTTCTCCGCTCACCTGCTCAACACCTGTAATAATATTTCACAATAAAAAAAAAAGCCTTGTACCAAACATATTTCACAATTTTAAAATAAAAAGAACCGTACATGTAATAGGAAAGACCCTTGCACCAGTAGGAGTTGGAGTGAGAGACTCGCATGGGGCGTAAAGTTCCATTTCCTTTTCAGAATTTCCTAAAAGTTGTGCAATTCTTTATCTTTGCAGGGGCATTTTCGTAACCCATGATTCTGATGGCTGAATGGTCGTATTTCTTCATAAGCTTTATCTCTACAGTTACAGGTATTTGACTTTAGAATTTAATTAAATGGATAAGGATAATACAGTAAAACTCAGGGCAAAAGATAGATTTATGCTGCCCGTTGACGAAGCTCCACCCGCTCTCGCCCGCTCGCTCCCTTCCCCCGCTGGCCCTCCCTTCCGAGCCAATGCGCAAGTTACTGCTTGCTTCCCCTACATCTATCACGGTCATGTAGTTGCTCAGTGCCGATACTGCAGCTCGCTGTTGTAACCTTTGTCACATAGGCTACGTACGAAGCATGTTAAATTAAGACGGCAACACAAAATAATACAAATATTACAACAATGACCCTTGCAACATATCAAAAGTACACGAAATAAACTATTACGTAAATTTAGACTTTAATTGCCCGCCGATTCCTTCCCCTCGCTTCCAAGCATGCGCACTCACCTATTGTACCATGGCTTCTTTGACAGTTCTAACGATGTTTTATGAAAGGTGTGGAAGGGTAAGAAGCTTCTGCATTTAGTTAAATAATGATAGGTAAATTCTAGGTCTGTGACAGGTTTTGTTAGGTTAGCAACGTTATGTTAGTTTATGATCAACATACTAAATAGCGGCTAGCGCGATTGTATTGTGTCTCACATTGAATCTCTCTTGCTCTCACGGGACCCGCCTCCCCGTGAGAGTTCGTGGGAGGAGCCTAGCGGGCAGCATAAATCTATTTTTTCCCAAACTCAGTACCCGTAATTTGAAATGAAAAGCACACGTCACGTGGTGATTTTCCGTTAACTATTCCACCCACCCACCTTTTAAGCTACCGTAGTTTATTACTGCTAATAAATGAATAATGTGCCCAGGAAATAAACCACAGAATGCATTGTAGCCATGTCGGCAAGTTAACACTTTGCGACCCAAGCGGCTCCCCTTTCCATCGGCCCGGTCGCCTTCTCCGCCAGGCAGGCTTCCCCTCCGCCTATCGCGCATCGTCCCGTGCGCATCTACCCCGCTATTGCTCTTGCCGGCCGCTACTAAACGCCGGTAATGCAGCTTCCTGTGTTAAGCCGCAGCTTACTCTAATGATTGCCTTGCACCATACATAATATTTCACAATTTTTAAAAACGATTATAAAAACAAAATAAAATTTCACGAATTATATTAAAACAATACCCTTGTACCAAACATATTTCACGATCTTTAAACACCGATTTGAAAGAAAAAAAAATCACAATATATAAAAAAATCGAAATTTACATAATATTTCCCAATTTTAAAAAACGCCTTGTTAATTGATGCAGAAAAATTTCCTTGCACCAACACTACTCTTTTCATAACAAACAAACCATCTCAAAATTAGAAAACCCGATTCTTGCGTTAACACTCGCTAGCGCCAACTAAATTAGATAACTAAAATATACCGGAACTTCCTTCACTGCTCAACTGTCCTTCGTAGCGTAACGGATAAGTCTCTTGGCTACGATGCTAAGGGTCATGCGTTCGATCCCCGTTCGATCCAAAATTTACTGTTAGGAATAGGTCTCGAATAGGTAGGTAGGGTGAAGAGGAGGTGAGAGGAAGAGAGGAAAGAGACGGGAAAGGAGGAGAAGAAGAGAATAAAGGAAAAATAAATTATTTTTCTCTTTCACCATTTCCTTACTAGATGTCGCCACCGTCGCTACTTTCCTAGTAGTTCTAATGCCGCCGCTAGGTTTCTCGTAGTGGTGTGGGGCTCGGTTGGGTCGCAATGTGTTATTTTCCCGCCATGTCATGCTGCTGCTCTTACCGAAAAATTACAAATTGTGATTGGCAACTTTCTTTTTAACATACCGGTACAGGATTCCTTATGAGAATGAGCGGGGGTGGTAGAGCACTCTGCTCCGTTATTTGTTTTAGAAATACGGAAAACAGCCAAATTTGATTTAAATTATTCTTTAAAACCTACATATTCCATAAGGCCTATAAGCATCTTAACATTTGTACAAGGACAATAAATGTACCATACCGGTAAGGGGAAAATTGTTTTAGGTCACACACTAGGCTCCTCCCACCAATTCTCTAATGGGACCCACCTCCCTCTCAATTCCCTACTTAAACAATGAGACATCTATACTAATTTCACTTTAAGTTCAAAGTAGATGTAAACAAAGCCACGTGACAAGGGAGCGCCTCATTGGCTAGTGGACGAACTGTAACTTTTGCTGCTTTGTATGCATACTCTTGCTCTTAATAAAATAGTTCGGTTCAAACCGTACCTTTTTGTAGCTATTTTCGTGCAGAGAAATTTAAAAACACGTTTATGAAGCAGATCTGTAGGCCTATATGAAACAAAATTAATTTGATCAGATTTTCCTGACGCATAATAACTAAATGAACTAATTAAACCGTTACAACAGATGTAGATTGTAGGCGTTTACGACGGCTGTGTGAATGCTCAAGCACGCCATCTTGGAATGAACATGCCACAGCCCCCTCCCAATAACTTGGTAAGACCTGCTTAGTTCATTTATTTATTTATATCTGTTATACAACACGTACGTGAGGACAAGAAAGTCGTGTGCTATAACAAGACAAAAATTTCGTCAAAAGTTACATGTAATTTACAGCTCTGATAGGATTGGGGCGGTTACAAACAGAAATTGATGAATTCAAAAAGAAAACTCCTCTGAAGTGGGCAGCCAACATTGCAAAATGAGAGTAATTTTTTATACTCTTTAATATCTTCTTGTTAACTGTCTATGACTTTCTTAAATGCTGATATTAAGCCTAATTTTGTACAGAGTATCGATCTTTTCAAAATAAATATCACATTTTTCAACAATGGTGCATGTCATAAAAAATATTTTAAAAGTACTATTGAGAACACTGGAATATACACAAATCCTCATTCCGTTTCTTTCCGTGGCGGGTAAATCTCCACGTGGTATTGTCACATGCTCGGCAGAGTGGTACTTTAGAGATTGTTTACATCTCCTTTGAACTTAGAGTGAAAATAGTATAGGTGGCAATGCTACAAAAACCAATGTCCGTAGAATGCCAGTATGTGGCACTCAGCAACCTTTAGATTTTGTAAACTCTGCCCCCTTTCTAGAAGTAGGCCTAATTGAACAATTAATTAGAACTCAAAAGGTAATAATAAATGGAAATGAATCTAACTTAGGGGTTGTTAAGAATGGGGTACCTCAGGGATCAATACTAGGACCTTTGCTCCTTTTAATTTTCAATAATGACTTGCCCTATAACTTAAGTGACGAATCAAAGGTATTGCTCTTCACAGATGATACTAGTGTACTTGTAACAGGAACATCACAAGAACATTTATCAAGAATAGCTACAAAGGCTTTTCACGAGTTAAACACACACATAGAAATGATAAGTCCAAAACTGAGTTCAGCGTGTTTTGCTTGACGAATTTTGAATAATATAGCCTATTACAACAGGATGCATTGCTTATGGTATATGTATTATGTATTCAAAGAAAAAGCAAACCTTTCTAAACATCTATAAGGAATTTTTAATAACTCACACCTTTTACAATTTGGATGAATATTTCCAGCTTGGATAAATTTGGCAGATTGCAGTTTCTACATATTATTATTATTATTATAACATGCATGTATTTTTTGATCTGACGTGTTCTATATCCTTGAGCCCTGCTCAACACAGCATCTACAGGACGAGATATCTATATCTACATTGGGGGTTTACTTAGCGTAGGCCTACCTTACTAATTTTTTAGAACATGTATCGCTATAGAAGGCATATGGTTTTATAATTACATTTGTTTAGGAATTCCAAACAATCATTTGGTAAAAGATAGATTTATTCCGCACACCAGGCAAGATCTGCCCTCCGGTTCTTTCCCCTCGCTTCCGAGCCTGCGCACGCACCTCACTATTGTACCATGGCTTCCTTGACAGTTGTAACAATGTTTTATGAAAGGTGTGGAAGGGTAAAAAGCTTCTGCATTTGGTTAAATAATGATAGGTAAATTCTAGGTCAGTGACAGGTTTTGTTAGGTTAGCAAAGTTATGTTAGTTTAGGAACAATATACTGAATAGCACGAGGTTCATTATGTCTCACATTGAATCTCTTTTGCAATGAAACCCTAAACCCCGCCTTCCGAGGCGGGTCCCGTTAGAGAGTTTGTGGGAGGAGCCTAGTGTGCAGCATAAAACTTTTTTCCCATTGCTCCAGAATATCACTTGTGATTTGCAATGTAGGCCTATTACAATAATTGTAGTTCAGTTTGTTGGTAGCATGACCTAGGGTACAAAATTCCAGCAAAGTTAGTATGTCTCCTATATCCAATGCCGCATGTGTGGTAACTAAAGTTTAATAGAAATAGAATTAATGTTTAAATAATATATCAGGACAGGGCTACAGTTAAAAATTTTCATAATGTGTAGGATTTAGTTCTCTAGATAGGGTTTGAGTTGACTTCAAAAATTCTCGAGGGTCCTGGAGTCTGGTCGAGCACTCTGCTCCCTTGCAGTGAGAGGTGTTCCGACAGGTTGGTCACCAACACTCCCATTGGCTGCTGACAATCTTCCATCTTCATTGGTTCATCCCACAAGGCTTATCCATTACTGCCAATAGTTTTATATAAGCATTTAGTGATGGTTAGGTCCACATTTTCCCTGTTAGGTTTCCAGCATTGAATACTGTCCACTTGACCAAAAACTCTGGCCTCTCCCAGCCTAACAAAGAATCGTCCAGCGCAAGGAGATAGTGATTTGAAAGCGCAATTTTAAGTTAATTTTGTGTCCAATTGTTAATGATTTTACTTAACTTACATTTAGAGTCTTCGTCCAAATGCAAGATTCTTATAGGCCTATATTATGGAATCTATAGGTTCTAAAGAATATCGTTGGGACCTTGGTATTAAAGAGTGTTAAAATCATGCTAAAAGTGCCAAAAAAAAAAGTAACTCAATGCAATAAATAAGTAAATCGACAGATTTTACACATGAAACCACTTCAGATACACTAAGTCCTTAATATTCAGAGAATTTGAGGTTTTAAACTTATTTTTGACCACCCAATTACTATAATTTTATAACTTCTCTCTTTGAGGGAAAAATGCCCATATTTTATGAAATGGCTGAGCTGTGACATCACACCAGCTGAACACGTAAAATTCTGGGAATCAGGTTCACCAACACAACGAACCTTGCGGGAGATACAATGTGACACATTAATTACAAAACGGGAGAATTCAAAATGCCCTACTAAATTAATATCACTGTTCAGAACCTAACAGAACCTGCCACTAATGATATCGGATAAGCAATGTACAAGACGCATCATGCTGGTCAACTTGCTCACTGAGAAACAAAACACATCACCCGTCCCTGGAAACCTGCGAGATGGGCCCCCCTACATTGAGACTTTGCCCAATTTTTAAAATTAAATTTCCATCTTAAAACATGGTCTGAAGCATCTTATAGTTTAAAGAATATGGGGTGTGTGTGTGTATATAGGCTATATATATATATATTTCTTTTTTTCAGCGAAAAGCTCCAGACCGTTAAGGCTGTATGCAAGATAAGGGATGGGTATCTTCAGGACCTTTGAATCGGCAGCATTCGTTTTACTAGGAAACTTCTTTCAACGCTGTCTTTTGAAGAGTCCAAGTCCTGAGAGGAGGAATGTTGCAGTTCTGTCAGTTAGGGTAAGTCAGGCACATTGAAGTAGTTAATTTTCAATTGGAAAGCAGCAAATTCATCAGAACACAGAACAGTTTAATGGATTCCTTTACTGAATTTAAAAATGTTGATGAAAGCTTGATGCTATCAATGGATCAATTAATAAATTTAGAAAACTCCTTATTACTGGTGTTTTCAAGTTATAGGAAAAGTGTTAATATCGTTTCGGGGATGGTTTCTATGTTTACACACTATGGTTATTCACAGAAAAGAAAGTTCACAATCTGTGATTTTTAGTTGGTTGCCTTCTTCACAAACCATAGAAACGCTGCTTATTGTGATCACTTTGGGGTGCTATTAATCTGATAATATTAACTGATTTTTAACAGTAGCCAAAATAATTAATTGAAGGTTATTTATTCATACATAAGATAAAACACTAGAAAAATAAAAAAATTTCTAGCCCTAAAAAGATTTTCAACAACGATATACAGATTAAAGATTAAGTAAGGTCCAATATGGGGAGAATTAAAAGCTATTTATTCATAAAATTCGTAAGTTTGAATCATTGAACCACTCATAATACAGTAGTAGACTGCAAGCAACTATTTTTTCAACCAATAAGAAAGTTTTTAATTGTATCTGTTTTCATTTTTGAATTCATTAACCAATACTTCATTGGTATCATAGCTGAGCTATGAGTTATGAGTAGGGGGCTGATTTCTATGACATGCCATATTTTTCCCCTTTGCATTATTTCAGGTTTCCAACTAATTTAAACCCGATTCCAAGCATCCTGGTGAAAATGGAACGGCAGTGCATATAACTGCATATTTAGGAAATTTTCAACTATTGTAGTATATTTAGTGTGAATTTGCATATTTAGGTCATATTTGTGTGCATATTAAAGAAATTTTGAAGTTCCATATCATATTTTTTTAAATTTTGCAATATAATGATACTTTTTGAGAATTTACAGATATTTTAAATAATGAAAATTTTATTTTAATAAAATAAATTGTAATGAAACTTAAAAACAGAATTGCTACAATAGACTACGGTTGAGTTAAACACCAAATCCTTAAAAACAGAGTTTTGAATGACGTACAGTACTTAGAAATAAAGCCCTAAAAAGGAAAATGTGATAACCTAAACCAAATCTTTGATCACAACAGTTTTTTCAATATATGTATATGTAGATGTAGATATCTCGTCCTGTAGATCCTGTGTTGAGCAGAGCTCAAGGATGTAGAACATGTCAGATAAAAAAAATACATGCATGTTATATCAATAATACACAGAAACTGCAAGCTGCCAAATTTATCCAAGCTGGAAATATTCCTCCAAATTGTAGAAGGTGTGAGTTATTAAAAATTCCTTGACAGATGTTTTGAAAGGTTTGCTCTTTCTTTGAATACATAGTAATTTAATGTTGTTTGGAAGCTTGTCATATATCTGTATTGCAGAATAATATGCACCCTTCTGAAAGAGTTTTAACGAGTTAGTTGGTCTGTGTAGATCATTCATGTTTCTGGTGGTACGTCCATATACACTGAAATTAGTTTGGAATTTATCAAAATTATCTACACATAACT
This sequence comes from Ectobius pallidus, assembly GCA_964059195.1. Lineage (NCBI taxonomy): Eukaryota > Metazoa > Arthropoda > Insecta > Blattodea > Ectobiidae > Ectobius > Ectobius pallidus. Next base: position 118,109,097 of record CAXKWD010000006.1, read on the forward strand.
GAATAATAACACATAACATATCAGTATTAATCCATATGGGACTTCATAAAAGTGATAACATTATCCGCAGTTACATTAAGCGGCGTTCACTGTAGTAATTTAGTTTTTCTGGAAAGTTTCTGAACCCCTGGGAAAATATAAATGGCAGTCTGAACAGAAAATTGCTGTTGGAAGACTAGAATTACGACTGGCAATGAGCTGTGCATCCAGAAACTTGATGGCGATCAGCACTAATAATTTCAGTTGGAGTTTAACGTCCTGTGGAAGTTTCAGCACGTGTGGAAAAGCTAGATATCTTCAAGTACATGGAAGTTGATGCTGATTGGAGATTGGCAGCAATGCTGACTTAGGAAATGTTGGCTTCAAGTCCTGATCTTCAGCAATATTATTTCGGTGAGTAATTACATACATCTAAATACACAATATGGAATGATTATACATTGTTATTAATAGACCTGGGATTTTAATGCAAATGCCTACCGGTATTTTGTTCCTTACGAGATAACATGAAAATTTTTAAATATGTGGACGTTTCATGATAAATCACTTACATAGAGTTTTATAGTGCCCTAAAATGCCTATTTGGACCTTTAGAGCTTATTTTACTATTTTAGTGCCTAAAATGCCTATTTTGTACGTTTAAAATAAAATTCAACTTCTGTAATTTTTACGATCTTATAATGAATATTCTTAATTGAAAAGCAGAACAGCAGAGGTGGGGTTTTCATAGAAACTTGATTTTCCCAAACAATTGTCGCTAAAGGAATGCTGACTGACTGGGGAGGGGAGGATTAAGGGGGAAGGACTACTGTGTCAAGTCACCAGTGAAAGAACATCTGTTTAAGCGAATATAGTTCATGATTCCTAATTTTGCCGTTAATTCTGTTAAGAATAGGTATACCACATTTCTTGCAGTAAAAAAAGGCCGTGTTATATTTTAAGTGTATATTGTAATATCTTAAAGTCTATTTTCTATCTATTTACACAATTTTTAAAGCATATTTTAAGTACCTATTTTCTCTTTTAAAAGCCTATATACTTGATTTAAAAGCCTATTTTAGGTGCCTAAAACTATTTTTTTAGAGCCTAAAATCCCAGGTGTAGTTATTAATATTAATGGCAAAGTTGCAATGTAAGGGGACTCTTCTTCACAATGTGAGCAGGCTTCCACGTATGGGTCATGTTCTTCGTTTTTCAGCAGAGCAGATTGACCAACATGTGGCAGTTAGGTTAGGAACAGTGATATTAATTTAGTAGCGCATTCTGAATTCTCCCGTTTCGTAAATTAGCCATATTGTATCTCCCGTGAGGTTGGTTGTATTTGTGATTCTGTTTCACAGAATTCTACGTGATCTGCTGGTGTGACGTCACACCTCTAATGTCCAATCAATAAACTTCATCATATGGAGATAAAAATATGGAGTTCATGGTACTTTTTGCTAGATCGTGTTACGGTATAAAAAAAAGTGTATCATTTAGGGCAGGTGGGTCGGACCAAATTATTCGTCGAGACATCTCCTTTCCAGAGAATATGTATAACAAAATACCTGTGATATTAGGTGTTTTATGAATAGAAAGTTGGGCAAAGTCACAATGTAGGGGGGCCCCACCTTGCGATGTCCGCAGATTTTCACGGACGGGCTATGTTTTTTGTTTTCCACCGAGGCAGGTTGACCAACATGACGCTTCTTGTACATTGCTGAATTCTCGCGATTGCAATGCAGCAGTGTTCTGTATGCTGAGATATATTATGGATAGAGGAAATTATGTGTGTGTTTCACACAATTTTTTCTTTAGTTTCAGTTGCCTACTCAGTCAGCATTCTATAGAAGGTTGAGATGTCCATCCAACACTCAGAAAAGAAAGCACAAAGTCGTAATCTGAAATCTTCAGAAGTAGAGAGCCCGATTGTTCAGCTGGGTGTTGGCTATTCTAATTGTTAGGTAAGTCAAATTTTGAAGTTCACCTTAAATTATATACTGTATATACCCAAATCCTACCCTTCCTGAATAATACCTGTACCCAAATTTTTGGAAAGGAAATTTGAACAAAAAAATCTATAAGCCCATATATAAAATTATTTGGCAAAGTCTCAATGTAGGGGGCCCATCTCGCGATGTGCGCAGGTTTCCACAGATGGGTGATGTTTTTTTGTTTCTCAACGCTTCTTGTACATTGCTTATGAACAGTGATATTATTTTAGTAGGGCATTTGGAATTCTCCTGAAATTCTAGTTTAGTGGCAGTTAGGTTAGGAACGGTGTTACTAATTAGTGACAGGTTCTGTTATGTTATGAACGGTGATATTAATTTAGTAGGGCATTCTGAATTCTGCAGAAGGCGAGGTTTGTTGTATTGGTGAACCTGTTTCCCCAAATTATGCGTGTTCTGCTGGTGTGACGTCACACCTCTAACGTCCAGTCATGAGTTTCTTTATATAAAAATGGTGGAATTCATGCTACTTTTCGCTAGATCGTGTTGTAAAAGAAAGTGTATCGTTTAGGGCGGGTGGGTTGGACCAAATCATTCATCGAGGTAACATCTTTTCTTTAGAGAACTATCTATAATGAAATACATGTGATATTAAGTTTTTAGAAGGAGAAAGTTGGTTTTTAAAGTGGACCCCCCTACAATGCGATTTTACCAATTATTTTGCCAGTTTCATTCTTAATTAACAGTTATAATTAACTTTACATACCATAAAAGAATTAAAAATAACGTGCATGGTAACAGCCAGCTGAATTCTCGCTGTCTTATACGTGCAGCGTAACACTTTCAACAACTCTCTCCATTCGTGGATCAGCTGTGCAGCGGGATTCCACATCCGATGACTTGCGTCAGACCTGGTTCAAGCTATATCTGCTATAAGCTATAAAAAGCTATATCTAGCCTTTTCTGGGGCAATAGTTTGAGTGTGATAAGTCGTTCTTCATCATTTCAAATTCTAAATACTTACATAAAGAGATAGTTTGAAAATCAAAAGTCCATAAGTTATTTTCGAATTTATAAAATACAAAACCCGAACGACACCGGGCCTTTTAAGTTAATTAAGAATAAATTTATGTAATTCCTGCAATTTATGTAAAACCTATGTCAGTGTATATATGCTTTAATTATTTCTGTGTTAAATAAATAATTTAAACAAAACATCTAGCAGTTAAGTAAATAATCGCGGATGAAGCCTTGGGCATCTGCTAGTACGTTATGTTATATCTGTGAAATGGGCAACGGAAGTTGTGTGTTTCACGTCAGACTTTTTCTCTTTGGTTTCAGATGCTGCACTTCCTTGGGAGGTTTAGATGTCTTCAAGCCTGCTCCAAGACGAGATGCTGTTGGCAGTCAACAGTTAGCACGAAGCCATATTCCTCAGAAGTAGGACACTTAACTGAAGCTATGTGTTTGCTATTATAATTATTAGGTAAGCCAAAATTTGAACGTTACCTAAATTATTTGATTTCTATATACAGTAAAAACCCCTTTTTACACTCCTGTCATTTTCCGCTGGTCCCGTCTTTTATCCTATTCAGTAGAATCCTGCAAACTTGGCCTAATGTGGACCAAAAGGGCGCAGAGTTTCCGAAATTCCAAGTTATCAAGAATAAGGGCTTAAAAATAAATCTGTTATAGCAAAAAAGTAAAAAAATGCGTCAATTATCCTCAAATATAACAAACACCGTTAAAAATCTTTATAAAACATGTAAATCCAAATATGGTTTCTCTTCTATGAAACAAAAAGTATATGCGTCAATATATTACAACAAAATAGTTTACCCATTTATTGCCAAAGAATATTGTTTGATAATTGCGTCATGGTTGCTGAGTAATCCGAACTGCCGGATTATCGAGTGCAGAGTTTGCGAGGCTCTACTGTACCAACAATATGTAGTGTTCCTGCCATGAACAACTTTCAACAGTTGTATTTCCTGCCATTTACATATTTTCCCCATTGGCAGCATTGATTTAAGATGAAGAACTGCATTCACTTAACTAAATGTTCTGTTATTTTGCCGACTCTCTCAGATGCGGTGTCACTAGCTATTTCCTTTAGTGTGGGTGAAGTTGGTTTCTTTTGTGAAGCTTCAATGTACTGCGTTTTATTACATCGTAGTTATTCGTGTAACTTAATTCGTCATGATTCTTGGTGGTATCATGGAGTTGAAGAAAAGTAGAAAATTCATTTATTTGCAAGAAAAGTCGGAAATTTTTTGTTGTATTGTTTAACTTGTCAAAACATGTGAACTCAATTAGCGAAAGAGATTGAACACTCTGTCTAAACTTTGAATACCATCTAAATCTATCGAATAGTCAGGGCAATTATTTATTCATTTAATATGTGTGATGCTACAAGGAGAATATTATATATTGTGAGACATATTTCAGATGGGTAATGTAAGTGTACATGGGTACCTATATTTTCATGTATTAATATTCACAATCTTCATTTTTATACAATTGAGGGAAGTTTTAATGTATTTTTACTAGATAAAAAACCTCCTTATGCCCTCAATATATTGTATTTTTATTTTATTTTGATACTCTTAAAGAAAAAACTAGTAGCTGCCAATATTACAGGTTTTATTTTCTTTTTAAAGAGATATAGCTCTATACAGTTTTTACAATATATGTTATTATTTGGTAATAGGCCTCTATATTGTTTAATTGTTTCTTTTATAGCCGAGTATAACACTTTAAGATAGTTTAAAAGCTTAAAAAACACTGTTGTTAATGGATCTGTAAAATTACATAAATTATTATTTACTAACTTTAAAAAACAGCCTTAAAAGAACTGTTAGGTGTATTAAATTGTGCATTTACACCTTCTTGGCATTGACGCTTTTTTCAGTCAGTCACTTGAGAAGTGTAAAAAGGGGTTTTACTGTATTACTGTATTGGCCCGAATATAACATCCTGAATTTTTGAAAGTAGCTTGTACATTTTGCTTCACATAAAACTGAATTTTGAAGTTTGTCATAACTTCATTTTATTTATGCTTTTACTTAAGATTAAAAAAAAAAAAAAACTAGACCTTTGTTTTTCGTATCTGGAGCTTAACTCTGAAATCGATAACAAAAATAACATTTTCTGCATATCATAATTGCAATTATCACTGATTAAACAAAAGCATTCTGGCACTTTACATCAGTTTACTTGATTTTATTTTGGTTATGAAGTATTTTTTGTTTAGTTTAAGTATGAGTCATTCCATGTCAAATCAACACAGCTGCCAACCCGACCATCTCAAATTTTCATGAAATTTGATGTGTTGATTGTACATGAGAGAATGAAAAATGCCAAATTACAGAATTCTAGCACCAATACAACAAAAGTAATGGCTGCCCAAAGTTTGGAAAATGTGCTGAAAATTTGATAAACACTGCAGACAAAAACGGCTGTAACTTCTGTTTCTAATAGAGATAGAACTGTGAAGCAGGTAATTTCAGAAAGGTCTGGGAACAAGCTTTCACAGCTGTATTCAAACAATGTAAACAATTAAGGTCAATGACCTTAACTTTTGACCTTGAATATCTCAAAACATGTCACCTTCAAGATTGATGGAAAAAAATATATTTGCTTCATGTTACACTATACAATATAGTAAAAAATCAAGTTGCGACGACATTGGGTTTAGGACATATAAATTAATATGTACAGCTATTTGGTGCAATAAAACAGTAGAAATTGTATGCAGACTGCAACAAAGTGACATAGACTCCTGGAAAACATATTAACTGTTAAAAAGTGTTATTATACTAAGGTAACAATGTGAACAGACCAATAACTGTATCAAGCATTCAAAGATGAAAATCCAGGACTGAAAATAGGGTAATCCAAATTCTGCCAGTTACGACCCAAGAACTGTCTGGCTGGTGAGATCGGTACCCATAGTGTGTGTGTTTGCAGTATGCATCAAAATGTGAAGCTCATGTTGGAAGGTTCCAGATTGAAATGACACGTGATGCCAACTGTCAACTTAACATGTATAAACACTGTCTTGCTCAGATCATTTGTAACCCTGCACAACCAAAATGTTATATGTCAACATGTGAGAACTGTAAAGTACACACTCTTTCATCGCATACCTAGAAGAGTTGTTTGACGAAAATGGTATTGATGAAATAACATACAAACTTTGGACATCTACAGAGAACAACTCTCCAGACATGTCTATCTTCTGTGGAAGACTTCTTGGAAACCTTTGCAGACAAATTAAAGAAACTCCTGCTGCACTCCTTCGTAGCCACCAACAGTCTGAATTTCTACAACATCTGAAAGAGACACTTTATGACAATGAATACAATGTGATTTTGCAGAGAATTTTGCATTTGTCCTGCAGGATGAGGTCCAGGGGTTCCACTGGAACAACGCACAGGCCACCATTCATCCATTTGTTGTTTACTATAGACATCCAGAAACCCATGCAATAGATCATTTGTCATATCAGAATGCCTCAAACATGACACTGTGAGTGTTCATCTTTTCCGATGTCATTTGGTCAACTTCATGATATCCCATTTCCATAGAACACCAGAGTACATATATTACTACTTAGATGGAGCTGCAGCCCAGTATAAAAACTGTAAGAATTTTGCAAACTTATCTTTTCATGAGAGTGATTTCAATGTCTGTGCAGAGAGTCATTTCTTTGCCACATCACATGGCAAAGGACCATGTGATGGTATCACTGGTACCATCAAGAGACTTGCTGCCCGTGCCAGTCTGCAGTGCATCTACAACTCTCAGATAATGACACCCAGACAGTTGTTTGAATGGTGTTCTAAGATCATTACAGTATGTCACTTTCATTACACAACTAACAGTGAGTATGATGATGAAGAATCTCTCCTTCAAGAGCGGTTTGCACAGATTCGCACAATTGCAGGTACCCACAAGTTACACTGTTATTCCTGCTGGCCATAACATCCAAACAAAAGTTTTCTCCAATTCATCAGACATCAGAAATGAATCTCTAACATGGACCCAACAAGACTCATACCTTGGTGATATCACCGGGTTTGTTGCATGCATGTACAGTCGGTCAAATAAAAAACGTCGGGCGGTATTTGATTAAGTATCACGAACGAGCATATGCGCATGTACAGGAAGACTTAAGGTTAGGTTCACACACGCCTCTTGTCTATCCATGTATTTTCTTGATTATTTAGTCAGTTTTGTTCCAAAACAAACATGTATAGAAGGCTGTGGCTATATGCCTCAAATCCGCCATATTCTTGGTTGCAAATTTTTATAATATTAATAATTAATAGATTCGCGAGGAATATGTTTATTCAAGGAGCATTTTTTAAGATTTTATTTTATAATACCGGTACTTCTAGTGCAAAATCAATAACTTACGCTCAACTTCTGCAACCAATCTTAGCATCGAAATACGCGTCCGGCCAGATCAACATTTGCCATGAAAACTTCCGGTCGCATTATAGTAAAGTTCTCACCTCTGAGCTGCTCTTTCATAAATATGGAACCTTCTCGCTGCTTCAGAGACCGAAAAATACAGGTCAATTACAGCCCTAACTACACTTTCTCTCACGTTAGCATTTGTATGTGGCGATGACACAAAGCAAAATGAATTATGACAATGCATTAAGTTGAATATCGTGTGTTGCGCTTTCCGCGATGTTCATTTTTTCCCTCCTTGTTCATATTTTCCCTCCTGCCGCATGGCCTCATATGTTCCGAAAATGACCTGTATTTTGTGTTTTTTATAGAAAACTTGTGAACTAATGCGTCAAAACTTTAATTTTAGCAGCATACGAGTCCCGACGTTTTTTATTTGACCGACTGTATGATGGTCACTGGTGGCTTGGATATGTTTTGAATGTTAATGAACACACCAGTGGGGTTACAATTAGCTTCCTACATCCTCATGGCCCTTCACCTTCAGTTGTATACCCCGAGAAACTTGACATCTTTACTATGGACATGAAGGATATTGTGACAATGGTTGATGTAAGAATAGCAACAGCCGAACATAGTCCTTTCGCCAAAAGTTGCACAAACAGTATTACATCTTGCTACCCAGTATTGAGGCATGTAGTAAGTCCTGGTGGTACAGTTGTCATCGTGTTTGTTTGTGTAAATTTGAATCTGTTTGCCTTCCACACATGCGTTTCGCTGGAATGGTTATATCATGCTTTGCATCATTGAAGGTGAAAGGTTACCTTGCATATTACAAATGTTTGTTATTGGTCTTTACACATTGTTACCTTACTGTGCATTGCTATAACAACACTTTTTAACAGTTAACACGTTTTGCAGAACACTTTGTTGTAGTCTGCATACAATTTCTATTGCTTTATTGCACAAAATAGCTGTACAGTCGGTCAAATAAAAAACGTCGGGCGGTATTTGATTAAGTATCACGAACGAGCATATGCGCATGTACAGGAAGGCTTAAGGTTAGGTTCACACACGCCTCTTGTCTATCCATGTATTTTCTTGATTATTTAGTCAGTTTTGTTCCAAAACAAACATGTATAGAAGGCTGTGGCTATATGCCTCAAATCCGCCATATTCTTGGTTGCAAATTTTTATAATATTAATAATTAATAGATTCGCGAGGAATATGTTTATTCAAGGAGCATTTTTTTAAGATTTTATTTTATAATACCGGCACTTCTAGTGCAAAATCAATTACTTACGCTCAACTTCTGCAACCAATCCTAGCATCGAAATACGCGTCCGGCCAGATCAACGTTTGCTATGAAAACTTCCGGTCGCATTATAGTCAAGTTCCCTCCTCTGAGCTGCTCTTTCATAAATATGGAACCTTCTCGCTGCTTCAGAGACCGAAAAATGCAGGTCAATTACAGCCCTAACTACACTTTCTCTCACGTTAGCATTTGTATGTGGCGATGACACAAAGCAAAATGAATTATGACAATGCATTAAGTTGAATATCGTGTGTTGCGCTTTCCGCGATTTTCATTTTTTCCCTCCTGCCGCATGGCCTCATATGTTCCGAAAATGACCTGTATTTTGTGTTTCTTATAGGAAACTTGTGAACTAATGCGTCAAAACTTTAATTTTAACAGCATACGAGTCCCGACGTTTTTTATTTGACCGACTGTACATATTCATTTACAGTAAAACCTCGTTAACACGAATTCCAAGGGACTGAAAAATGAGGGGTTCGTGTTAAAAAAATCATGCTAACCGGAGACTTTATTTTAAATGAACCAATTACGGTATACACTGTCATGGAAAATACTGTTACATGCAAAAGTAATTAGGCCTACCTTTTAAAAAAATCATTTCCTGTTGAAAAATTCAAGTAAGTTGCGCTGTCGCTGATGGGAATGAATGTGCCTGGAAACTTCACGGCCAACTGTATTCACAGCTTCAGTAAACCCAGCAGATGATTCGGATGTTGCAGCAAAACTTTCTAAAGTGGCTATGGCGGCAGACACTTTCTGGCGAGCGGGTTACAAGTTTTAATGCAACGTATGATGAAATCGTACTGGTTATGTTTGAATGAACAGAAAAATAAAATAAGAAACGTTATAACCCGATTGTTGGCGGCACGTTGCTTTATTTATTTAGCAATCCTGTAGACCAGCAGTGCACATAGGATAACAATAACACTAACTCCCGATTGTCGAGCGATTGCACAAGCCAGCGTTGATGTTAATCCAATTACTCGTAGCCATTCACATAAGTAACCGGGAATTTAATAAAGGTTTACGTTTAATTTCATTTCTTACATCCCTAGCGAAGGAAGAACAGGAAATAATTTGAAAAGCTTTGGAAGTTTGTGTTAAATGACATTTCAAGATTCAAGGGACAGAAAAACAGTTCGCAGTTCGTGGTAACCGAAATTCGTGTTAACCGACAAAACCTTCATAAGAAACAATACATTTTTGCCGGGACCAAATCTTTGTTCTTGTTAACAGTGTGTTCGTCGTAAGCGAGTTCTTGTTAACGAGGTTTTACTGTATATCTCCTAAACCCAATGTCGTCCCAATTTTATTATGTACTATGTTGTATAGTGAAACATGAAGAAGCAAATATATTTTTTCATCAATTTTGAAGGTGTCATATTTTGAGATATTCAAGGTCAAAAGTTAAGGTCATTGACCTTAATTGTTTACATTGTTTGAAACACAGCCGTGTTGCATATCATTTCAAAACATGTTCCCAGACCTTTCTGAAATTACCTATTTCACAGTTCTAGCTGTATTAGAACAGAAGTTACAGTCGTATTTGTCTGCAGTGTTTATCAAATTTTCAGCACAGTTTCAGAATTTTAGGCAGTCATTACTTTTGTTGTACTGGTGCTAGAATTCTGTAATTTGGCATTTTTCTTTCTGTCATCATGTGCAATGAACACGCCAAATTTCATGAAATTCGGAGATGGTCAGGTTGAAAATTGTACTTTTCTGTGTTGATGGAATGACTTGTATCCCATATACTACACTGACTGGCAAAAAAATCGATCACTGTAAAAAAATTTTGTACTTTTAAGTTAACATAATTTTAATTGGATGTTTATACATTGTTGTTAATGAGGATGGCTTTCTTCATATCTTCACTTTATCAACAAACAAACAAACAAATAAAAAAAAAGCATCGCAATAGGGTGATTCCAATATGATTATAAGCACTAGCTTGTCGTACATATTGCTAGGTGTTTCATTGTTGTATTGCGTCATTTCCTTCCAAACTGAACGGAAACTGTCTCCCTTCGCATCGAAGTGATTCTGTCAGTAAGTTTAGTTGAAATTATGCCTCTCAGTCCTGAAGACTTTGCCAAAGCTGTTGCTCTAATTGATGATGGATGCAGCCTCCGTTATGCCCCTGCAACCTTAGGCTCACCATTCACCACGGTGCAAGAGGAAAAATGGGGAATTAAGTGTGAAATGTGTCATTACATTTTAATCTTAAAAAGTATACATTTGCAGTAATTTTATTTCAAGCACTAGGCCTACTACATAATTTTTATTGAAACTTGATTTTTAAAAATTTCTTTAAGTGATCGGTTTTTTTTTGCCGGTCAGTATATATCAGACTGTGAAGCTAGAAAATTATATTGTGTATTCTGACTGTAGAGAAAGTTATGTGAGTACCACTTTTTTTATTTATTTTTCAGTTGCTGTACTACTTCGTTGGAAGTTTGATATTTCTTAAAGTCCGACAAAGTCTTGTTTCAACAGTGGTTTTGGAAGATTCATTAGCAAGTTGTGATATTGTGAACTTGCAGAGAATTGTTCACGAGCAGCTGTTCTAATTGCCTGGTAAGTCAGAATTTGAAGATCTAATTTCTTTGATTAAAATGTTGACCGTTTGTTGATTTTGATATATTTTCAATAAAAATTACTTATCAAACACATTGTTTTATATTTTCATAATTAAGATGATTTATGATCGAAAAATGATTACCTTTATAACCTGTTCTTGCGATATGCTATATTTTCTGTAAGCCGAGCAAGGTAGCCGAGATAGTAATGTCTTGGACTCACATTTGGGAGGTTCCAGGTTCAAATCCCGTAACCGTCCAATTTGACATGGGTTTTTTTATTGGTTTCCCCAGTCATAAAGGCAAATGCCGAATTGGATATTTACATTTCATTTCATCCTTTAATGTCGTTGAAATTTACTCCATAAAATACTCCATTAATGTTTACCCACTTCCATATGAGCTAGAAACCTTAGATTTGGTAAACTTAACCGTTTAGGGTTGTGTTCACCAACACTGATAAAATTTCTCGGTATCGTGTGGATAATAAAAACTATGATTAATCCATTATCTCAAATAGTAAACCTTTCGGGTTTCACCACATAGTTTATCACCTTGGTTTTTGTCTACTACTTGTCTGACCCTTAAATTTTTCTTAAGAGAAACTAAAGACATCTGGCGAGTGTTGTATGAAACAGCGGGGGGGAAGGTTGACTATTGGCTGTGTCCATGTGCTAATGTACACGTTGCCATAGCAATGGAAAGTTTCCCTTCACGCTGCTCTTGCTAGTAGTTCTACAAATGGTCACTACATGTCTCACTGTTTTTGGGAGTGTGGCATATTGCAGATTATTTTGTTTTCCCCTTGAATCTTGTACAGAAATGAATGTCGTCATAGACGTCCTAGTACAACGTACGTTCCTTTATCCATTAGGATGTCTTATTCTGTGTTCTGCTTCATATTCCTAGTCACTGTGATCATCTCTCATGTTGATCAGATGTTCCAATCGCCTACGCGCCATCCTGTTGTCGCAGTTAGCTTGGTTTATCCTGTTTTGCTGGCTGATATTTCACCGGTAAAGCATTAGCTTGGATATTATCGAAAAACCAAGTAATTGTAGCTGGTGAAATGCAAACTGGACAGTATTGCAGCTTTTCAGTCTAAAAACCAGGATCAGACATATTATCGGCATTGGTGAACACAGCCCTTAGCTTGTAAAAGACTGCAAATTTCCAAAAAGTTCAAATTTTAATATTTTTACCCCAAATAAATCCTAAAGTCTTCCAGCGCTTTTAAAGGTTTTTTATGGCTAAATGGTAATAGGCTATAAGGCATAGTCTAAATACATGGGTTCTGTTATGGTGTCAGTTCAGAAAAAAATCTTTTCTGAGAGCATAACTGGGGGTTTGGGGGCGGAGCTCCAGATGAGCGGAGCGAGCTTTAATATAAAACATTACTCTAATAGTATTACTTTTATGCAATTTTGTGGTGACGCATGTATACATGAGTAGAAGTGAAAAGGTTAAATTGATAAATCACCATGATATTAAAATTTCAGGTGCTTGCCTTTAAGAATTTGTCTTTCCATCTTAACTCAAACAGTTTTAAAATTTTAGTTTCCCATTTTAAAGCTTAAAAGATACATACAAAAATGACCAGCATCAAGTCTGTAGTTAAATAGACTATTCAGTGCATGTCTTTTGGTTTGGACCAATAACTTACGAGTAGCGTTCGGATGTTTATGACCTAAAAAAGTGCTAAATATGACTGCAATATGCCCTTAAAAATGACTATGTGACCCAAAAATACTAAATGTGACCTACTAAAAGTAACGTATATTCAAAAAATAAATGTTACAATTTAAAACATTTAAAGACACTAAATTCTTACATCACACGAATTCAATCAGATTAAAATCAATTCAATTCAATTAAAAAGAGTCACTTTTTAACAATTTTGGTGATTTACAGTTTTACGTCTAATGAACTTCGATTTTTAAAGAATTTGTTCGCTTCATCAGCTTCAAATACTCGTAATGTTTTGTAGACCTTGCGTGTGTCTATAAAATATGAACAATTGCATTAATTTTAAATTTAAGTTGCCTATTAAATGGACATAAACATTAAATAAATGAAATAAATTTCAAATTTAACTCGACCCTGTAGTACATACACTGCATAATTGTGATCTTTTAGCAAATTTATAACTGAAACATGACGTTAAATTACAAATATGCCCAAAATATGACTATATGCAAATTAAATCGGTCCCATTAGGATAAGCGTGCAATTCGTGTTTATTTTGTGTTTGCGACAAGAACGGAGTTCAGGATAAAAGTATGACATGTCATGAACATCCAAACCCTAATTATGAGTTTGAATTCAGCCAATCACACACCTCACTCACTCAGTCTTGACCGAGTTTGCTTTATCGCCTCCTACAAAAGGGATGGACTCTTCCCTCTTTTCTTTATATTCCAATCAGGTCTAGACTCTGTATGTGAGGATTTATTCTTGAAATACGTTGAATATTACACTTCCAGTCGGTCAATTAAAAAACGGGACTCGTATGCAGTTAAAATTAAAGTTTTAACGCATTAGTTCACAAGTTTCCTATAAAAAACATAACATACAGGTCATTCTCGGAACATGAGGCCTTGCGACAGGAGGGAAAAAATGAACTACACGGAAAGCGCAACACACGATATTCAACTTAATGTATTGTCATAATTCATTTTGCTTTGTGTCATCGCACCACATACAAATGCTAGCTTGAGAGAAAGTGTAGTTAGGGCTGTAATTGATCTGCGTTTTTTGGCTTCTGAAGCATCGAGAAGGTTCCATATTTCTTAAAGACCGGAAGTTTTCATAGGAAACGTGGATCTGGCCGGCCGTGTATTTCGATGCTAGATTGCTTGCAGAAGTTGAACGTAAGTTATTGATTTTGCACTACAAGTACCGGCATTATAAAATAAAATCTTTAAAAAATGCTCCTTGAATAAACATATTCCTTGCGAATTTATTCATTATAATTGTAAGAACTTCCATGCAAGAATATGGCGGACGTGAGGCATATAGCCACAGCCTTCTATATATGTTTGTTTTGGAACAAAACTGACTAAATAATCAAGAAAGTACATGGACAGACAAGAGGGAGGTGTGAACCTAACCTTAAGTTTTCCTGTACATGCGCATATGCTCGTTCGTGGTACTTCATGAAATAACGCCAGACGTTTTTTATTTGACCGACTGTACATCTGTTGAGGAATCAGCATTATAATATTTTTTGGAAAATTTATTCCATAGTTCAGCAACGTTATTATTTAATAAATATAATCACCTGCGGTTAACATTATTACCTCCAACTTTGACACTTGTAGCTTTAACAATTTAAAATATTTTTATTTATATTTGGTTTTAAGATTTTTTTTTTGCACAACTTAACTAATTAGTGCTACTTATGAATGTTGTTGCCGTGGATCGTAAGTTGACATTCCCGCATGCAATCTTGTTGCTATGGAAACAAAACAAATTTCCATGCGGTAAGAGTTTCCGTGCAGTAAGAATTTACTTACGCCACACATCATAATACAAGCCTTTATGGACAAGGCCATTAGGACAAGTATTCGGTTCCCATAACAACAAACACATGCGAATCACTTTCTGAAACAAATATCTGTCTTCAATAATGTATATATATAATATTTTCAGGTAATATCTCAATTAATATAATTAAATTGATATAAATAATCATCTTGCAAAAAATAACTTGCAATACTCGTGCTGTAAGCGCATAACGGATCCGGAAAATTAAAAAAACGAGGTGCTTGCGCCTCGTTTTTTCAAAATATCAGGGAAGCTATGTTCAAAACATATAGTGTGCAGGAAAAGAGCTTTCATCCACACAGATGGCGGACATTTACGTTCATAACTTTACAAATAATGCAGATATTTAACTAAAAAATGCTTATTTTGAAAATAGTTTTTTTTATTTATTTATTTTTTATTATTATTTTTTAAATTTATTTACTGTACTTGGTAAACAGTACTTACACAGTAAATTGCTAACTACACCTGGAAAGTCTTGTGGTTTGAATTTTGTTGTTGGTGAGGAACACAGAAAAATTTAAATTTAAATTGTATTTCATATTTTCAAGATCTGCTACTTTTCATCATATTCCACTTAAACATTAAAACTCGTAAATTTGCAATTTCCAAAACTTTCTACAGCTTTTAATTAGTAATTAAAACAAATTTAGAGGCGTGCTTTAGCTTTTTAAAAATCAAATTTAAAAAAAATCCTTTGTAACAGATTAACATAACCTAACCTACATGCGTTAGTAGGGATAACTATTCCAGTCAGCGGTTATATTCGTGTAGGCCTAATCCTGTGACAAATTTATTCACTTAAATTAATTAAGTTTCTGAGATTTTACGAAAAGAGAAAGAATTTTAAGAAGGAAAAAAAAATGACCCATTGTGAGTGAAAACTGTCATTATTGCTTGTGGGGGCTTCAGAAGGTTGCGTGTTCAAATCACGTCGGGGTCACCACCGTGGCGAAGGTTCTTGATTTATTACAGACTATTTTGCTGGTTAAGTTTTTGCATTTTACACTTAACACAATACGAAAGAAAGACAAAACGCTAACAAAAAATCCAAAGTTAGGGAAAATGATTTTCACTTCTCATGTAGGCTTTGTAATTTTGGAGTAAAGTTACCACCACACTGGTTACAGGTGGAAAAGTTTAAAACTCTTATAGGCTATTTTTGTTAGTGAATTTTACATTTTTAACCTGGAAGGAAGCCTGCTGTTGTATTTGGCACTGGGCCCAGAATTTAATGTGGGTAGCCGGGGAGTTCTAACTTTTCTAAAGTCTTGGTTTTTTCTTTGTAAGAATCCTTCCTAAAATAAGTGCATTAGGCTTATAAAACTTATTCCATTTTACATTTTCAGCACATTTTGTAGAAAATTCATGAAACTTGCAGTAGATTAAATTAACCTTTTCACTTCTACAGCCATATATATCCGTCAACTCATAATTTATTCAATATTATAAGTTAATAGACACAGAATTTTGTGCATATGTGAAGGAAATGATTCCTGAAGCACAATTGTTGTACTGAAATTCTCCTCAGTGATTGAACGTTGCCATATCTCTCGCTTATGAAATAATGTGAGGAGTATGTACTATATATACCAGACATCTCGAGCCTCCTAGTACGGGTGGATCACGCTTTCACTGGCCTTGCCAGTGTGAAGTTCACCGTTGACACGTTATTGCCTGTGGGGACTGTCAATGAATTCCTGAAGGACAGCAGCCGCACTTGAAAAGTAAAGTCAAAGCCACACCAGGATATGTGAAGAAGAAATGGATCCGTGAAAACAGCAAAGGCCATTTGCAGCCATTTTGCTGTTTCCAGTTTGCAATAATATTTCTCTAACTGGGCAATTCCACGGGCAACTGATCGACAGTTGATGACGTTTTGCAAAGTACAAAGGACAATATATTTTTAACTTTTTTAATAGTCTGAGCTTATTCTGCATATCTCGGGCATCACAGCCATGCATTAAATAATCAAATTCATTTCATAACTCAAAGGAAAACCTTGTTATAAACAAATGGTAACTGACTGACAAGTCCGAAATCAAATTAATATGGTAAATAGAAAAATACTCCCCGAAAATAATGAAATTTAAGTGTTAAACCATCTTGCTGCCAGTCAATTACCACATTGTTTTGCATTATTGCAATGAACATTTCAAATTCTAAATACATGTTATTGCTTGTCATATATACTAGTTAGAGGGCATCTAATCTGTTCAGGGTATGTCTTAATGTGTACTTGTAAAAAAAGCTTTTTGTATTTGTTTGGTAACTGATAACAGACTACAGTGCACGCGGCTTATTGTGGTCACTTTGGCATGCAGCTAATCTGATAATATTAACCGATTGATAACAGTAGCCGATGGAATTAAATGAAGGTTAGTTATTCATATATAAGATAATACCCTACAAAACAGAATTCAAAATATTTATTCATAAAATAATGCGTAGCTGTGAATCGTTGAACCACTCATAGGTTAATACAGTAATAGACTGCAAGCAACAATTTTCTCAACCAGTAACAATTTTTTTTTCCTTCCCTTTAAGAGTCCATTAACCAATACGAGTATTTTCGGAAGTCTATACCGATTTGTGGTGAACACCGCATAGCAAAAATCTAATGCCTGTCCATCTTTTAAATTTTACACTAGCCATCACTGCATGTCAACATTGTTACCTTCATAAATCAAAAGCTGCAACTTAATTGAGGGGTGAAACATGTTTTATTGCTTTAAAGAGAAAGTTAGGTAATGCCACCCCCCTCGAACTGGTCATCCTGTGAGCTGAGAACAGAATTGCTACCTCTAGTACAACACAGTACAGTTGAGTTAGAAATGAAACCCTTAAAAACGAAATTTTGAATGACTATATAAATCCACAGAAAGGAAAGTGTGATAACATAAAGCGAATCTTTGATCACAATAAACAGCATTTTTTCAGTGTACAAGTACGGGACTTCATAAAAGTGATAACATTACCCGACTGATAACATTATCTGCAATTATATTAAGCAGCGTTCACTGTATTCAGAATTTCAGTGAAAAAAATATTGAATCAAGACAATGGGGTAACTAGAGGTTATGTTATCAGTAAATCCACTTTTGTTTTATTAAATTATCAGATTCAGCCAATTATGTAAAGAAAAAAAAAAATTTTCGTATACTTAATGGCATAATCAGAAGTATTTCTAGGGAGGGGGGGAACAAGCTACATTCTGCAGGCTTCACCTTTAACATCATATTTTTTCTGCCTATTTTTAAAATTCACATAGCTTAACATTCCTGTGGAATTGCCCAACTAATGTAGAATTAGTTTAACAGTCAACTGAAAAAGAAGTAAGTAGGCTATTTTAATTCTAGTGATGCTCTTTTCTGCTCTCTCTATCTATCTCTCTCTCTCTATCTATCGCTCTCTCTTTTTCTCTCTCCATTTTTTCATCAGGCATATGCATGATTAATTTGGCTATATTTTCCTAATTTCTAACGTGTCCCGGGGTTTTCCAAGTGAAAAAGTGTGCGTGGAATGCCATGCAACAGAAGTGAAACTTGTTTTAATTTTTGGATTTTTTCAATTTTGGATTATTAGATTTTTCCATTTTGGATTGTTGGTCTTTTCAGTGTTGGATTTTTTAAATTTTTTATCTTTATTTTTTTATTCTGGAATATGGATTTTTTAAATTTTAGATCTTTGAAATTTTATTTTGGATTTTTTAAATATTTATTTTTTAATTTTCGATTTTTTTTAATTTGAATTTTTTTATTTTTTCAATTTTGGTTGTTTGGATTTTTTTACTTTTTAATTTTGGATCTTCGGATTTTTTAAATTTTGGATATTTGATTTTTTTATTTTTTAAATGTTGGATTATTTATTTTTTAAATTTTGGATTTTTTTACTTCTTAATTTTGGATCATTCAATTGTTTTATCTTTTAAATTTTGGATCTTTGGAATTTGTTTTTTAAATTCTGTTTTTTTTTTTTAAATTTTGGATAAGCCTAATCATTGAGTTTGTTTTCTGTGCAGTCCGTTCCGTCACACCTCACTAATTTTGTAATGATTTTGAGCGTAACACTAATTTTGTGACGATTTTGAGCATTGCACAAGCTCTCGATTCACCCCTACAGAAGTTACCCCTGGCAAAAAAAAAAAAAAAAAAAAAGTTATGGAAATTCTAAGTTGGACTTTTAAATTAACTTCTGTCTCTTCTTCTGTAAGTTTGTCACTTATTTGCCACAATCTACATTTTTTAAATGTTTCTCCTCACTTTAACACATTAAAAATAGGTTAATGAATTTTTATAGTCAAATTATGCTGTATTTCGAATGACTGGATTTATTTGCTCCTTGTCATAAATATTGCCAGCAGAGGGCAGGAGCAATCAGTACTACCACTACTGCCATCTGTTGCCCATGCAGTGAATTTCTATCTCAGCCATGTCGTTTTTTAAAGTACTAGCTTAAAAGACCCGGCGTCGCCCGGGTTTTGTATTTCGTAATTGGAAATTAGCTTATGAAGGATTTTAAATTTAAATTCTAGGTCCTTATATAGGCATTTATAATTTGAAATAGGAAGAACGACTTATTACACTCAAACTATTCCCTCAGAAAACGCTTGATATAGTTTTTTATGGCTCATAGAGGATCTAGAATGTTGCATCCCATCGCTTGTACAGTGCACAGCAAGCCTGGTAGAGGTTTAAATAAGAAGAAACAGAAATTCCTGTAACATAAAATTGTAATATCGAGGCGGGAAATATCCCACTCTTATGTTACCATAAAGCATTATCACTTTCATACTTTTCTCTCCAAAAACCTGCGATATAATATAATAATATACACATTACCATACGTCGTTTTGTTTTCTCTATGTCCAGGGTAGAGAAAGTTATGTGATTCCATAATTTTAGTGGATTTCATTCTGTAATATTTATTTATAACATGAATTATTTTGATAACTTCTCTTATTTGTCAAAAGTGCATTTCAATTGTTTTTTCCAAGCCCACCTGATACCATTTGGCAACAATATATTCTGTGATTTGGAATTGATAATTCTATGTAAAAAGGGATTAAGTATTTTCAAAAACATTTAATTTTTGGCATTTAGAATCAGAATTTTTCAAAAATCCTTTCTTAGTGAGCACCTACATTATGAAACGAAGGTACTGTCAAAATTCCAAGTCTCTACCTGTTATAGTTTAGGCTGTACGTTGATTCCTGTCATTCAGTCAATCAATCAGTCAGTTATTCATAAAGTCAGTCAGGACAAAGCCTTTTATATATATAGAGATAAGTTAGTGCGATTTTACAATCGGTAAATTACAATCTCAATTGACGGGATTTACTTACTCTGCTGTGATAAATATTCCCAGCAGAGGGCAGGAGCAATCAGTACTACTACTACTGCCATCTGTTGCCCATGCAGTGAATTTCTATTCTCAGCTATGTATTATTTTTAAGTATAAGTTAATATTATAATAAATAAATAACAGCACAATCTCTATTGACGCTTCTAGTGATAAATATTGCCAGCAGAGGGCAGGAGCAATCAATACTACTACTGCCATCTGTTCAGTGAATTTCTATCTCAGCCATGTCGTTTTTTAAAGTATAAGTTAATGCGTTTTTACAATCTCAATTTACGGGATTTACTTACTCTGCTAGTGATAAATATTCCCAGCAGAGGGCAGGAGCAATCAGTACTACTACTACTGCCATCTGTTTCCCGTGCAGTGAATTTCTATTCTCAGCCCTGGCACCACTTTTCCAGTAATTATACACCAGACCTCCCAGTGAATAACTTTGATGGGAACGCAAATGTGTGAGCAGAGGGCGGTTTCGATTAGGAGGAGTTTGTGTTCTCCGAAGAGAATCCGAATGCACGTTAGTCCACTCTTGCTCTCATTCAAATAGACTTGGCTGCTTGATAGTCTCTATATATCTGTGCTTGATAGCAATGGGAACGCAAACGTGGGAGCAGAGGGCGGTTTCGATTAGGAGGAGTTTGTGTTCTGTGAGGAGGACACAGCAATGGGAACGCAAACGTGGGAGCAGAGGGCGGTTTCGATTAGGAGTAGTTTGTGCTCTGTGAGGAGGACACACAGGGATTAGGCAAAAAAAATGTGGCGAATGGTTTTGGTAGCGTAATACTGTCTTCTCCTGCCCTCTGCTGGGAATGTGCGCAACTTCTTGTTAAAATCACATAGTATATTTTTCTTATGCAGGCCCCCCCCCATCGCAAACAAATAGGATTCAGTACTGTCTTCTCCTGCCCTCTGCTGGGAATTTGCGCAACTTCTTGCCTATATCAAATAGTATATTTCTCTTATGCGGATGCACCGTAGGCTGAGAACAGGAGGGCCCTGAACAAATAGTGCTCACTAATTCTAACAGATGGCAGCAGGATTCAGTACTGTCTTCTCCT
This sequence comes from Ectobius pallidus, assembly GCA_964059195.1. Classification (NCBI taxonomy): domain Eukaryota; kingdom Metazoa; phylum Arthropoda; class Insecta; order Blattodea; family Ectobiidae; genus Ectobius; species Ectobius pallidus. The sequence goes on from CAXKWD010000006.1 coordinate 118,130,312, forward strand.
GCCCTCTGCTGGGAATATGCGCAATTTCCTGCCTGTATCAAATGGCAAAGAATGTGAAAATTTTATTATTGCAATTTAATTTCTTACAAAATGAAAATTTTTAAATGCAGTTCTTGAAATGTGATATATGAAAAATATAATTCGTGAATGATAATCTTTTCACAGGATTATGTTAGAAATTAAGGGAAAAAAATAACAAACAAAAACTGGGTATGTTGTAATGTGAAAAATCCTGTGCATGCTGCCTAAATATAGTTCACAATGAAAATCTGCATGATTAAAGTGAAAACCTGTAATTACATGCATTAGTAGGGCTAATCTTGTAACATACAAAGCTTAGTACTTACCACTGAATGTTATGTGGAATGAAATGCCCGTGCTGTATTAAATCTACAAGTCCCTTGGGCCGTTTACAGAAAGAAAAAAAAAAAACACAACTTCACTGAAATATTTATTGCAACAGATACAGCAAATGTCGAGCTATTTTTTGTCACATTCACCACCGGAATCTGTCATACCGGGGGACCAGCTTTTGAATACCTGTCTTGTAGCAGTCTGCTGCCATGCAGTAGGATCTCCATGTAAGAAGAAATTCAGGCAGACGACGTGAGAGTGGAATGCAAAATGCACAGTGTTCTGGGACAGACGGGACATTTTCCACGTCAACTTCCTGACCAGAGGTGAGAGGATGCTGCAAATCGCAACGGGTCAGTCCGAGGCAGCGTTTTGATGATGACACAGGTGGAAATGGTTCAAATCCCAGGCAGCAGACTTCAGCACAGTTATTCAAAAGTTGGCCCAATGGTATGACAAAGTCTGAATTCCAGTGGCGAATGCATTAAAAAATAGCTGGTTTAAATGGCCCCAGGGAAACTTACTTTATGTACGAGCCTCGTATTCGTTCTTCATTATGAGGAAACCTAAAGCCTACATCAATCACCATGAATCGCACTGCAACTAGGCACTCAACATAACCGTAACTATAGTGTGACAAGTTAAATAACAAGCTTGTAAGCATCGACCACGCCTTTGGCTCTACTTCTACTCCTCCCTTCTACTCCAAGAAACAGAGCAAACATTCTGATCGGCGAGCAAATATGCCAGACTGCGAGACTTCGTTGGTGCCGTAGCCTAGTGATGGGATAGCTTCTGCTTGTGCTACTGTGCAACTTGTTATTTAACTTGTCTTCTCTATAATTGGTATTTTATTTTGTACACTGATTTTAAAGTCCACCATTTTGCTTTTATTCTCGACCCCTGTGAAGGCCTTCTGTTTTGAAGTAGTATGTACATTTATTCGTTTCAGTTAACGGTTTTAGCAAGTTCTCCTAAGACTAATTGGTCGAGAAAGTTAACGAGACCAAAAATCATAATAAGAAAGTTTAAAGGACAAAAGTAGACATGAAAAGATGCTGAAAATGTTAAATTATGAAATAATACATATTGACATATTTTTAGTTCCAGCTTGGAGGGGATAAATATCGTCAAGTTGAAGGAAGATGTGGAGCTGGAAGGACTGAGTTTTGCAACGGCAGCATTGGATGCAGGAGTCGACCAGAGCATTAATTTCAAGAAAAAGGTAAAAAAAAAAAATACATATATATATATTTTGATAGTAAAAATAACACTTTTTAGACAGTCGAAAATCCAAGCACTTTTACTAGTAGATAATAATTAAAGGGAGAAAATTATAACACTCAAGCTAACCAAATTTGGTTGCTTCACATGGATAATACTCTTTTAATAAAAATATTTCCATATTTAGAAAGATGAAAATTTTAACATTCATTAATGCCTTTTTAAACTTAAAATTTCTCAGTGATTTTGCAAGGCATTAAGATTGGCAGCCCTGCACCAGAAAAACCACAGCTGCCAGAGCGCTTCACAGTGCGTTATCTTATTTTTATCATTAGTTCACAGATTTTAACGACTGTCTAAAAAATACTGTACAATAGAAGGGGTGGATTCCTACACTTGTTCTCACAGGCTAAAAATAAAATCCCGTTCATACCATAATGCATTTGAATGTACATGATAAACATACTAAATAATGCTGTGGATAAATAATGTTGTTATTCCTAAAAACTTTTATTCAAAATAAAATAAATTCAATTCACGTTTGTTTGCTAGTTTCATAAATGTACTCTTGTCTTAATTCTGTACATTGATAGTAATTACCAGGGCAAGGCATTTAACGACCATAAAATAGAGAAAAAATATTATACATATATATATATACAGGGTGTCTTCTATTAACGTTTAAAACTCTCCATAGCGACGTAGATGACATTGAGACAAGTAATTTGATATCGGAAACATAGGGTCGCAAATGTCTGGAAATGCCTTAAAAATGAAGGACAAATGTGAAACATATGACGTCACCAGTGACGACACACTGCTAGCTGCCGGGCTCATTGACTCAGACGCACACCTAAGCATTCAAAGCAATTGTCGAATGTCACATCACTGTAGCTCTGTGTCTGCTTGTGCGACTCGAGTGTGTAGGGTTGAAGGTTCCCCTGGGTCATTTGTTACTGATTTGCTGGTACAGGGCTGCCAATTTAAGGGCAAAAACACTGAGAAATTTCAAATTGCATAATGCATGTTAAAATGTTCAATTTTCTAAACTGAGTGTCATATTATGTAAATATTCTTAATTACAGGAGTTTTTTCCACGTGAAGCAATCAAAGTTGGTTACCCTGGAGTGTTATAATTTTCCCCTTTTAATTATCGCTGTACTATTTCATCAGTTATACTTTTTTTTTGTTTATTCATAAGTTTATAAAAATAATTTAACTGCCCATAGCTAGTGGTCCATGAAAAAGGTTTTATTTCTAATAATTTGTTTAAAATCGTAATATTTTGTTAATTTGGCGTTTAAAAAATATACAGGTATTCTTAAAATAACTCGTATTAACGATATGTTTATACGTTGTCATTTTTTCACAATTTTTGGGTTTTATATATAAAGGTACGATATTTTTTCTTTATTTTATGGTCGTTATATGCCTTGCCCTAGTAATTACTAGAGGGCAGATTTCTATGACATGTCATATTTTTCCTCTTTGCATTATTTCAGGTTTCCGACTAATCTAAATCCGATTCCAAGCATCCTGGTGAAAATGAAACTGCTTTTATTATCCATAAAACTGCATATTTAGGAAATTTTCAACTATTCTAGTAGCATATTTAGTATGAATATTCATATTTAGGTCATATTTTTGGCATATTTGTGTGCATATTAAAGACATTTTGAAGTTTCATATAATATTTTGTAAATATTGCATTGTAATGATACTTTTTGAGAATTTACAGATATTTTAAATAATTAACATATTTTAATAAAATTAATTTTAACGAAACTTAAAAAAAATATATTCACAATGTGTAAGTGGTAAAGTCATATTATAAATTTTATTGGTCATAAATGCATGCATATATCCTATTTTTTAGGTCATAGAAATCTGCCCCCTAATTATAAGTAATAATGGTAAATTTAATGGTCTTTTTTAAAATCCTGTGTCATTTTTCCACAATATTTAGGTTATATATATATATATATATACAGGGTGTCTTCTATTAACGTTTAAAACTCTCCGTAGCGACGTAGATGACATTGAGACAAGTAATTTGATATAGGACGCAAATGTTAAAATTAACATCACTTATGTGTACTAGTATTGGATACTGTCTTTTGTTACTTTTGACTGCTGAAATGTTGATTGTAGCTGTGTTAAAAGTAATCAGATTGGCATATGGCAAGAGGTTTTTGAAATTCACGAGACACGATAACTCGAATTGTTCTCAACTCGAAAGATATTTGGAGAGCTGCATAAAACCCCAAAAACAGAATTTTTACATAACTGAAAAAGTAAACATGGTTCCAGTTTTTAGACAAATGTCAACAAAATTGTTTTGTATGAATGAACTAATCCATTTTTAAACAATGTTTTCGTAAGTTAATGATTTCCTTATCATGCCAATAGCAAATACAGTGCACGCCGCTTATTGGGATCACTTCAGGATGCAACAAATCTGATGTTAACTGCCGAAGGAATTAAATGGTTATTTATTCATATATAAGATAATATACTACAAAACAGATTTACAAATGTTTTCATAACATAATACATAACTGTGAATCATTGAACCACTGATCTGTGGTGGAAGACCGCCTAGCAAAATATCTTACACTAGCCATCACTGCATGTCAACACTGTTATATGCATAAATTAAAAGCTGCAGCTTAACTGTGGGATGAAACATGTTTTATTGTTTAAAAGAGAAAGTTAGGTAATGCCAACCCCTCGAACTGGTCATTCTGTGAGCTGGGAACAGAATTGCTACCTCCAGTACAACACAATACGGTTGAAACGAAACCGTTAAAAATGAAATTTTGAATGGCGTACAATACTTGGAAATAAAGCCACAAAAAGGAAAATGTGATAACATAAACAAAATTTTTGATCACAATAAACAGCATTTTTTCAATGTATCAGTATTTATCCATACGGGAGTTAATAAAGTGATACAATATCCGCGATTACATATTTCACTATAGCCTACATGCAATGGCCATGATGCGTAGAAGAATATTTGTCATGTCTGCCTCTGTTACAGTCCTCTCCGTAAATTCTAATCTCCAAATGTCAATTTTTTAGTAAACTGAAAAGATATTCACCTAAACTTTTTTCAAGGAAAAAGAATAATAATAAACTAAAATACGAAGTAAGCTGAGAATGATTAAATACAAAACTTTCATTATATTACATATAACACCAAATTAATAACTAAACATTTAAATATATATATATATATATATATATATATATAACTGTACCTATGGTTGGTTAAATTATTTTAAACTAGTACACGTAAACTATTCCATAAGTGATGTGTTAATTTTTAATTTCCTATATGATTGTAGATTTGTTCCCAAAGCGAACCCATGACTGCTTTAGAATTTGCTGTACTACACATATCCAATCTATAATTTCCGTTATTTTGCACTTTGGGAACGGTTAGAAGAATTTGGAATGTATAGTTTCTGAGTAGTTATATTTCTAGAAACAAGCTGAGTTTATATCATCGTTGATCAGACCTACTTTCTTCTAAGAAGGTAGATTTGATCATTTTGATCACAAAAGCACTAAAATTAAAATGGCAATATTTTTTCATACAACGTATTGTAGTATCAACGACGATATATGAATTCTATAGCTTATAAAAATATCACAACCTTAAATTTCTCAGTTTATTGCCCTGTAGAAAATAAAAACTTTTAGAAACATAGAAAAATACGCCTCTACCGTTCACTGTCAGGGAGAGGGGAACTTGAAAAATGTTTTCATGTAATTGCACTTGTGAGATTAGAATAGCATATGTATTTCCCTTTAACATGTTATACATGCAATATACATTGCCAATATAAACTATATTTTGAGAACCTTTTAATTATCTTTCATTATTTATATATGCAAGTAGCCTATGCTTATAAATCAGGCGCAAGGTTATTGGAGGGAGGAGTCAGGCGTGTAGTTACTGTAACATTATATGGTAGAGCCCGCAAACTTTTCTTATAGTACATAAACTGCCTGTGAGAACATGAATAATGAATTCTTGCTTTGGGAAAGAGCGCATGCGCAAACGATGTGTTTATAGTTTCTGAGTGCTTTGGGAACAAAACTATTAGGTAATTTCACTGTATTAAATTCCAGTACAATCTTAACTGTTTTTTGTTCTGTTTCAGATGTGATTCAGAATTCGGAATGTCTACATGCAAGAGTGTGCCAGTATGGAACATTGTAAAGGTTTGTCCCCACAACCATGTCTTGTACTGTCACAATGTGAAAAATATAAATTTTAAAAACCACCTTATACAGTCATTAATTTTGTAAAAATGATACTAGAAGAAAGGAAGTTTTAAAAGACCTTCAATTTATTTTACAATTGTAATTAATAGTACTTTTTATATATTTTTATGGACTATTGTATTTTATACAAGTATATGAAAAATTATGTAATTAACTAGGTTGTTGACTATTAAACACTTTAGGATTCACTTTTCCTTACATTTTTGCAGGATGTACGTTTCTTGGGCTTTGCCCACATTTTCAACTGCTTGTCAGCTGTCTATTTTCTGCTTGGAGAAAACTAGCGCCTTCTGGTTTTGGTTTAACAAACTTCTTAAACCAAAACCAGAATGCGCCAGTGTTGTCCTAGCAAAAAATAGACAGTTGAAAATGTGGGCAAAGCCCAAGAAACATACATCCTGCAAAAATGTAAGGAAAATGAAGCCCAAAGTGTTTAATAGTCCGTAACTTTGTTAAGTACATAATTTGTTGCTTCACTGTATTAAGTACCATTTATCTCTTGATTCTTTACAAATATGAAAAATTGATAAATTTACTATTACAGCCATAAGTAATGTTAAAATAATCTTCTTCTTCTTCTAGTATCATTTTTTACAAAATTAATGAGGGTATAAGGTGGTTTTTAAGATTTATATTTATTTTACCCTCATTGGACCAAAATGAAATTAATTAATTTTTAACTCACGTGTTGTAGTACTCAACAGTACATGACTTGCTGTGGGAACAGACCTAATGGTTGTATTGTGTGCTGTAATGTTTACAAAATATGCCATTTTGTAAAATAAAATAGACGTAATACCAACTGCTCAACAATGTTCTATTTTATAATTCGCCTAGGCTTTTCGGTGTATTTCCACCATCTTCAGGGCATCGTTTGCTGGTTTGGTTGTCTCAATAATTAAAATCAAAACTGAATCTTGTTGCATTTCTAGAATAAAATTTCTAAAATTCTATAAAAACACTAGAACTGAATTGTTTTCTGTGACCCTAGAAGACTAATCAGTGATAGTGTTTTTAGAACTTTTAGAAATTTTATTTTTAAATGTGACCAGATGCAGTTTTGGTTTTAATTACTCAGACATCTAAACCAGCAAACCATGCCCTGAAGATGGTGGAAATACGCTGAAAAGTCTAGGCGAATTATAAAATAGAACATTGTTGTGTAGTTGGTATCATGTCTATTTTATTAAGCTCATACCATGTATTTCAATAAGTTTGATGTAATTTTACAGTTGAAAGAAAATAAAACATTGTGTATGACTTTGTAAAGATGTTTAATAATTTCCCTCTAATGAGGTATTTTTTTGCCAAATTTTCCCTTCTTTCCCTGAATTTTACCTTTTCTTCCTCTCTCTAAACCAAATTTTCTCTTTTGGTTTGATCCAATGAAATTTTATTTGGATCAAATTGAAAGTTAAAATTGGTTTGGGAGGGTGAAAGAGGTAAAATTCAGGGGAAGAAGGGAAAATTTGGCGAAAAACGGCTGAAATTTTTCACTCTAAGTCCAACACCTAAAAAACAGTGACCAGGTTTAGCGAGTTGACTTTTATAATAAAAACACTCTCCGGTACAAAGCACACATTTTTATTTACCCTCAACTGTTGTGCAAGTCTCCATTGTTCCTCTTCGAGCAATCTCAGCACCTGTAAAGAAAGAAAAGCCAGTCAATTTGCTCTCAGATATCCTAGAAGCTTTAAGGCTGTGTAACAACTTATAATTTAGCCAATATTATTATTTTGGGACTTAGTTTTTTTCCAGCAATTTTCGGACTTACACTTTTTACAGGACTTAGTATTTTTGCAGCAATTTTCGTACTAGAATTTTACAGGACTTAGTTTTTCCAGCAATTTTTGAACTTAGTTTTTCCACTTACACTTTTTACAGGACTTAGTTTTTCCAGCAATTTTTGAACTTACGCTTTTTACAGGACGGTTCTTTTAAGAAAATTCTGCACTTAGGCTTTTTACAGGACTTAGTTTTTTCAGCAATTTTGAACTTAGGCTTTTTACAGGACTTTGTTTTTTTTTTTTTTTTTATTGATTTTCAGGCTGTGTAACAACTTATACTTTACGTAGGCAATATTATTTTCACTTATTTATTTGGTTTTTACAGGACTTCGTTTTACCAATTATAGGACTTAACTTTTTCACTGAGTTTAGGCTGCGTAATAACTTTATGATAATGCTAAATTATATTTTGGGACTTTTTTAATCTGATGTTTGAATTTATTTAGCCTACACTGTAACTTTGAGACTTGGGGTAACGACTAAATAATATCGGTTAAATTATATTTTGGGACTTTTCACCACTGATTTTTTTTTTAGACCGCCTGCTTGTTTTGACTTTTCCAGCATTTATATTTGGGGGGGGGGGGGAACCAGCTATTTGGACTTCAGCCTGGATTTATATGAAATACGCCAAATTTCAGATGTCTTATTACTTTATGAAGAAATAATCATAATACAACTCGTGATTTTCTGGAAAAACTGATCAGTTGAAAAGCTTTACGACTTGACATGTGACAACTTATATTTACGATGTAAGACTGCTACGTAGAACTTAACAGGCAAGCACGAAGTTAACAAAACAGTTGCTAGCGTGCAGCGGCACAGCCACGATTTTAACCTGGGGGGTGCTAAAAATTACAAAATACATGATAATAAATTTAAAAAAAAAATCATTTACCCCATTATTAACTGATGAAATTAATTCTTCAATTTTCTTTACCAATTTATTCTTATTCAATGAAGATACTATTATTATTATTATTTTGATCACAATTTCATTCTACTTTTGAAATGCCCAACAGACCTAACCACAACTGAATCTACTCCCGACAATCTTGAGTTCCGTATGAAGCGCTGTAGCAAACAAGAGTTAAAAAATGGTATTCAGTCAGTCAGCTGATTGGTTGTTGTTTCTGCAGTAATATGCAGAACTAAACATACCAAATTGTTTCGACTTCCGTGATTACTAGAACTTACTGATATTCCGCCATTATGAATCCTACAGCGGGATTTGGCGAATGTAAAGCAACGCTGATAACTAATGCATTTGAAATCGTTATCAAATTTCTGTTATGTATGGTGAAAGCTAATTACTAATACCATCAACAATTTTATTGCATGGGAAATTTAAACTATCTTGCATTCCTCGGTGAAAATGAGAGAATAATTTAAAGCAGAATCGTTCTAATCTTTGAGCTGGAGGGAGGTTTAACCCCTTAACTGCTAGCACTGTTGAGTTCTTTATAACGGTCAAACATCGTTAGATATTTTATTTTATTTTATTTTGAATCGTGAATTTTAAAAGGAAAATACTTTCAGTTCGTTTGTGCTTAGAATAGTAATGAAAAAACGTTTTGGTAATTTCGTATGTAGCGGAATTCAGGCTCTTTTGGTTGGCAACAATTTGTATGAAAGCAGTTGAACATAGCAGAAATATTTGCTGAAAATACCAAGTCGTAAAGAAAGGGAAAAAATGAACTAACATTAAAAAGTCCTTCGATATGTTAAGGAGTTGTAAACGTTTAATGCATGGAGAGAAATGAGATTTGTATTGTTTTAAATGAAACTAAATATAGTTTGGCTTGCACTTTTCTTTACAGCCCAGCCCGTAAAATGGAACTTTACAAATATGGTGAAAGTTGTTTTAAATAATGTTTACGATTCTAAATAACATACTAGTTATGTCAGGGCATAAAGTTTCAAGGCTGATGGCAGTAGTCAAATTAAGAACTTTAGTCGATATTATTGTTACACAGCATTACAGCTTTTTAAGAATTACTCTATCTGTTCTTTAACATAATAGCTATTTATGTATCAAGTACCGCAAAATTACGCTTTAGCGGACGAATCTAGTATAGTGGCCGAGGCTGAAATACTGGATGAGTCCGCTAAAGTTTTTGCGTACGTGGTGCATACAATATTTTTTTGTAAAAGCTCTCTAAATTATATGAAATAAAACAAAAATACCGTGTAATTAATTATAATGGAAGATAGTCAGCCATTTGTTAAAGTCTTATTCTCATGGCCTTCTGAATCATAAAACAACAAAGACCATACGTACCCATACCAAATGTGGCAAAGATGCATAATATACGAGTCCCTTGTTTGTAAACAATATTGCATACCAACTAGTATTTATGAAAAGCTTGTGAAAATATAAATGATAATCCAGAGGAAATTTCAATCCAAGCCAGAAACATTGAATTGAAGCTGGTGCCAGCAACATCACGGCAGCAATGGATTATGAGAAGGAATATATTGCAACTAAATGTTGGTGCATCCGCCATGGTAAGCAATGTGAATGAAGACTTGAAAAGTTTTTGGCTTATATTTGTTATGTGATGAAACAGGCTACCCTGTTTTGAGAAAAAAAAAAACCTGGTAAAGTTTCTGATTATCATAAAGAAACATGTTGGCTTAAATTTGTTGTTTTGTGACCAATTATATGATTAAATCCATGTTAAAGTTGGTGTGACTGGTCAGTGTCATCTGTATTTTGTTTGTAGATTGCCATGGTGACTTTAAAGTACTAGGCCGATAAAACTGCTTTTTGAATGCAGTTTGAATGCACTTTTATGCAATTTTAGTGGCCTTGGTTGCTAAAATGCAATTTTTTGGCGTGTTAGTCCGATAAGCAGCTGTTTTAGAGAGCGTGTACTAAAAAATATTAAACATGCAAAAAATAAATTCACAGGCACAAGGTGTGATAAAAAAATACGGTGAATGATTTTTTATGGTAGCAAATACTGACGCTACAGCCATTTGATGTAATTTGTCCAAAAGCCTGATCTGTTGAGATAGGCAGTGTCAAGTTTGAACACATTCTAATTTGTTAATCAGCTTCCAGAGCTGCCAGAGTGAGGTTGTGTTTACCGTATCTGTCGCACATCATAGATTTCGAACGTGTCAGCATTAAGTTTATTTGAAGTTACAAAAAATGCCAAAGAAGCTCATGAAATGTTGGAATCAGTGGATGGCAATAATGTGGTAACTCTGAAGACTGTTTACAAGTGGTATGAGCAATTTAAAAACGGAAATGAGTTGGTTGAAGACGTCAACGGTTGGGACGTCCATCGACTTTAAAAACAGAAGGAAACGTGAAAAAAAAAATGGCAGCATTTGTTCGTTGAAACACGCAAATGACTATTAGAGAGCTTACCAAAGAACCGAACATCTAAAAAAGAGACCAGAAATGGACCAGTAGCTTCTTTGTCACTACAACGCACCGTGCCACATGTCACTTCTGATTCACGAGTTTTTGACCAAAAAAAGTATTACTGTCTGTCCAATTCCACTTTACTGATAAGATTTAGCATCCTGCGACTACTGGCTCTTCCCAAAAATGAAAACGTTTTGACACAATTCCTGACATGCAGACGGCCATAACACAGCAGCTGAAAGCCCTTCCGAAAGAAGCCTTCCAGAAATGCTTCCAATCATGGATTCAACATTGGGACAAGTGCATCGCTGTCCAAGGACAGTACTTTGAAGGAGATTAATTCAAATTCTATTTAAACTTATTACTTTGTTTGTAATAAAATTATTCACCATATTTTTTTTTATCACACCTCGTACACTTTAACTCAACTTCAAAAAATAATAAATACTAGTTATATTTTTTGTTTGACCATTGTATTCATTTCAATGTAGATTTTCATTATAACACAACTGGGGGATCGATTATTATCGAACACAGAATGATCCTATAACCCTGAGAGCAGCAAATGAGACTGCATAATAAAACGGCCTGTATTTAAGATAAAAACAATTCTGTTCGTGTCAATTTTAATGTTACACTGAATTAAGTTTATTAACCATATGCCATTAGCTGCCAAGAACTACGAGAACTTAGTAACAGCTGATTACCACAATCAGCAGATTTCTTTTTATGATATTAAAATCTCGAAACTTAAACATTTAATTATGGTCGAACAAAAACAGTTGTATGCAACTTGCCTACAATAATAATTAAGATAATCGTATGAAAATTATGCTCGTTTCATAAACATACGAGTATGTATCTTAATGTATGTATCTTTTTTTTTTTTTTTTTTTTTTTTTTTTTTTTTTTTTTTGTTTTTTTTTTAATAAAATTCCATTAAAGATAAGAAATCTTGAAAAAAAACAACTGTACAATATTCTATCTATTTGGTTCAAAAGCAAAGCGATATACACCGTAGAAGAATTTTTAGAGAGTAATATACCAGAAAATATTATGGATATAAATTTGTATTCTTAGCTTTTTTGTTATTATATAAAACTATCCAAAAACTGACGAAGCCTATTGTACAAATATATTGTATTTAAAGGTGAATAAAGATTTGATTTGATTTGATTTGATTTGAAATGCCACTATAGGCTAGATGCATAATGTACTACTTTACAAGGCAACAACTAATTGTTAAAACAAACTACATATTTTAACTGATTGTAAACTTTAACAAACAACAGCTAAACACAGGAAAATTCAAATTATACCGATAACTTCCCAATATTTTCGAATGCTTCGAGCTACCCGGTATATACTAATATTAAATCAATTTGATGCATAAATGACATATTGGAAATTTCACGCTCTATGTAATTTAGTCCCTTACTAAAAAGCAACGTTTTACAATTATAGTGAATGTCTGATAGTGAATTAAAAGGAGGGTGGGGTTGCATTGATCCGGTCATGGAAACCACCATTAACGGCCTTGTGTGTCAGCATGCTGACCACATGCCCCCAATCCTGCCATCTGCCTATGGCAGATGATGTGGCGGTTGGGTGGTAGGCCAAGTCCCTTCAGTGATGTAGCGCCATGGAGTTTAGTTTAGTTTGGGTTGCATCGATTCTCAAAAAAGTACGAACAATCAATTAAGTCTTGGTTGGTATATGGTTACTTAACAACAAGGATGGCCTGTGACCATCACTGGTGGGTCAGAATTTTGTCCTGCAGGAGTTTTTTTTTTCTTACATGCCTGTAAACCTACAGAATGGGCCTGTCACATTTATGCACACATAAAAGCCATAGATCTGGGCTGAGATCAAACCTGCAACCTAGGGCACAGAAAGCCAGCATGATACTGACTGCTCCACCCAGGCAGACCCAATTAAGTTTTATTCTGAAAAACACTGTGTAATGCTGCTTGCTCCTAAGTGTGATATATTTGTTTTGGAAACATAAAAAAGGGCTAAATTTAATTATGTAATATTGTTGGTAACCTGTAGGATGTAAAACTGTGAATAAATGGACACAAACATAACCTCAAATGGTGAATTACGCTATGAAGTACTGGTTACGACATTCACTGTAATCCATTGTAATGTGAACTCAAAAGTTGCAAATTATCAAATGAATAAACTATTTATTTAAAATTTTCCATTTTATTGTTACTGCGTTACAAATTGGGGTTTATTATTATTATTATTATTCTTATTATTATTATTATTATTCTGTCTTAAGTCATTGGTTATTTGCTATTAAGGTTTTCTAATTACAGGTTGAGAACAATGGAGGCCACGGCATAAAATTACTGTTCACCAGATCACCACTGGTAACCAGAATTTTGAAGTGGGCAATAAATATTGCATATAAAAAAGCTGCTATCTTATTTACTTTCCTTATTTTGCCTTCAGCAGCAGAACAAGATGGCCAAATATGTTTATTTGTAAGCGTTCCTTGCAATTAGTAACAAAATTTAAAATTCCCATGAGCCTTTGATTGGTCTTGGTTTTGTCACTTGCTGTTTATGCTTGGCTGATGTTTGTTACGGCCATTAAAGCCTATAATCAGTTAAAATCTTCGGGAATTTAGTTAGTTCTTAATATGGTAACCTAGAGTCACTACATAGACTTATAAGGCTCACGCTGTACGAAGGAAAATAGAGTGTGGCTTTAGCAAGACCCGCCTGAGAGAGTAGCAAATGATAGCACGGCAACTATGCACTTAACAGTACAGCCATTTCATAAAATATGGGAATTTTTCCTTCTAAGAGAGAAATTATAAAATTATTGTAATTGGGTGGTCAAAAATAAGTTTAAAACCTCAAATTCTCTGAATATTAAGGACTTAAGTGTATCTGAAGTGGTTTCATGTTGATTTACTTATTTATTGCGTTGAGTTACTTTTTTTTTTGCCATTTTTAGCATGATTTTAACACTCTTTAATACCAAGTAGTCAAGAGTAATCAGCTGTGTCCATTTACATTTGAGAAAATATACATCTTAAGGTACAATTTGGTATAAGATTAACTTCAAAAAAATAAGCGGGTTAATTACTATGTAAAATAACAAACAAGTGACAAGTAATGTCCCACACGTCATGGTGATAGTTTTGTTAAATTATTATTGTAAGAGATTTGTTCTGACAACCTGGAAACAGTTTATAATTTGTATTTAATCCCTCATACCTTCATTAATAACAACATTAAGATCCTAACAGTAATAGCAGAACAGCAAATTAACTTTTGTTTTGCATCATTAAAATCAGTGTCCAAATTATGTCCCACCCTTAATAGATTTTGAAAAACAAATTTAAAATAAATTTTAAATAATGCTTTGCATGTAGTGTGGAGGAGAAGGCATTGTAAATTTTACAGAATGTGAAGAACCAATTCTAGTTTATTATTATGATATGTAATAAACAAAAATAGATTTTATAATTTGCTAGAATGTCCCACCCGTAATTATGAAATGGCTGAGTAGCAGTGCGTTGTACAATTTCAATTGCATGCCAAGAAACTATACACAAACAAAAAAATATCAAGTGTACATGAGAAAGAAGAAATGTTTCTGAAGCCAGCCGTACAAAACCCATGTTTCTAATTGGTTGTCGAGTTATGAGGTTCTGATTGATAAGTAACATTGTTGATCAATTACGCACCTCTCGGGAGTAGCCGCAGGAAATCTACGCTCTCTTTCTTTCTTCTGGCAAGTGCGGCACCAACACGCAAAGAATCGGCAGGGATTGGCATTCACCATTTTCCTTCGTACAGCATGAGCCGTATAGAGTGTGTTCTTTTACATTACTTCCTCTACCTATAAATAAACATGTCTGTGTGTGTGTGTTCAGCATAGCTTAGCTCAAGAATGAAAAATCATATGAAGACAACATTTTATATTTGGGCTAGATATCTTCTGGGGAATCAACATGCTATTACTGAAGAAGACCTTTTACTATTTTCAAAGATATTTTACATAAAGAAAATTCAACTTTTAATGACTTTTTAACACTGCTGTAACACAATTGTCTATCCTTGCTGCCAAAACTTTTATTTGAGAAATGAGTTCATAGAAACTCAGGCTGAGGATGAAATAACTGAATACACAGAATGCAAAGTGAGAAAGTTGTATTGTGTATATCCTTGAGGGATGTAACACGAAGCACATCAAGAGAATTTGATTTTTTGTGGGTTTCTTAAAATTGACTTATAAGTAGACCGCGGATCTTTAGGTTTTTACCTATTTTATTCCTTGACAGATATCTGAAAATAATTAAGTTTATTTATGTTTCAGACTTATCTACATCTATTAAACACAATTTTATAGTACCTAAAAATGCCTATTTCAACGTTACGGACTATTTTGACCTAATTAACACAAAATCCCGAAAACCTTAGTTTTTTATTTCATATTAAATGGAACGTAAATATAATTTGTGTTATAATTGTACGGAAAATTATAAACGAAGACATTTTAGATCAATATACTGTATTTCGACTTGAAGGACACACAGTGGTCCAAGCACGTTGCACTCTCCCTACAGTTGCAGCTGTCAAGGACAAGTCTTATTGTTTAAAGGGTGACGAACCAATGCCTAACGGTACTTCCTGACCACGAGCCTCCAAAAAGGGTTTTCGCTTGCTCTACAGTCTACACCAGTTTGCTGGAAGATTCCAAGGTGTGAATGTGTGAACTGTGAAGTGAACAAAAATGCCGAAAATCGGGACTTTTATAGTCAAGTTTGATTTGTCAGTGGTTGAACGAGTTTCCGTGTTTTGCATCGGATGGGAAAGTAATTTTCTGTCAAGCTTGTAATAAAGAGGTATGTGGTCTAAACATTTAACAAGTTTGTATTATTTTTATTAAATTCAGTAGGCCTGCAATGAACGTCACACTGCTAGAAGTGAACTTACTTTCTTCCCTTTTTTAACTTTCAAATTAATTTAGTCTGGTGGCATATTTAAATAAATCAAATCTCTTGTCCAAAGTTATAGGTTTAGACATTTCTTTGCTCCGTAAATCAGAGTTACCGGTAAACTGACGTGTATAGAACTCTTCGAACCCAGTCTAAATTGCATTTCGCTGTTTTTGTTGTTGTGCATTTTATGGAAACAATGAAAATCGCCTGAAGTTTGTCATACATTAATATTAATATAAAATATTACATTAAAGTAGAAGTAAAAAACCACCTTACAAATTTTATATTTTTTTTTTAGGTTTCAAATGACAAAAAGTCCCATCTATCACAGCATGTCCAGGGGGCATTGCACAAGGCCAATGAGGAGCGCAAATCAAAATCTAAACAGTTACTCTTAAAGTCAATCCTTGGAGAAGACGAGCAACAAAAACAACTTCTAAGCAGAATTGTGTCATGCAATGATAGCGGCCAATATTCCATTCAGAACAATTGAAAATGAAGCATTTAGGAAGTTCTTGGAGAAGTATTGCAATCGATCAGTTCCTTCCGAATGAACAATAAGGAAAAATTGCGTGCAGCATTCTTACGATGACGCAATGAGTAAGATACGGGAGGATATAGGGGAACTTGTAATGCAACATACTGCCAGGCTCAAATTTGCTCCTGTTACGTCAGTGGATGTGGAACGTTCATTCTCGGCCTATAAACTGATTTTAAGTGACAAACGACAGAGTTTCATAATGGAAAATATAGAAAAGGTACTTGTAGTCTATTGTGCGGCTAACTATGGTGTATGAGAATTAATCTAAGTGAATCAAAATACATGTACTGAAAAAATGTGGATTAAACTTGAAGTGAATTTAATTATTTGGTTAGTAGGCTATTATAAAACACAATAATGTGAGATATCAAATTTTAGATATGATTGGCCTATTCATATTTTAATAAAATTTACGCTGTCACTCTATTTCAAAGTCGTTTTAGAGCCTATTTTGTAACCTATACAACCTAAACAAGGTATAGTAAACGCCTAATTTAGGTGCCTAAAGCTCAAGTTTTTAGTACCTAAAAATCCGCGGTCTACTTATAAGACTTATAAGAGCTAAAAATTTCATTTGAAAAGTTTTCCCAATAAATTTTGTAAAGGGTAGTTATAAGCCACTTATTCCATACACAAACAAAGGTTTAAAGTACTGTATTGGTCTGAATATAAGACGATCATGAATTTTTTAAGGATAGTTACGAAAAAATAAATCAAATAGCTTATCAGTAGATTTTGTTTCACATAAAACGAAATTTTGAAGTTCTTGTCGTAACTTCTTCTCTCACCTTTATTTACACATTGAGACAATGAAGATGCTTTCTTTTCCACCATGGTCCACCATGATTGGTGGTCAAACAAAGCTTTACGCGTACAGAATAGAGAAATAACAGTGCAGTACAAGCAGAAGCACAAATTCGGGAAAAATAAAATTCGGGAAAAATAAAATTCGGTAAAGTTTGGTGAATTTCTGCATGACTTTGATCTTGCGATGGACGCACGTCATCGCATGGGGATTCCCGCTGCACAGCTGCATTCATGAATGGAGAGTTGTTGAAAGTGTTAGGCTGCACGTATAAGACGAGTCTAGTTTTTATAAACACATTTTGAGGGTAAAAACATTGTCTTACGTTCGGGCCAATAAGGTATTGCCTCGTGAATAATGCGACTTTGAATCAGGTTGAAACAATTGAATGCAAAACAGCAGTGTACTCTATGCTGGAATGTAGTAAAGATAGAGGAAGTTATGTGTGTTTTTCACATTAGATTTTTAAAAGAGATACAGTAGAGTCTAGGTATTTCAAATCTCAATTCAATTTTCCCATAAACCAGAGCTGAAATTTTTGAATTAGCAATTAAAAAATTAACTGATTAATATATCATGCACGAGTGCCTTGTACCAGGATGTGGTAAGGTTAAAAATAAAGACCTCATATATCCAAAGCCAGCTATTTTCAGGTTAAAATTGAAAAACATTCAGAAAAAAAAAAAACTCATGATTCTGGTGAAGCCTCGTGTGTGAACGACGACACATTCTGGTGCTACAACTATGTAACTTAAGTAGTTTATTTTCAGACGATACCGTATTTATCCAAATATAAGCCTTGCTTTTTTGCCTAGAATTAAGCCCACCAAAATATGCCTGCAGCTTAAAATCGCATACAAGTGGTCTCAGGCAATAACGGTAAAAATGCACAAAACATAGCCGGTTGATCTACCGTAGCCAGTTCCCCTCTTCCAAGTAAGTCGAAATCTCCAGGAATATTGATATATTAATCGATTGAAGGTTGAAAATACATTGATTTTAATTGAAGCATCGTAGAAAATGCATGAACTTGTTAGTTTGATTTTTCATACACCATAGCATGTAGCAAGAGATTATGGAACACACGGTATTCATTTTATGAAAAGTTTAACGTATTTTGTCATTTCTGATAGCATTGCAGAACATGCGTGTATTATGAACTGATCAGATGCAAAGAAATACAAATAATGGTAATTTTAAACTGATGATTAAGTGCAGTTATGAAAATTAGAAAAATTTCGTGAAATTCACCATTGAAAGTCATATGAAGTGTAGAGTACTGATTTATTTTTTATTTTCCGTCAATTTTATTTAATGTTTGATGAAATAAAATTAGAATTTCATTAATTTAAGTCAGCTGATACTTTCTTTTCGTATTTCAGCGAAGAAATGTTACTTTAATATTACGAAAAAGACAATTTATTATTTCACTTTGGGGTTAATTTAATTTTTCCTTTACTTTAGAGTTAAACATGCAAGTGCGGCTTAAATTCAGGGGTGACTTATATTTGGGTAAATACAGTACTTGACTTCCCCCCCCCCTTAGCAATCAATATGTTTTTGTTTTCTAAACTACTGGGCTTTAATGTTTGCCATAAGCATATTTTTTCCATGTAATTTTGTAAGTCCGAGTTTTTTTTTAAATTTTTTTAAATAGTTTGAGGTAGTTTCAGTCCGTTTCACCTCAAATTACCGAGACTCTACTGTATAGAACAGATAGGGGAGAGGTTGTATTTTCTTAAACTCACATGTTAATGTTGAAGCAACACTTGTCCTTCATGAAGACTGGAAGTTACATGCAGAGGTCAGCTCAAGGTGGAAATCTCCGCTTCGTTGTGCACTGTAAAACAAAGTGTTCACTGTGAGAATTCAGTTATAAAGTTATCAGACTGGGCCCTGTTTCACACTCTCATTATTAGCAAATACATACCCTAACAGTATAAGATAACATTAACAGTTTAATGGCCGGTTTCTGATACAACTTTTATCTGCTTTCGCAAAGTTACCTGTGGTATAACATGCTGGTATGTGCAAAAGCGGTTTCTGAAACCACATTTTGCGTTACAGTTACAGGTACCAGCGCTCGAGCTGATAACTAACTGCGCATACACACGTGGTTACCTAGCTGTTATTCACACGAATGTCACCTGTGGCGCTAGTATATAGTCCATTTATTTTCGAGGATTCAGTTTCTCTAAAGGACTAAATCCACGAGCTGGTGAAATTTTTTGACCTTTTCTCGCAGGTATCCATTCTTTAAACAAATTACCACGAAGAAAGTACAGCCAAGGAGAAGCAAGTCTGCTAAATAATTGCATTAATTGCCTGCTTTTCGATAAAACACATTGGTAGTGACATCTGTGGATAAAGCTAGGAACCAGCCAACAGTCAGCTGTTTTGTTTAGTGAGAAACGTTTGCAAGCAAAATAAACTAAAACAATAACCAGAAATTCTACAGCAGTGACATCTGTGAACGTTGTGAAGAGGACGGGCAGAGGTAAATCACGCTGTTAGCAACAAGCACTGATAAATTGGCGATTTAGGTTTCAGTGGTATCTGTGCTGTTAAAATTGAAAGTCCGTGTAGCTATTCTATGGCAAAGTCGCAATGTAGGGGGCCCCATCTCGCAATGTGCGCAGGTTTCCACGGACGGGTGATGTTTTTTGTTTCTCAGCGAGGCAGGTCGACCAACATGATGTTTCTTGTACATTGCTTATCATATATCATTAGTGAGAGGTTCTGTTAGGTTATGAATGATGATATCAATTTCGTAGGGCATTCTGAATTCTGCAGGAAGTTCTAGTTTAGTGGCAGTTAGGTTTGGAACGGTCTTACTAGTATTAGTAACATGTCCTGTTAGCTTATGAATAGTGATATAAATTTAGGAGGGCATTCTGAATTCTCCCGTTTTGTAGTCCTAAATGTGCCATTTTGTACCTCCTGCGAGATTCGTTGTATTGGTGAACAGTAAAAATGACTTTCAGAAGAGGATGACGACGACGACTAGCAGCCAATGACTTAATCCAGTTCAAGAATATACCCCTAAAAAGCATCCCTCCCTTCAAATATCTGGGAATTACTCTGATCAACATAATTTGCTGAAGAAAAAAAAACATCACTTGTCCGTGGAAACCTTGCACATCGCGAGATGGGCCCCCTACATTGCGACTTCGGGGTTTAGTTTCCCACTGTACTGGATTTCCACACGCAGTGTTCTGCGTTGATATGCGGGCTCTGGCTTGCAGACCAACACTTCCATTGGCTGTCAACCTCTACTTATAGCTAAATAATGCATAACACTAACCACATAGTTAAGTGCGAAAAGGGTCAATCCATATGAAATCATCCAATGGGTGTTGCTGACATATTTTATTTTATTTTTAAGTATATATTTTCTGTTTCTATGTGTATCTGGGAGTACAAAACAATTTTTTTCACATTTTTATCACTAACGCTTTGGCAAATAGTGGCCATTTTGCTTAGAAGGATTTGGAATTTTTGGCATTTTCAAAAGTTAGCGGTAAGTTAAATAACTATTTTATTTATGAAGATATCAACTTGAAGTAAAAACAATCTTAATCGACAAGAAACATCCTACAATTCATGTTATGACCAAAAATTTGTTAGGTCTTAAGGAAATAATCTAAAACTTTATTAGAAAATGCAGTTCCGATTAGAAAAAATTAACAACTTTATAAAACTTTTTTTCATAGAAGGGATGAAAACACATGTTTCATATTTTTCCCCCACAAAGATATAGTAGATCACTAGATGCTAGTAAAATTTGAGATCATTTATGTAAATCCTTTAGGTTTTATGAGTCTTCAAATATCGAGATTTTGCAGAATTGTTGATTTTCAAATTAAAATATCTCAAATGGGACTGAACAGAAAAATCTGAAATTTTCTCAAAATATTCTTCTAGTGCCTAGTAATCAACATATAAAATTTCATCACTGTGTTCTGACCAGAAGTATTTTATTTTTAATAAAGAAAATGCTAAAAAAAACACTGTCAAATGAGCGAATAACAGTGTTAAAATACAATAAAAATTTTCAAAAATAATATAATTTTTTGTTGTTGCTAGTAAAATTAAATATGTTATAAAACTAACATATTAAAGAATATTATAGGAGAAAAATTCCTACCAATGCTCTACCAACTGAGCTAAGCTGGACTGCATATGACATGACTTGTCTGTCTGTGAGGTAGACCATTAGGGCAATCAGTCATGGGAGAGAGGTTCCATCTGGTGCTGTGAATTGAGCTCCAGCTTAGCTCAGGTGGTAGAGCATTGGCCAAACCATTGGCCAAAGGTCCTGGGGTCTAGTCCCAGTGCCGGAGGAATTTTTCTCCTATAATATTCTCATGTAATGTTCAACAGAGACAATAATCTGTGGTTCATGAATGCTTATATATCTTAACATATTAAATGTTCCATGGTAGTAGTCATAGTGATCAATACTCCAGCAGAAGGAGACCATATTGCCACATTTGCTGAGCAATACAGACTCCTCTGTACCTCCTTTGTTCAGTAATCAGTAGCTGTGCTTGACTGAAAATAGCAAAAAAGTTGCCCCTTCACTTAAAAAAATATCAATTTCACCAAACCACCAGTTCTGATCATAATGCAGGCAACAATGTCCTTTACTTCGAAAGGTCTTATTTCAAATTTGGGCAAAATGGAAATACTATGTTCACCATAAATATCACTTTTTGAGTGAATGTAACACCTTATGATGCTAGAAGTTTGTTCCACAGCTGAGCCAAAGGTTTAAAAAATGTTTATACAAGTGTATAGGAAATACCTTTAATTTCTTCAGAACAAAATTTGAACACTTCTTCTGCTGAAGGTATCTGGTCCAAATATGGTCTTTGGAAACTAGCCATCGAGACAGCCCTCTTTGTACCCCCTCCAATCCCATAGCAAGCATTCTTTCCATTAGAAGTGGCAAAAAAAAAATGCTATTCAGCTTCAAAGAGATAGCAAATATTCAAAAAGTTATTTTTGTTTTTGTACTGGCTACCATCTCCATTGCTAAAATAAACAATTTTTTTAACTGAAGGGGCAACTTTTTTGACATCTTCAGTCAAGCACAGCTACTGATTACTGAACAAAGGAGCTACAGAGGAGTCTGCAGAGACTTGCCTTTTTCAAGTCAGCAAATTTGGCAATATGGTCTCCTTCTGCTGGAGTATTGATCACTATGACTACTACTATGGAACATTTAATATGTTAGTTTTATGGTATATTTAATTTTACTAGCAACAACAAAAAATATATTATTTTTGACAATTTTTACTGTATTTTAACACTTATTCGCTCATTTGACGGTGTTATTTTTTAGCATTTTCTTTATTAAAAACAAAATACTTCTGGTCAGAACACAGTGATGAAATTTTATATGTTGATTACTAGGCACTAGAAGAATATTTTGAGAAAATTTCAGATTTTTCTGTTCAGTCCCATTTGAGATATTTTAATTTGAAAATCAACAATTCTGCAAAATCTCGATATTTGAAGACTCATAAAACCTAAAGGATTTACATAAATGATCTCAAATTTTACTAGCATCTAGTGATCTACTATATCTTTGTGGTGGGAAAATATGAAACATGTGTTTTCATCCCTTCTATGAAAAACAGTTTTATAAAGTTGTTAATTTGTTCTAATCGGAACTGCATTTTCTAATAAAGTTTTCAAAGATTATTTCCTTAAGACCTAACAAATTTTTGGTCATAACACGAATTGTAGAATGTTTCTTGTAGATTAAGATGGATTTTACTTCAAGTTGATATCTTCATAAATAAAATAGTTATTTAACTTACCACTAACCTTTGAAAATGCCAAAAATGACAGTTCCTTCTAAGCAAAATGGCCACTAGTTGCCGAAGCGTTAGTGATAAAAATGTGAAAAAAATTGTTTTGTACTCCCAGATACACATAGAAACAGAAAATATA
Source organism: Ectobius pallidus (assembly GCA_964059195.1). NCBI lineage: Eukaryota > Metazoa > Arthropoda > Insecta > Blattodea > Ectobiidae > Ectobius > Ectobius pallidus. The sequence continues at coordinate 118,153,622 of CAXKWD010000006.1, forward strand.
TACTTAAAAATAAAATAAAATAGGTCAGCAACAAATTATTTTATTATTGGATGATTTCATATGGATTGACCCCAAAGCAGAGGCGGCAGCCGTAGCGAAGCGCCCTTGCATTTTCGAATAATGTATGATGCACTGTTTGTAGGTTTTGAAAATGTGGCATATTATAGGCTATTCTCCAGAATATATATTATATTATATTCCCCAGAGGTTTGTCAGACCCTTATCATGTTGGCAGCCCTGATTCCAGCACCATGTGACCCATCGGCTTCTTCCCAGCATGCACCTGGGCTGTCTCCAGCAGCCGATTCTGGTGTGTGACTTTCTTTCCGAGCACCATTTTAGGTTAGTTTTCTGTGAACTTCTTACCGATTTTACCTATATTTAAAATAGGGAAAAATATATATTGCGACTCACCCGAGTCCCCCACCACTACCGCGTGGAAAGTAGGGGTTTTGGGTGGGGAGAAAAATAATTTATTTTTCCTTTCTTCTCGTCTCTTCCTCTCACCTCCTCGTCACCCTACCTATCTATCGGAACCCCTAGCGTTATAGCTATATAGGAGACCCACTATGCCACGAATGACAGTTGAGCAGTGAAGAAAGAAAGATTTCATATATAGGTACTAAGGGTGACTTCATGCATTCGCGAGTGTCAACGCAAGAATAGCTTTTTCAAATTTTGAAATGTTTTGTGGGCCATTCCAGAAAAAAGTCAACCAGGACATGGATTTCTAAAAATGAATCTACGGTAATTAGAAAGTAAAACCATATTTATGTAGGGGAAGGATTATATTTCACAGGAATATTTAGTTTTTTGAAGATATATTTTATTTAGTGCAGTTTGGAACTCATGGAAAAAGAACTTCTTTTACACCAAGTATGTGACTGAATTTCTCCACCACTGTCATTGATAATTTTCTTTCAAATAAAGGTAAAAAACTTAACAATTAATCATAGAATTAGTATCTGGCATTCATTAAGATTCTTTAAATGCATTTATACATGTATTTTAAAAAGGTTTTATGTATTTTAATTAATAGTGGATGTTTCTGTGCATTAGGCATGTAATTCCGTCACGAAAACGGACATTTTTCTCTGTTACTATTAAAGTAATGGCAGTAGGTGGGAGAAAATTTGTATGCAAAGCTAGTTTTGCCTGCTTTACAACCAGACCATATCATTTGTTTCACAGGATTACATTTAAATCAATATTTAGGGTCGTGACGGAATTACATAACCTGTTTCACACACTGAGCCTCTTACTAATAAACAGTGCTTAACACGAACTTAGTTAGTGTAAATTGAAAAAAAGGTATGTAATACTAAAATAAGAATAATAGGCATACTGGAACTTTATTAGCCACAGAAAATTATCTGTAATATTTTATTGGTTTATTTGGAGTATCAATTTCTTCAGTGACCGCAATGGGTAAAACAGCACCAGAACATCAGCGTGAGTGCAGGAAAAGAAAAAAAGAATGCAGGACTACATGAAGAAATGAAAAAGACAGAGAGCAGAAAGCAATTAAAAAAGCAATAACTAAGATGACTGCAGTGTTTGGCAGATGACAAACAATTAGTCCTTCTCCTGCTTAGATACACAGTCCAATCAGAGGTGGCGAGACGGAGGGGAGACTCTTACTGCTGGCAACACTTCGTTCGCTCTTACACTTGATTGGCGGTAAAGGAAATTGCTTCTCATTTGAAAAACACTGTAATTACATAGCAGTCCAGAAATTGAGAAGTAAGAAAAAAGAACGTAGAAATACTGTAGAAGTTCCCTCAACTAGTGGCCATTTTGCTTCACCACATTCTCCGTACATATCAAGACAATCCTTTTGAAAAGCTGTGAAAAAGGCTCTGAATGCTCTCCCCGCAAGTCCACGAAAGTGATCATCTGTGGTCAAGCATTTAACAAAGGATTTAACTCCAATTACAGACAAAACTGAAAACCTCAATCAGTAGGTTGTCAAACTGTACTAACCCTTTTCAATCTTGATCATATAAGTTGGATGTGCCCAGGAAGTAAAGATTTTATATATAAAATAAAAGAAAATCTAGAAAGACTGAAGTCCAAGAAAGGTACATGTTGATGACTCTCAAAGAAGCAAATGCCTTATTCTCTGAAACTCATACCAAAATAAGTGTAGATTTCTTTATTTTGCAGTTTGCAAAGGTTATGAAAGATGGAATAAAGTCAAAGGCATTTCACATTTTGGAGACATTCATCATGTTAGAGTAATTGATCTGTACAAAATTTCTACCAAACTGTACAAATCCAAAGAATATTGCGATAGCCTATACATTATTTCATAAGCGTAACTGATAAACAGGAAGATCATTCCGATGAAGGCCAGGTATATACAATTGTGATTTTGTGCATGCCACTTATGCTGGGAAAAAGCAAACATGTTTTTTGTAGCTCAAATAACCTCCACAGATCCACACAATGATATGTTTGAAGTTCTTAAGGATGATAAAGGAATAAGCTTTCTATTTCAAGGACAAAAAAATAGATGTTGGTTACATGCCAGTAAAAAAGGAAAAAAAGTGAAGTGTTCCCTATTAAAGGCCATGGAGGCCCAGAGGGTTCCAGGATGTTGAGGCTCCCAGATTTTTAAACAATCTGCACATGAAAGTGGTAAAGTTGTCAGCCTTATGCACTGGCCGCCTTTACCCCCAGGATTGCTCCTGGTACTAGTTTCTGTTGGAGGCTGAGTCGACCCCAGGGCAATAGTGCCATATGCCAGTGACCTGCAGAAATTACCTGAACAACCAGTATTTCAAATAAGAGGATGTCGTAGTCATGTTTCCACCAAAGTGTCATGGGTGAATAATGTTAAACAAGCCAGATACTGAAAATAATTATATATTTAAATATTCTTTATATATATGCAACCTGCTCCTATTTTATTTTGTTTAATAATGTTAAAAACTCATTTAAGTGTTAATTAGTTATAGACAGTCTACAATCTTAATGAATGGTATGAGTACTGTTCAATTACACAAATTTTAATTTCACAGGAAAATTTGAAATTCCGTCACGTAATTCCGTCACACTCATTCATTCGTTAATGGTATCTAAATAAAAAGATGTATTTAGTTTAGAATTTAATTACATAAACTACAGCTCTTCTAGTTTAGAATGATATGTAAATAAAGTTCCTCAATCCTTAGAGTTCACAGAGTTTCAGAAGGTTTCACGCTATGGTTTGTATGTGGTTGACTTTTTGTAATTCCGTCACAAATATTAAAAACATTTTTTTCCCTTCTAAAAATTGTTTAAATCCAGTAAACTTATATATGCCTAGAAGCGTCCATACATCACCTATCAACACACAAACAATCACTTTCTCTCATAAACACAGCTCAACATATCTGTAAGGACTATGGCGAAAAAGACATGCACTTTGTAATTCCGTCACAAATGGAATGGCCCTTGTTTGTTACGAAAAGAGTACTGTTGGTGCAAGGGAATTTTTCTGCATCAATTAAGCCATGTTTTATATCATAACACGGCGTTTTTAAAAATTGGGAAATATTATGTACATTTCGATTTTTTATATTATCAAATCGGTGTTTAAAGATCGTGAAATATGATGTTTGGTACAAGGGTATTTTTTTAATTATTGTTCGACAATTAAAGTGCAGAACAATGTAATTTTATTTTGTTTTTTATAATGGTAATTGCAATTATTAGAGCAAGCTGCGGGCTTAACACAGCAAGCGGCAGTAGCGGCCGGCATGCGCCATAGCGGGGAAGATGCGCGGTAGGCGGTGAGGGGAAGCGGCCGATGGAAAGGGGAGCAGGGTGAGTCGGAAACTATAAACTTGCCTTAAAATATTCTTAGAAACAAAATGTGCCTTTATATGGATTATAAAAATTCTGGAGAATAATATTACACAAAATTTCGTGTGAAGAAAAAAATATTAACCAATTCGGTAGCCTACAGTGGGGAAACTATCCCCCGACTTTGTCAAAAGCAGCTACCAAGTTATTTTGAACACATAAATTGCGTGAGAGCCTTTACCTGAGTTTGTACAAGCAGATCCCCTTGTTGTGAACTAGCAACAGTAAAAAATACATCAGGATCAGGATCATCCAGACATTTCCAGGCAAACCTGCAACAGAATAAGGAATTCAGAGTTACTTCAGCAATAATATTATTTACATAATTTAACACTATAAAACGCTTCAAGATATAGGAGTAATGGATAGTGAATGGAATAATTAACCACAACTTTTTGGAATTCTGTCAAGTCTTGCACCAAAAGATTTTACACTTTGAAATGGCATGGCACTATTGTTTCTTATGGTATCCAAACAAACAGATTTCTATTTGACCTCTTGAATTAATCCTTGAATACTTACGAGGAATAAATTAGAATTCATAATTATCTTAATAATGCAAAACCATGTGTAAAATATAAAAATCAGTTTTCTTCTTGGAATAGTACGCCATAACCGGAAACAGACACCACGTGACGTTAACGAGTTTAATCCAGAGAGGTAAATAATAAATGCTTAATTAATGTAGGGAATGCGCACAATGACCCTGACAGAACTAAGTCAAATCAAAAGCTAACTATAATAATAAATTAAGAAGAGCGCACAATGTGCAGTTGGGACATGACTTAGTTCTTGGTGCAGAACTTCACTAATGTTTCTTGGCGGAGTCTGCAGTTCATCGCATGATATCTCCCACACTCAGAGCCACATCTCTCACAGACACAGTCCATGCTGGGTTCATGAAAATTCTTTATGCAACACAGTCTGTGATGGAAGCCATGCACAGCAAATCTCGTCACTATGTGCCGCAATTCATATCCTCCTCGGGTCCATTCGCGATTCACCATTGCATCTGTGGAATAAAATTCTTCCCAAATTTTTGTTTTCTTGTCGTACAACTCTTTTAGGACCTCCTGATATGCCGGTGTTGCTGGAAGTAGTAATTTTAATCTCAAATCTTCTATATAAAAAGTTTCCTTGGAAAGTTCGTAGACAAGTCGCGATCGTGTGTACTTGGAGAGGGAGAGTACTTTCTTCAAATATGTGGATTTCAGTTTCTCCAACTTTTCAATACTCTTCTTCTTTAGATGCGTCCATACTCCTTCTAAGCCATATGTGGCTATTGGGTCTATTTTCAGCTGGAATAACTGCAAGGCTGTTTCGAGTGAAAGTTTGTTTATAAGCTTGATGTCATTTATTGCTCTTGTTGCTGCATTTAGTCTGTCGTTTATATGGAGCGTGAATGTATTTCCGGATGTCTGAAAGGTGACTCCTAGATACTTGAAATGATTGACTGATTTGAGCTGACTTTGACCTATGTAGAAAATGCTCTGTTTCCCTCCTTTCCTAAATGTCATGGATACTGTATCCATGACATTTAGGAAAGGAGGGAAACAGAGCATTTTCTACATAGGTCAAAGTCAGCTCAAAAGCTAACTATACATGCACATTGTGCGCATTCCCTACATTAATTAAATAATAAATGCGCACAATGTGTCAAGTTGAAATAAGTATATTATAACTGGCACAGTTACAAAAAATGCACTAAAATACAATTTTCGAAAATTGTTCTGTTTATGTGTATGTGAACAGCATAGCTAAAAATATACGTACATATATATAATATGACAGAAAACTATATAATTTATCAGACATTACAAATGCTTTTAATAATCACTTTATAAATATTGCATTTATAAATATTTGTATTCCTACAAATAATATTAGCATTAAGGCAGTAGACCTACTAACAAAATATACAGTTTGGAACCATAGATTTCAATTGAACCTGACTTCCCACATAGAAATTAAAAATATAATCGTCTCTCAAAAGTAAAAGCTCGTCTGGATGGGATGAGATAAGTAATAAGTTATTAAAAAGCTGCTCATTGGAACTCAGTAAACCTCTTAGTCACATATGCAATTGTTCATTAGAAAATGGAATCTTTCCAGAAAGATTGAAGCATGCTATTGTTAAGCCCCTGTTTAAAAAAGGTGACAAAAATTTACCATCAAATTACAGGCATATATCGCTCTTAACTTCATTTTCAAAAGTTTTTGAAAAAGTTATGTACAACCGCATAATACACTATCTTAATTTGAATGACATTCTTATTTCATCTCAGTTTGGATTTAGAAGTGGCATGTCCACTAAAAATGCTACATTTCAACTTACTACAGAAATATTGGAAGCGTTAGATAAAAATAAATATGCTCTGGGAATTTTCTGCGACTTAGCTAAAGCGTTTGACTGTATAAATCATGAAATATTACTTAAAAAATTGGATCATTATGGGTTGGATAATTTAACACTTAAGTGGTTCAAATCATATCTGTCTGATAGAACTCAAAAGGTAATAATAAATGGAAATGAATCTAACTTAGGAGTTGTTAAGAATGGGGTACCTGAGGGATCAATACTAAGACCTTTGCTCTTTTTAATTTTCATTAATGACTTGCCCTATAACTTAAGTGACAAATCAAACGTATTGCTCTTCGCAGATGATACTAGTGTACTTGTTACAGGAACGTCACAAGAACATTTATCAAGAATAGCTACAAAGGCTTTTCACGAGTTAAACACATGGTTTCTAACTAATAAAATGACATTTAATATTGATAAGACCCATTTTATACAATTTAGGACAAAAAACAGATGTGTCTAAAATCTTGAAATTAATTATGAAACACAAATCATAAAAGAAATTAGCAATGTAAAATTTTTAGGACTGCAAATTGACCAAAATCTTGACTGGAAGACACACATAGAAATGATAAGTCCAAAACTATGTTCAGCGTGTTTTGCTTTACGAATTTTGAATAATATATTACAACAAGATGCATTACGTATGGTATATTTTGCATATTTTCACTTGGTAATGAGGTACGGAATCATATTCTGGGGCAACTCTTCCCATAGGGAGAAAATATTTAGATTACAAAAACGGGCAATAAGAATAATATGTGGAAAGAAAAAAAGGGAATCTTGTAAACCGCTATTTGAAAAATTAAAAGTCCTCACTCTTACAGGGGAGTATATATATTCCGTTATGTGTTATATAGTAGATAATATTGCTAAATTCCAAACTAATTTCAATGTACATGGACGTACTACCAGAAACATGAATGATCTACACAGACCAACTAACTCGTTAAAACTCTTTCAGAAGGGTGCTTATTATTCTGCAATACAGATATATAACAAGCTTCCAAACAACATTAAATTATTATGTATTCAAAGAAAGAGCAAACCTTTCAAAACATCTGTTAAGGAATTTTTAATAACTCACACCTTCTACAATTTGGAGGAATATCTCCAGCTTGGATAAAATTGGCGAAATTTTTAAATTTAACTCACCGTATTTGTAAATGTATATGATAATTACTTATAATTAAAAACAAAATAACGAATAAATTTAAATTATCATCCGTTTCGATAACTGCTAACTTGTAATGTGTAATTAAAATTCCATTTCTACAGTACAGATGGTCTTGGGTGAATACAGTCGCTTTCCTCCGATCCTGGTGTTGTAACAAATTTAAACTTCTTGCAGCTATAACAGTTTATTAAATATATTATAATAAAGTTCCGCCTTAACCCTTAACATACTCGTACAACTTATCTGGATCCACTCAAAAAACAGCATTTATAAAACAGACACAAATAAAATATTGTTGTCACATATAAAGGTCACATAATATGTAGGTGAAAGCTGGTTTCTTCTGTGTGGAACCAAGATGAGTCACTACTTTATTATAATATATTTAATATTATAACCCTTAACTGGAGAAAATGACATTTTTTATTAATTATAACAGTTTAGTCGGTCAACAGTTTACTGTGGTAGTGTGATGTGATTGGTGCAGTCTTATCGGTCTTCTACTGCCAGTGTAAAAAGGTCATTCAGCACCGAGAATAGGGTAAGTTAATGCCAAAATTAAGAAATACCATAATTATGCTTCAATTTTGTGTGAAGAGCAGGTCTCAAAAATAAATCCGCCCCGGGACCCAAATGGTACAGTTACGCCATTGAGGATAGGAACCCATTTTCATTCCCAGCAATGCATTCCGCATGCAGGTATAGAACAGAGTCAAGGCTCTGCCCTAGCTCACTTTTCCCAGAAAATGGCAAAGGCTAAGACAACTTCAATCTTTTCACCCCGCTGGAATTCAGAGAAACTGCTGTACATAACTAAGTAGTAACAGCAATAAGCAAGAAATTTTACAAAACAGTTTTCCTTAGCTATATATAGCTTTCTAAATAAAGTAAAGTATTCCTTATTACAGGCCATGGAGGCCTAGAGGGTTCCAGGAGGTTGAGGGTCCCAGATTTTTAGACAATGGTAAGATTCTCAACCTTATGCACCAACCGCCTTTACCTCCTAGTACTCATTTCTGTTGGAGGCTGAGTCGACCCCAGGGCCATACTTCGGCTTCCATAAAATAGATAATATCCCTTTAGCTTGATTAGGGATTCTCTTTTGCCATTAAGTAAGTAAATAAACTAAAAAGGAAATAACCATAACACAATTTTGCCAGAGGAAAATGGAAAGGAAGTTATTTAACATCATGCGAAGAGACCAGATAAGAAACGAAGACATACGTAAGACAACGAAGCTGAAAGACGCAGCGAGAACAGCAATAAATTCAAAATGGAGTTGGGCAGGACATGTACTTAGAATGGCCCCCAAAAAATGGACATATGCTGTAACTGTGTGGGAACCCAGGTTAGGGAGCAGGAAAGTGGGAAGACAAAGGATGCGATAATGTGATATTTTTAAGAATCAACTAGGAGGCCAGTGGTCTAGAATAGCAGCAAACAGACAAAAGTGGAAAGAAGCTGCAAGCTTTAAGAAACTTGTGTGAAAGATTTTAGTGTCACGGAAAGGCTGGTCTGAGGCACTTTTTTTTAGTAAGCCAGCCTGTAACAGGAAGCCCTAGCCCGCACTGGGATGTTATTGGGCTAATAATAATAATAATAATAAAAGTAAATAAATGCGTAGACTTTTTCAATGTCAAAGCAGTGAAAACTTCAAATCCCTCACCATACAGACTGTACTGTTATTTGTTGCAGTGGCTGAGCAGACAAATCACACGGATGCGGACTGCCTGGTCGTCGTGATGCTGACCCACATAACTCGTAACAACTTCATCACCAACAAGAAGAGTCAAGGTTTCTTGACTATCCAGGAATTATGGATGCCCTTCTGTGGCACTAGGTGTCCCTCCCTGGCAGGCATTTGAGAAAATATACATCTTAAGGTACAATTTGGTAATTACTAAGTACAATAACAAACAAGGGAATTTTTGTCTCACCCGTAACAGTGATAGTTTTGTTAAATTATTATTGATGAGTTAAATAAATGTTCTTACAACCTGGAAACAGTTTATAATTTCTATTTAATCCCTCATACCATCATTAATAACAACATTAAGACTCTAACAGTAATAGCAGAACAGAAAATGAGCTTTAGTTTTGCATCATTAAAATCAGTGTCCAAAATATGTCCCACCCGTAACAGATTTTAAAAAACAAATTTAAAATATTTAAAATAAATTTTTAATAATGCTTTGCATGTAGTGTGGAGGAGAAGGCATTGTAAATTTTACAGAATGTGAAGAACCAATACTAGTTTATTATTTATGATATGTAATAAACAAAAATAGATTTTATAATTTGCTAGAATGTCCCACCCGCAATTATAAAATGGCTGTGCTATTCTTCCTTTTGTGCATGTGAAAAACTTTCAGCATCTATTTTATGTTGCCACTCCTAAGAATTTGCTGCCCTGGGCCCAGACCCATGCTTAAATACGGGGCTGGTGATAAGGGACTGTCAATCATTAAGCCTGATTCTTACGTATAGCTAGGTAAAGGTATTAAGTTACGTTGTTTTAAAATACAGCCTACAATTTCAGGTTCCTAATTTTTTCTAAAAAATTGTTGAAAATTGTATGCATCAACAACTTTACGCCTATTTTGAACAAAACAAACTATTTAGTGATGCCCAATATGGATTTAGATCTAAGTTATCAACTGTAAAAGCTGTGGAGGATCTAGTTTCAAATATCTATGAAAGCTTTGAAAACAGGCTAACTTCAGGAGCAACATTGTTAGACTTAAGCAAAGCGTTTGATAATGTCTCTCATGAAATTTTAATTAAAAAATTGAAGTACTACGGAATTCAAAGCAGATCTCTAAATTTGATTGTGTCTTACCTGGCAAACAGATTTCAGATAGTGAAAGTGAACAACCAAATGTCAGAATTTCTTCCAATAAGGAAAGGTGTCCCACAGGGATCAGTGCTGGGTCCTTTCTATTTTATTCTGTATATTAATGATCTACCACAGTTTCTCAATTGTAAAACAATAACATATGCAGATGACACAACCATCTATAATACTAGTGAAAACTCAGATTCAGTAAGAGAAATGAATACATATTTTCTGCAAAAATCCAACTTATGGTTTGAAGCAAATCTCCTGCATCTTAACAATTCAAAAACCGAAGAAATAATTTTTACCTTAAATGTACTGAACAATGAAAATAAGCATGTTAAACTGCTAGGAATATTTATAGATCAAAAACTTAGCTGGGACAAGCAAATAGAAAATTTATGCAATAAATTAGCGCGGGTTATATTCCTACTCCATAAGCTTAGAGGAAAGGTAAGCGAAAGATTAATGTTGTGCTCCTACTTTTCATACTTTCACTCCCATTTAATGTATGGTATACTGCTATGGGGCAACTCAACCCACTCTGAAAAAGTTTTCTTACTGCAGAAAAAAGCCATTAGAAGTATTCTAGGTTTAGCTCCCAGAGACTCTTGTAGAGATCATTTTAAGCAACTCAATGTTTTGACCCTGCCTGGATTATATATACTCAATTGTCTAGTATATACAAAAGAAAATCTAAACTCTTATCCCCTCAGGCAATCATTTCATAAACACAATACAAGAAATAGTCACATGATCGATCTGCCTTACTCTAGACTATCTAAGATTCACAATAGTCATATATACTTAAGCATTGATTTATTTAACAGACTACCTAATTACATCAAATCTTACCCCTTGACAAAGTTTAAAAACGTCTTAAATCAATGGCTAACAAGGAAAGCCTTTTACTCTATAACTGAATTTAAGGAATTAGACACAATAGAATTAGACTTATATTGTTAGGATTAAGCTGTGTATCTTATTGTATTATATTGTTAAATGTTAGGATTAAGTTGCATATCCTATTGTATTATATTATTAAATGTTAGGACTAAGTTAGGATTAAATGTTATGTTATGTAAAATCTATGACGAAGCCAATTGTATCAAACATACCTAACGGCTAATAAAGATTCTTATTCTTATTCCTAAGTTTACACATTTATTTTAAAAAGTTAACTTTTTGTTATGGGTTAGACACATTTTCTTCAGACTTAGCATGACTTTGGGTCCACCACGATTCTCTGCATGCAATATACACGACGTTGTTATGAGGCCTGTAGAGTGTCTTCAAACACTCTGATTGGTTGCCTATAATCATTTGCCTCCTCAGTTGCTATATTCAATGCTGCCAATAGACTTATAGGCAACATGTGAAAATAAGTTAGAAGCTACAACAGCATAACCATCGTCAGGTTTTCTACACTGCTTCAGGACGAGATTCACTCTGCAAACTCTGACCATGCTTTACCCAATCTCATGTCCAACAGCTGAATCTTGTAACTAGTAACTTATGAATTAAGCTTCAAATCTTATAGTATGAATTAAGATTACTGGTACACCATTTTAGGTTACCGTACATATAAGTATCTACTTTAAGATTTTCCTTATATTTCACATATGTTTTTAGAAACAAAATGAGCTTATATAAATTATGAATATAAATACAGCCTTTTGAATGTTTCTGAAAGAAAGAAAGAAAGAAAAAAATGCAGAGAATCATAGTATCCTATGACTTAGAAAGAATTAACTTAAATCTGAAATTGTCTTATGGGCTACACTTATTCATAAGAATGTATTCAATATAACTTAGGTCTATGTGGAGAGAGACAGTTGGTCAATGGGAAAAAAATGAAGGGAGAATCCAGGCACTGATGAATGAAATGAAACTTCCTCCTTGCGACTCACTTTTATTGGAATGACCCAGCAGCACATTATTTATTAGATCTATTCATCTTCTTGTCTTCGCAATCTATGCTGTGTCAAAACACACACATCCAACATGGGTTCTGGCTGAAGTAATTCAGAAACTTCATACTTCTGCGATTCTTCAAAAGCATAGATAATACTGGTGTCGTATAGCATCATTCTGCTGTTTGCAAGAGCAAGAATGCAATTCCTTAACCTTGCAATGACTTCTCTGTCTTGATGCGGAACTACTTCTTCAAGATTCTGCGTGAAACCTCCCATATTGTTATCTCCTTCACTGCTTCTAGTGGGACATATCCAAATATATCCGTTGTTACCCAGAATAATACTTGCTCCAATTGGCAAATTATGGAAATGAGTTTTACGGCGCTTCACTAGTGAAGGCAACACTTTTACCAAAATTCCCTGAGAAAGTTTGCCATATTTCAAACTCCTTGTGTACAACATTAAAGTACCATCATCATGCCCCTTTTTTTGAACTTCGGCACTGATAAGGTCACCTTCTTGCAAGTATTTTCTCATCATATGCTCATCTTCTGCAGATCTTCTACGCAATTCTCCTCCTGGTAAGTTCACTGAAGATAAGAGCAATGCAGAATCTACTCTTGAATTTGTGTCTACTTTCCAACGCTTTTGCTGCACTTCCGTGATTCTACCAACAACCACATCTCCTACTTCCCCATCATAACGGTTTTTTATTGGCTGAACAGAAATAAGTTTATTTACCTTACGGACTACACCAGCAACTGATGCTGTATGTGCTTCACCATCTAAATAAGTACCATGACCTCCCATAAACCCTGAAGCACACGTTATTATTTCACCTGGTGTAAACAGACGAGGTGGTTCTGATATACCTGTTAAGGTACTATCAACTCTTTGGCTGGCTAAGCGAATATAAACGTTGTGTGTCATTCTTAACCTCGATAATAATACCAAAACCAGAATTACAAAACACAGCGAAACATAGCTTTGCACTATTCAATAAAGTAGCCACTACAGGTCACAAATAAAGTACCTGCATGTATCGGCGTCAGCAGTTTGAATATTCAATGTGGTGTCCAATTATTAACAGGAAAATAACATTTAATATTATGATTCTCGCTCACGAACGTGCCTCGTGCTGTGTACGCACAGTGTAGCCAACGTAGCCAATTAATACATCTCGTGTATGCCACTACCATGGACCCAGGGAAAAAATATAATATTACTGACAGGGTTTTCAGAGTACATTATTATATAGTTATTTTCTCTGTATTGCTAATAATCTATTTTAAAACCAGAAATCAGCTACATTGAAAAATGGCTGTACTTTCAAATGATAATTTGATGTCTGACGCAGTCTGACGTATCGAGCAATTTTGGTAACCTGCGCTGCCACCAGTGTTGCCAGCTAATTAAAAAAAAAATATATATATTTTTAATCTGCTTTCAACATTTGCTTTACTGAACTTAAAATGAAAGCCATGATCATGCAAAATTAATAATTTTCATCCCACAACTTTGCTAATCTCCAGTTTTGCTTCTTAGTAATTGAATTCAGTGAAAGAAGTTTTCTCTTTCGCCCATGAATAACTTCTTTTAAGAACACAACAATATTCCCATCATCTTTCTGCCATAAATGTTCCATTTTCCAATTTTTTTAAATATAAAGTTTGTAAAAAGAATGGCCACAAGAAGTTGACAATTCCAGCAGCAAAAGTAGTGTAGGTCCTTCTTTTCCTTTATATAGTGATAAAACTTAGTAGGTCTAATTGTCCTTTATAATTTTATATTGTGTAATTTTTTTCTTTATTTGCTGTTGTCACCATCTAAACTTCTATATTGTATTGTAATATACTGTCCCTAGCTACGAGCCACCTGGCTCTTTGGGACCTTTACTGACAAACAAAATAAATAAATAAAAAAAAAAAAATACTTTCAAATGTATAAAGTTAGCTGCAACTAGAAGCTCAGCTTTTATTAAGCTCACATTTCACTGGTTCTCCGTATCAGTCCAATGGGATAACATAAAGCTAAATACTGGTACTCGCTTTAGAAAAATATTTAACCTTCTGGCAGGCACACCTAATTTTGTCGCATAAGCAGGCGCACATTACATGAACATTTTAATATAATAACAAGCCTGTGCTATACAAATTGGTTAATATTTTGAAGAAAACAGTACATGTCCACAGTTACCACATGCTATAATAAAAATTTCAGCTCTTTTAGTTGTTCATGATACCACCTCCAGTGGCGTACCAAGGGGGGTGCGAACGGGGCGGCCGCACCGGGCGCCGTAAAGAGGGAGGCGCCAAAATTGAAAAACAACTTTTTTTAGTTTAAGAGAAAATAATTTTACTCGGGCAAAATATAAGGTTTTATTGGTCAAATTTTCTTTATTACTTTGTTAAATACTGCAGTAACATTATTTAGAACTGAAATAAACGTTTTGTTTAAAACTATTTATAGACAATACGAAATAGGTCGTGGGCGCCGAGCACACAGGAAAAGTTTACGGTGTAATTTAGCAATTTTATCAATTGAACGTGATGTGGCTGCTACTATATAGACTTCAACTCTATTGTAAAAACGTTTGCATCCATCAAGGCTACGAAGGCACATTTTTAAATTTTTGTTATGACGCTGAAACTTCTTTTCTCTTTATTTTTTGTTTTTTCAAACAAACTAACCTTATAATACTTACAGTTCTATTTCATTCATATTTTTCTTTTTATAATGTGTTAGAGTAACATACTACTTATTAAAAATAAATAATTGTGAACATTAAACTGTATTTAAATTAAACTCATTGAACCTTGAACCTTTTATTGTTAGGGGCGACTGCCATCTAGTTAGCCCTGGGCGCCAAGTAGCCTTGGTACGCCACTGACCACCTCATCGCTTAAAGTTCATAAAATAAACTGAAAAAGCTAAACAAGGAAACTGGAGCCATAGTAACATTGTTGAGTAAGCATAGGCTTGCCAGATTTCTGAAATGTTCAACCGGGACACAGGAATGCCCCCCAGCTTCGCGGGTATTCAAGGGTACATACCCTTGGTGGATTTTTAGAGTGTTTTAGAGGGTAGTTTATTCTCAATGCTGTGAATAAATGGTTACTGATTAGGAACCTAAACCAGGGGTAATAATAAATGACATAAGCATATAAATTTAAACATTTTATTTCTAACATGTTAATATTTAAAAGTTACTTAAGTAAGAAGAAACACTTTGAATAAGGAATAACAATTTGAACAATATTTACATGTACTTTTAATTGGTTATTTAATACTCTTATACTTTACAATTTTATACTTTTAATTGGTCATCTAGAAAATAAAATTTAATTTCTACCGGGACGTGAAGCAAACCGGCCGGGACACAGGGATTTTGTCTGAAAACGGGGACGTCTGGCAAGCCTAAGTAAGCATCAACAATGGAATAAATTATGGGGTAGGTGCAATAGCTGAAGATTAAGATATTGATAATGAACACAAACTGCTGCTGTTGTACTTTTTACAACAGCACACCTGCCGGAGAGATAAACAGAGGAAATATAGGATTTTGTAACAAGTTTTGCTAAATGGTTGAAATTGCATTGAATTTGTCTCCAGAGCTGCAAAAATATTCACCCACTTTTTATCAATAGACATTGTCAATGTGTCAACTGTTCATTAACTAAGATTAAGTGGAGCTCAGTTCAGTGTGCATGCGCTTGGCAACAATGACCTCACAAGAAGTCATAAAGAGAATAAAAATTCTGTAACTGACGACTGACCACAGAGAAACAGATTCAACATTCATTGCCAAAAACTGGGACTTTTAAGCATTCCAGAGAGTATGCTCAGAGCTAGAAATTCTGGAGTCAAAATTGGGACAGTCCCGGGATGGTTGGTCACCCTAAGCAAAAGCCATAAAGTGAGATTTAAGATGCTTCCCTTCACTACCACTGCAGCAACTTTAAAGTGTACCTGCAGCAGCTTTACATTTGCTTTAAAAAAATGCAAGGATTGTCATCAGCACCACAAGTTAAAAGCAAAGGTAGTTTGCAAAACAGACCTAGATTAATGCCTGGGCAGGGATGCATGGCACTGGAAGTGCGAAATGTTCTACCCCTACATTCACCCCTTCCCTTTTACTTCTACCTACCACGCTTCTAGTTCCATGATCAACCGGTTTAGTTATCTCTGCCTGATGTTGAATGAGATTAGCTGGGACGAGAGTAGGGTGACCAGGTGCTGAAAATAATATGGAGGACAAAATGAGTGAAAATGGAGGGAATTTTCTTCAAATGGAGGACATACAATATTATAATCAACATTTGTCCTTCTTTAGGTTCTTGTGTAAGGGATCTAAATGTTAACATTTTATTTATTTATTAAACTGGATAGGCCTTTTCTGTTTATTAAGTGCTTTACATAAGTCTAACTGGCCCATTTCTCACCACCTGAAATTTTCCTTAGTGATAGTAGGCCTACTGTTCATTTGCGCTTCAGGTAATGAAAAAATCAACACAAAACATAAACACACAATATATTACTGATGGATATAGGATGGAATCTGTTTTGTTCTTCAGTTCATTGAATCCCTATCAAGGAAAATAATAAAAAAAACACTGATCTAAATTGCTGGACATTTTGGGAATTTTTTTTATCTAAAATGCTGGATATTTTGGTAATTTTTTAAAATGTATGGACGCCTGTGAAAAGCAGGGCATGTCCTCCAAATGCCGGACACCTAATCACCCTGGACGAGAAGGAGGGTAACTTCACACTACCAGTGCCACACATCTCAGGCCTGGTTTAGGCTGAGTAGTTTGCAGCCTAGTGGCATGTATGACAAGGCTCTCCTCTGTGTTATTTTTAGAAGTAAGTTATTGCACGAGGAATGCCTGATTTTTTTGCATTAGCTTACATATTACGTTTTTGAAATTTTCTACAGTCTACAGTGGATTCACAATGCAAATGATGTAAAAGTATGAAAATTGTAGGCATCTTAACATTTGTAACTCTTGCAGCTAAGATCTTCAATGCCTTCTTTTACTGAGCAAGATAGTCAGAATACCCATGTAAATTTTCAATGACTATCTTCTGTTTGAAAAAGTTGGCTTATTATTGGTTATAAACTAAACTAAACTCCGTGGCACTAAATCCCTGAAGGGACAAGGCCTACCACCTGACCACTGCGTCATCTACCATAGACAGATGGCAGGATTGGGGGGCACGTGGTCAGCATGCCGATACCCACGTCCGTTAATGGTGGTTTCCATGACCGGAGCCACTACTTCTCTATTAAGTAGCTCCTCAATTTGAATCACAAGGCTGAGTGAACCCCTACCAGACCTCCCTACCTCGGAAAAATCCGAGGTACTGGGGATCGAACCCGGGCTGACGGATCTGTAGTCAGCGATGCTAACCACAAGACCATGCCAGCGGTCTATTACTGGTTACATATCATATTTAAAAATAATGCCCATTGGCCTATGACGTTTTTCACTATCAGGGGAGAAAAACAAATTGTGTTATATACACTTCTGAAAATATACCTATAATTTAATCTATAATCTATTACGTAATTAAGGAAAATACATTTGGGAACCACAATGCCACAATCAGGAAACTGTGCCATATCCTCCACGACTATCATCCTTGCCGTAAAATGACTGTCGGTTATGAAATTTCCCAGCACAGGAAAAGAATCAATGTTGCGCATAAGGAAATGCATGTCTAAAGGGTATTATTTGAAATCTTTGACATACCGTAACTCTGAATTAGCAAGTTGGAAAAGGAAGCAGGAATACTAGAAATGACTGTGCATTTAAACCGTGATCAACTTATATGAAAACTTAATAAATATTGCATTTCATATTTAGTGGGGTAATCTAACTACCCGAGAGTAATTTGTAATAACATTAATAAATGATAACAATAATGTTAATGAATGAGACTGGGGTGCACTGTTATAATTCAGAAAGTCTATTAAACAAAGTACCCCATATAGTGTGAGGGTTAAGTAGTTTCATTTTGATCAAAGGCAAGCAGCATTAATTTGTGTGACTTCTGAGTTGTCAGTATTATTACAGTGATACACAAGATTAGGGTTTCACAAAATATAGCCTTGGGCAACAGATAGTATTAAATTTGACCTTCCTGCGAATTTGTTTTCAGTAAGGGTGAAAATCCCATTTAGAAAGGACTGTAATCAACCTTCAGGTAGGAAGTTCTAGAGGTAACTTGCACCTGTTTTGCAAGGGTTGTGCACTACTGGTCCAAGTGAATACCAAAATGTTACACTGGTCTGCAATCAGGCTCAGACTGGCCATTTGCTATACCGGGAAATTTTCCAGTTCACCTTCTGCACGTAGACATCCTGGACCCCCCCTCGAGATAAAGAAATAAATATGATAATAAAAATCCTTTTCAGTAACTGAGTTTGACATCCAACAACATGATTTTTTAACGTTTTACATAACTGTTTAATGTAATACATAATTTATATGGCCATTTATTAAAATGTATTGTGGTTAATTGTGGCAACTTTTACATGCATCACTTTTATTTTGCATATAAATTTAATGAGGATGTCCTCTGTGAAGACTGCCTGAATGGTCTCAAGGTCACTCCACCTGCTTTCGTCACAACAGTGGTAGAATATTTAAAAAATTTCTTTCTCATGGACTGTGAGTGAGATATTTTTGTAACCATTCACAGTGACACTATTATTGATAACTATGTGAAAAAAGCACAGAAATGAGGTGACTTTTCATTTTAATCTATTGAGGTATTTCTATGTATGAGATATTTGAAACTTATCCTATTAAATTAAAGCTGTCACAATAACTACTGTTATTTTTCTAAATAGTACCTCAACTATTCAATTATTAAACTATGTGGAAGCGAATCTGACTCACGCATATTCATTATATCCATAATGTCAATGGCCCCCTCTGACCTTTTCCAACGCTCTCTTGAGGTCGCCAGTCCAAGCCTATCAGCAACAGGCGTATGTTTAAATTACTGTAACAAATAGATAAATAGATTCTATTGCAATAAATTTCATATATTTACAACATATACAACCTTTCCATTCAACTGTTTATAATAATTTTTAATACTGGACTCCCTTGATCTATTTATACAAATACAGTGTACACCGCTTATTGTGATCACTTCAGGATGCACTTAATCTGATAATATTAACCGATTGATAACAGTAGCTGAAATAAGTAATTGAGAACCTTCAATTTGTTCATACATAAGATAACACACCACAAATAAGAATTAAAAGCTATTCATTCAAGCATAACTGTCAATTATTGAACCACTTTCATTACCCAGTATTTCATACTCATAGTGTTTTTGGATGTCTACTGATCTGCGGTGAACACCACGTAGCAAAATATCTAAGACCATCTTTCAGTCTTTTCATTTTACACTACCATTCACCGCATATCAACAATGTGATCTTCACAAATCAAAAGCTGCAGATAAACTGAGGGATATTATATTGCTCAAAAGAGAAAGTTGGTTAATGCCACCACCTCGAAAAAGTCATCATGTAAGCTGGAAACAGTATCGTTATTTCCAATACAACACAATATGGTTGAGTTAGAAACAACACCCTTCAAACATAATTTTGAATGACGTTCAGTACTTGGAAATAAAGCTGCAAAAAGGAAAATGCAATAACATAAGCTGAATCTTTGATCACAATAAACAGCATTTTTTCAATGTATATTTATTTATGCATACGGGACTTCATAAAAGTGATAACATTACCCGACTGATAACATTATCCGCGATTACATTAAGTGGTGTTCACTGTACATGAATCCATGAACCCTTTTTCTTGCATAACTCTACACTAAGTAGAAGCAAAAAAATGGTTTAACCGTAATACATGTGTTACAATCTCATTTCCTTAATTTTAATTCCCTCTGAAATGAAGACCAAAGGTGCAAAAAAAAAAAAAAAAAAAAGTTCTCTCTTTTATTAGAAAGTAAACTCAAATATTTCCACATAAATAAATCTTCACCTTATCCTAATATTTCCAGTGATGTTGGATGTGTTGTTATGTCTACTGACCTTTGTTTTTTATATGAGCACCAAATAATCACGATGCCATATTGCCACAACCTACCAGAAGACATACCAGTTGCATAAACAAAAAACCAACATGCATATATGAGATCACAGACATATTTTCCATCTGTGAGAGAAAAAAAGATGAAATAGCTGTAGCATGCGATAGAACATGCTAGAGGGGGCACCACCTAATATTCGCAGAACGAACACAAGGACAATTCAACGCACTGAAAGCAACAAACAAAAAGAAATCTAAACTAATATGGCTATGTTATACATGTGAGCATGACTATATCTTGTATAAAGAAGGAAAGTCCATGCAGAAAGATCTGGAAACTTTAAGAAAGGACATAAATGACAAATTACACACAGTTACATCAACCTTGAGCAAACTACAGGAAGATTTGGAACTAAAGAATCAAACTGAGGTAATACAGAAAATGGCCCCGAGATCGGTCAACAAACAAAGCCCCCAGGAAGAAGCTCAAAATCCAGAAATGCAAACCACTCAGACAAAGGAAAATGAACCACAGCTGCAAGACCAGAGGAAGTTGAATGGGATGGGAACCATCAGAGCTACAAGACAGGTTCCCCCAAACATGGTCAAGAAGGATGACGACAGCAATGAAGGTTCCACTGAAGTAACATACAAGAATAGATACACTCAACTGCCAGAGTAAACCTTGTGCATGAATGGGAGATATGACAATAAAAAATATAAAAAATATTAAAACAAAAAGAAATGAAGAAAACTCACCAACTCTGTTTATTTAAAAAAAAAAAAAAAAAAAAAAAAAAATTGAGTAGAGACCGATAAAGACAACAGCAAAAATCTCGGAATGCAGAGGGAATCAGGAACTCAATGGAACTAATAGCAGAAGATATAGGATTCAGTTATTTTAACAGAGACGTTTCTAACTAAAGAATGGCACACCATATCGAGAATTCCTACTTTGTCTACCCATTCACAACGCAAGGCACCCTTGGATGGCAAAAAGGTGGCATTACTCTACTCCTAAAAGCCAAGGTGCCTACTTTCAGCAAGATTTCAAGAAGGAAGAGATCGTAGATGAGCTGGCAACCACACTAAATATGATATGTCAAAAGGAACCAGTTATTCTTACAGGGGATCTGTACTGTAGAATTGACAGAATAGGGTATAAATCAAGAACAGAAGTAGACTATTTAGAACCTGAAGGAGTCACCCTGATAAATTTAAAACATCCAAAAACATATGAGAGCATCAAGTTAGGAAGGGTAGGAAGGAAAGGAATGATAGTAGAAAGAATTTTGAAATATTGGTATCGTAATATAAATAAGGATGAGAATAACATATTAAAAGAATTATGAAGTAATTAAGTGAAGGTAGGAGGCACGATAATTGGTGGAAAAAATTAAAAGGATATTGGAAGAAGTGGGAGTGAGGGATATTTGGCAACGATAAGATTTTGGGGGAAGTAAGAAAAAGAATAGAGGACATGGAAAAACAAGAGATTTAGGCGAGCTTTGTAAACAAAAGTTCTTCGAGATTAAACAGAGTAATCAAAACAGAGTGGGGAAGGGAGAAATATGTGGATTGTTGTGATAAGCATGGAAGAGAGGGATATGCATGGATGAGAACAGTGGTGATATATCTGAAAGGGTTAAGGAAGGACCGAGAGGAAGGTTGTGTATTATGCAGTAAAGAGGAAGGAATATCACACTACTTAGTAGAATGTGAAGGGGTAAGAAGGTGGAGAGAAGAAATTTGGGAGACAAAGTAGGAAAATTTTCATAATGAGATAATAATCATTAAGATGTTGAAATTCAGAGGAGAAGAAAAGACAAGGAATATAGGGGAGTATTTAGGAAAAATGAGAGAGAAGTTGATGAGGGAAATTAAGAAGTACATTAAGAGCAAAATAACCAGGAAAGGTGTGCTAAATTAACCAGAATCCCCAATCATACATAAAACCTAAGGGTTAAAGTATACAGGGATTAATTACTTGGTTGACGATGCTTTTATTTTTTTCTTTATGATTCTACTTTTCTTAGCACTTTATTTAGGTAGACTCAGTCTCCAAGTCTACCCTCACGCCACGCCACTGGTGGATACAACATGTGTCAACAAGGAATCAGCAAAGTAAGCAGCAGGCCCACCATCTAAAATAAGAAGAGAGAATGATCTCAATGCTCTACAAAAAGGGCACCTAGAAGACGTGACAAAAACCATAGAAAAGTGCATCTACGGTGTCAACCTCAACTGTACAAGACATAACAGAAGAGCTTGGTTTAGCAAATGTTACAAAGCAAGGAAGGATACTCTATTGGCACTAAAAGCAGCCCTCAACCACGGCGCACTTTACTCAGGCGGGAAGGTTGGTGGAAGGAGGCGGGAAGGTTGGTGGAAGGAGGCGTGACGTCACGAGGCCTTCCTTCTTACTCCACGTGCTTTAAAACTGCATGGGCTGTGGGTTCTAGCAGTGTTGTGTTTAAATCGTGTTAGTTAAAATGCCTAAAAAAATTGTGCACGAGGAATTATACGATAAGGGGTGTTAAAAGTGATTACATAACATGTTTCAGTTTTCCAAAAGAACAGGAATTACACAAAGAGTGGGTGAAAAAATATTCTTAGAAAGGACTGGATTCCCTCAGCCGGGAGTGTAATGGCAACCCTAAAATATAAATTCTTCGTTTAGGGTAGTTTCTTTTCATTTCTTCTGTATAGTGAAAGAAGACACCGTTTTGTTCTGTTATATTTTTATTAGCCTGTAAATTCCGAGCTGACCGGATGGTTCCTTAAGTTGCAAAGAAACCTGACCTTGTAAATCACCCCAAACTGAATGACTTTATTTTCTGGAAGCATGCAATATTTCACTTTCTCAAGTGAACAAGGTTCCTGTAGGATGAAGGATTTTAAAAAGGTAGTGTACAGGCCTTTCAAGAGTTCAATGCTTTGAAATAGTTCCAAAATTATACAATATATTCTTTACGCTTAATTATACATGTATGAACTGACGGAATTTTTATGATTATGATATAAGATGAAATAGAACGATGAGTCACGGTAAGTAAATATCTAAACTGCCCTTTTCACAGAAGAAACCACAAATAAAAAAGTGTGCGTGGAACGCCACGCCACAGAAGTGAAACTTGTTTTAATTTTTATTATTTTCAATTTTTTATTATTGGATGGTCTCAATTTTGCATTATTGGACTTTTTAATATTGGGTTTCTGGACTTTTTAAATTTTGGATTTTTTAATTTTGGATCTTTGATTTTTTAATTTTTCAATTTTGGATTTTTTAAAATTTTGGATCTTTGATTTTTTTTATTGTTTGGCTTTTTTAAGCGCGGTAATGTATCTCCGGGTTCCATAAGATAGATAATATTCCTTTAGATTGCTTAGGAATTGTCTATTGCCTTTGAGCAGGTAAGTAAGTTATTAATATTATTGTTATTATTATTATTATTATTATTATTATTATTATTATTATTATTATTATTATTACTACTACTACTACATAATACTACATGATACTATGCCCATTTGCAGGTCCTCGTACTAGGTCCGAAAAATTTCCTTTGATTACTCCTAATTATTAAGTTGATTGTTTTCTGTGCAGTCCGCTCCGAAACACCCTAGTAATTTCGTGACGGTTTTGAGTGTGACACTAATTTCGTCACGGTTTTAGCGTTACACAAGTTCCCGATTTACCGCCGCTAAAGAAGATTCACTTCAAAAAATAAAAAATAAAAAACCGGTGACGGGAGATAAACATTGGACCTCCCGAATGCGGTCCCAAGACTCTACCATCTACGTAGCTCAGAAAACTAATTTTGTAAGATTAAAATCATTTAAAATCTAATCGACAACGTAATTTGAAATCAAATTAACAACATAATTGCATGTGCTATTCTTGAATATGCAAATTAGTTTTCATTTTAGCCTCCTGGACTATATAACATAATACGCTTAATTTTATAAAATGTTGCATTTTAACATTTAAAACAAAGTTCTGTATACCTTTTACAGCAGTACACGCAGAGATTTAAATGTACCATAATTTAGAACATTTTACAGTTAGCCTACTGTGGATTAATCTTGTTTATAAAACTTCGTCGCCTATTCAAATCTTGTTTTAGGTCCTTTTTTTACAAAATACTTCTGTTATGATATTTCACCTTTGCCACAATGTTATGGAATTTAGCAGACGATAATCTTTAGTCACTTCTGCTCTTAAATCTCGTGATTATTTGTTACCACTTTGTATTTGTTAGCCATACACAGAAGCAGGTTATTTTTTAATCATACTTTTGGGTCAATAATGCAGACCATATTCATTATTATTGTTTAAGTTAAAAAGAAGGGAATTTTTACCTCGTTTATATGATTACGAACCGACAGGAGCAATTCAGCTCTGTGCAAAGCGAGGCCTCATGACGTCAGCGGAACTCCGAGAAGTGGGGGTAGTATTCCCGCCTGAGTAGAGTGCGCCGTGCCTCAACTCTTAAACGGAAACCCAGATGAGAATATAAAAATGTAATCCAAGAGGCAAAAGAGAATTTTAAGCTGAAGGAAGAACAGAAACAGATAAAGAGGCAGAGCAACTATAGTACAAAGCTAATAACACCACGACAACCACACTTCCCAAAAGACATGCCAATGAAAGTCTGAGAAAACCATTTCACCAGTGTTCTACAAGACAGAGAAATGAGACTCAAGGCTGACCATGTAAGAATAAAAACTGAACCATTCACTATAGAAGAAGTGGAACAAGAATACACGTGACAACACTTAAAACAGCATGTGGCCCAGACAAGATATAAATACACATCTAAAAAGCACAGCTACAATTTCAAAGGAATATGGAAAGACATATTTAACAAACCATAAAACAGAAGAATACTGGAAAACTGGAGACTATCTTCATTGGTCTTCATTTCAGAGGCAAGCAAAATCAGGAAGTTCGAGTGTGTCACTGTATATACATTTTTACACAAAAATTGATCAATTATACATTCTGAGGTAAGAGAGTATCAGTACTGCTTTTCCAAACTTATATAGGAACTACAGATTTCATATAAGCTGCCTTGCCTCTGAAATCAGATTCTTCCAACTATGTTTCACCAGGTCTCTCTTCAAAAAGCCCTTTTCTTAGGTTACTTGGAATACGTTTTTCTTATACCAAACCTTTCAATTTGATTCTGCTGAGATTTAGCAAAACCATGAAACTATGAAATATTAGTACATCAGGAAACATAAAATTACAGATTTTTCTACAAAATTCATCACAACTATTCCTCAGTTTTCTAAGTACTTTGTAAATTACCACTTTCTGAAAACATACAATTGAGTACCTGGGTGCAACAAGAGCGTTAGTGGTAAAATGCAATGTTAAGAAAAAGCATACAAAGTTTTGGAAGTGTACAAATCCTATGGGTACAAACTAAAAGATCTCAAAATGTATATATTAACTAGAAAGTAATAAGTTTATTGATGTAAATCAACATCATGTCAAATTTAGTGATTGAACAACAAACATCGGCAGTTAAAAAAATACAATTAACTCTGTTATTCCATAGAAGGCCTTCCATCCACCCTTTATTGTACAATTTTTACCCTTTTGGGCTTCAGATTCTGAATCGATGTTTAAAATTTAATTTATAAAACAATTGTTCACAAATTCCACATTCAGATCATTCAGCATTTTTTGGTTATAAAAATTTACACATTTACAATACATCTGCTCTTATAGCAGGATTTACTCCTGGTGCTGGCACATCATTGCAACATTTCTTTCCCAATCAGGATTTCTTGTTCTTTAATGTCCTTTAGATTTCTTTTCTCTATCTGTGATGTCTTCTTCCGAAGAAGTAATAAACTCATTTCTTGTTCTTTTATGTTCTTTAAATTTCTTTTCTCTATCTGTGATGTCTTCTTTTGAAGAAGCAATAAGCTCATCGGAATCCTCCATTTCACTCAAACAATGTGTACCGTTTCTATTCTCACAGACACAGACTGACATATGTGTACGATGTTGTTTATAAGGATCTTCTACATATACACACAATGTTTTTTAGAAGGATCTCTTACCATCTACAGACAAGATACAGAATTAATTGTTATAGAGCCGATAGTCGAAGGTTTGAAGTATACGATGCATGCATTTACACAATAACAGCGTTAGCTAGCTAACGCTAGTCTTGCACTCAGGTACTGAACTATTATTCTCACGGTATCGCATTCTCTCATGTTGTAATATATCTTCGCTGTACTGTAACAATCAGAGCTGAACCATACACAACTATTTTTGTCCTATGACCAGAGGGTTATTAACAACTAAACCATTTATCATAATTCAAGAAATTAGACATCTCTGATGACACATTATGTGAAGAACATAAAAACAATTAAGTCAGGCTTTTTTTCCACTTTTGTTTGCTGTTTAGGTTCCCTTTTATGGCTGTTGCAAGTCACTATGGCATTTGAGAGAGAACCGATGTGTGGAGGTGGATATGGAAGAGACTCCTTGCCAAAGAAACCTCCTCCTAGTAACTACTAAACACTATAATACTTAAATCTTGAAAGACATGTACTGTATGTACAAAATTTGGTAGATTTGTTGAATTTAGATGTTGATTTATCCTACTGTGACTTTACATGATCCAATTGACAACACTACCATGGTCACAATGTTTGGAGTTTTGCAGCAATTCTATGCTTAACAACAAAGGAACAATTTACGTCATGTCAGAAACAAAAACGAATATAAATTGCTATGACTTTATGAATCACATTCAAAGGCTATATTGATAATAATGGAGAAGTGGTGGAATAACACCTGGCCGAGAAATGGGAAAGTTTGATAAAACCTGTTTTGACTCACCATAAATTTCATGTGCACTACTACATTCAATCCTGGGTCTCAATAGTAGAAGGTAAGCAATGTGACCACTATATGCCATGAGCAAGAGATCCTGAAAAATGGTAAGTAAATTCAAAGTAAAGCTAAATAAAAATATTAGCTATTGGTAAAAAATTGAAATAACTAGCTCACTTGTAGAACATTACTATGAATTTAATATCTTCACTCCCATACTTCTAGTGATCTACTAGCTGGCTCAGTTCAGTCATTGTAAAAAAAAAAGAAAGAAAGAAAAAAAAAGTAATTTCACATCACTAAAGGTAGGATTTCCATGCAGATTAAGTTTTTGTACATGCTTGTTACTTGCTAAATATTCATTTCATGGCTTACTGTTTCCAAATAAGTATACTTTCTCTGTGCATATTTGCATGTTTTGGCCTTTTTATGTAAAATTTCAAGCATAACACATATTTTTTTTTTGGGGGGGGGGGGGGGTAAGTTTAATACAGCATGTTTTGAAGTTTATCTTGCACATTATTATGTTGAATTTTTCAGTTTGAGTGCATATTTTATAGTAAATTGCTTAATACTGCAATTACAAACTGCATATGGGGATTTATGTATGGCAGCCAAAGATAAACTGGACAAAGTTATCAATGGAAATCCTGATTATGGATTTGCGTGTATTAAAAAAAATAATAATTTGTGGTAAAATTGTTGAAGACAAAGAATTTGGCCTGACTTTGTCTCAAGTATCATCATTTCAGTTCACACCTGTCATTTCTTGTGACATAGAAAAGTACATTTTCTGCTTACATATACACTCACAGATAAACACGTGTACTTGACAACTGAAAATTTGTTAAAGATTGTTGGTGGTAGGTTTGCATTGTACCACTTGAAAATAAAATTAAGTACTACGGTTAAAATTATTTTTCTCCATAATGATTAACAATTTTTCTACATACCTTCATGTGGAAAAATGATGATTGCAGATCAGCACAAAATTCACATATGTGAAACATTTAGGCCTTCTACTGGTTTAAAATGAAATTTTCACGTTTCCCATAGCTTTCATTTTCTGATGTCATCTTATTCATCCCCTGAGACATTACTATAAAACATTTCAAACACTTCTTGATCACTCAATGTTTTTTTATAACAAAACGTATTCACAGTACAAGCACTGAGACTCCCATTCCCACCTGCCATTTCATCTCACCGAATTCCCTAAGTATTGAGATATATAACAAAATCTGAACACCTCTCCTTGAACGAACTGTTATGGTACATGGGACCTGGAAACTCATCTGTGGGCGTAAAGGTGTTAATTGCATTATTAGAATTTCTGGAGAATAGCTGACCATAAAGACGTTTATATATCAGGAAACTGCAGTGCCTTCACTAGCACTTCCAATATGTCTAGCACACTGATTCTTTCACCTAAAAAGTGTGTTTCAGAATTCAACCTCACAGACAGCAAGGATTGGAGAAGGATCCTAGACAAACATTCTGAGATAGGGTACTTGGGTTCTAAGCTAAGAAGATATAAGTTTAAAAATTAATTATTTATATACATAAACAGTGAAGCAAGTGGTTATCTGTCATTTGTTAGTGAAACTGACTTTCTATACTATTTTCTTTTCTTGCAAGTACAACACACATAGGGGTTAGGTAAGACAATCCATTAAGGAGTGGAAGTAGCACTTAGTACAGTCAATTTTTAGAGGAGAAAAAGCTCTTAATTCTTGTTTGATATTATGTTCACAAATACAGTAGAACTCCAGTTATCTGGATTAATTGGGACTGGACACAATCCAGATAACTGAACACATAATGAAAAAAGGTAATTTAAATGAAACTGTTTTAAAGTACTGAACTTACATAAAGTGTCACATTTTGAAGATACTGGTCAGAGTCAATTGTTTCGTTAACAAACTGCCAATTTTGTCAGGCAAAAGTTTTGCTTTTTCACAAATAATTGGCCCTAAAAGAGTGTTTTCCAATACTCACTGCTGCGAAAAAAAACCATTTGAATACAGCCTCAAAGTTATTCGGATAGTTGGAGTTTGGATAATTCGAGTTCTACTGTATGCAATATACCAAATTGTTCCCAGGATCAAAAGAGAATTATTTTTAAAAAGTCTTATTTTATTTTTCAACAGTGAGCCTGAAATAACGGGAAGCAATGGTTGCCGCTCCTGTCTTAGGAATTCAGAGGTGGGCCAAGGATTAATGTTGTTGACTAAGGATCTGGAGGCCCAGGTTTGATTGCCAGTACCTCCTCAGAAACAAGAACTAGGATTGGTTTAAAAAAAAAACAATATAATAATGGAACTTTTACACAGTGAAGCAATATACTATGTAAATTAAATAAGATGTTGACGTTTAAACACTTTAGACTTCACTTTTACTTACATTTTTGCAGAATGTATGTTTCATGGGCTTTGCCCATATTTTCAACCCAATTCAACTCAGATGTTGAGTTGACTAGCAGCTGAAAGTGTGTGCAAAACCCATGAAACATATGTTCTGCAAAAATGTAAGTAAAAGTGAAGTCTAAAGTGTATAATCAAAATCTTATTTAATTTACATGGGCATGGTTGTCTTATTATGTAAATTCTATAATCACTTTAACAACATAGCAACAATTTCACAGAACAGGAGACAAATTTTCTTCAATCGTGCACTTGCTGAGGAATGATAATAATTAGTGATGGGCAGAATCAAATGGTTTTAAGAATCAAGTGATCTGTCCTTGAGTAATATAAAGAATCAAATGAAAAAGTTCTCGAATGAAAGCAGGATCCGAGAACCCACAATGTAAGATATGAGAACTCTGAGTTGGTAGCCGAGAAGTGAGAACTACAAAAAACTGACTACACTGATAACTCAAATTGTTACTCAAATGTTCAGTTTGGCAATTTCATGTTACAAGATCTACTGATATTGGTTCCTGCAATGGGTGTAGCTCATCCACTTCCAAGAACCACAATCCAAAAGGAGATAGTTTCAAGCAGCGCTGTCAGATATTGTGTTAATCTCATTGTACTACTAGCATTCACAGTAAAGATTCATAAGATAAGTATGCTGTCTCATCTGCCCTAGGATGGTCTGTTTAGAATTGGCAATATGACAACACTGTATGTACTTTCTTATATACATGTAGCTGTGAATTCATATATGAGGTGGGTCCATAAAGTAGTTTCCCTGGGGCTGTTTACAGAAAAAAAACACAATTTCATGGAAATGTTTATTGCAACAAATACAGCATACAGCAAGAGTTCACCTATTTTTCAACATATTCACCACCGGAATTGAGACATTTTTCATTCTGTGGGACCAACGTTTGAATACCTGTGTCGGAAAGAAGTCTGCCGCCTGGGATTTGAAACATTGTGTGGCAACCATGTCTGCCTCTTGGTCATTCTCTGTCATTTCTTGAGGTGTAGGAAAAAAATCAAAATCACTGGGAGCGAAGTCTGGGCTGTAGGGTGGATTTTTAAACACCTCCCAGCAAACATACAAATAAATAATACTTCTTGCAGAAGTTCGACTGGGAGGTGTTTAAACATTCACCTTACAGCCCGGACCTCGCTCCCAGTGATTTCCACCTTTTCCTACACCTAAAGAAATGAGATGGTTGTCACACAGTGGCTCAAATCTCAGGCGGCAGAGTTCTTTGACAAAGATATTCAAAAGTTGGTCCCATGGCATAAAAAATGTCTCAATTCCGGTAGCGAATATTTTGAAAAATAGTTGAACACTTGCAGTATCTGTTGGAATAAACATTTCCATAAAATTGTGTTTCGTTTCTGTAAACACCCCCAGGGAAACTTACTTTATGGACGACCCTCGCATATGCCTTTCTTGCCTGGAAAACAGCGAGGGAAGTGAGGCGGTACATGCCGGTATGAAATACCAGGTCCAGTGGCATACCGGCATTGGTTTTAATGGTTAAATAGCATACCGTCACTGAAAATCAGTGGCTATTTAATACAAATTATCAATGTTCCTTTCAGTCTTAATATACAGGTAATAATTACTTATTATTCATCAACTCGTACACTTTCATCGGTAGCCATTGTCCTCTTAGAAGGCTGCAATGATAACTTGTGATGGTCTTTTTTGACATCTTAATGAGTATACTACTAGATTTTATGCTTTAAAAATATTGCTTGGTAACAAAATGTTGTAACTTTTATACTGTGTAAACAGATCTTAAATACTTTTAAAATATCTTTATTGAAATAAATAAACTAAACTCCGTAGCGCTACATCCCTGAAGGTACTAGGCCTACCACCCGACCGCTGCTCATCTCCCATTGGAAGATGATAGGATTGGGGGCATGTGGTCAGCATGACAACATTCACAGCCATTATTGGTTTCCATGATCGTGAAGTAAATAAAGGTCTGTCAATCAACAGTAAAAGATGTTCTAGTCTTGTGGTGTGCTCCTGCTTAGCAATCATCTATAGAGCAGGGTCGGTTGCTCACAGAGGAACACCGCCAAGTTTATAGGCCTACCACATAATAATTATGTTGTAAGGGAAGGGATGTACTTTTTTAAATTGAGGTATGATAGGGAAACATTTTGAGACAGCACACCGCCTCTGGATTTTTCCCACTTCCTTTACTGCTTATAATGAAGTCAACCGAAGTGATATGAGATATAACTGCACGAGAATTTGAGAACTTGTCCTCGGTTCATGCTTCTCCTAGCATCAGATCATTTGAATAATTTTTATAGGATTCTTAATGTCTTGAGAACTTTCAAGTATCAAATAATTCTAATTTCTTCATTCGAGAACTCCCATCACTAATGACAACTGCTGGGAAGGAAATTCACTCTAGCCTCCCAGCTAAATAAAGTATTAAGCTATCATACTGGCAGCATTGTAGTACATCATTCATGCTTAATAAACACAAATTAGAAAAAGACAAAGAGTAATTTTGAGTAAGCGAAATCTGATAGCATCGACCTCATACAAAATCTATTTCACACTTCTGTCATTTCAATTGCAGTGTCTTTACCCTGTAGATGCATAGCTATGTTTTCCATATATACAAATCATACTATGTTTCTGTACATTGTCTTTCTTACACTATTCATAACAAATTATCATTTTTCTGAACCTTCCCTGTCTTAATTAAGTTGTATCGGAAGTTAACACAGTGAAGTTATATAACATAATAATTATATAAGAGTTGAAGTTTTTGTTTAAAATTCAACTCTTATATAATTATTATACTTCCTCGTCTTCCCTTATCTAACTAGTACAATGCTGTTAAACTGGTGAACTCCCTATCAGTTACAGGGGAAAATGTAGCTTACTCTTAAATGCAGTCAACTTCCTGTCTTATTGATAATTATCCATGACAATCCCAGGCAACTTTGGTCCTATTTCAAAGGACGGTAGTACAGCGTTAAATCAGCAGAAGACTTCCATATGAAATGCCTCACTGTACGGAGATCCATATTGGAATCCAAAACCTGAAAAAATTAGTATTCAATATATAAGTAACTGCATAATGTACCATATTTTACGGACTGTAAGACACTCCGGACCATAAGGCCCATTTCAGACGAGGCAACTAGTTGATTCCACTAGTTGAACGGACGGGTGTCAAGGAGTGTAACGATGTAGTAAATGATTGGGAACCGCTCGAACCCTTTCACACGCAGTCAACTTGTCCGCTCAGGCGGGTGGCCAGCAGGCACCTGTGCCGCTAACGTTCTCATCCTAACTAGTTGACTCAACACAAAAGACACTACACGGCATTTGTCCATTCACACCAGTCGCCTAGTTGAGTCAACTGAGATCATAATGAAGGGCGTTCCATCTGTCGGTTTCAATGTAGAACAATTCACAGAAGACATTTCCAGTAATCCAGCAATAGGCTATAGGATATGAGGAGTGAGGAATATAGTGACAAAATTAAAAGAAGTGAAGCTTGGAGGGAAGTGGCACGAGAATGCTAAGCCGATTTTAACAGCATGGAGCCTACCAAAAAGGATTTATCCTGGTAGCTAAGTAATTGTGGACATAATAATGAGAAAGCGCCCGTTTCCAGATTTTGTAAGAACAGATGAATCCACACTTTTCTTCAACTGGGCTTCCTCCTTTTTTGTTTCTCTTCTTGCAGGAGAGCAAGCACAAGAAGTGCTCCTGTTCTCTCGGGTTCTAACATTGTACTGAGCTCACGTTGGGAAGAAAAGTTGATTCCACAAATTGCCTGGTGTGAAAACAGACCAAAAAGAGTCTTCACACAGCAGTCAACTAGTTGAGAGTCAACCAGACAACTTAGTTGAATCAATCAAACCGCCTCGTCTGAAAGGGCACTAAGAAGCACCTTGATGTTAGGATGGAAATTTAAAGGAAAAGAAATTTAATGTGATTGTAAACAAAAAATGTTAAAGGGAATAATATACTTTTGCATAAACAAATTATAACCTTGTACAATGGAATCAGTGTAAATCACCTGTAACTTATAAACTGTGTTGCACGAAAATCTCTTGTGTACAGGTGGCATTGCATAAATTTTAACAACTGAACTGATTTCTCATGAAAGACTGAAAATACTTTTACATACTCTAACCTTCGATTCAGTATACGGTAAGTGTAACGGGACAAGGCTGTTTAGAGGTCTCTACCATCATTTAAACCACCTGGCGGCAGGGGCGGCCGGTGTTAATGTGCTACTGTGCTATAGCACACTGTTCATTTCGTTAAATAAAGTACTGTTGATTAGTTAACAAAAATTGCCAATATTCTGTTAAAAATATGTGTATAAAATTTTGTTCATCTTAGATTTCCAACCGTTATAACATATGCGCTATCCCTCACAACGTCGGGCGGTCAGATTGAGTTGCTAAGCATTATACTGCAGTGTGCTCTGTCCCCCAGTAGCGCTGCCCTGCTTGATGACCGAGGCCTGGAAAGTGCCCTCAGGCGGAGTGTATATTTCCCTCTGGTAGCATGAAAACCGCCTCATTGGAGCTATGAATCTAGTAGAACCTGGCCCCCTATAGGTATGCTACATGCCTTACAAGAAACTGGTGGTGAGTTGATGACCTCTTGTTTGGCAGTTGGGGGTGGATATTTTGAAGGTTGTTCTGCAAGTAGGAACAGTCCTTGGTAACACATCTTATTGATGGCGGCTTTTCTTGACGTGCAGTTTTGTAGGCCAGGTTGGTTTCTACAATGTAATCGATTGTTTTAATACGAAATTAGTAGCAATTCAGGATACCGTGGCTTGACATTAAATTTTATGAAAATATGAGGCAGCTTATCTTCAATAGCTAAATCTATAGTTAATATTAGCCTCATAGATTTGTTAGCTTAATTCAATGAGTACATATAAATAGCTAGGTTTTAGCTTTGTATGTATTTACGTACAAACCTAAAACCCAGGTCCCATTCCCGCCCAGGATAAATTTTCCTCTATAGCTTACACAGTGGAGTTGAATTGCGAGAACTTTTAAGAAGAAACTGAATGCTGAAAAACTACTCACAAATATTGTAATAAAATATTATTTAATGGCAGTAACGCTGTATTAGGATTAATTTTTAGCGCCGAGGGAAGTTAATTTAACGCGCACGCCAGCTCAGCGACTGACGAAGGGTAAGTTAGTACAATCTTATGTCTGGGGACAGAGTGACCAGACACCCTCTCAATTCTGAAACTGCATTCTAGTTTCTGTGCGAAGTGCGAACTGTTAACAGGAAAGAACCGCTAGTGGAAAGGTATTAAGTATATTTCGTGGTGCGTGTGTGTACATGTTCAGAGTTATTGCTGTGACTGTAAAAAATGAATACAGTAGATAGTTTAATTACTTATCCCTTCTCTAGAAGGAGTATGGAAGAAAAAATTGAGGTAAAACAATTAGGAAGGCCCACACCCGATTTGATTATGAGCCAAAAAGCGAAAGGCGGGAAAAACTGCATCTACAACAGAAAATTTCATAGGACGGTGTATGAAAACAGTTGGATATGCGGTTGCGAAATTAGAAATGCTCTGTTCTGTTTTCCTTGTCTTCTGTTTGGCAATAGTGATTCCAATTCGTGGAGCAGAACGGGAGTAACAGATTTAGGGCACCTTAGTAAGTTGACAAAGCAACATAAAGACAACATTAAGCACATGCATAATGTACTGAATCTTAGTTCTCTAGGCAGTGTGAATATTCGAGCCCAGTTAAGCCAGGCATATCACGATGAAAAATTGAAACACAATCAACAAGTGGAAAAAAACAGGTACGTACTTTCAAAAATTATTGATTGCATTAAGTTCTGTGGGGCTTTTGAACTTGCTTTGAGAGGTCACGAAGAAACCGAACAATCTGAAAATCCTGGCATCTTCTTAGGACTAATAGATTTCGTTTCGAATTTGGACACTACTGTGCGGGAACACATGGAATCGAATCAGGTGTTTAAAGGGACCTCCAAAACCATACAGAATGAACTTTTGGACTGTATGCTAGAAATTTGCCGTGAAGAAATAAAGCAGGAAATGAAGGAAGCAGACTTCGTTGCATTAATGGCAGACGAAACAACTGATGTCTCCGACCAATCACAGTTAGCATTGGTATTTCGTTACGAGAACAAGGGCGAGCCTGTTGAAAGATTCTGGGGGTTCTTCAGACCAGAAGGTCACAGTGCAGGTGCTATTACAGAATGCATCTTAAAAGAAGTAAATCCTCTCTTTAATCAGAAACCCCATAAAATAATTGCACAAACTTTTGATGGAGCCTCCGTGATGTCTGGTGCAAGTGGTGGGGTTCAAGCAAAAATTAAAATTCATTATCCTAGTGCTCACTTCATACACTGTTATGCTCATCAATTAAATTTAATAATGGAAAAAGCTGCTTCACAGAACCAATCCGCACGAGTCTTTTTCCTTGACCTGTCCGCTTTCCCTGCATATTTTTCAAGATCGCCACAACGTTTGTCAGTGCTTGAATCAGTGGTGGCTCGTAGAATTCCAAGCTGTCCTGCAACTAGGTGGAACTTTAGATCGAGAACTGTTAACGTAGTTTTTGAGAACAAGGATAAATTGAAAGAATGTTTGCTGGAAGAAAAAATGCCACAGAGCAAAACTTCTCATGGAGCAGTTGGTTTGCGGCGATATTTGGAGGATGAAGAATTTCTGTACTGGTTAACTTTCTTCAGTAAGATAATGCCACATGTAGACATTCTTTATAACCAGCTACAAGCCAGATCAATTGATGCAATCAAAGCAAGGAATGCAGTGACTCATTTTACAGACGTAATTAGAAAGATTAGGGAATCCACAGACGACATCCATGTAGACCCTGAAGCTTCATCTACTAGTAAGCGAAGAAAAGTGGAATGCAGGCACACTGACGCTAAAGAAGTATGCGACAGAATCACGCAAGAGGCTAGTCATCGCTTCAACTCACTGAGTCATCTTGATGCTGCAAAATTGTTAAACGCTGCCAATTTCAGTGACTACTCCGGGAATTTTCCAGAAATGGAACTTGAAGCTACTGTTCTGTATTACAACACTTTGGATAAGTTCAGACTAAAGACAGAGCTCCGAGTTCTGTACGATAGGCCGGATTTCAGGAACACTTTAGGCGCCGTACCACTGCTGCAGCGTGTGTTGTCGAACAATCTGCAAGAGACTTTTTGTGAAATAACAAAGTTGCTGAAGATCCTGGTTACGACACCAATGACGACTGCAGAACCAGAAAGATGCTTCTCATCACTAGCAAGGATAAAAACCTTCTTGAGAAACACAATGTCCCAGGAACGTTTAACTGCCCTTGCAATGCTATCGATTGAAAAGAAAATGGTGCTGCACATAGATGGATTCAACACCAAAGTAATCGATAAATTCTGCAGTATGAAGGAGCGCCGCATGGACTTCATTTTTCGACATTAGGTGAGTGGCATGTTACATTTTATTTTGTGCATGTTCAAACTGTAGCACACACAGTGTTTTTGTCACCGGCCGCCACTGCCTGGCGGAGACAAAACCTTTGGTATGAAAAAACCCAACATTCCTTTATTTTCGTGTCGTAAGCCTATACCTTCCCACTACCCTCATTTTTATCGTTTACAACACCTTGTTCATAACTATGGTATTCCGGCAATATTTACCATAATTTTAATTTTAGTCTACTTTACATCATTAGACGCACCCAACTTTCAAGGCTCTGTTCTCAAGGTAAAAAAGTGCATCTTATGGTCCGTAAAATATGATATTATAACAAACAATATTGTTATTTTTATTTTAAAAATGCAACAGGCAGCAATGTGGTGAGGATGAAATTAGGCATCTAATGAATTTAATTTAACATCTTAGTTAAAATAGTAAACAAACATATTCATAATATTGTATTAATATGTTTCCTTGAAGATGTGCATTCATATAGCACAAGACAGAAATAAAATATTTCAATATTTGAAAATTTGTATTAACTCATTCACAATTGGTTACTTATGGACTAAGGGGGCTGTCACACTGGATCGATCGAGGGACAGCATCCGACCGACTGGTATAACGAACCTATAGACAGCAGTGGTACCAGTCACATAGTATCGATCGCCAACGAAGGTGGGAGATCAACTGGTCTATGAAATCAAACCTGTCCGTTTTTCAATCGCCAGTCGATGGCAAACTTCGTACCCACCTGAATTTCAGAATTGATGCTGGAAGATTTAACTTACACAATAATGTCGTTTTAGACTTATATTTGAATGAAATAGAATTGCACGAATCATTTAAGGCATTTAAAACGATATCTTCTTATATAATTTAATTTTAAAAATACAAAAATAGATCGAGTTGTAGCACCTAGCGGTGGGCGATCGAACTACAACAAACAACAAACCTCTTCGCTCGGCCAACTGATGGAAGCTTGAAGTAAACAGATGTAGCCTGAGATAGAGGCATAATATTAAACCTTACATCCCAACACATGTAGTATGATAATGTGCAGGAAATAGACATTCGTATTCCTAATAAGTAGAGATAGGAATTTTTCGGTGTTTTCAAACTGAAGAAAGCGGTACTTTGAAATGTGAAATTCGGTGGGTTCAATTGAACTTTTCGGTACTTTCAAAACTATAGCAGATTCACGGGAAAGCATACTTTTTATGTGCTCAATGGAATAAAATTCATCTTTCTGATATTGGAAAGCCCTACCCTTTGTGCTTAGTTTGTTATTTAGCATCTTAAGGCCTTATTAATTTACTATTCAACAATTTTCACAGCAACAATCACGACAATCATGTGAGGTCTTATCATAAAACAAAACCAAAACGATGCCAAACTCTAAAGAGAACTAAATACGTCATACTAATACTAATCCTAATAATTGATAGAGCTTGTAAAAATACAATACAAAGTTATTTTTCATACTGAAGGTCGATCGTGACGTCTTGCGGTAAAAGTCCAAAGAGGTTGTAAAAACACAATATGAAGGTACCATATCTATCCGAATGTAAGCCGCCCCTGAATTTAAGCCACACCTGCCTTTTTAGCAATAAAGTAAAGTAAAAATAATTAAATTAACCCCAAAGTGAAAAAATAAATTGCCTCATATTCATAATATTATTATCGCCTCGCTCAATTCGTTGACAGTTAACATCAAAGAAGTCGCCACCGCTTGGAGTAGTTGCCACACTGCACAGTGTTAGTAAACAGAGCGGGAAGATGTAGATGTAGCAAAACACTTACGTGGCAATGACATTGAGCAATGAGAGAATTGGCAACACGAATCCAGTCAGCGGTTTCTTTTGAGAAAACCTTTTACAGTAACAACAAGCATTGTAATATGAGAACAAAGCGAGCCGTTCGTCAACGTTATGAGTGAGGCGATAATAAAGTAACATATTTCTTAGCCGAAATAGGCCTGAAATAAGAAAAATAAAGTATCAGCTGACTTAAGTTAAGATATTCTAATTTTATTTAATATAATTAAATAAAATTGACGAAAAAGAAAACAGAAATCAGTACTTTACACTTCATATGACTTTCAGTGTTGAATTTCGCGCGATTTTTCTTTTCATAACTGCACTTTCAGTTACTATCAGTTCAAAATTGCCTTTATTCACATTCCCATACGTTAAGGCATTTTTTAAACTTCTGAACAGCTCATAATACATGCATATTCTGTAATACCGCCATCAAAAATGCCCAAAATACGCAAAACACCACTTGCTCACGCATTTTTACGATGCTTCGATTAAAATTGATACATTTTCGATGTTAAATCGATTAATATATCGATAGTGCTGGAGATTCGAGATAATCGATAGATGGTGGTGCTTGGAGGAGGGGAACCAGCTACGATGGATCAACCGGCTATATTGTGCTCAATTTTACAATTACTGCCTAAAAACACTTGTGCGCGATTTTAAGACGCAGGCTTAATATAGGAAAAAAGTGCGACTTATATTAAGATAAATACGGTACTTTAGCGTTCAGCAAGTTTTCAATAATTTTCGTTTTCGGCCTCTTTCTCGTTAAAAAAGTAAAAATTCGTGCCAAAATCGCATTTTAAAGTAAAAATTCGCGGCAAAATCGCATTTTAAAGTAAAAATTCGCGCCAAAATCGCATTTTCATGCAAAATTCGCACTTTCATGCGAAATTCGCATCAATTCGCGAGTTCAAAAAGCATTTTTCAGGCTACTGTTGTGTGTGTTGAAGGTAGTTATCATTCCTAATACAGTTCTTAATAAAAATCATTAAATTCGCGATCGCGAAAAATTCCTATCCCTACTAATAAGGTAATATACTTTACCTCTAATATACAGTGATGAGTAGACCTAGTAAAATCATATAGGTACATAACCTGTAATATTTCCGTTGTTATATGACGCTCGATGCAGTGTGACAAGGAACAGAAATTCAGCCGAGAGCGCTTGATGGCAGTCGGCTGGTCTTGATCGATCGAAGCTCAGTGTGACAGGCCGCTAAGGGGTTTAAAAAATTACCTGGTAAAGGTTTTTATTGAAATTCCACAAGAAATAAGGTCTGTGAAAAATTGAAATACTTTTTAAAAAGTTGAGATTTTTGTGAAAAATGAGTGATGTAAACAAATTTTTTGTGTCTTGGATAGATATACCCTTTGTAATTACAATATTCTTGTAAACTGCTCTAAGAACTTTATTATAATAATCTCAAAGCAAGTCATTCTTTTCTAATACTGTCAATGTGAGCCTCTGACTCATTGGGACTTTCTGTTGAATAAATAAATAATAAATTAAAACAATCATTAGTTTTATTTATTTATTATTTATTATTATCTGTATTATTTTATTTCTACCTAATTTCTTTGTTTGGGAAGTAGCAGTGAGCTTTGAAGGTGTAATGCAGGTTACTGTAAGTGTTGAGGCACCTGCTTTGCAGATGAACCAGTATGACAGTGGATCTCACCCAATGTCAAATTGAATTACAGTAGAACCCCGATAATTCGAGCTAATTGGGGCTGAGGCTAACTCGAATTACAAAAAACTCGGATTTTACGGAAATATAACTAAATCAATGGGTAAATCATGAATAAATTTTTAATGAGCACAATAATGGTTTAAAAAGTAAATAAATAAAGAATATAGTAGGCCTACATACCTGTATTACGCCTGTATGTATATTGGCAAACATTTCCAATATGCTACATCGGCATCCTTTAAGGATAAAGTCATTGTCTGACCCTTAATGGAGTGGAACGGGAAAGCGGCGCTACTAGGAAAACACTTTTAATTACCATTGTCGTTGAGTAGGGATTACAGTAACAGTACAGTATTCTTTTCTGAAAGGATGGTAGGCACTGTACAATTGATTGACACGAGGTCCTGACAAAGAAAGATGGAACTTAACGGTTTCTGTCAATCTGTAATAGATATGCATTAGCAGCCTGAAGCCAAGGTTATTTCTGTGTGTTATGAACGAAAACCCAAGCGGGACAGTTTTACCCGCATTTTTGTACATGGAAAAACTGAGAGAAAGCTCAAAATGTAACACATTCGGAAGTGCGTAAAACTTACATGCGGACACCGTATAAAAACGGGATAGTACTCTAGATTTATGGAAAATTTTAATTTTCTTAAGATCAGCTCGAATTACACGGAACCTCGAAATACCGGGGCTCGAATTACCGAGGCTCTACTGTACTTAAGACACAAACAAGGGGCAACTCACGCTACTGTCCAATATTTTTAAGGAAGAGGAGTCAAAATGCAATTTGCCATAATCCCACAAAATCGAGGTTTAATGTACTGCAAAAGTCAAGGAAAACATAAAATCGTTAAATTTTTATATTGTACATATTTTTATATTGCTGTTATGGACATTAAGATGGGATTTTTAATTTATGCATAACATGCAGGAAATGTAAGATCAAAGAGGGCAAAATCTTAGTTTCATTGTATTCTGATGCTACTTACAAGAGATGGAGAAAATAAAATTTAATTCTAATGGAATCAATTTTCTTACATGGATACTTTCAAGCTTTTTTCTCCAAAGTATTTTGAAATGGTTATAAGAAACTGCCTGCCCAGGTGTTTTAAATGGCCACCATTGCTCTGGCGGTCAATAGGTTAATGCTAGGTGCTTAAAGGAAATTTTTAAACTGTATTTCAGATTTAAATGTATCTAAATTTCAAGATCTTCAGGATAATGTTGAAATAACAGACATTTTGCATTGAAACATGTTACTGAATGATATTATTGAAGAAGACTTTTCTTTGCGTTATGATACCAAAAAGTATATGTAGAATGTAATTATATCAGCAACTTGAGCTATACAAACAATTATCAATTAAAAATAAATAAATTATGACTCACAAGCATGCTTGAGGCTTTATGCATACCTGGTCATTGCAAAGGAGTTCGACTCTGTCTTCAGCTATTGACCCTGTCTCCTGTCGCTCAGGGTCTGTTCTTTCTGTGCCTGGAGAACTTGGACCAGCTACCGATCCTGATTCTGAGCCAGCTCCCAGGACCTTCTCGTATACATGCTCAGCTACCTTACGCACTTGAATGAAGTCATTGGCAATCAAACGGTCTCTGCAAAAATAATATTTTATTAACAACATTTTGCTGAGCCTTTCTTCCTTCTTTGCTTGACTACATGAACTATGCTTTCTCTTACACAAATCTCTTAACAATCTGAACACCTAACTCGTGGAATTTTCAAAAAGGAAGTTAGAGGCAGTGATGTAAATAACAGATATTCGGAATTAGTTGTTTTCAGTCAAGGGAAGTAATTGAGTAAAGGTAATTGGATTACATGTAACAATTAGTTTTTTTATCCCTTTTCCTTGTAATCGTTACTTTTTGAAAAAATGTAATTTTTACTTGTAATTTACTTCTGGAAATAAAATTGTAATCATTACATTTTAGCAATTGTTACATTATAGTAATCGACCAAATTGAGAGTTTGGCAATGTTGCTTTCTTCTACTTGCTTGCGGTCACTGCAGTGGTGGTGAAGCGATCTCAGATTTCACTTTATGGGTTTTGCTCCATGAACTGTCATGACCATTTTTAACTCTAGTTTGCTGCAATGAAGCTGAAGGACTGTTTGTTCATTTGTAACTTGAGACTTGGTAACGTCCCATGCAGTTTTACCACTGAATGGCCCAACAGTTTCTGGTCTTGTGCCCCCTCCCTCACAAAAAAAAAAAAAAGGAATTTTTTAGGTACTGCCATTTTGACTGCCTTCATCAGAAGAACCAACTTTTAAACTGAGGAAGGAGGCAGTGTAGGCCTGTGAATCATCGAAGACAATAGATCTTCAAAGCTGGCTGTCAACCCAAGAAGCCTTTATTCATGATTAACTGAAGCACAATTAGATTTGCGTAGAGTGAATGACCTACCAGAGTGACATAAAACGCAGCACCTCAATTATATGCATTTAGATAAGTAACTCACAAGCTATGAATCACAGAGAGTTCTAGTTTGGGCTACTGTTTATGTGAATGACCTACCAGAGTGACATAAAACGCAGCACCTCAATTATATGCATTTAGATAAGTAACTCACAAGCTATGAATCACAGAGAGTTCTAGTTTGGGCTACTGTTTATGTACTGTTAAATGCATGCTGTTCAAAATATAACTAGTAACCCTATAATGTAAATTTTCTGTTCAATGCTTTAATAAAAAATTATGTCAGTGAAAGTATTAAACAAAATAAATAATTTTCTACTTACTTCTTAAGACTCTTAACACCAGAAGAGGCATGAGGTTGAAGGTAGAATGGTATTTTAATGAACTTTGGCAGGTTTTTCTCCACGACAATATCTACAACCCATGGAGGAACAGTTTCATTGAGAAGAACGCCTTCAGTTTCTCCTCCTGCGTCTCTTACTAGCAGCCTGTACAGGGTTCTGCCTCCCACCTCACTGCAACATTTATTTAATTATTTATTAATTTAAATTTTATTTTACAAAGGTCTCAATGAACTCACGCTCATTAACAGGGACAGTCAAATTACACATTTGAACATAAAAGATCAAGGAGGCAATATAAAGCACTTAATTATATAATACAATATAAAACCATACAGGAACTATAG
This sequence comes from Ectobius pallidus, assembly GCA_964059195.1. Classification (NCBI taxonomy): domain Eukaryota; kingdom Metazoa; phylum Arthropoda; class Insecta; order Blattodea; family Ectobiidae; genus Ectobius; species Ectobius pallidus. The sequence goes on from CAXKWD010000006.1 coordinate 118,197,241, forward strand.
ACATTTATACCTACTAATTTTATAAAAGCGAAAGAGGACACAAGAAGTTAACATAAATACAAGATGGAGCAAAATGCATAGTACAAAAATAACAATGAATTAGAGAAGAGTGGCTGCATACCTAGAAGGACAGTTTATTTAGAAACAATGTCCATGCTTTGCCATTTGATGCAAGCAGATTACTTTCCGAAAATTACATCCAATACATGTTCTCCTTCATTCAACTCAGAAAGCTATCCATCAGACATGTCAGCATGACGTGCGGGATGACTGCAATTTCATGATGAACACGATTGATATTCTCAGGCATTCGGACGGTTCTTGGACTTCTTATTTTCCACTTTTCCATCTTCTCTCCAAGATCGTACCCATTGCATAATTGTCCGTTTGTCAGGAAAACAGTGATGACGATGTCCTAGGCGTAATAAACGTTGAACAGCAATTACACTATTAAAAACAATAAAAGCTTCCACCACAACCTGAATGCATATCTGTATGGGCCACTGATCCATTGCAAATAATGGCAGACCTTTTGCAATAAATAAACGCTTCCAAAGCTGCCATTGCTTTGTAATGTTTTACAGAGTCACATTATATAAATGTGCTATACATTTTGCTCCACCTTGTACTATAGCAAATAGATCCCTAGGAGTTATTTGCAAATTGGTATATTCAGTAAGACTGGGAATCTCTTTTGAATTTAGTCAGAGATTTACATTGGCGTGTATGACACAGTAGTGTATAAAAATCTTTAACAGAAGACAAAATTATACTATTTAGTCTATATCTACTAGAGTTACTTGAACATTTTCAGTCAAACTGATTTAAGCTTTTAAAGCATAAATACTTAGAACCTAACATCGAATTCAGCTGTAAGTTCACAACTTACAACTTATACAAACAATAACTATTGCTAAAGTAGCTACATTTTCAAGAAAATGGTGAATAGTCATGTAGCTTCTTAATGTACATACTGCTTGTACTTAACCAAAAAGCCTTTTCCTCTTCTTTTCCTTTTGTTTTCATAAAACATAATTAATGACTTTAATATTGTATACGCATTCAACAGCTGTCAAAGTGCTGTTCTGCTATAGGTAGGTATATTTTATAAATACCTAGCAAAAGCACATCAATGCTTGAGGTTATTACAGTGAACGCCACTTAATGTAATCGCGGATAATGTTATCAATTGGGTAATGTTATAATTTTTATGAAGTTCTGTACGGATTAATACTGATACATTGAAAAAATTCTGTTTATTGTGATCAAAGATTCGGTTTCTGTTATCACATTTTCCTTTTTATGGCTTTATTTCCAAGTAGTGTTATTGAAAATTTTGTTTTTAAGGGTTTCGTTTCTAACTCAACTGTATTGTTTTGTATTGGACCGGTAGGGTTCCCCAGCTCACAGGATGACCAGTTCGAGGGGGTGCCATTACCTAACTTTCTCTTTTCAGCAATAAAACATGTTACACCCCATAGATAAGCTGCAGCTTTTTATTTATGAAGATAGCAATGTTGACATGCAGTGATGGCTAGTGTAAAATGAAAAGACTTGAACAGACAGGCGTTAGATGTTTTGCTACGCAAAGTTCACTACTGGTCAGTAGACTTCCAAAAACATGCGTAACTCATAACTGAGTACGGAGTATTGGTTAATAGACTCCTAAAGGAAAACAGTTACAATTAAAAACTTTGTTACTGGTTGAAAAAACAGTTGCTTGCAGTCTAATGCTGTATTATGAGTGGTTCAATGATTCACAGTTAAGTATTATCTTATGAATAAATAGCTTTTAATTCTGTTTTTGAAGCATAATATCTTATGTATGAATAAATAACCTTCAATTAATTATTTCAGCTACTGTTATCAATTGGTTAATATTATCAGATTGCTGCATCCCAAAGTGATTACAATAAGTGGAGTGCAATGCATTAGAATTGTATTTTTATGCAATTTATTTCCCTTGTTTTGGGAGAGCATTATATTTTAAGAACATAGATCTTTGGAGTAAACAAAACATAAGTTTCTAATATTTAATTAGCCTACATGTGTTTTTCACATTTGCAATAAAAATGACATTCATGAAATATGATTGCTTGAGAAAAATGGATGCAAGTAAAGTATCCCCTAAATCATGTTGACAGAAAAACTTGTAAGAGCCATTTTTTAAAAAATAAAACAATTTAAAAAGTTTTCATGAAAAGTCCCTTAATATTTCAATTATAAAAACAAAATTCTAAATGGTTAGATAGAATTAAAAAAAGAAGTCCTTATTTCAAAAAATGAAGTAAATACAATAAACCGTTTACCGGCTGTGCTTGTCCACAGACAGATAGATGTTGTTCCAAAAATTTATTTTCGGTTTCTAGGGATCGTGAAACACGTTTTCTCGATGTTATCTCGATTTAAATTTTTTGTTGCAATCAAAATTCTTCTCTACACTACATACGTGCAAGGAAAAACACATTTGACCTTGTATCTCAGCTTTCATAAAATATTAAGGTGACAAATTTATACATCAGTAGCAGTGAAATGGATAAAAGTACCAAAATTCAAGGGGGAAACAAAACTTTCTACCAGAAAATAATTATAATAAATCCAGGCTCCTATTAATAATAGCCACAATCACACACCTGAATATTACAGGTGTATGACCAGGTACTGAGAAGTATTCGTTGCCTCCTCGAGTTTGACCAGACACTGGCTGATCACTTTGGCACTCAGTGTCTTCGTCTACCTGCAGGGGCCTCCACCAATGCTCTAGCAAAGCCTGCAGTAGTAAATTTCCATAATTCACTGAAATAAAATGAAACACAGTAACTAAAATTTTATAGAAATGAAATAATGTAAAATCTGTGAAATTTCAGATACTTCTGGTTTTTTGGAATCTTCATATCACAGAGAGAAATATGGATGTACATAACTTAACTTAAAAAGTGGAGTTATTTGTCCAACATTAATGTGAATAAATCAAACTGAATCATACACAATAAAAGCCCTATACTTAGATACATAATTTATTGTTGACAACAATATCATCTTCCTGTGTTTATGGGTTGCCAACATGGACAGAGCAGAATTTGAAGAAACTGAACTGAATACAATATACAAAGAAATTTATAAAAGATAATGTACGATGAATACATTAGACAATGAACAATAAAGTTGTTCTGTATCTGGTTTCCTATATCCCCTTTGTTGGGACGAAGGGCCTCCAAGTGCAGGGTTCTGTTACCTATGTAAATTTTATTTTTATTTATTTTCTGAGAGAAGGCAGAGGGACAGGTGAATCAAGTTGTTAGGTGTTGATAAATTGTTAAATGATGAAATGAAGGTCTTTGATTTAAATATGTATTTTGTGCATAAATAAATAAATAAAATAAGCCCATTGGCAACTCTTTAGGGCAAGGGCCTCCTACCGATCGTAGGGCTGGCTCTAGGTTTGCTCACTCGGTGAGCCGGTCCGTGCGAGCTCAAGTGCTGCATTTGATAGGTATCATCACTTATCACTGATCACTGATCACGGTTCACTTTGGGTTTGTTAAGTCTTTCATTGTGTTTCTCCACTTTATTCTGTCTCTAGCCATCCTGCTCCATGTTGCGCCTAGTGTTCTCGTGAAGTCGTCGGACCATCTTCGCCTTGGACGTCCTCTGCTCCTTTTCCCTATTCGGGGGTCCCACATTGTTGTGACATATGCCCATCTGTCCTGGTGGAGTCTTGCTGCATGACCTCCCCACTTCCACTTCAGTGACCAAGCCTGACTTGCCACATCCTGCATTTTAGTCTTCCTTCTGAGTTCTTCATTGGTCACTCTATCGCACAACTTGATGTTGAGGATCCGTCTTTCCATCTTCCGTTGACATTTCTGTAGTAGTTCTGTCTCTCTTTGTGTATATGCCCATGTCTGGCATCCGTAGATTATCACTGGTATGACGCAACTTTCTAGTATTTCTATTTTTGTCTTCTGCTTGAGAGATCTGTCTTGGAATATAAACTTCAGACTCCAGAATTTACCCCATGCCATGGCCACTCTTCTTCTAATTTCCTTCTCTCCTCTCTTTGTCAATGATATTGACTGACCTAGATAGGTATATTCGTCGGTGTAATCAATTGTTGTTCCATTCAATGTTATTGCTGCTTGGCCTGAAAGTGACATTAACTTAGTTTTTCTGGGGTTCATTTTTAGTCCCACTTGCTCGCTCTTCCCGCTTAAGTCTTTCAGCATGTATTCCATCTCTTTCCCAGTTTTTGCGAATAACACAATGTCATCTGCGAAGCGTAAGTTTGTGAGTCTTTTCCCGTTTATGTTTAAGCCATATCTTTTCTTTTCCCAATCCAGTTTTCTGAAAACTCGTTCTAACAGGCATGTGAACAATTCTGGTGAGATCGGGTCACCTTGTTTAACACCTCTTTCTATCTTGAATGGCGTGCCTTCTATCTCTGTTCTAATTTTGGCGGTGCTGTTTGTGTATAATTTTCCTATAAGTCTTGTGTACTTGTTATCTACGCCTATAGCTTTCAAGGAGCTCAAAACACTCGTGTGTTCCACTGTATCAAATGCTTTTTTGTAGTCCACAAAAGCAATGTGTATCTGTATGTTGTATTCTTCTGCTTTTTCTAGGATTTGATTAACTGATTGGAGGTGATCAATTGTACTGTAGTTCGCGCGAAATCCAGCTTGTTCCGGAGGCTGGTTTTCATCAAAGATTTTAGTAAGCCTTTTGGTGAGAATCTTAGTGAATACTTTATACAAATTGGATAATAAACTGATGGGCCGATAGTTGTTCAGGTCATCCCTGTTTCCTTTCTTATGCAGCAGAATTACTGTACTCTGCTGCCATTGTTGTGGTAATTCCTCTGTTTGTAGTATGTGATTGAATAGCGAGGTCGTTGCAGTTACTAGGGGTTCTCCTCCCCATTTCAGGAATTCATTTATATTTTAGTTCTTTTATAGCTTGTGTTACTTCTTCTTTGAGTATCGGTGGCGCCGTCTCATCTCCGATTAGAGGGAGTTCATCGTTTCTTAGTTGCGCGGTACTCTTGTAAAGTTCCTTATAGTAGTCAGTGGCTGCTGAGTTAATGTCCTTTCTATTAGCTATTCTTTTTCCTCTGTCCCCTTTAACGCCCAACATCCAGTGTTTCCCTTCATTTATTTCTCTTTTTATTTTCTTGACCGATCTCGATGTGGTTGCGATGTGCTTGGCTATGTTAGAGTTGTATTCGCGTAGGTCTTTTCTGATTTCTCTTTTGGTTAATTTGTTAAGTTCTACGAACTCGATTTTGCTCTTCGTGGACATATGCATGGTAGATTTCTTCTGTTCTCTTTCTTCAATCAGTTTAATTGTTTTCTCACTTAATTTCTGTTTGTTCCTTGTGTTTCTTTCTGATGCTGCTCTGCTTTCTGAGGCTACTTCCGCCGCCGTTAGGATATCTGATTGTAGTGCATTGTATATTTCCTGTACATTAATTTCCGGTTCTCATTTCCTCTGCTCCAGTGCTTGTTGTAGCATTAATCTATACGTTTCCTTCTCGACGTTTTCGGCCTTGGGTTTACGTGTTGTTTTGACGAATCTTCTGGTTTTCTTTACCCGAAATTTTGTGCGAATCAGCCTGTGATCTGTATCGAACTTTAGTCCATTTGTCGTTTGAATGTCCTCTATGTCCCTTAAGTTGTTATTCAGAATGTAGTCTATTTCATTCTTCGTCTTCCCGTCCGGGGATCTCCAAGTCCATCTTGCATCTGGATGCTTCTTATAGAATGTATTAGCTATTTTCAGGTTGTTTTCTTGTGCAAATGGCCTACTAATATTATTAATGCTCCTCACATATCATTTTTATGGTGTGGAAGCAGAAGGATTGATCCTTGCAACGTTGCAATTACAATACCTACAACTGTTTCTTTATGTAGCCTAACGCTTCCATGTTTGGATGAAAAGTCTTCAATAGTACCTTGAGCTCCAACCATTAGCCCATGAACCTCAATTTCCTGTACACTGTATGTGGACTTGTAATACGGAATATGGCCATTTATTTTGTTCTTTTCTAGACAAGTGCTAGAAGTCAAATCTTCTCTGTGAAGTAAACATGAATTTGTTGGTGTACTCCATACAAGCTTCTACACTTTCTCTCCTAGTATTCTTCTCATACCTCGAAAATCATACAACATACAGCATGGACAAGACACTAAATTATTGATGATTAATTCTGTTAATTTCTTTCAGCTCTTGGTGTTTTATTTAATTGATTGTGTCCTACATTATTAAAGGCCTTCTGTGTGTCTAGTAGAATAAAAATCACACCCTCTTTTTCCCTTTTTGCTAACTTCATAAGAGAACTAACTCTTTGCGAGTGGCAATGTTTTATGGCTGTGGGGGAGGGAGGGAAGGCATTTAAAAAGTTAATGAAAAACCTATTGAAAGTAACTTAAAACTTGCATTCATGCATAAAAACAACATATACTTTGGATTTTTGCCAAATTCTGCCACTAATCTGTTCCAGGAACAATGTTTTATTATCTTGCGTGAAAATGTTTATGCAAAAATGGCACAAATGTCACTAAGCGCATTACAAATTAACATAGGCTTACATTAGGCTATGATTTTCAATTGGATCAGTATCTTGATCAGATGGCAGAAGGCAGAACTGGCCCTTTCTGGACTGCATATTGTAATAGTATGTGATGGGCCTGCATCAAAATTACTTACTTCCATTCATGTGAGTGCACTATTGCCTCCAGTGTCACTTATATCGCTCTCACTCTCAGTAATGCTGCCCTTGGCATTCTCGAGAAACTTCCCTACTATCGCTAAATGATAATTCTGACACATCACTATTACTTTGAATAATTCATTCGTCGATTTCAGAACCTGTAACAATTTCTTCTTGCCATTTTACTAAAAATAAGTGGAAAACACAAAACAAAAAGAGCACATCATTCACTAGATACGCATGCCCAGTGAAATTCTCCACTAAAATCATCCTGAGCATAAATATAAGGGAATTCCCAAGTCAGAGTGGTTAAGAGAACATTCTCCTGCCATCTTTTGAAGTTTTTATGTATTACGTGCGTGAGAAGAGCCGGTCACATTATGAGTTGGTCAGAGAACTCATATATGGGTTTCTGGCTGCGAAGGGTTAAGCGAGATGTGTTCATTAACATAACTTGTAAACTCATTAATCCTTCTTGATGTTTGTTAAAATTCACATACATTCTTAGATAAGCATCCAATACTTGTTCAATTACTTGTCAAATCACTGAGTAGATATTGATGGGGCACCAACTGAACAGATGTTTGGTATCACCAGCTTTATACAGCAATATTGGCCTCGCTATTTTTGGGTATGCAGGCAGTTGACCTGTCAACATTTGTGATATCTTTGAGATAACTTTAATAACCCTGTCACTTTAACAGTACAAATTATTACTACAGGGGTAGCTTTCACACAATATAGATGTTTATAATTAAATATAGTAAGTAAGTATTGAATTGGTTACAATTGGTAACGCCATACCGCCATGACATCACAAGAGAATATTAAGTAGACAAGAGGTGAAGTAGGATGCTATCTTGGCCATTCGAACAATGTTTATTAAGTACCCTCTTCATATCCTTCAATGGGCATACCTGACATGCATGTTTATTTAACTTGACAAAACTAAAAAGACAGGAAGGATCATCTTTAAGCAACAATGGCTGTCGGGATGAGAACTCCATGCACTTGAAAACAATTAAATATGTTATGTCTAGACCTGGGATTTTAGGCTCTAAAAAAATTAGTTTTAGGCACCTAAAATAGTCTTTTAAAACAATTAAATAGGCTTTTAAAAGAGAAAATAGGCACTTAAAATATGTTTCAAAAATGTGTAAATAGATAATAAATAGACTTTAAAATATTACAATATACACTTAAACTGTAACATTTTTTTTTTCTCTCTGCAAGAAACGTGGTATACCTATTCTTAACAGAATTAACTGCAAAATTAGGCATCTCGGACTATATTCACTTTCACTGGTGACTTGACACAGTAGTCCTTCCCCCTTAATCCTCCCCCTTTCCCGTCAGTCAGCATTGCTTTAGCGACAATTGTTTGGAATAATTAAGTTTTTGTGAAAAACCCACCTCTGCTGTTCTGCTTTTCATTGAAGGATGTCCATTATAAGATTGTAAAAATTACAGAAGTTGAATTTTATTTTAAATGTATAAAATAGGTATTTTAGGCACTAAAATAGTAAAATAGGCTCTAAAGGTCCAAATAGGCATTTTAGGGCACTATAAAACTCTATAAATGTAAGTGATTTACCATGAAACGTCCACATATTAAAAAATGTTCATGTTATTTCATAAGGAACAAAATAGGCATTTGCCTTAAAATCCCAGGTCTAGTTATGTCATACCTAATGTCAACCCACACGTTTTGGTTCAGCACTTACGTGCATAGACGGCAAAATGTGTGGGCATTTTTGAGTTGTCCACCACTTCGGTGGTCCACAGTACATGATGATGTGTAACTGTAACCTTTATGATGATTCTCACCTTTTTGGTCAACTGTATCATTAGGGGCTAATCCAGCTTCTCTTGCAGAAACCCATGCCGAGAAACAATCGTTTTCATCCTGGCCAAGATGAATAGTTAGCATCTATTAAAACAAACAAAAAACAAAAAAAAATTAAAACAATATATACAACTCCTTTCAGATTCAAATCATCAGATGGAACAAGGAAGTTTTAATTGCCTTTACTTACTCCAGTCTTTAAATCCACATTAAACCAATTGGGAACATATACCATCTTGAACCTATTCTTCACCTCTTCATCAAAATCTGCTTGTCCTAAGTCTTCCACTTTGCAGGCCTTAAACAAAAAGAAAAAAAAGTGCAGTTAAGTTGAAAGAAGTCTACCATATAGAGTTTGCATATTGTCTGACGAAACTAATAATTAGGTACTGTTTTCCCAAGTAGCAGGTATTAATTTCTTGGGTCTGGGCAGGCTTAAATTTAAGTTGTGGTTAAGGATAAAATAATAAGGTGGTACCTCTTACTCCACTTTTGTTTGCCAACACAGCCTGAAGACATCAACTTAGACATACCACAGCAAGGTTGATCAGCAAGAAGAATAAAATGATACAGTGAAGTTAGTTGTTGCTGCTAAAAAATAATCTTAAGTTTTTAGTGAATTAACACAATAACATGATAACATACCCAGAAGATGGTAGAGTAGCACCGGAAATCCTAGAAGCAACTAAACAACTAAAAAGTTGAGCATTCAGTGTTGAAAAAACAGGGTTTTTAAAAACACCCGTTGTTTGTTTTTGTTTGAACAGAGTTTTTTGGTTTAAGCCACCTCTTTTTGCATTGATAATGTATGACAGAAAATTGAGTCTAATTTTCAATTCGTAATGCTGTAAAACATTATCAAATGTAGGCTTATCAGGGAGCTTGAATGAAACTGAAATTGATAAATTATTATAGTAATATAAGAATTGAGTCAATTTTTGTGACGCTTACTTCACTTGAGTTGTCTATTTGGAGACTAGTTTCGGGCAATTTTTTCTCTCATATTCATTCCATTTTGACTGCTGTTTGTTGCTGTTGCTACTTGACTGCCCTCTGGTTTCCTTAAGATGAATTTGTTGATCAGTTCATTGGAGGCGGGGATTTCAAAATTCATAGCTTTGTCTTGATGTTTGAGGATGAAGATTTTTTCCCAATTGATTAATTCCGTATGTTCTCTTGCCGATTTTAACAAATTGTTAATATGCCCTCTTGCCGATTTTAACAAATTGTTAATATCGGCAAGAGGACATACGGAATTAATCAATTGGGGAAAAAATCTTCATCCTCAAACATCAAGACAAAGCTATGAATTTTGAAATCCCCGCCTCCAATAAACTGATTAACAAATTCATCTTAAGGAAACCAGAGGGCAGTCAAGTAGCAACAGCAACAAACAGCAGTCAAAATGGAATGAATATGGGAGAAAAAATTTCCCAAAACTAGTCTCCAAATAGAGAACTCAAGTGAAATAAGTGTCACAAAAATTGACTTAATTCTTATATTACTATATTAGAAAAACTTCACTGTTACTAACTTCCTGTAATTATTAATATATGATAAATTATTGTTTAATAATACAATGCAATACCATGATTTGTCTCAAAATCAATTTCTGCTTAAAAGACAGTTCACTGGTCTTGTTCTCAATGTACTAGATGGAGGCAAGAAGCCTAAAACAACCACTGATTGAGAGGTTGTAGAGCAATTCATTGCTGAGAAAGAAATAATGAATTTCACTATCTCTCACCTATTAATTTTATCCACACCTATATTCCCCCCCCCCCCTTAAAAAATATGTAGAAACAATACAAAACAAACCACACTTAACAAAAATGTTGCAGGAAAAACTGAATTTAAAAAAGTCTTAAAAAATCACACAACCTTAATTTAGCAGTCATCAATACTAATGGCCATGATTCAGAATAATGACTTGTGACTGCTTTAGGCAAATTTGGCTGTATTCCTGAAGATAGGCCTCTAGCACTAGAAACATATCCATCAGAACAGTTGAGGACTCTGATTATGAAACTACTGGATCAGGAGAAATATGCCACATCTTCATTTGCTGTAAGAGAGCTGAGAAAACAACAAATTGTGATGGAGAAACGTTACAGCTCTAAAAATTTATCCATTTGGATATATCACTGCAATATTATCAGATTTCAGAGCACCAATAAATATGATATGGCAAAATGGGGGAAAAAATTAAAGAATTGCATTCCATAACTAAGGAAATTAAAAACTTAAAATAATATAAATATAATCTTTTAGTAGATACCTACGGTATAAAAGGGAAATAACTAGTCGATAAGTTAGCTAAAAAGGGTTCAAAATTGAATAGAAACAAATCAAAATTGAATCCATAAAAGGAATTATCAAAACAAAGTTGAAAGGAAATATGTTCTTCTGCTCTAAATTGTAAACAAAATTTGGATAGACTGGAAAATCAGCAGTAACTGCACACTTTTGGGAAAAAGGACACAAAATAAGGCTGGAGCCAGAACTAAAAAAGTGTGTCCAGGGACATAAGCAACTAACAGTTTGGGAGAAAAGTTATATCTACAAACACAAGGACCAGCTTATACCCCAGGATGACAATTGGAGGTCCAGATAGAGTATTGCTGAAGATAATAATCTTTATTGTCTTTCGACCTTAATTACAAGATATTAGACATAACTATAGATAACTTGTGGATTTGCAGTGAACCAATGAAATAGTTTTTCAGAAATCATTTAAGTTATAAATACATTTATGAATTAGATATGTTTTTAGTTGTAATTTGAATCCCTTATTAGTGCTAATTTCTTTAAGGTTGCTGGGTAGTTGAGTTGTGATGCATGCTTTAAACATGTTCAGGTTAGTTCATGATTTAAGTGAAGTTGTTTATATAAAATATCCATCTCAAGCATAAGGTAAATATAAATAATTTACTATATAAACTTCCTATAAAATTTTAGGACTGAATTTGTAGTTATTGATTATTAAATGTCCTCCGCATTCTTTGCTACATTTCCTACAGTGTAGTAATACTGCAGAATTTGAAACAAAACCAGACCACAAGATGGATGAAAGTAAATGAATAAATTAGAATATATTGACATGTCTACTATGTAATCACTATGACTTGTATTACCTTCAGCACATCGTAGACCATAACATTGTTCTCAGTGTCCTTGGTAAGGATGTGACGCTTGTCATTGAGGATGTGATAATGTCTTACTGCAGGGCCTCCTTTGATTACTAGCTCGGGTTTCAAACTAAGAGGTTTCAGAACTTCTTCATCCATGGTGTCTCCAACCTGAGAGTCTCGCTTTGGGATGGACTGGAAAATATGCCACACATTGTATAAAAAATTAGACTTCCTACTACACAAGATTCAAATCGTAATACTCAAAAGATATACTGCATTCAGTGCTATTAATACTACTTATTAAAAGTACATGAAAAATAAAATAGAGATAATGTCTTCCTCAGTGTAGTTCAGAAATAAGCCATCAATCTAAAAAATAATAAACAAAATTAATGATATAAAAAATAGTAAAGTGTTCCCGGTGAGGCCCTAAGGGTTCCAGGAGGTTCCCAGATTTTAGATATTCAGTACATGAAGGTGGTAAGGTTGTCAGCCTTATACACTGGCCAGGAATGCACCAGAAGGATTAGGCCAATAGATAAATCCTCATTGGGGATTGAACCCACAACTTTCATGTTTGTAGCGCAGTGCCTCAACCACTACTCCATGGCATACCCCCCTCAAAATTATCTGAAGTGAAGACAAATTATATTAGAACTCAGCAAACGGGTTTTTTGGAATACCACTAGAAGAGAAATGTGGAAATAAAAAATTAAAGTGAGTACAAATAAAAATTTATGGATATCGCAAAACATAAGTGCAAAAAGGAATTATATGCCCAGCTTTTTTTGCTTTGTTAATATCTTCGTTTTCTTGAATAGGTGCATTTAGGCCGCTCTTTCATTGAAATTTAAATACCCACTTTAAAGAGCATGGTTATTACGGTCATACAGGGGAATTTAAATCGCAGACGGCAAAGGGTGAAGCAGCAGAAGTTAATATGTACCTTGCAAGCTGTTTAGCTAGACAGTGTCTAGGGTTTAAAATAGGTACTCATTTCTGCAATTGGCCCTAGACCAACAATGACAGCTGGAATGTTGTTGACATTACTGTAACATATTACAGAATAGACTTACCCAATTCTTGATACAAGATTCAGAAGTTGCAACCCATAGGGAGCCCTGATCTGGAGTCATCACCATTTTCAAGACAGGGGCACTCTCCTCACATATAAGAACTCTTCTCTCAGTATTTCGCAGATCTGTCATGAAGATCTTCCGATCACGTCCCCCAGAAATAACATGACTAAATGTATCAGTTGTCTGCAACAAGAAAACAAACTAATCAACTAAGAGGAAATTGTGAGCATTTATATCATATATTCATAATTAATTTTAATAAGATGGGCATATTTATATTCTTGATTACTTAGAATATTACATATCTGTTGACCATATATGAGAATTGCTATTAGGAGAAAACATTCTCTGAGCGCTGGAACATTTAGCTGTTTATGTTGATTCTTCATCAAGTGAGGTACCCACAGTCAGTTAGAAGAATTATTTTCATAATATTTATTCTCAAGTAATGCCAATGTAAAAGTGAGTAAGGTAAGAGTGTAGATCAAAACAAACTCTAGTAATTTCTTAGATTGTGTGAAAGGTATTAAATGTAAAATAGATAAGTAACCAAGTCACAGGAACTAGCTCATCTCATGACTAGTTTAAGATCTAACCTTACCCTGAATGGTATGAGGCCCTTGCCCTTAAGGGATCAATTGGGCTTGTTATGTTATGTTAATGTCAACAGATACATATAATATAATCAGTGCTGATTTTCACGAGGGATGCTGCTACAGTACATATACCGTTAAACTTTTACACTAACCTACAAATGTAAATACAAGTAAGAATCAGCTTGAAAAATTTTATGTCATAACCGGGATTTGAACACGGATCTTCGGCTTAATTAAAAAAAATATGAAAAATAAAGTATTGAAGGAAATTTTACTGTGATAATCGAATTTACAACTTATATGTTGGCTATACTATCATTTTTGTCATGGTAGCAGATGATATTTCTGGAATCACATTTCATGTCAATTTTAACGTTCATTATGTTATGTAGCATGTTTATTTGGGTTGATCTGAATTTCATGAACCAAAATGAACTGGATAATAACATTTTTTTAAATCGTCAATTTGAAAAAAGTTAAGTTGATGGACATTGGAAACGTCTGAAACAGCTATAATGTTTAGGGTTGGAAATAATCAGATAAGTTATTAAATTCCAATCTTACTGCTGGGACTAGTAGTTAGAAAACAGCTAGTGAACACCCTGTCATTCGACTAAGAAGAAGATATCTGTTAAAAGAGTGACTGGCTAATTGTTAAGAACAAAAATTAGGAAACAAAAGTTGTACAGATATTGCAAAACTAGGACGAGTAAAAAATAAACAAAATATGAATTTATCACAACTGTGGTCAGCAATATTTTTTTCTGCTTTGGACTAACAGATCATCAGGCTGCTAACAAAATGTTGGACTCTACAAGTGACCGCTTCTTCTAATTGAAAATATCACATAATTTATTTCTAGAAAACCAGCACATATAAACATAATCTGTGGAAACTTGAAAATAAGTAGTTTATATGACGAATCACAGGTTGCAAGCATTGCTCAGAATGTAAACGTATGTGATAATAAAGTTATTGTTATTATTATTATTATAGCACAATTCAATATACAGTGGAAACCTGGTAATAAAATCACTATGAAGTAGTATGCCTCTTAGTACAGTCTTGATAATCCGAACGTCAATAATCCAAACATATGTTTTGATGGGTTCCCTATCATCATCATCATCATCAGCTGAGATCTACTGACAAGTTTGCTTCTCTGCCCACCAGATGTCCTTCACATTGTATGAATCTGAAAATGAGGGTGTCATGATGTCAAAATTTATAAGTAGTAGTAGTAGTAGTAGTCTAATGCCCTGGGATTTGGATGAACTCCATTCTCCTTCCTTCATATATATATATTGGAAGTTTACACAGTGAAGCTATATTATAAAGGAGAATTATTAAGCAAGGGAATAAACTGGAATTTGGAATATACAGGAAGCCTACACACACAGACAGTTACATCAAAGCCAATAACATAAGTTTAATCATGCAGAAGCATGCAGTAATAAATTTACTTGCCCACAGGATAGTAAACGTCCCACTCAGTAAAATTGAATATGACCTTGAGTAGAACACCATCATATCCGTAGCTGAAAACAATGGTTTCAGCAGAACACTAGTAGACAAAATAAAAAAGTGCCAGAAGAAAAAATCAATTGCAGACATAACCACACTAGATCACATAGAAGAAAATAAGAAATACAAGAAAATTACTTTCCACCCTAGGGCAGACAAAAATTTCAAGAAAGTTTTCAGCAAATATGGTATCACTACAGCACCAGTAAACAGATTTTCATTGAAGAACTTATTAAATTCCACCAATTTAGAAAACAGACAGCACAGCCAAAAATCAGGAATTTACCAATTCAACTGTAAAAACTGCGAGAAAGTATATGTAGGAAAAACCAAGAGGAAATTAGAGGTTAGAACAAAAGAGCATTTGAGACATCTTAAACAAGGAAACACAGACAAATCTGCAGTAGCGGCCCACTTTTGGAAGGAAGGTCATGACATCAATCGGGACCCAATATTAATTAAATGTGTCGAAGGCTACAAGGAACTTTCGGTTTGGGAGAGGATATTCATCCATAAACATAAACAACATCTCATGAACTTCAACATCCCAGCAGACGAAAGTCTCATCGCCAAATGCAGAAAACTCCTCCGAGAGGGCAGCACAAACGTCCAGCCGGCAGTTGGTGTTGATCTGATGATTATGAATGACGATGGTCTTCGAAACTAGTTCAGGTATTTATACAAAAAGTGAAGTATACGTGCTAGACCCAACTCAATATTATACCCTCCATTCTCCTTCTTGCTTCCTAATATATATAAGTATATCTTTGTTTTTTGGATGTATACTTTTTTCCCCAGACAGTTAAATCAAGTGGAACACAATTCAGTCATTTTTCTCACTATTGAAATCATGATCTGTAGACCAGAAATGATATACATCATTCTATTTTTTAATATTTTTCAAGTGTTCCATGTACCTTAGATTTAAATTTCTCTTGTTTTGGCAATAATCCATTGTTTAAATCCAAATTTAAACAATGTTTAAATTTCATGCAGTACCTTTTCACAGGTATTACAGTCAATTTCATTAATACTGAATTTTTATAGATAAACCTACTGATATTGAGAACACAGTGAAGTCATAATATATGGTGAATTTTTACTTGGTGGAATCATAGGAGATTTTTTTATATTGCACTTACTGATAGGTGTTAGCGAGATGTTCAGTTCTGTGAATTTTTTTTTTATTATTTTAATTTTTTTATTTTTTAAATTTATGATGTACCGGTATTAAAGGATGGAAAGTGAATTTGTTAAAAGCTGTTTATCTTCAGGATTGATTAAGGTGATATTTTCTTTTACATACTTTTGGTTTTCAAATTTAATGATTTTCTTGTTGTTGAACATTTTTTTCAGTAAATCAATAATTTTCAGTAAATCATTAACATTCTAATTTATATTCTCTGTTGTGCATAGGTAAGTTAATTAATCCATAAGTAAGACATTTGTAGCAGTTTTCAGATGGCCTTGAATTGTAAGTCGGGCATAGTTGCTCGGAACACAGGTGTCCGCTGATACACGTGTTCGCGGGTGGAGGAGCGCACTGTGTTCACGTGATGGGAAGACAGTCGCTCGCTGGGTCTCTTCGGAGAAGGTTTTCATGTACAACGACACTACTTTTAAGTGTAAAAGATCCTCGAGTTCTGTGAATAAAGGAATATATGATAGTTGTTGAGTCTTCGCTCTTTTATTCTTATAATCATTCTCCATATCCGCCCTGTGAAAAGAGTTCGCTTGCTCACAGCCGACTACAGCAGCCGGAGGGTCATTTTACAATTGATATAAGGATTAATATATCTGGCGCCCAACAGTAACATAATCATACGACCCGCGACACATTTTATTACTGCTAGCTTGTGAGGAATTTAGCTGTTCTGCTTGATGTAATTGTCTATGTGTGCGTCTTTCCTGTAAATTAGAATTTGGAATGCTTTCAAGTTTAATATAATCACAGTGCTTTGTTTATGTTGGTGAATGGAGCAGAGATGAAATATGGTTCTCATCCTGACCATTGGCCACTAAAATTTTGATTCTACTTTGGTCTCTTGCCTGTGTAAACAGTAAAGCACTAAACCACATATGCCCTTTAAGAAATTCTATGCTATATTGGATCTGAGTGACTATTGACAGTAGCAATAGCTAATAAGAACCAAAAGCACTTACCAAGAGTGCCCACACACCCTCGTCATGCACTCGTATGGTTGTAATACATCGCTGCTGCCCTAGTGACCAGAGTTTGATGGTGCCATCAGAACTGCCAGATAGGCATTGTGTGCCATCCCGGTTCAGAACCAAAGCTTTCACATTGTCAGAATGACCTGAAATTTAGAATTATTTGCTTGTAAACTCAATGTGAAGACTTGCATACTGCATACTGTAGCTTTATGGCATCTATAGCACAAATGCTTCAACACATGCAATGTTTAAATATTATTTGGCATGTTCCATGCTCCTAACGCATTTGAGAAACATCACATGGCTCAAGCTACCCTCTGTGATCTGTCCACAGCACAGTGGTTCAAAATGCGAATCTAGTGGGACAAAACTATTTTGGTCACCCTTGTAAAAATAAGTAAACATAGTTGGATAATACTGTAAACATGACCCAGTATCACGAATGGACCTTTAAATTTCAGTAATCTGATGTAACAGCATGACACACCCTCAAAATTGAATGAAAGCCTGCTGACTTTGGACTGAGCGTCAGGATGTTTATTTCTCAATAAGTTTCGTCAGTGGATGGTAGCAACTGTGAAAAAGTGGATGATTCTATTCTATACTGGATTATAATAATATTGCATGGCCCACTCTATCCTAAACATAACATATCAAATTGTTGATCGCTTTGATATTGTTAGTTCACCTCGATTGATTCATTCCTTTATAATGATGTTGGTATTAACATCTGGCCATTGAATAATTAAAGGCAGCTGCTGTTGATATAATATTATGAATTAATAATGTTCCACTTCATTGTGTCTTCCCATTCCAACTTAATTTAAATGTGCATTCCATTGAAATGTACGGATACAGATATCTGAATTATATTGTAATGTGAGTGTTTTTCAATTTAAAATCTCTTCTTATGTGCAAGTATTAATAGACCTAATGTAATTCCTGACAGATTGTCAAACTGAATACAATTCATTCATTACCTATACAGCTGCTTTAAACCTTGAACCAACATGTCACTGAATCTTAGGTCTACATTTGCATTGCTGATATTATTGCCTGTGCATTTTGTGAAATCTTTACTTATTTTAAGAATTTCTTAAATCAATGTATAAAATGAGAGAAAGGTGCACTCAAGCGAGCATTAATGTTGGTATGCATTGTGCTGATATGTACTAATTTCAGTCTAAAAACAAGTTTCTATAGAGAAACGGTATTACTATTAAAGCTACCATCGGTATAATTTTTACACAAGTTTAACAAAATGCAATATCACTTGTGTTATAGGTTTGTGTCTGCAATATATTCCCACAGTGGAAAACCATTAAGAAAATAGATTTCGTCCATTGATATACTGTACAATAAATTTAATGCTTGCAATTACTTAACATTGCTTAAATAAGCATCATATTTGTCTTCAGATGGGATTTTTTGCTGGTTCCTTGATGAAGTGTACTGATTAAATGTTCTGCTTTAGTAAAAAAAAAAAAAAAACCTGCAAAAGCCTTATTATTTCTTGGTTTCCTGAAAAAGAAAGTCAATGTTCAGAAAAAGGTGCAAGTTGCGCACATTGTGGTTAATTGCCCCTTATAGCCCATGAATTGGACTGTTATATTCGGATGCACATTTTTTATAAGTCAATTTAAAGATTTTTTAAATAATAGTTATTTTCCGAGAATACAAATTCATATTACAGGCACAGAAAATCTCTAAATATATATAGTTATTACATCAAGAAGTTCCACATACCTTAAAATAAGGGGCCTACAATGATATGATTCTATGCTTTTATGCTTAATAGACCTATATATTTTAATGTTATTTATTTACATTCAGCTTCCCTCAGTTAAGGGTTGCCGTAAGACAAAGCGTAATTGAAAAAGATAATTTACACCACAAAGAAGTGGTTACAATCAAAAAGTATCACTTACAAAACTACTTTTAAAAAACTGATTATAGAATATTTACCCTTAAGTTTCATAAGTTTTGCACATGTTCTAGGGTCCCACACCCTCAGAACTTTTTCTGTGCTGCCACTCACAATTGCTGTCCCAGATGGATTCATAGCCAAACTGTAAATTGAATCCTTGTTTCCATTTAACGATGATGCTGAAAGAAGGAAATGAAAATATTTTCAAAATAACTAATCTTATAACAGCCATTATGTGATGCTACAGGGACATTCTTTCACAGCACCTCGTGGCACGGGCATCAGTACATTCTGTAACTCAAGCTGCATCAGCCAATACACGGGGTGTTTATTTAGCAGTGTATATACAGCTGGCAGAGCTGAGTGTTCTGTTATTGTTATGCTATGACTCTATGAGGCTCTCAGTACAGGGATTGTCTGTGTAACGTGAAGTCCAGTCCATAACTCTGGAAACATTTACAAATATTTCAGTGTTTCAGTACCTCTCTTCAGTGTGATATTTAATTACTGTGTTTTATTGTACATGTAATGCCTGAGTATGATATTCTTTGTGGGAACGGGTATAAGTTATATACACAACATGTACAAGAGGAACAAGACAAACATTTCTAGATAGGCCTGGCAGTGCCTTTACCCAATCGCGGTACCGGTACCATAAGACCTCACACATTAAATGCACTGAAACAAAGCATAAGGCATGAAATAGAGCCTGCTAGTGCGGAAGCACTTGTGCGAGTTAATAATAATTTCATCAGAAGATGTGAAATATGCATGGCAGCAAATGGGGAACATTTTCAGTATCTTCTATGAGCATGGTAATTACAAATTCTAAGACATCTGGTTAATGCAGGGACGCATGAAGGATCCATGTATCGGCCGATGCAGCAGGAGGCATAGTACACACAGCCACCCATTACGAGAGGCGCTGAGGAAGAATGTCCCTGTATTATTGATCTTCATTAAAAGAGCAGTTTGGGTTGAAAATAAGCTTTTAGCAGGATACTGAGAATTACAAAAATCAGACATACGCACTTGTAACAGTATTGTTGCTAGCTGTCAGAGCAGTGAGAGTATTCACATCCCACAGGAAGATTGCTCTGTCAAGGCCAGCTGATGCAACTTGTTCTCTATCCTTGGCATAAGCTAAAGCCTTTACATAGTCTTTATGTGTACGTAGTGTAGACATGCAGAAACCTTTATGTGCATTCCATACCTTCACTGTAGTATCTGAGCTTGCCGATATTACTGAAACAAATTCAACAAATCAAATATTGTCATTGCTCCTGCAATAAGTAAGAATTTAAAAAAATTACAGGAGAAGAAAAAACATTATTGATATAACATTTGAAACCAGCCAAGAACTTGAAACAAATGCGAGAAATACTAAATATAATGATCAAGGTACAGAAAGCTATGAGAATGTTACAGGAGCTGGAATCAGAAGAGAGAAAATAATAAAATGTAGATGTAGATGTAGATATCTCGTCCTGTAGATCCTATGTTAAGCGGGGCTCAAGGATATACAACACGTCAGATCAAAAAATATATGCATGTTATAACAATAATATACAAAAACTGCAAGCTGCCAAAGCTGGAAATCGTCCCCTTAGAATGAAAACCTTGTATCTCATAAAACACATAGATGGCTTTGTCGCTTAATAACGCCTCCTAGCTATAAACTAGGTTTCGTTTTTCCTCTCCAGAGGGTAGCACAAATGTTATTATTGTAATATTGGCTGACAAATAGTTGAGATACGTGTTTTTTCTATCTAATAATAAATTAAAAATACTCTTGGTTCTCTTTTGAGATATGAGGTTTTCATTCTAAAGGGACGAAATATTCCTCCAAATTGTAGAAGGTGTGAGTTATTAAAAATTCCTTGACAGGGTAGAGAAAGTCATGTATGTTTTCCAACAGCTGGAATCAGAGGTGAGAAAATAGTAAATTTAATGACTGAGATAGAGAAAGAGCATGTTCTAGAATATAACAAACCAAGAATTAAAAACTTTCAAGGACGGTGGTAAATAACTTTACAATTCTTGATTGAAAATGGGTCATAATTGATAAATTCATGAAGAAGCCTCATTAGAAACATTCCTCTCATGATTATGGTGGTGCACTCATGAAATCCTATCTTCAGATAGCAGAACTACAAATGGAAGAATGAGGTGACATGCTAGTGTCACAGTGAGATACCTATATTCAAAGATTACCATAATTTTCTGTTACTTACAATTTTTACCACCACAACAGAGAACGATATCATTCACCCAATCAGTATGATGTTCCATAGATAGCGTATATGGTTCCTTGATATTTTTACAATTCCATATGCGAATAATACTGTCTCTCCCTGCAGAATATAACCTGTTGAGATGGGCATCATACTGCAGAGAGTTGACACCCGCTCTGTGTTTTCTTTCAACTTCATCTCTTATCACAAATGACACCTGTCAAAAAAAGACAAAAATATATATAGCCTTTAGTTAAAATATAAATTAACAGAGAAACATGCACCATTCTATATAAAAGATGGTTGAATTGTAGTTGAGAATTTTAGACACAAGGTTTTATACTGAATCAAGAAAGAATGGTTGTGAAAAACATATTACATCCGAACCTCATAACCACAATTGACATGTTCAATGCTTAGCGGGGGAAGGACACAAGATGAGAATGTTTTACTCATTATAAAAACTTGAAATCAAATAGAAATACTGTTACCTGTACTTTTTTCCGGCCACTTTGGCCACCTGATTTATGAGTAGCCATGGTAAGAAAAACAAGTTGTGGTTCTAACTTCTAATAGCTACGTTCGATCCATGTTTGAAAAAAAAATTCTTCAAGTTATACATAAAACCGGTCAGCTTTTAGAAAGCTGTTTTGGTAACTGCGAATAAAGTAAAGTGAAGTGTACATCTCATTTCTGTAAATAATAAAATTACACTTTAAAATTTTCTCAAACACAAAATACAATCTATTTGACCATTCCAAATGTTTCGGAAGTCGAACATACTTGAATACATTTTTTTATCACCAGAGGCGCTAGATTATGTCATTGATTCCCATCAATGTAGATGAACAACAGTACGGGAACATTAGGAGAATATGCTGCTAGATGTCAGCATCATAGTCCCTAAAAACTATTCACATGCTAATTTCAGGGGACTCAAACATGAAACATCAAAGCTGGAACTTACTATCTGAAAACACAAGCCTTCCTATTTCATAGCACTCAATATAATAATGACGTTATAATCCCTAACTGCATGTTATCCTCACAGTTCAAATCAAGTTTTGAGCCAGATAATCTTGATAGTATTCTATTCAATTTACCTGAATTATTTTTCTAGATTGCTGTTTTGTTTATCTTGTTTTCCTTTTTACCTTATCACCAGGGCCCGGATTCTGATGACCTAAAATTGTTTGAAAAATTACCTATAAAATGACCCTAAATTTTAAAGAAAATGACTTAATAATTATAAAAAATGACCTAAAAACTGATATTTTACTTATAAAAAATTATTATTGTACACACAAAGTTACAGACTAGTTTGTACATACTGTAATTGTAAAAACTGTAAATAACTGCAATGTTGTGAATGTTCTTTTCTCACGGAAATTTATACTGGCATTGAGTCAAAATTCGGCATTTCCTTTTGTGGTCTGCCGAATTATATTGTTGTCTACAGTAGTTTGCGCTCTCAAACCCAAGCAGGTGGCAGACTCTGGTGCCAAGTCAATCTAATAACAATAGTAATATAATTCAAAATTTTGGCGTTTCTTTGATTCTCATTTCCGACTGAGACATGACAACACTTAAACGCCGAATTTTTCCTTCTTGCGTTAAACAAACAACACTTCAAAGACAGCACCGCTAGCAAAAAAAGTTAATACACTCGATGTAAATACATGAAAATGACTAAATAAGGAAGCAAATGACACGAAAATGACAAAATAATTACCTAAAATTGAAATAAATGCCCTAAAAACATAAAATTGCATAAAATGACAAAAAATAACCTAATAAAAATGCATTTCTATAATCTAAAGGCCATGATTAGGATTTATCCACAAGTTAGCAATTTCTATGAAGCATCAATAAAAAGATGACATGTCAATAGAATCCGGGCCCAACTTATCACACACAAACACCCTTCCCGAGACGAGACTAGACTCGAAAGCCTCCTTTACCACGGCTTAGCTACCGCGACTAAAAAGTCAGGCAGATTTAAATTCAGATCACACTCCAGAAATAACACTCGCTTTATATAAAACCAAGAAAATGTTACCATGAAGGGAACAAACAACAAATTGGAATTATTGCAAAGCAGTAGAGCCCAAGAGAAAAAAGTTTGACTAAATATAAATTGAATGTACGAGGCGTGTTTTTTAAGTAAGTACCGTTTTGGAATTAAAAAAAGACGTGCAAAGATATCGCAATAATTTTATTTTTACATGAAAGCCTGTACCTTAATCTACTTTTCTACATAATTTCCGTGAATATTGAGGCACTTGTCATAACGTGGCACCAGTTTTTGAATACCCTCCTCATAAAATTCTGCCGCCTGACTTGTTAACCACTGTATCACAACTGTTTTGACTTCGTTATCGTCTTGAAGACGAGAATATTGAGGAAACCAGTCGCACATTGATGAAATTGTAAAGCGTCTGTTTTCTCTCACCTTTTCTTCCACTTTCTGCACCAAATCTTCATTAAAGACCGAAGGACGCCCACTCCGTTCTTCATCATGCACATTTGTGCGGCCATCTTTAAATGCTCTCACCCATTTCCTTACCATTCCATCACTCATAAGGTTTTGTCCGTAAACTTCACAGATCTCACGATGAATATCGATCGGTTTTACGCCTTTAGCACTAAGAAATCGTATAACAGCCCGTACTTCACAATCGGCGGGACTCACGACTGTCGGAGGCATCTTAAACACTCAGTAAACAACGTATACAATGAAGAATCAGACTGTAATGGCGTCAGTGCGTAGATTAAGGTACAGGCTTTCATGTAAAAATAAAATTATTGCGATATCTTTGCACGTCTTTTTTAAATTTCAAAACGGTACTTACTTAAAAAACACGCCTCGTATATGATCCTTTAATACTGAAGAAGCGCAAAATACAACTTTTCTTGGCCTAAAATTAGATTCCTTTCTCAGTTGGAGTGAGCATATTGAAAATCTCTACCTCGGAGGTAAAGGTCACTACCGTACGTCACATTTAGAAAACTTTACAGGAGAACAGTTTGAACAGAATCTAAAATTATACTTAAGAGAGTATATTATGCATTAATACCGTACATTCTCACATTAAAATATGAATATTATTTGGCAATCTGGATTAAAAAATCAAATACATCAGCTGGAAGTCCTGCAAAATAGAGCTATCAAAATCATTTACAGCCTTGAGTATACTACACCTAAAATACATATGCTCACACAAGTATAATCGCCCTAAATGTTAGCCTAAAAGTCTCCACAGTGAAATTTGCATATGAACTACTCCTATGTCACTATTCTTAAGCACGATAACATTCATAATTATGCAACAAGAGGACAATCTAACATTGTCACCTCTGGTTATGAATCAACCAAATATAGTGTAAATAGTTAGGTATATTATCACTGATGGAGAAAAACATGTTACCCTGAATAATAATAAAAAGAAATAAAATAAAGAAAAAAGGTCGCAAACTTTTTTCCTAGAACAATAATTTTTTTAATTAAAATTAACTTATTTTTTGGATATTCACTTTATTTTCTTTCTTCTATTTTTCGGATTAATTTCCACTTATTTCTTTGGATTATTTATTCACTTATTTTTAAGATTATTATATGTATGTAGGCCTATATGTATTTGTAAATGAAATTTGTAATGCATGATTATATTTTAATTGTATGTTCGTAATTTTATTTATGCCTGTGCTTTCGATGTGTTTGTATTTTTAATGTATTTATATGAACACCATTGTAAATTATTGTGCCCATTGTAAATATAAATAAATATATAATTATAAATATAATTGTAAATATAAATATATAATTGTCAATATAAATAATTATAACCATTGTAAAGTAATATCCGTAACAAGAGTCATCTTGGCTCATTGGGAACCTTAAATAAATAAATAAATCGGATCTAGATACGGCTATTGAAATGTTCATCAATGTAATTAAGAATGCCCATAATGACTGTATTAGCTACAGTACACCAAAGCAAGAAAAATCTACAAACTTGACACATAAAGCACTACTGATTAAGAAAAGAACACTTCGAAGACGATAGCAGAGGTATAGGTTCAGACAGAGTTGCCAAACGTTAGACGTCTTGCTGCACAATACTGATTTTGAAGTATTTGACCTCATCCGGCATTAACTCATGCTGGGCACTAATTTATCCTCTTTTTTGTAACTGCACTATAAGCAACTGCAGAAAATTACATAAACTGCCTGTAATAAAGAAAAATAACCCTGACAATTTAATAAAATTTCGATAATAGTTTTCGTTGGATACGCTGCGAATTATGTGTACAAAAGTCCTTTGTATCAAACCACAGTATTACAGGGGTGCCCACAGGGGGGGGGGAGTTAAGACGCAGACTGCGTCATTGAAATTTCTGGGGGGGGGGGCAAAATATTATCGTTTTATGAATTTTCTGGGGGGGTTGAAAATTGTTGCAAAATTAGCGTTTTATGTGTTAAAAATAAAAACGGTCAAGTTCTATAACTTCAAAAGGTCTCTTCTAATTCTTTATAAAGATAAAGATGAAGAATTTCGACAGCCATGGGCGCCCATACCCGGGGGGGGGGGCGCAAGGAAAAAATGTATATTAATAATTATTATAGTCAGGAGTTTTTCTTTTAAGACAATTATTTGAATTGCAGAAGTTTTACCAAATCGACAACATGGAGCAGAATCCACAGTGGATTTGGGTTTGGACCCCCAAAAGTCAAAACATTAAATTCTATATTTGTATTTAAAAAAAAAAAATTATTTAATTAAACAAGATTTGTTGGTGTGTCAAATAAGATATAGCAGTTATTTTCTTGTCATAACATAATGATTAGGCCTATTATGTCCACTGTTCCATGTGTTATTCAACTTTTCTTATAAATAGTAATAAGTATTATAACTTAGGTAACATTTTCTTGTTTAAGTTGCCATGTCCTAGAGTATAGTAAACAAATTTGCTAACTAGTTTTTCAGTGCTAAAATAGCGTAAAATGTGATTTTCATTAGTTCAACAATTAAAAATTTCCCGGGGGTGGACACCCGACTTAGGTAACAATTTCTTGTTTACATTGAATGTCATAGAATATGGTAAACAAATTTCCTAACTAGTTTTTTAGTGCTAAAATAGCGTAAAATGTGATTTTCATTAATTCAATATTTAAAAAAATTTCCGGGGGTTGACCCCCACTTAGGTAATGATTTCTTATGTACATTGGCATGTCTTAGAGTATGGTAAACAAATTTCATAACTAGTTTTTCAGTGCTAAAATAGCATAAAATGTGATTTTCATTAGTTCAATATTTAAAAATTTCCCAGGGGTGGACACCCGACTTAGGTAACAATTTCTTGTTTACATTGGCATGTCATAGAGTATGGTAAACAAATTTCCTAACTTGTTTTGAGTGCTAAAAAAGCGTAAAATGTGATTTTCATTAGTTCAACATTTAAAAATTTCCCGGGGGTGGACACCCGACTTAGGTAACAATTTCTTGTTTACATTGCATGTCATAGAATATGGTAAACAAATTTCCTAACTAGTTTTTTAGTGCTAAAATAGCGTAAAATGTGATTTTCATTAATTCAATATTTAAAAAATTTTCCGGGGGTGGGCCCCCACTTAGGTAATGATTTCTTATGTACATTGGCATGTCTTAGAGTATAGTAAACAAATTTCATAACCAGTTTTTCAGTGCTAAAATAGCATAAAATGTGATTTTCATTAGTTCAATATTTAAAAATTTCCCGGGGGTGGACACCCGACTTAGGTAACAATTTCTTGTTTACATTGGCATGTCATAGAGTATGGTAAACAAATTTCCTAACTTGTTTTGAGTGCTAAAATAGCGTAAAATGTGATTTTCATTAGTTCAATATTTAAAAAATTTTCCGGGGGTGGACCCCCACTTAGGTAATGATTTCTTATGTACATTGGCATGTCTTAGAGTATGTTAAACAAATTTCATAACTAGTTTTTCAGTGCTAAAATAGCATAAAATGTGATTTTCGTTAGTTCAATATTTAAAAATTTTCTGGGGATGGAACCCGACCCCCTTTTTGGGGGCATTCCAAACCCCCCCGGCACTTCCGACCCTCCCTGCATTTATTTTCTGGCTACGTCATTGTTGCACTTATTATATTATTAATATAATGTTACAAAGTGGCCCAAGAAGTTAAAGCGACAAAAAATAAATAAATTTAAAAAATATATTATGGGCGCCCTTGTCGACAGCCAATTGGGTTGTGGGGTGAGGAATGAAGTTTGGGGGGGGGGTGAGCAATGAAGTTTGGGGGGGGGTGAGTCATGACGTTTGGGGGGGATGGGCACCCCTGAGTATTATATACTTAAACTGAATGTACGATTAAGTTGCTTCAGTTGCTTAAGTTCTGGGGTAATTCATCGAAGAGAAAATTTATATTTAAGATTCAGAAGAGGTCATTCAGTATAATCATGAGAGCAAATAAACGTAACAACCTGCAGAGTTTATTTTCTGCAAAGAACCAAATATTTTACCCTTACCTAATACGTAGTATTTACATCTTAGAGATTCTTACATATGTAAAAGCCAATCTAGTAGTAGTAGTAGATCCTGTCACTCCTCAGAGGAGCATAGGGCGTCAACAAGAGATCTCCATCTGACACGGTTGGCTGCTATAGGCTTGATTTCATTCCATGTTCTCCCAGTTCTTTCCGCCTCTTCATTCACAGATCTCCTCCATGTTCCTCTTGGTCGTCCTACCTTCCGAGTACCTTGCGGATTCCAATCCAAAAAAAGCCAATCTAAGTACATTCAAAAAGAAATCATCTGTGCATTTATATAATACAAGGAATAAGAATAATTTGTCTTCCATTCCGCACAGCACTAGTCTTTATGAAAAGAGCTTCACACACAAGTCTCACATTATGTGTTACATTACCCCTGTATATTAAAGAATTAAAGAGATATCTGTTCTAATTTTTCTTAAAGTAGTTCACTTATACATTATCATTGTTATTATTCTCTAGATGAATTTTTCCTAGATGAACAGGGAGGAAGCTGACTGCTCACCACCAGGGCCGTGGAAAGAAAGCAAGGGCCCCAGGTACAAATTTTCCCGGGCCCCCGTCAAATATTAAATTCACTACCCAACTCGCCCTTTATAATGTACTAGCTGAAAAGGCCCGGCGTCGCCCGGGCTTTGTATTTTTTAATTTGAAATTAACTTATGGAGGACTTTCGATATTGAAACTCTAGGTCCTTATATAATATGCATGTAGAACTTGAAATGAAGAAAAAGATTTATCACACTCAAACTATTCCATCAGAAAACGCTAGATAGGCCTATAGCTTTTTATGGCTCCTAGAAGATACTATAACACCATAGTTCAAAGTTAAAAATATTATTGGGTAATGGTCTGAGACTGGTGATTAATGTGGTAGCAAGAGCACATTCATTTGTTATAACAGAATGTCAAGGCCATCTGCAATTTCAATTACTAATTACATACTTCAAAGCGATACGGTGACACATGGAAGATAATTTTTCAATCTCCACGTTTTCATGAAGAGTAAAAATTAATGATTACACTACAATCTCAATCCATTACAATCCACACTTTCATTTCATTTTCGATACAGAGAATCCACAGAATGGGGCTCAATGAAACGTTCGCGCCGCATAAGCGAAGAGCAGTGTACTGAAATCGATCTGAATCTCTTTTTCACAAACATTAAAAACGATAAAAGTATCGTCACCCAGGCTGAGATATCAGAAAAGACTCTCCCTGCAATACGACCTCTTTTTCTAAATCAAAGTATGATAAACATACCTATTTATCAACTAATACAAAGCCTACAGTTATGAATAACGTATCAGTTAATTGAAAATGTAATGGTAGCTATATAGAAAGAAAACCTAATCGCAATGCATCATTTACGTAATAGCATACTCGTTGGCACACACTTAAGCTATCCCTGCAATATGATTTCTTATTCTACATCAAAATGTGAAGTGAGAAAACGATATTTACCATGTAGAGGGTAGAGACAGTTTGTGACTATCACATTGTGCATCAGAATTTGTTATAGCTCAGTATTATTAGGCCCAAAGCCCTAAATGAACTGTGTAAACAATACACTGTTGTCTTGACAACTGAATGGGATTTCATTTTTTTTGCATAATATTCGCAGAAATTATATAATTTTCAAGGGAAGGACTGATTTCTTTCAATTTTAATGTTGACCGCTATACTTTCCGGGCTTAACTGGGTATGTGTGCAAAATTCCGTGTAAATTGGTAAAGAAATGTAGATTTGTATAAGGAACAAACATACATACATACATACATACCCACAAACACACATTCGACTTTATATATTAGATACAAAAAAAATTGTAATGATATTACATAATTATTATTAAGTGCCAGAATGGTACCGGTACTTTATAACATTGTCTGGTAGACAGAAAACATCTGTAGGTCTGACTATCTGTCTGTCCGTGTGTCTGTAAGCGCGATAACTCAAATACGCCTTATCGGATTTTCATAAAACCTGGTATGCTATTTATAACGCCCGTGGGAAGAAGCATAATGATTTTGGACCAAATCGGGCACAAAACGGAAAATACATTAAAATGTTCTAATTAGGAACAATTTTATCTGTATGTAGGCCTACCAGTTTAATCCTTTGAAAATTATGATTTTAAATGCCGAACGTTATTGAGGCCTAGTGTTGAGTCCAAAAGGATTTCTGCTTCTACTTTTTAAACAATAGCAATTTTTCTTAAAGAATAATCCGTTTCAGATTAAATGATTAATTCCGTGACACTGTCAAACGACAGATTAATGCATATAAAATAAACACATAACTTAAGCTGTTTATTGACTTATAATAAATTTGATTTTAGAGTAAATTTAGAAAGTAAAAAATAAAATCTGGTCGGCCGGGCCCCCTTTTGAGGCCCGGGCCCCGGGGCTGTAGCCCCGGCTGCCCCTCCCTCTCATCGGGCCTGCTCACCACGTAGTATCTTTTGGCTTCGAAGATATTTTGATAGTGTGTATATAATTAAATAGTGATCACAGTGTGAAACGAATGGACCAATATGGGCTCGTATAGACGACTTGTGGAAAAAAACTATAGAGTCTATGTTATTTACATGTTAGAGCAGGTGTTGAATTAGTATTAAAGTAAAATATCTTGTGTTTTATTAAAATTAATCTATCTGACCAATTAATTATAACCAATCTATACTAAATACTTTATCACTTTTTAATGTTATTATTAAGTGCCAGAATGGTACTTTCTGAGATTGTGTGGTGGACGGGAAAATGTCTATCTGTGTGTCTTTATGCGCGATAACTCAAATACGCGTTATCGGATGTTCATGAAACTTGGTATACGCACTTACAACGTCCATGGAAAGAAGCCTATTGATTTTGGAGCAAATCATTTGATTAGTACCTGAATAATTCCCAATTTATCAAATGAAAATCAGTTCTCATGACAAGATATTGTTTTATAGTGTTCGTATACAGCTTTGGAAGTTGCAATACAGTTAGCTTCGACAAATAACACTACCCACATATTCCTTCACATATGCTCATCAAACTTTAGACATTTGTTCTTCCGTAAGCCCTGCTTAATGAATCGATCTGGAGCTTAATACGGAAATCTATTACAAAAATAACTTATTTTCTGCATATCATAATTGCAATTATCACTGATTATAACAAAATCATTCTCACACTTTGTTATATCAGTTTATATGATTTTTATAGTTAATATTGTTATTAACTTTTCAGATTTCAGATTGCTTTTATAATTGAAAAACAGAATAACTCAACACCTTGGTAACTACAACTCACAGCGTGTAAATATTAAAATGATGTATTAAGATATGTATTTTTTCTGTAATACTCTATTTGTAAACTCTCTATCTAACTATGTGAAATTGTTTTAACCTTTCCCTTTCATTGTTATATTCTCATTGTAACCGTTTTGATGTGTTCCATAACATGAATATGTCCCGATGGACTAATAAAATATTTAATCTAATCTAATCTAAATAAACATATGGACATATGGACCAATAAATAAAATAAACATAGACCATACATATTTAAACACTGCGAAGATATTAGGCCCAAATTTCCGAATATAACTTAATAAAAGTGATGTAGTGGTAGGCCTTGTCCCTTCTGGGATGTTAGCGCCACGGAGTTAGTTAGTACGTGACTTGACCTAAACAATACAGTTGTGTAATGCATAGGAAATAATTTTATTTTTGCTTAATTTTTTATTTATAAAATAAATGTTATGTTACGTAAAGTGTACAACGATTATCAACAGGAAAACAGGATGCGTTTTTAAGTAAGCTGTAGTTCCCATAATTTTAAAGAAGGTATTAATGAATCTCAAATGACAGCTTTTGTTTAGACGTCATAGAACAGTTTCACAGCGTAGGCTGCGAAAGTGTGGATGGCAATATGTAAGTACTGTATGTATTTTGAACCGTGCTGGTAATTCAAAGGCAACTCTTTGTTCAAATAGCGGGTTGGATGTATTTCACTTGATGGAACGTCGAGGGATATCGTTCTAACAAGTCCAGTTCTCTTATTTTGGTAGATGATAGTGAAAGTACTATGATTAGGCCTACACTACATTGCGTGTGTATACTATGATTTGTAAAATTGCGAAAACAATTAGTGGCTCATGATTTACAACGTTCAAATATTATATATTAATCTGTAAAATAAGTTCTAACATTTGAAAATAGCTTTTTTTTTTACCTAAATGGCCACATCAAGATTTCCGTCATCCCTTAATCTCGATATTCTGTAATTACGATCATTATTAGGTTATATCATACGATAATCTATGACTAATGTACTTAAGTATTCTATGGTCAAGGACGGTTACCTCTTGGCAAAAAACAGGGAAACAGGAAAACATAGGGAAACGTAAGGTCTCAATGCTTCGTAATTTCGCCTTGACAGGATAGCAACTTCTTTTACTGGTAAGTGAGAAGTATTTCAGACCTTCAAAACAACGAGGAATCATAGTTGACTGTTTCAGTTAACTCCTATCCATCTTGAAACATAGATTACACATTAAGAATAACTTCTTCAGTGAATGAATTATGAAAGAATGCCAAAAATAACACACCGAGTAGACACAACCCAAAAAAGACGAGACAAAAAGTCTACGACCGCAACATGCCATAGGGCTTATTTTATTCCATCAACGGATGTGGCTGTAATCCTGCAATCAGACAAGGAACTAGTTCGAGTAACGTTTAGAATAAAACTTTCTATCTGTACTGTTTCTGAAGTGGGAATTGTGTTGTTTTAATAACGATATTATGAGAAGTTTACCCAGACTGTGATGACTTCAAAGGTAAATTATCTTTCTTGACTCGCAGCACGTAACTTCTTACAACAAGAATGCCTTCAGAAGCATAAAAAGTGATACTATATTACTATATTTAGTTGACACGAAATTCATAATTTTCTTCCCTCTCTGAAATTTAAAATTCAAAGGCCTAGCTGAACTCCCGAGAAACTAACATGCCAATGGCTTAACCTAACTTATAGGTCTAACCTATTTTAATTAGCTACTCTCCATATTCAATTTTAACATTTTGCACTCTATACGCAGTATTCCGTAGACTATTCTAATCCTAGCGCTTGTTTTCTTATTAACAATAGCCCTTTTTCACCGAATATATGCCTACACCCTAAAAGGGAATATTATAATCGTACATCTAAAAATCAGTGTTAAGATTTATTGGAATTTTATGTTGTGATTGTTTGATATAATTTAATGTTTGTTCCATTATATATCACATGGCGTTTTTATGTTATTCGAAGGAAGTTCTCAACTATCAAGAAGAATTAAGGAATTTTTCACTTAACATATTCTAGACGGATACATATTCTAGAACAATTTCATATTAATAAAAAGAATTCCTAACATTGCGCAGAATTTTTTGTTGCTGCCCGCCAGATTACAAGATTTCTACCAATGAAAAATCTATGGATTCCGTGAGATTAGACAAAAAAACCATGCTATGAAATCTTCTAATCATTAATAGGCCCATAAAGTTTGTTGCTATATATCCATCCTATCAATAGACTATACCGTATTTTTTGGAGAATATAAATTATCCGGAATATTTTTATAAGAACTTTTTGTTATTTAAAATTTTAAAATTAAAAATCAATACTGAACGAGATATTTATTTTTTATTTATCTCGCTCCTTATTTAATATAATTTAGTGCAGTACAAACAAACAATATTTTAGCCTAAAACTTCCCCTGGATTGTACAAAAACATAATTATAATTGAGGACCATTAAAAAACCTTGTTTTGAAATTTTGAGAAAGGAGTTTCGGCCTATAAGTTAAGTAGTTGAAATTCAATCGCAATTTGCTATATATGTCAGAGTCATAATGAAATTAGCTTTCTATTGTCAAATTTATTAAACATACATCGGTATTGAATACTGCCTGTACTGTGATAAAGATGGTTACCCCAAATAAAAGAATTATTTACCTTCATCTATATAATTCATCAAAACATGATTTAAACAACATAATTTCAAACAGTGGGTTGTTAGAAAATGCATATATTTAGGTCTAAAAATTTTAAGAGACTAGGTCTATAATACTACGATAGATTGTGTATATTTTGTCATTTCTGAGAATACTCTTAATTGTTCCGGAATTTATTAAACTAGCTATTCTACACAGCATATTTTGCAAAAAAGAGAACAGTGCCATACTTTTGAGCTTCCTGTTCGAAATGTTAAAATTAAATTAGAATAATAGGCCTTCTCAGTTTTGGTATATTTTCTCCCCCTGAAAATTTTAGTCTTTCAAGAAAAATAATTTTAAAAAAAGTGTTAAACTTTAGTTCATTTACGTGTAACCGTTTGAGTGTGATTGAGACCGTGATCCACAGAGAATCATAAATCAAGACAGGCTAAGTTGAAAATTCCAGAAATAGGGATATTTCCCTCCCAAATCCGTTATTTTATTAAGTTTTTTTGTAGAAGCTATTTTATATTTATGCATACGTTGATTACATAAAGACTGAGAAGACTAAATGTTACAAAAAACAATGAATTCATTCAACAATATAGTAACTTTATAATGGTAAAGATATTTCCGAGGCTGTAGAGTCTTTCAACACATATTAACTATTAATGTTGCTGTTGGGTTGGTGTCATGTAAGAGAGTATTTCTGGAACACATATCTCAAGATGAAATTCTGTGTGACGTCATCGTAGCGTCAGCGAATGTGGTTGTTACAAAAAGAAAAGTGAACTGAACTCAGTATCGTCATTTTTTCCTCCTCGAAATTTCTTAACAAACACTGTTTTTTTGTCCTTCATTTTGTGTGCCAGTACCGATGGAAACGAGAAGAAGGTCAGTGCTGTTTTAGTGAAATTTTTATTAAAACATACAACCTAAATACTGGTTAAAACTGGACTAATGTAATACACAGAGTACGGTTCGTAAAACTTAACGGAACGTATAAAACATCAGTTCTCATTGAAAAGAACTGAAACGTTGCATACAGCCTCTACAACACTGTAACTGTATAATAACAGTTCTCACGAAAAAGTTTTATCTTAAATGAAAATAAGTGCGTCCACAAGCGAAATATATGACGAAGTATGAACCGTAAAATATAACAAATTTTTAAAAAATTGTTAAAGAAGTTTAAGTTTCTATGTTTTTTATGATTTAAATGGAATTATTATGCACACCTATATTGCGCTCCTTTAAGCTTTATTTTATCTAAGTTACCTGTTTCTGAAGTGATATAGTCGCTCTCTAGCAATAATATAACACACAAGTTACTCTGTCATCTGTTTCAAAGTAATTGTCACATTTTCTAAGTTTTTCTGAGTGTTTGTTACACAACATGCCTGTGACAATGTTTACAACACTGTTTTGGTTTACTCAAATTGTAGTTTACTTTTTGGTTTTGGTTTTGTTGAACCCATGCTAGTTAAATTAAAGTCCATACATATGTTACAAATTATGACAATATTATTTTAAACAATATCTATAAGATAACAATTAAAAAGGTGTTATTTAAAAATAGTTTTAAACAAACAAGATTAAAATAAAGAATTGAGGTTCAATAAACTTCCAACTCGGGAGTTCTAGGATTAACAAACCGATAGCTAAATCTTCCATGCACCAGTAGCTGGCAATCCCATTTACATTGATATCTATATTGACTTTTCAGACTTTCTCTTTAGTTGATGTCCACATCCCTTTGGCGATTAACAAACCCTCGGTACAGAGACAATCGTATTTTTAATCGTGTAGCTCTCGGGGCATAAGCATCTACATAAACATCTACATCTAAATACATAAATAAATAAATAAATATGGCATTATTAAGTGTCAGTATGATACTTTATGAGATTGTGTGCAGGAGGGGAAAATGTCTGTCTGTCCGTGTGTTTGTACGCTCGATAACTCAAATACGCTTTATCGGATTTTCATCAAATTTGGTATACATATTTATAATGTCCATGGCAAGAAACCTAATTATTTTGGACCAAATCGGATTAGCGATACCGGAGTAACGATTAATTAAAGGACACATGCTTTTTAAGTGGGAAATCATAACTATACTATAATGTCGCGTTTCTAATCATTGCGGGACTTGACTACAACGCAGCCAGGTGTTTGTTTATTTTGTTAATCAAGTTGAAATGAATACTGTTATATACAGAGGGTATCACTATGACCCTGGGGTCGACTCAGCCTCTAAAAGAAATGAGTACCAGGAGCAATCCTGGGGGTAAAGGCGGCCGGTACGTAAGGATGACAACCTTGCCACCTTTAAGTGCCTCAACCTCCTGGCCCTGTATAGGGTTCACTTTACTTTTTTTTACGTTAACAGAAGGTATATTGCCGTGAAATTAGACCTACGTACATTAAGCGGAGTTCTTCGCCACTGCATTTTGTAAAAAGTTCATATATTTTAAGAATTTCTTATATCACTGTATATGAGTATGGATTAAGGTTAAGTATCAAACTTTGAACCTTTGTTCTTCCGTAAGCCCTGCTTAATGAATCGATCTGGAGTTTAACTCGGAGATAGATTACAAAAAAACTTATTTTCTGCATACCATAATTGCAATTATCACTGATTAAACAAAAGTATTCTGGCACTTTGTTACATCAGTTTACCTGTTTTTATTCCTACTGTTTTAATAAGTCAGCCATGATATAGACTAACCATTAATACTTTTACTTGTTTCAGGAATGGAGAGAAAGATCCAAAAAGAAAGAGGACGAAAGCAAAAAGAATTTGCCATGAATGCCTGACAGAATACTGCAACAACACGACTATTCATGGGTTAAGATATGTGGCAGAGAGTCATCGTCCCGTATGGGAAAGGTAAGCCAGTGCACTTCAGAATGCTGTTATAGATTTGGGCAAACAACTTTGAGCACGTAGGATTTACACTATTCATACAGAATTAAGTGTAAATTATTTATCTTCGCACAAAGATACAGCTTATGTTTGCGGGCCGCCAAAAATTAAGCCATGGGCCGCGGGTTTAAGACCACTGATTTAATTTAATGTGCAAGATACCCTTTTTATTCCGGAAGGTCGCGGGTTCGATCCCCAATGAGGTCGTTGGAGTTTTTCAATTGGCCTAATCCTTCTGGTGGCACTATGGTCTTAGGGTCGACTGAACCTCCAACAGAAATGAGTACCTTGGATTAAAGGCGGCCGGTGCGTAAGGCTGACATCCATACCACCTTCACGTGCCGAATTTCTCAAATCTGGGAACATCAACCTTTTGGATCCCTCTGGACCGCCATGGCCTGAATAAGGAAAACTTTACTTTATCCATTTTATTACTGCATAACTCTTAAATTTCTTTCTCTTTTATTAGTCAATCTCAATATTTAAAATGTCTAAAATGTTCTTGAAAGTACGGATAATGCATGGTGTGTGTGTGTGTGTGTGTGTGGTGTCAACTGTGAACACAATTGAATACAAAATTACAGGTTTCTTTAATTTATAATTTAACAGTGAATTGATAAATTCAATGCAATAAAAGACGAAACTGACGGTTGTCATAACTATAAAATTATTTCAGTAGTAGTTTGTAGTGAATCTAGTGCGAATATCATTTGGCGGACTACTGCATCTCTTATAGAGCGTGTCGCGTTCAGCTGTTGGTGACGTATGCTCCAATAAATAACACACAACTATTCCAATTCCTTGAAGTTGACACTGATTTATTTCAGACTATTTATAAGACGATATGTTCAGTTGTTTTAGGAAACATTATTACGCCATTAGTCCTTGTCCTCTTGTATGGATACTTCTTCTGTAAAATTAATATTTTTGTCACGGAAAAATTGTGCCAAGGAGAAATACAACAACACATTTCAAAAACTGAATCGAAATAAGTAAAATCCAATTAAATATAGTAAATATAATAATATCTGGTGCCTACTATAATACTAATGTTAATGAAGTGCAACTTTCGAACGATTTTCGGCAGCTGTTTTTCGTACATTGTAATTTGTATTGGCAGCTAATGCCTTGAATTTGATCTTTATTTCCCTCGACCCGTATGTGTAAACTTTCAGGCGGGGTTTCGACAGAGCAGACACATTGATATTACAGCTTCACCATAATAGTAACTGCATAGATCTTTGCTAATTTAATTTGGGTCACGTGATACAGAAACCAGGGCTGTAAACTTGATGGCGATCAACGCTAATATCACTTCCCTAACATACCTACCATCAACCCAGCTCTACATGTCACTAACACTAATATCACCATTCCTAACCTAACTGCCACTTACCTAGAATCCGTGAATGTAGTTTGTGATGGGAAAATGGGTCATATACTTCATGACGAGCAACAGTAACATGGGCTAGTGAATAAAGCAATTGCCAAGCGTATACGTAAACAACCAATGATACAAAAGTTCGTAGGTAGCCAATGGGAGTGTTGGTATTCAAGCTAGAGCCCGCGTAACCGCTTGAAACATCTCGCGTAGAAACCCAGAAATGGGCTACAGTAAACCCATTAATTTAGATTAAATATTTAATGGGTGTGATTTGATTCAATACTCTGTTGTCTGTATTGTATACAGGGTGTGCTGGTTTGTAGCCTTCGCCTTGAGCTTCATTGTCGCAGTTCATCAGATATGCTCACTATGGAACATGTGGAATGAAAGACCTGTCATAGTCTCTTTCGCCGAGCAGTCTACTCCAGTATGGGAAGTGCCTTTTCCTGCAATAACGGTCTGCAGCGAGTCGAAGGCTAACACAACTCACATCAACTACACAGATCTGCTGTTCAAGTCTGTTTTTGACAAAGCGGATGAGGAAGAGTAGGTATTTATTTATATAAAACGTTAATACGCATGCAAGGTGTGTTAAATCTGAAATCAGTGATCAATGAGATACAGTGAAACTTGCACAATTCGAATGCTTTCATATGACATTTTTAATAAGAAATTTTCGTTCGCTCCCTTGAGATCCCTATACAAAAAATGCAAACATTTAACCCTTAAACCGAATTTATCTTTTTTTAAATATTAAGTATTAGGCCTAAGTATTTAATATCAAAATTATAAAAAATTACAAAATATTACGTATGTAATTTCTTTGAAAGTCCGAGATGAGAAAGCTCGTGTACTATGAACTAAACTTTTCATGAATGACTTGAATTTTTCTCGGCGAATATCCTAGTATTAATGATTTCTTCGTGGGTTATAAGCCGAGCCGAAGGTTTGTAAAATTCCTACCTTTTGGACTCCAGCTCTGAGTCCATCCACTGGGATCCCAGAGTCCGAAAGCTTGGATTTTTTTTTAGAATGTTGACTAGACTGATAACTCACGAAGAAATTATCATAGGTAATCCCACGAGAGATTGCGAGTTTATCGATATGTTTATCACTAATTTATCTGATTAAACTCGTAATCTCCAGTAGGATTTATCCAGACTATTCCATTAATAAAAATAACAGATTATCTAAATAATAATAATTTTCTTACTTCGTTGTTAATACTGTGCTCATGCATAGATTCGACGAATTGATTTGAGTTCCCAATGCTACCAATAGTTTGTACCACAAGATAGATATCATCGTCGTAAATTTCTAACATCAGAACTCAATAAGAGCACAAGAACTGGCTTTCACCGAAAAGAAATTGTGTTTTTAATAATTCCACATTTGCATTATTTCAATTTCTAAACAAGTTATGTTGTATATAATAATGTTGTTTTCATTCTGTTCACTGGCAGTATGTGACATATTAATCTCTGCACTTTGATGCCTTACGTGTCCAGTAACGAGTTGATGTAATATGAGATAGAATTGCGACCATAGGAAGCTTATTATGGTCTATTTCCGAGGAATTGCTAAACGATATTGGTCAGTATCAAACGCTCGGCGCATGAATGGAATAGTCATTAAAATTTCCATGTTTGGAGTCTCATAAGCTGTTTTCAATAAATTCAGCCTTGAATATAGCAGATAAATCGATATTACAATATAAATAAGTGAATAAATCAGTGTTGCAATCAAAACTTGAGCTTTAAAAATTCAAATGAAATATGGAGATACGAGCGGAGAGCTATCATGGTAAATAAATAATCAAAATATTTGCTTTAAATAGCAATATGGACCAAACACACCACCGTGTACAGACTTGAAGATATTGTTAGTGAGGGGACAATAATTGAATTTTTAGTAGTTATAATTAGGCCTTATATGATAAAACTTAAAAGTACCTTGTCTCCCCCCCCCCCCCAAAGTCGGCACCTATGATTGTGTTTAACTCTCCCACTTACTTAATTACCTACTTACTTACTTACTTACTTACTCAATGACAATTGACAGTTCCTAAGCAAGCTAAAGGAATATTATCTATTTTATAGAATCCGAAGATTCATTGCCGCGCTTACCTGATGAGCCCGCCATTCAACCCTATTCTGTGCTAACTCCATCCAACCATCTCTTTCAAATCCTACTTCTCTTAAATCTATCCTAATATTGTCCTCCCACCTACGTCTAGGTCTTCCAAGTGGTTTTTTCCCTCCGGGTCCCGAGGCAATATTTTTTTAGATATGTCTTTCCTCCTCCATGCGTGCAAAATGTCCAGCCCATTTCATCCTCCGTGTAAAACATGCTGGGAGCAAAATAATATTAACATAGCTGGAAAATTCTCTGTATGTCATGTTTAAAAGGGGAAACAAGATAACAATTTAGGCCCTAAACGGTAAATGACAAGAACAAGATCACCGATAGCAAAAACAATAACAGCAAAACAATCATTAGGTTCTGAAATAAACACGTACTGTCGAAAAAAGTACATAAAAAGGGGGGCAAACCAAGCGAAGGCCTGTAAAGAAACTCTTGGTCTATAGGGTGCCTGATCGTCATAGCCAATGAGAGCCAGATAGCAAAGCTGGAGATCATGTAGATGATTGTTTATATTTGCTCCCAACTTGTTTCAAATAGTTACCAAGCAGATGACTATTCCACCATAAATGTATTAAGTTTATTTAAAAGTCTGTTATTAAAGGAAGTTCGAACTAACTTTTCTTTCTTCTTTTCAGTTTGAAAAAACTTGGGCAAATACAATTACTGTGTGATTGGTCTTTGTATACAGAGGGTGATAGGTTCGCTAATGACTCAGTCATTGAATTTTTCCAGGAGGTAAGTATTCATCCATGAGTAATTACTTATTAGAACAGAAAGTAACATTTCTTTACCTAGTTATTCATGACATGTGTTCTCTTTTAAATTGTACCTCAAAATTTTACTTACTTAAGTTGTTATATATACCTACAACATACTGACTTAAAAAACTAATTCGTAGGTTATGAATATTTCTATATAGATTATGGTGTGCATGGTATACATGGCTAATTTAAAAACCGAATACAATTATATATATAAGTTATTGATATTTCTTAAAAGCAATTTGTTCGAGTGTAAATGTTACTAAGCTACTTAATTTCTTAATACAAAATGATCCAACTTTCAATCATTACGTGGTAAATTTATTGCTATCAACACATATTCTAAAATTAATTTTATTTTTCCGTTCTTGAGCATATATAAACGTATAAAAACATTTTCACGTTAAAAATCATTCTTCACTGTTAGACGCAGGAGCTTCATACAAGAAAATTTGTGGATTACCTTCCTGACGTAGTGTAATGGTTGTGAGTAGAATAAAATTTCTAGAAACTAATATTTACTTGATTTTCGTGTAATTTGTTTTTTGCTTATTTTTTATATTTTTCGTGCGTATTTGCTTGCTTATTTCATTTTATTCTGTACTATTTTGCTTATAAATCCGGGCTCTAATCTATTTATTTAACCTGGTGGAGTTAAGGCCATAAAGCCTTCTCTACCACTCAGCCAGGGCAAAAACATAAAATACATAATAATAATAGAAATAAATGAAAAACAAGAAATGATATATCTGAATACAAGAAACGTACATTAAATACAAAGACAAAAATTCAAACATAAAGTAATTGAATAATATATAATACAAATGACTAAAAAAAAGACATGAAAAAGAGATGAAAGACAAAACAAATAGTTATTACAAATAATGAAAATTTTAAAAAATACAAATTAGCTTAATTCCTAAATGTTATAGTATATTAAATTTATTAAATGACGCTTGAACTGTGAAGTCGTTTGGCAGCTCCTGAGATAGCTAGGCAATGAATTCCAGTGACGAATGGTAAGATACCCAAACTAAAACTTTTGTATTTCGAATTCTAGGTTTCTCCTCCATTACAAAATGTTATCTTTTCGGTAAGTTGGAAATCTACAGAATTACCACCAGAAAGCTTCTTCTCACCACTTTTAACAGATGATGGACTATGCTACACATTCAATATGCTAGAAGCTTCGGAAATGTTCACCGACCAGTAAGTATTCAGAACTGCAAGCAAGACTGCGGCATACGCAATTTATTTGTTTCATTTTGTTTACTGCTTACTTCAACTCAATGTGGAGATTCAATTATGAATCGACGTTTCCGACTAATTTTAGTTCACATTTGTTAATCTTACTTCTTCGTTTATGCTCAGTATGTTCTAATTCATTAAAATCATTAAATACTCATGTATTCTTAACTTCTGTACCGGTAGAAAAAGCATGGTTAACATTACATTTTAACTCCGGGGCGCGCGAGCAAAGAGAGTTAAGTCCACCATCCTAAAAAATTGAGATATGTCCATAGAGTTATAGATAAAAATGTTCTCTATTTGTGTTAAGTCCAGTAAGTCATATTCAAAATTGAACGGTAGTTATGGATGTGCCTCATGGGTTTATCCATCTCTAAAGCTATGTTGGGCTGGTATAGTGTCTTAAGTCACTCTAATCCTCAGTAACAAGAAAGTGGACTTAACTCTCTTTGCCCGCGCGCCGTAACTTCACCTCCCTTTACCAAACTACTTTTTTGTACTGATTTGTTGAAAGTCAGGTATAATAAATCAGATTTTTATTTTTAGTGTTAATAGCCTAAGTAATTACAATACAATATTTCATATTGTACGCAGCTACAATATTTAATTTATTCTATAGAGTTTTCACAGAGAATGGAAGTTTCTTAACACTAACAAACCAATACACTGTTTCTGCTCTATATTTGCTTAGATGTAGATTTAAGGGCAAAACGATTGAGCGGGTAGGATGTTACATAAGTTCAGTAATAAGCCAATGCGCATGCATTTTCCGGAGAACCTAAAGCCCCCTACACACAGGGACAGTACAGACGGACAGTACTGGCGGCCAGAAGTGGCAGTCAGTGAAATATCGGGATGTTCTACTGGCAGCCAGTAGGCAGAACAGTTATTATGTATTATTATTATTATTAATAATATAAACAGTATTAATATTATATTATGGAATATAGAATATTATAGAACTTGTATTGATATTATTAAAGAATGTATATTTTTATAGGAATTACGCCTTATAATAAGGGTAGAAAACAGCTAAGGGATATTTTTATACTTTAATATTAATGTGGTACTAATATTAATATTACATTGTGTAGAATATTGTAGACTAATAATTTGTATTGATATTGCATTAATAGTAATATAGGCCAACTTATATTCATATTAATTTTTTCCTGCTTATATGGGGAAGACTTTGACATAAATGATCAAAAAATAAAATTAATATTAAAACAAATATCTAAATAAAAGTAGTGCAGATTTACGAATTCAGGGAAAAGTTTTATTCGTACATTTTCCCCAGCGGTCAATCTTGCACTATGTGTACAAGTAGTAAGTTAATAAAGTTTTATTATTGAGTCCACGAATAAAATATTTAAAGAATTTTACGTTATTGCTGGTATATAATGGAAAAGAGGCTTGCTAATATCTCCGTAACGTTCTGATAGTGCTTGGAATAATAACCTCTCGTAATCCATTCAATATATAAAGGTGGCACTTGATTTATAATAAAATTCAAATATTTCCTTATAACTTTCTCGCTTAAAGATTTTTCGGGACACAAAAATAAAAAAATTGTTGCATAGTCAAATTCGCTTTTCCCTCCATGAGTTTAGTGTAATTGGTGATGTTTATAACATGAAATAAAAACATTAGTGTCAGCTTTTCTACAGTTCTGTTTTAACCATCAGTAGGGCTATTGTGTGTAGGTTATTTCTGCACTTCACTGGAATCCGACCAGGTTAATTAAAGGTTGCGAGTTTAATCATGCGGTGTGAGTATTTCCAGATGGAGTAAAAGCCGGGAATACCCAGACTTGGAAACGCGTGACGTCACGCACTCAAGTGCTGTGAATGGTTTATCCCGGAATATGCAATCTATATGGTTTACTGACCTTGGGTTTTGAACACATTTCGCAAATAAAAAATCACAAAAGTAATTCCCCAACAGATACTTGATTCCAGTGCTCTACTGGCGGTCAGTACCCTTTAAAACATGTCCAATAATGGCTGTCACTATGTCACGTGATCGTGACCCGTTACTGGGTCATTCCGTGTAAAATCAAGACACTTTTAATTAAAATTTAACCTCACTATACCAGATTTGGATGGAATTTTGTAGAAAGGTAATTTTCATGTATATTAACAGA
Organism: Ectobius pallidus; assembly: GCA_964059195.1. Lineage (NCBI taxonomy): Eukaryota > Metazoa > Arthropoda > Insecta > Blattodea > Ectobiidae > Ectobius > Ectobius pallidus. The sequence continues at coordinate 118,241,604 of CAXKWD010000006.1, forward strand.
AATACAAACTTTCATTTAAATATTTCAATCCGTTTTGAAAATACAACCATGTAAACTACTAAAAAATAAAAAAAAATCACACCAAAAACATATCTTTCAACTAATATAGCAACCCTTCTAATTAACCTACAGCGGGGAAAGTATCATATTTTAGCATTTTTTACACGCTTTCCAATTATACGTAACACATAATAGTTCTAATGAAATTTGTTTTTCAAAATTCAAAGTGAATATTTTGATTTTGAATTTAAAAAAAAGTACATTTTTAAAAATTTTCAAAAAATCCTAGGAAATAGGTTATACCAATGTTAAATGATGTACCAAGTTTGAAAATTTGATGGAAATGGGTTCATGGTTGAAAAATTAAAACAACACTTTAAAAAAAAATCAGCCCCAATAGAAAGCATAATAAAATAATTTCGACAAACAAATTGAAATAAGGAAAATAACACTGACAATCTTTACATCTTGTTGTTCAATGAAAATTGTTGTCTAATGCCTTATTGGTTTGCAAAGTGTTTAGATAGCACATAAATCCTTCTGGGTGGTGTCACAGGATTTGCTGTACGTTATACATCTGTGAGAGGTAATAATAATACATCAGGCTTTCATGATGGTGGATGGTCCAGCTGAATGGAGTCTTAAATTCATTTCACCACATTCATTTTTCTCCATTACATCAGCTATCCACCAGGTCTTGTCATACACAATGGGAATCTACCCTGTCACAAGTGCTAATTGGTATTTGTCTGGTGATCTTGTAACAGTTGCTGGTGCTTATTTTTACAATTATTTCTTATGTACTAGAGTCAAGAAATAAACAAATAAACAGGTATGAAAGCGTGATATTGTTGAGTTCCTTGAATGGCAGTTGCATGATGGAATGAAATTTTAGAAATGTTTTTGACGGCACATAATTCTCCAGCATTGAATAGTATAAATATTTTAAACTGCCTATTCATAAAGGTGGAGAGGAGTTAAAATTTCGTTTTCATAGAGTTGTTGCAAGCTATTTCTAGCCGCAAGTCTCTTAACTCCATCACAAGGCCTTTATCCATGTGCTGTGGCTGAAAAGTACTATTCAACATCAATGTCAAAGTCTTGCTTATGAAGTGTTTTTGAAGTGAATCTTCTTTAGCCGCGGTGTAACGCTTTAAGATCGTCACGAAATTAGTGTAACGCTCAAAATAGTCACGAAATTAGTGAGGGGTGACGGAACGGACTGCACAGAATACAATCAACTCAATGATTAGGCTTATCCAAAATTTAAAACATTAAAAAATTCAAAATAAAAAAATCGAAAATCCAAAAAATAAAAAATTAAAGATGTAAAATTTAAAAATACAAAATTAAAAAATCCAAAATTCCAAAATTAAAACATTACAAGATCGAAAATTAAAAAAAATCCAAAATTAAAAAATTCCAAAAACTCAATATTAAAAAGTCCAACAATTCAAAACTGAAAAAATTCCAATAATCCAACATTGAAAAAAATCCACGTTCCACGCACATTTTTTTTTTTAATTTCAGCTCCGAAACGGTTGTATGGTAACATGAGAATGAGAAATAAAATTTATATTTCTTATTATTTCAACCCCTCCCAGGCATGGTGTGTAGAAGCAACGGAATGCAACATTCGACATCCTCTATGAGCCATAAAAAGCTATAACTAGCGTTTTCTGAGGGAATCGTTTGAGTGTGATAAGTCGTTCTTCCTCATTTCAAGTTCTATGTAGGCCTACATATTATACAAGGCCCTAGAGTTTGAAAATCGAAAGTCCTTCATAAGTTAATTTCAAATTACAAAATAAAAACCCGTGCGACTCCGGGCCTTTTAAGCTAGTAATTGATAAATGAGAAGAGTGAACAAGATTAGATCAATTGTGAACACAGTTCTTCACAGGAAACCAAACAGCATAGGTCACATCTTGAGAATAAATAGTCTGTTGCATGACGTCGTTGAAGAAAAGTTGGAGGGAACTTTTCGTCTAGGTAGAATCCAGCTGCTACACAATTTAATGGAGACAGGAAGAAGCTAAAGATAGGAGGAGATGGAGAGCGAAATTTGCAGACTAAGTCCAAGTGCCTATCCTTGGGCAGAACACTTAGGGTCTGTATTACCACCTGCCGACAATTCCTCCCGATACGTGACTTCTAGATAGCTTAACTGGAAGATGCCTTGTAATACCACCTCTGAACTGCTACCGGCAAGAACGCAGTAAAAATTTGTAAAATGGTCCTTAGCTGATTGAGCAAAGAGGTGTGTTTGTTATAGTTCGATAGTCCTCCGCTAGGTGCGGCAGCTCGGATTTGTATTTGTACAATTAAATTACATAATAACACATCGTTTTAAGTGCATTAATCGATTTGTGCAATTCTATTTCATTCATATGTGAGCCTAAAATGACATTTTTGTGTAAATTAAATCTTCCAGCATCAATTCTGAAAATCATGTGGCCAGCAAGCTTCCGCGCCCTGCCATCTTGTTTCAACCAAGATCCCTAACTAGCAGTTGGTACTTTGTCAGCCACTCCATCCTCCTGCTAGCTTATCTGGAAGTTGTCTTCCCAGACAGATTTTGTCAGGAGACCACAATACGCAATTCTTGGCCAACTTCCAGATAGGTTCTCTATCTGGTAGATAAATACGATATCAGGAGGTCGTCATACAGACCCTTAGTAATAATAATTATAACGCTATAAGAAAATATTCTAAGAAGCATTCGTTATTTCACAAAAATGTAGGTTTTCTGTGATAACTGTCAGATGTTCAGCATGAGATAAAAATGTGACGTGAAACTCACATAACTTCCTCTGCCCAAATAAAAGTATAATGTATTATTTTGTATGACATTCTCTTCATGTAAATTGGTTGTTAAAATGAAGAGAATGTCTTTACAGCATCACATCGCATCCCCGAAGGATATATACCTAAGTAATACCTGATTAATGCACTCACGTAATTTTCTTTACTCTAAGCATGGCCAACTACATATTTCTCACTTCATATTCTGATATAGAATAAGAGGCCGTATTGCCAAGAGCGCGTATTCAGTTGTTTCAACATGATGCAAAGCCTTATTGTTCACCAGGGAAAAGTGAGTTTCTGAACACTGTGGGTGATTTATAACTACCCTTTAGAGTTTTTTTTTCGAAAAAAAATTTCAGACAAAAGTTTCAGCTCTTAATATCTGTCTCTCTGTCTGGAACCCTATATCCCCTATGTTGAGGCGAAGGGCCTCCAAGTGGAGGTTTCTGTTTACCGATGCGAATTTAGTTACGCTTATTTTTCTAGAGAGGGCAGAGGGGCAGGTGGTAAGCCCATCGTCTCTCATACCCCCTCAGAAAAATAAGGTATTAATTGGACGTGAAAGGGCCGAGAAATTTTGTCCAGAGGCTCTAATTTAGGCTTGGAGTTCTACGACACGGGCCCCCATCTTAAAGTCCCTCCCGGAGGACTCCGCGCCCAGGATTTTTACGTCCTGAAAAACCTATCGACCGCGGTCGGATTTGATCCCGTGGCCTTCGGATGTAGAGGCAGGCACGCTACCTCTAGACCACAGCGGCCGACTAGCTCCTATTATAAGCACCTCATCTATAAAATTTAAGTAAAATCGTTGTAGCCGTTTTCGAGAAAATTGCGATAAACGAAATTTTCTCCATGTAGGCCCTAGTCCCCTTAAAAATAAGAGGAAGTCGTTCGCCAGCCTTCGTGTCACATCCTCAGAAGGTACCTGACCCAAATACAAAAATTTTGTTTTCATATGATTTTCCGTTTTCCCGGACATACATAAACACACAGACATATTTCCGAAAAAAGTATTTTTGGATTCAGGGGACCTCAAAAGTGTATTTATGTTAAAAACTCAACTTATAATTTGGGGGTTCGAACACAATACTTCCTTTACCTATAGTACCTATGGTACGGGTAGAGGAAGTAAAGATGTGGATGGGATCTTTCACCAGTAGTATAAAAAGGCTCTTTCTGAGAGTAATTAATGTCATACAACTCGGGGAATTTTGTAATGAATCTGCAATCCACGTAGCATGAAGGATTGAAGGTACAGTTAACCATGACAGAACCAGGAGTTCATAAACTACCTTCTGTTAGGGTCCTGAAGTCAAACCTGTAAGAAATCCATCGCGGGTTTTATTCAATCCACGTCCCAGCAAACTAACGCCGTCTCCACATTCGCACGGCCACTTCTCTGACATTCGTGTATTGCATGTAGCGTGCCCCTACATAGCAGGCGTTAATTTTAATACTCAATGGTTTTAGCAGATATTCAGAAAACGTTGAGTAATCAAATTAACGCCTGCTATGTAGAGGCAAGTTACACGCAGTACACGAATGTCAGAGAAGTGGCCGTGCGAATGTGGAGACCGGCGTTGGTTTGCTGGGGCGTCGACTGAATAAAACCCGCGATGGATTTCTTACCGATTTGACTTTAGGACCCTAACAGAAGGTAGTTTATGGACTCCTGGTTCTGTGTACTTATCATGGCTAACAAATTCTTCAGTCCTTCATGCTATGTGAACTACGGATTCATTACAAAATTCCCCGAGTTATATGACATTTTTAACGTTCAGAAAGAGACCTTTTATACTACTGGTGAAAGATCCCATCCAAATTTTCACTTCCTCTGCCTGTACCATAGGTAGTATAGGTAAAGGAAGTATTGTGTTCGACCCCCCAAATTCGAAATTGAGTTTTTGAAGTGAAACTTCTTTAGCCGCGGTAGGGGTAATTCGAGAGCTTGTGTAACGCTCAAAATCGTCACGAAATTAGTGAGGTGTGACGGAACGGACTGCACAGAAAACAATCAACTCAATGATTAGGTTTATCCAAAATTTAAAAAATCCAAAAATAAAAATTAAAAAGTACAAAATACAAAATTTTAAAAATCTAAAAATTAAAAATTAAAAAATAAAAAAATTAATAGGATTAATATTATTAATTCAAACAATCTTAATATCTTTAATTAGAGGAATATTATCAAAACACGTTTGATTTTCATACATCCTATTCTTAATTTTTCTCGGAGCAATATTAATTTTATTCATTTACGTTCAAAGATCCAGAGGTAAAATGTCCAAAAATCCAAAATCTAAAAAAATAAAAAATCCAAAATAAAAATCTAAATATCCAAAATTAAAAAAAAATAAGATTAAAAAATTCAAAATTAAAAAATCCAAAATCCAAAACCCAAAATTAAAAAATCCAAAATTTAAAAATCAAAAAAATTAAAAGATCTAAAACTTAAAACATCCAACATTTAAAAATTAAAAAAATAAAAGATACAAATTTTAAGAACTCCAAATTCAAAAGTAAAAAGTCCCAAAACCCAATATTAAAAAGTTCAACAATCCAAAATTGAAAAAATCCAATAATACAAAATTGAAAAAATCCAAAAATTAAAACATGTTTCACTTCTGTCGCGTGGCGTTCCACGCACTTTTTTATTTCTAAATTGGGCAGCTCATTCATCAGAAAAGAAAATATCTTTTTGGGAACTATTTTTTTTAACGAGATTACAGAGTTCTGAGATGTTCTGTCTAGGGGGAGAGAGAGAGTTGAAGAAATTTGAGCATAGGTAATGTGGGGATGTCTCAAATAGTTGCGTGTTGTGCTTGAGTAGAAGGTACTTTATCTTTGTTCCTAGTGTCATAATGGTGAAAGTCGTGATTTCTTCTGAACAAACTTTCTTTTTTCGCTAAAGGTAATAAGTGCACATTCAAAGATGAATAAACAAGGTAAAGGGGTAGATATATAAGCTTTCATGAACCACAGATTATTGTCTCTGTTGGACATTACATGAGAATATTATAGGAGGTCCTGGGTTCAAGTCGCAGTGTCGGAAGAATTTTTCTCCCATAATATTCTCAAGGTAAAGGGGGATACGACTGACTTAAAAAAATTGGTTTTCATGAATCGAGGGGTTTCGCGTTGAAGATAATTCTAATAATTATAAGATACTGTATAAGTTTCCAAAAAAACAATAAATCATCAAGAATTCAATTGTACATAGTAATCATAGAATACTAGAGTGCAGGACTAATGAAAAACGACGATCTTCGGTTTTCTTGAAAGTTTTCATTCAGCTGTTATTTTTGCTATTACAGCTACCATATTTTGGGAGATTTTTTGAACCATGGTAATTCATCACCGCATTGGTCTCTGGACGATGGTTATTCTCCTGATTCCGGACTAAATGTATATCCCCAAAGAGCGCAAGGGGCTGGAGCCAAAGCGGGCATTTCATTGGGATTGATTGCCAACAAAAATGACATAGATTATCAGTGTATGGGTCCAGTTCAAGGTTTCAAGGTAAGATGCACAGCTAATTGGAAAAAAGTTTTATGGCAGGTCCGCCCAAACTTTTTTACATGCAGGGCCACTAATTAACTTAAGCGATTGGTCGCGGGAATGTCAAAATAAAATTGGACTTACTTAATGCTTTTCAATGCATGTACATTTATGTTACACTCTAGTTACGCTGCACAATTTTTCTCATTTCAGTTTCATGCGATCCACAGTTTTTACAGCCTCTGGAAATAAGACACTACCTTTTGGAGTTCCTTGGATATCTCACCTTACTTACTTAATTACTCAATGGCAATAGACAATTCCTCAGCAAGCTAAAGGGATATTACATATTTTATGGAACCCAGAGGTTCCTTGCCGCGCTTACCTGAGCCCGCCATTCGACCCTATTCTGTGCTAACTCCATCCAACCATCTCTTGCAAATCCTAATTCCCTTAAATCTATCTTAATATTGTCTTCCCACCTACCTCTAGGTCTTCCAAGTGGTTTTTTTCCAAGTGGTCTTTATTAACAAGGTGTTCATTTTTTCATTATTTTGCAACGTAGTATTTACATTTAACCATACGTATGCTATGAATGATGAAATAAACACTCAATTGTATTCTACTCTGTATTTCATATATTTCAGAGATTAAATTAATAACTTTCAAGAACTGTAACCTATTTGAAAAGTTTTGTTATATTACATTTCTTTAGGTGTGGGAGAGAGTTACTTCCTAATTCTTATGCTTGTCAAGAAGTAAAGTATTCCTCTCCTCCATAATATCTGTTTCAGGTGCTGTTACATAACCCAGCTGATATACCCCGAGTAAGGGAACAGTATTTGCGAGTTCCCTTAAATAGAGAGCTGGTAGTGGGTGTGACGCCGAGTATGATGACAACCAGTGAAGGGCTAAGGAATTACTCCCCACAGCATAGGCAATGTTACTTTCCTTCAGAGCGCCAACTTCGTTTCTTCAAAGTATACACCCAGAATAACTGTGCACTGGAATGTCTTGCAAACTTCACCATGGAAATATGCGGATGTGTAGCTTTCTTCATGCCAAGTGAGTGCCGTTTTAAAATAAAAAAGAGGACTTCAATAAAGTCACTTTTTCTTCTTCTTTTAATTTTATTATCTAACCTTTCATAATTAATTTTGTAAATAGTAAGTGTGACCAAAGGGTTGCTCACCCAGAACCCCAGCAGCCCCTAGTCATTGTGAATACAAAATTGTAGCAAATTAAAAGAAAAGCAAACTATAACTTACAGAACTGTGAATTTGTGTTTTTTTCCTTAGGAGATGAGTCAATGCCGATCTGTGGGTCGGGGAGCATTTCCTGTATGGAAACGGCGAACGGTGAGTATAACCATCTGTTTACTAGAAGTGAATACTCAGTGAATTGCTTTAACTACAGCACTTACTATTGTTTTGGTTTGAAGAAATGAACATTCTCCCGAAGACAATACAACCATGTCACAGTTGGTCATTCAAGAGAAAAGTGTCCATGTTCGTCCACAGCATAATAATTATGGCTTTAGAGTCATACATCACTAACGCTAATATCATTATTCATAACTGCCACTAAATTAGAACCAAGTTGCCATTACTAACTTTAATGCAGAAATGGGTATAATGCAGCAGCTGCTCAAGGGGTAGTTGGTATTTCTACTTTAGTGAAAAACAAACAAACAAAAAACAAAAAATCACATCGTGCATGCAAACTTATATCGCGAGAACGAGCACAGGACATTACGACTTTGCGATTACTCTATCAATTTATATTTTTCTTTAAAATATCACACAAGTCTTCATTCAGGCTGTTGTTTAATAATATTACAAGATGCAGAAAAATGACTTTTTCTACCTGACCCCAGTTTTTCGATTTTTTATTTCTGATTGTATTGCGGGAATGAACATAGAGTTGCCACAGCCTCAGAAAAGTCATGCTGTTCAAGGAACAGAAATATATTTACAGGCATGTAAAACAATTCTCATGGAACAAAATTCCGGTACACCGGTGGTGGTCACATGTCTAACTAGCAGTACACCCTCGTCGTTAAATAATCAAACCAAACGAGACAAGAACTGCACCCTAAGTACGTGGATAAATGGGTTGCTTGCCATCAGCCGATTTCTACGAAGAAAATGTTTAAATAAACATTTTAAAACTCAAGCACTTAGCCTGCAAAACTTAAACAAAATCTTACGAGATATTGGCTAATCTCGAGAATATCTTCTTGCTCCTCTTCATTATACGCTAGATCCTATTTACTTCGCTATCTAAGGTGGCATACTATGAGCCACTTCACGAATTATCGTGGGAGTAGTGGCTAGCCGGACCCTTAGAGGGTGAAGGTTCCATCGTGAATTGACGGCTTTTGAACCTGTTATCAAGGAGCCGGGACCTACAGCTTAGCGTGGACTCTAAATCACGGTGATCCTCCCTTATTTTCACTTAACATGAATTAAGAGGTATAGCAGTTACCCATTCAAGATCTCACTAATGTTTAAACCTGGTGATTAGTTTGCAGGTTGGTATGGCCAATAGTTCAGATAAGAAAATATCAAAAAACGAAATTGATTTCATATAACTTAAAGTGGTAGACCGTTAGTATGAGTTAATGAGCAAAACGATGTTGTAATTCCGGGGTGCGCGAAAAAAGAGAGTTAAGTCCACTTTCTTGTTACTGAGAATTAGAGTGACTTAACACACAATACCAGCCTAACATAGCTTTAGAGATGGATAAACCCATGAGGCACACATCCATTACTAACGTACAATTTTGAATATGACTTACCGGACTTAACACAAATGTAGAGAACATTTTTATCTATAACTCTATGGACATATGTCAATTTTTTTAGGATGGTGGACTTACCTCTCTTTGCCCGCGCACCCCGGAATTGCCGTTCTCGGTTACACCGTGCTCACACCTGATTCATGTCATAGAATTTTTCAAGTAGCCTAATCTTTCCAATGGAACAATGAACCTGAGGTGTACACAGCTTAAAAGAAACCAGTACCGGAGTTATGGGCCGTTCAGATAGAAACTTAACCGTAAACGTAAGAACGTAAACTTAAACGCACGGCATTGAGCATTCGCAATGAAAACTTAAACGTAGATAACAACCAATCACAAACGAGAACGTAAACAGCTGCTAAAATGGCTGCAGCAGACGAAAATACTTTCATGTTTCTATTAAATATGTGTAGGCCATTAAAAATTGAAATCATACAAGCGTATGCAGACATATAAAAATTAACCGAATATTATATGGGCTGTATTTACTACTGTAGTTCATTTCTTGCGGAACTAATGTTCACATATTTTCCTTCAATGCTGCATCTTTATATAATGGATGCCATTTATCATAATGACGAGTTTCTCATTCATAGAAGCCATCTCTTGGCTACTTCCACTTCCGTCTCCTGTACTGATTGCTTGTATGCAAAGATTTTTCGCATAAACGTAACGCAGAAGCTTGGTGTTTGCAAGGTTCTACGTTACAATTAATTTTATGTTTACGTTTCACCTTTACGTGATGCATTGTGAATGGTCACATTGAAAACCATGGCCCCAAACTTTAAGTTTACGTTACGTTTACGGTTAATTTTCTATCTGTATAGCCCATTAGGACTAGGGTAAGGAGAGCTGGAAATCAACCTGCAAAGGAGTACTTTGCTATCAGCCCTGTTCAATGTTTGATCGAATGCTTCCAGATAAACTGCTGGAACAAGAGATGAAGAGAGGGGTGGATAACAAGGATAATTACAGAATAGGGTGCGACTGTCTGCAGAGCTGTACAATGCTCAGCTATGAAGTTGAAACTTCTTACGGAGATATAGACTGGAGAAGTTTACCCAAGGAAGAATTGGACTATGCTTTCGATAACAAGAGCGAAAGGTAAGTGGACTTTTGAAATCAACATTATCTTCTTTTATGATCCATATCTTGCATTTATTGTATTATTAGCTGACCCATCAATGCTTTGCATTGTTAGATACATTGTTAGATTCATAGGTTAAGTCAATTTGATGTAGCCTACTTCTATAAATCATCAGCCGTCTAGCCAACACGGTGGACATATTTATACTCCACATACTCCTTCACCCGTAGTTTACTCTGATTATGTCTTAAAAAATTTAATCGTCCTGTTTCAATTTTGGCAAACATATAGTAAATAGTTGGGCGTAGGGGATGCGTTCGCTCCTCTTACGCAACGGGCTCCGGTTCGAATACTGGCCGGGACAAGTTACCTAGGTAGAGTTTTTTCCGGGATTTTTCCTCACCTGTGAGACAAATGTCTGGTAACTTTAGGCTCTTGTAACTTTAGGCCCTAGTGGTCCTCGGATATCATCTAGCAGCCATTATCATCCTCATTCCATCCTCGCCTTGTTCAGAGTGAGTGTGTGAATGGTGTCTCTCGTCCTATGTGTTTGTATTGTATCGGAGGTGGCCCCGACATTGGACTGATCACTCATCCGGGAGGCCCTCCATGTCCTTGTCTGGTCAAGAAAGTATGTATGTGTTACATAGATAATCCCTCTCCCGACAGGTCGCGGCCCGGTAAGGCCCGGGGAACGTGGGTGGCTTAAATGACCCCAAAAGGGAGAGGTAAAAACTAAAGTAAAGATTATGGTAAATAGAAATTAATCAGGAAATTATATCTATTGTTATTGTATGAACTATCTTTCGCAATACAGTCCTAGGCTAACTATAAGAAAAGAGTTCAACTCTTAAGAATAGAACCCAAAACCTTCTAAATTTACTTCGTGTCACAAAATAGTTGATAATCATTTATAGGAATTCTATTGATAGTCTTTCTCATAATTTTGTATCTATTAGGTCTACATGAAATCACAGTGTTATGCCAAGCCACCTGTGTAGCTTTGAAAAAATTATGTTGTCATGGGGATTGTGTACATGCTTTATGAATTCCTTTTGGTGAATTTCATAACTTTACAACCCTATTTTGGCCTTTAGAGGCCCTTAGAGACCAAAGATTTTGAAATCCTTTCTTAGTGCGCATCTAGAGCCTAGGAGCAATATGTGTACCAAGTTTCACGTTCCTAGGCTGTATAGTTTTTGAGAAATTGTGATCAGTCAGTGAGTCAGTGGGTTTTGGCTTTTATATATAGGCCTAGAGAAGATAAAGCATTTATGCTTTACAGTGACGCAGCCAAGATTTTTGTCGGGGGGAGGGGGGTGCTAAAACTATAAAATACATGCTAATAAAATTTAATTTTTTTGCAACTTATTCTAATTCAATGAAGTTATTATCCTATTGTGAACAGCATTAACATTATTATTATTACTATTATTATTGTTTTATCATCGTTATCGTCATCATTATCAAATTGTATATCATCACAAATTTCCATCTCCCCTACTGTTTATAAAAAGTTTGATATTCCAATTTTAACACATCACAATACAAAGCATTTCATTCAACTTTAGAAATTCACTGTTATCGTACCAGTAGGTCTAATCAGAACTGAATCTGCTCGCCGATAGTACTGGATTCCGCATGTTTTTAAAGCGATCGTGTGAAGCGGTGTAACAAACGAGAGTCAAAATATGGCATTAAGACAATCAGCTGACTGAATTTAACATTGGCTGTTGTCACTGCCGTATCCTACCTAATAGAACTAAATATACTATAATTGTTTCGACTTCTGTGATGACCTAAAATTATTGCTGTTAACAGAAGATTTTATCATATCCTGCCCATCATGAATCCTGCAGCAAATTTTGTTCAGCGGGATTTGGACTCGATTTAGCGAATTGTACAGTGACGTTGCAAACTAATGTACTTTAAATCGTTACTGGTGAAAACTAATTATTAATCTTATCAACAATTTCATACATTGTATGTAAAATGTTATAAACCATCTTATATTCTTATCACTAATTGAACTTAAGTGAAAATGGTACGTTAAAGAAAAACCAATCTGAGCGGGGGGATAGAGAGGGGACTTTAGCCCCCTAAGTCCCCCCTCCCATGGCTGCGACACTGATGCTTTATGAAGCAAAATACTGCCAATACACAATGTTGCAAGGAGGACCATCTCCACAAAATTGTATTGAGGTGCAATTATTACTTGAATGTTGGCTGTAAGTGAAGTTGCAAATTTCTTCCTCAATAAAATAGTTTCTCCTATATATAGTATTTCTCACTTAATTTCCATGATCAGTACGAACAGGACGCTATAAAACATAAACACAAAGTTTAATAACGTAAATTCAGTTCTACATAGTGACACCATAGCCACTAGCAAATGATGTATTTGACTTCAAATTTATACTTTGTATAACGTAAGCCAGTTGTTTCAACATACCCGGTTGAATGCAGTAACCTGAGTTCTGCATAATGACACCTTCCCTTGACTAGGCTTACTTAAAATATTCAGATCGAAACGAGTGCTCTGACTGCATTCACTATACTGATGTGAAGGGATTCAGTAAGATTTGAGTTTGAAGCAATATCAGGGCTAGGGACGAATCAAGAATAGTGAGTCAAATTCCATTGTTATCTCCTGTTATAGCATACATGTTGCTGCACTGACCATTTCCTTCAAGAGGAAGCAATTCATCACCAGCAGGCGAGACGAGCTGTATGATCAAACACAGTTTCTTGGTAAGTTCTTTAAGTATTTATGCCGAAGATCAATTAAAATATAAGCAATTAAAGATTATCCGCAATGTATCATGTCTCTGTCTAATTTGTTTTATATGAGCTAAGTTTCTGAACTTTTGTATTATACTCTCCCCTTCACATGAGTATTGCTCCTGGAGACAAATTGTCCAATAAATAAAAATTAAAATAAAACATTTCCAGATACGTCTGAAGATTTGATAACTGTTGATTAGACAGATATGGAAATACTTTGCATACCGATATCTGAAGTATTATACGAGGGTCAGTCCGTAAGTATCCGGACTTTTTGTTGGATCTTTTGTAGGTTGGCTATATCTCTTTGTGCTCGCACACGTTGACAAGCGGAATGTTTGGCCGTAATGACTCCACTAAGTGTTGCGCTGTTGCTTATTAAACATGGCTGCACCGCTCAGCGTTTGCACCAAAGAAGAACAGCGCGTGGTAATCCGTTCTTGTCGTCTGAAGGTGTACCATGAGCCGAAATCCATCGAAGACTTTCCGCACAATATGGAGGCAATGTTTTACATGGCGAAGCGTGTAGGCTATGAAAAGTTCAGAATGGTCGAACAATTTGTGAAGGACGAGGGAAAAACATTCGTACACGCTTCGTCGGGATAAAACATTTCCCCCTTATCGGGCGGAAAGTCTTCGATTGATTTCGGCGACAAAAAACGGATTATTGCACGCTGTTCTTTCATGCAGCCATATTTAATGTGCAACGGCGCAACACTCAGTGGAGTCATAACGGTAAAACATTTCACAAGCGGAGGAAAACGAACAAAATGTCAACGTGCGCGAGCACAAAGCGGTACAGCTAACATACAAAAGATTAAACTAAAAGTGCGGATACTTATTGACATACCCTAGTACAATTCTATAGGGGTGAACAACTTACGTGTAGAGAGGCCTATGTGCAACACTATTATTTTCGCCACGTATTTGACTCCCGAAACTTTCGGCTCAAAATCATTCCTAAAAGCTACTAATTTTTATTGACGATACATTTGGATTATCTGGTCAATATAATTATTAGCCTACAAGTCTCTTAGTCGGAGCGAATTTAGTTATTTGGTACCCCTTGGCAGCCCCTTATTTCGAAATGAATGTGATGCCAAGAAAATCTACATAAGAATAATATTATTTGTACTGAAGTAGTAAATGAGGTTTCTGTTACACGTTAATCGTTATGGACATCAGTACGAATAAAAATTTAGAAGCTTAACCCGTATTATATTGACATGTTGATAATGTCAAAAATCAAACTTTTGTTTAAATTTTTACGACTTGTCCTCTGTTGAATTGAATTATATTTCACTGGTTCCCTTCTCTACACTACGACATAAACCTTTACCTAAACTCTTAAGACATCCATTTGCGGAGTAGTAGTCTATATAAAACATGTCGGACCCGTTTTTGCATCTCAGATATTACTTTATTACTTTTATTTGTGAAAGAAAGAGAAATAAATAAAGATTAAAATAAGTAAGTAAAAAGTATTTAAGAATTGAAGAGAATAAAAATAAGTAGAAATACTTATTGAATTAGTAAGGTAGACAGCTTAAAAGCTGCCCCTTTAAATCTGCTTTCCTAGGCAGCTGCCTAACAGGCCTACGGCTAGGCCTAGATACGCCCCTGCTCTTAGGAATCTATCATCGTAATTTGGTGTACATCTATGTTACAGCGGACTGTGGAGGACTGTTGGGATTGTGTCTGGGCTTCAGCGTACTGAGCTTGGTGGAGATCGTCTATCATTTCACTCTCAGACTCTGTTGTAGGCATCTCAACAAAGGAGATTAAACAGTGAACAGACCTGTTTAAAATAGTCAGTAAACATAACAATAAGAGATTGCAATATTTGAGGAACTATGGTTCTCTTACATCATGTATCTTCTTCTCTGTGTTTTGTATAATAAATAAATGTTTAATAAATAAAAGAGTGTACGTTCTGTTGGACGAAATAACCGAGAGACTCAATGAACTATGAATTAGCTGTCCACAGGGCATGTGGACTGACTGTGGCTTTGCTCTGGTCTGAAGTATTGCGTTGACCGTGATGCGGTGTAGTTCATTGTGAGTCGGTGTAGTTCAGTGTGACTCGGTGTAGTGTAGTTGTTACGTGTTATTTATTATTGTGTCATCTATTTAGTCACAATTATAGACAGGTATATGTTTACTGTTGCGCGGCGTTCATTTATGTATGATTCGTACGTGTTAACGTGGTCAGCGTCGAGTGCAAATACGTTCGATGATTTTTTAAAGAGGTGGCAAAAATGTATGGATAACAACGGTGACCAATTTCGGCACCTCCTTTCAAAACGTTGGTAAGTAAATCCTTTAAACATAGTTAAGGAAAATGTTGTATGGTTGCATCAGCACCACTCTATAATAGCCGCAATCGGCAACGTGCGCGCGAACCGGGAAAACACCGCGCAGCCGGTTCATAGTTCATTGGGTCTCCCTGCTTAAGGGGAAAACATAATAATTCATTATTATTAACACGTTTGCAATTATATAACTGAAATAATTTATATGTTATGACATCTCTCGGAAGTCAGACAGCCGGTATGCATGTGATAATGGTATTGCATTTTCGCCCGCAAGAGTTTATTTATCGTTCCCGTGACACGCCATTAAAATAACAAGGTCAGTGTTACGCTCTCCACACCCAAACTCCGCAACACACCCATATCAAGTGCAAATAATTCACACTTCCCATCTATTTACATTCCTCGAAACTTCGTTATTCCTGGTAACGTGCTTCATGCCACTACATTTCCAGCGCAATCAAGGTCTGACAGCAGCGCCATGCAAATCTGTTTTCGACTTCATTTAGAAAAAATGCATTGGGCCTCTTCCATATATTTTCTTGGGCCCCACAATAAATTTTAGGTTGACAGGAAAATGAAGGATAAATTATCTTTTAAAAAAGATATCTAATAATATTCACTATTAACTACTGTTTACAGTTACTGTTGTTGAACAAGGAAAAAACCTACTGTAATAAAATGAGATGATTAAGTTTGAAATTTTTTAATGTAATTTAGTTTACTACCAAGGCAAGTACCAAAACGCGTTACTAAAACGAAGTTTTAATCATTTCCCCTCCCCCTTTTAAATGTACTAAATTTTTGCTGACATCAAATCAAACTCTAGTCTCGCGCAGGCTTATTAAAATAAAAGCTAGGGTTTCTGATTACTAGGGTCCCATTTTTTATTCATTGCATACCTCTGCTAATTTAAACATTTACAGTATGTTTGGCTAAGTGAATGTTTTGAGAATCGAGTGTACAATAATTGACATAGGCCTACGTAACATTTTATCCCTAAAGGCATGGGTACCCCCTCCCCACCAAGGGGTATGGAGAGTTCTTATTGCCGCCACATGATGTTTGGTCAGCATATCTATTCCCATGGCCGTTCATGACGATTTATTTGCCTATCGAGTTGCTTTTCGAGGCCGAAATATCTTGTTCTAGATCTATCCCATAGAAAATTGAATACTTCCCAGGAATAAGAGTATAATCAACACATTTCTAGAAAGTGAGATTTTGGTGAAAACGGGATGCGATATCACTACTCTGCAGTATGGCACCGTCTGGTGACATAGGCTATTGCTGAAATAGGTAGAACACTAGAGCCACATATAAATTAAGTTTCGAGGAAAAAGGATGTGACATCATTCTCAATGGCTGAATGCTGACAGTACTTGTACTGGATCATCACCAGGCGTCTTTAAGTCGTGAAATAAAGGCCGTAGTCGTAAAACAAATATAAATAATCAAAACTTGTGCGTAAGACTACATGATATCAACTGTGAATCTGATTCATGTACCTGCCAGGCTGTGAAGGAGACAAATCAGGTCAAATACCTTGGTATTATTATAGATCGTCATCTGAAATTCGACAAACACATCACATATTTATGTACCAGATTAAGAAAAACATTATACAAATTTGTCTGTCTAAAACAATATTTACCGACTGAAGTCTTAAGAACAGTCTACTTAGCTCTAATACAATCCGTCCTCCAATATGGTATCATTGGCTGGGGGGGAAGTGGCACATCTGTATTGACTCCTTTGATTCTAATACAGAAGAGAATTATAAAAATTTGTTTAAAGAAACCTATAGAATATCCAACAGAATTGATATTTCCTGAATTTAATGTGATGACTGTAGAACAAATTTATAAGCTCACACTTTTAAAATACTTTCAAAAATACCGCAACGTACATGTATCGGATCCTCATAACTACAATACTAGAAGAAATAATAGAACCAAAATACTTCACCTCTTCTGGCTCTAAACATAACATTTATTATGGTCCAAGACTCTATAACTCTATAATTAGGTCACATCCAGAAATAGTACATATGAACAACAAAAAATTCAATAAGTTTATCAAAAATCTTATTTCATAGTTCAAAAGTTACTTCACTCTGTACTTAGTAGACAATTAAGGAACGATTTTATTTGTAATAACTCAGGGTTTCAATTTTTGTTCTTACTACTTTTCCTTTTTTCTTTTTACTTTTCTGTTCTTTCTTTATTATTATTATTTTTTAGGTTTTGATTTAATTATATTTTCTTTATGTATTTTGTAATTTGTATTTTGTAATGTAAATGGCTGAACTGTGCCCGAGCACGAGCGCTTGCTCATTCGGGTGGTCTTGTTTTGTTTTGTATAAATATTTTGTATAAATATAAATAAATAAAATAAATAAATGAGTGGGAAAATACAAAAAGGTAACACCTAAAGCGCAAAATACATTGTGTAAAATTGGAAAACATTTCATTGCATGCATTGTAAAAGCAGGAAAACAGCCTGCTGAGGTAAGAGGAATAAGGGCGTAACAATCTAAGTCATATCCCTTTGAAAGAATGTGTATAGTAATACAGGATACATTTTTTTTTAACCAGATATGTAATATTAAGAATAAAAACTGTAAGCTTAGTACTTATTTTAGATTATGATGATAAATCCTTATTCAACTGCCACAACTGAATGTCGCAATTCTGAAATATTGATATGTACCAATATATAGATTTTAGTTTTAGCAACTCAATATACTTGTATGCTTGCATTTTCCCATTGTTCTTTTCCAATAAATCACATTTATAAGCTTTAATAATTTTTATCTCTCCTATCTTTCCTTTATAATGTCCTCCTGGAAAAAAAAATATTTCCGGATGTTACGAATCTTCTATGTGGCGATCTGCTGGTTTGCAGTAAGTTTTAACTTTAAGAAAAAAAATATTTTAGTGATTCTAGAGTTCAGCTAACTATGGCACAAAGAAATCAGTAGGCTACTTTATCTAACGAGCCAGAAAGATAAAACTTTTAGAAAATAAAAATAACTGCAAAAAAATCAGCCACATTCTTAGGTAAACTGTAGTGAATGCTTTGTTTTGAGCAATGGCTTAAATGAACATCCTTTTATTTTTAATTATGAAAAACAATATAACCAACAAAAAATAGCAATCCGTGAAATAGTATGTTGGCTAATTTTAATCGTTATGCTATCTTATATGTAAATAGGGCCTATATGCGGGTCCACTTTTATATGTGACTTGGAATTTTCATTATGTTACATTTTAATATGTTCTATTGGTTCCCATTATTCTTTTCCATAATGGCAGCCAATTTATGGGAGAAATTATTGAATAGAGGAATTACTGTGTTTAACCCTAAAATTCGATGTCGAGTTTTTGGCATAAATTCATGTTTTGAGGTCCCCTGAGCCCAAAAATCTATAAACATGTGTGTGTGTCTGTGATAACATAACTCGAGAATGAGAAATCGCATACACAGACACACACACACACACACACATATATATATATATAATGTTTGGATTAGATATTTTCTGGACATGTGATACAAAGATGGGTGACGACTTTATCATACTTTTATTGCCCCTATCACTGATTCGTTATGCACCGAAAATAAGCCCAAGTGAAATTCCAATGAGGTCAGAGTGTGAACATACGCCAGAGGTTATGCATAGGAAATTTATGGAGTACTAAAGCTAGAAAATAAAATGTGTTTCAAAATGCATTAAGAGTTAGACGTAAGGAAGGCAATGGAAGCCGAAGTAAAAGAAGTGAAATATACGTCATTGGTTCAAGAAAAAGACGTCGAGGATCAGATCTGTGCAACGCTCTACCAGCCATGCTGGTTTCAAAAGAGATACTTCTGCCATTCTTAACCATTCTTTGGCTCCATGAAGAATAAACAGTCTATCTTCGGTAAGGCAAGCTTAGTGAAATAAAAAAAAAGTGTCATCATTTACATGGAATAGGCATTTTGGTTTGTTATGGTTTATCATAGATACTGGTTTAACCATCTCTTTCTTGGTCTCCCTTCTTTTCGTCTGCCTTGTGGTCTTTGCCTATAGTGAGTTTTCTTGTTTGTTCTGTTTTCGGGGGTGCGGTAATCCGGCATTTGCAGGATGTGGTTGTAATTATTTGCATTGATATTCTTCTATCTTCTGATTTAAATAAAATATGTTCAGTTCTTATTGAATGATTGTATTGCGCTTTTTTCTATTCGTTTGTATCCCGCAAGTATATTTTGTAGTCTGATAAAAAATTAACGAATTAATTTTGGATCTTCACATCAAACTGATCTGACGCGATGATTAAAGACAAGAAGTATATCAATGTCAACATCAACATAGCACATCAGAGAATTGTATGACAGGTATATAATGTACTCCCAAGTGGCAAGCTTAAAAGGTATGACAATGAAAAACCAACACAGAGTTAATTAGGGCAGGAGGGTGTGACCAAGCAATGTTATTTATACCGTACTACACCCCACTACAAGACCCAGACAACACAAACCTCAACTGCGGACAGAGTAGCGTTCTGCAAGTCCCAGAAGCAACAGGTCGAAGGTCAGTTAGAAATCCCCCTCTTTTATATGATTAAAAGTAGTTTTTAAGATGTGATATACCATGAAACCATTTAATTATTAACTTACTGAACAATAGTACAACACAAAATATAAAAATTTAATAATTTAAAATGTATAATTACACAAATTATAATATAATACGAGGGTCATTTCAAAAGTTCTGCACACTGTAAGATAGAATGGAAGAAAATAATTTGTTTTGCAAAATACCTTTACAGGCCTTCAATATAACCTTCATTCTTGCTTATGACAGCTTCCCAACGTTTTGGAAAATTCTGTATTCCGGATAGGGCACCTTCATTGTTGAGCTGTCTGATTACTCGGGTCACCTCACTGGAAGCTTCATCAATTGTAACAAAACGTTTTCCACGGAGTGGTTCCTTCAATTTGGGAAACAAATCAAGTCTGGTGGGCTCAAATCAGGACTGAATGATGGGTGGGGAAGTCTTTCCCATCCATAGACGTAATCAGACAGCTCAACAATGAAGGTGTCCTATCCGGTATACAAAATTTGCCAAAACGTTGGGAAGCTGTCATAAGCAAGAATGAAGGCCTGTAAAGGTATTTTGCAAAATAAACTATTTTCTTTAATTTTATCTTACAGTGTGCAGAACTTTTGAAATGACCCTCGTAATACAATAATTTACTATTCTACCAGCAAGTTGCCATGGTAGCTCAGTTGTCTGAATAGCAGCATGAGGGTCCGAAAATAAGTGGTTTAAATCCCGGCTATGTCAAGTTTTTTTTCAGTCTGACTCTATTTTTCAGCTTACCCTACACGCTGTAAAGTATAAAAGAATTATGATTGCAAAACAAAATATAGCCAATTAAAGATCGAAAATGTATTTTTTTATTCCTCCATGACCACAAAACAAAAAAGTAATATCTAATTACAATAATAATAATAATAATAATAATAATAATAATAATAATAATAATAATAATAATAATAATAATGCCACATATAAGTATACTAATGTTAGTAGTTCAGCTCTTGAACTAAACTTGTTGAAAATTCAGTAAATAATAAACTTATCTTATATGAACCGCGATTACCTCGTTATTTCAATAAGACCAGACTTGTGTTACATTCCCTAAATTCCGTTTTTTCTAATAATTCAATTGAATGTTTGCAGCATCATGGACGAGAAGAACAATATGAAGACAACTAACTGGTGAGCAGAATAATAACTAGCTTAAGTTACATAACATAAGATTTGTATGCGATTATTAAACATAGCATAAGGATGTATATAAGCTTTTCTTCTGTATAAATGGAAATTAGGGGCCGGGATCCAAGATCAGTATGACAGTGATGTAGAGTAAAGCATTTAATGAACATAAAATAGCGAAAAAAATAATGCAGAATAAAACTTTAATTTATGTTGTAAAAATAGTAAACAAATGGCACAAAATTAAAAGAAAATGACCAAAAAATTATCCATTATTTCTTGTAAATAGTATTCCACAAGTAATGAGTTGTTCTTAGAGAGCAGATTAAAGGAGGACAATTTAATTTAAATTTAATTTAAATTTACAATATAAAAGAGTCTTACTTTGTCACCAGC
This sequence comes from Ectobius pallidus, assembly GCA_964059195.1. Classification (NCBI taxonomy): domain Eukaryota; kingdom Metazoa; phylum Arthropoda; class Insecta; order Blattodea; family Ectobiidae; genus Ectobius; species Ectobius pallidus. The sequence goes on from CAXKWD010000006.1 coordinate 118,263,060, forward strand.
AAAGTAAGTAAATTAATGCTACTTGGTCACTCCTTGTTATAAAAAACATCCGAACTAGCATAACCTTAAAATTGTCCTTAGGAATTAGATGCCATTCAAAATTAAATAACAAGGAATATTTAATTATTTATTGCTAGAACACAAATTGCAATGGATGTTTATAATGAATTTAAATTGAACTGAAGGAGATTCTCAAACGAAAACGATTGCCTATTGTCTGAAAATGATTATCTGTACTTCCAATGGAGGTTTTCTCGGAAATATAGTAGAGTTCAAAATGCACTTTCTTTATAACAGGTGTACCAGATATGCTGCAGATCTGCTTTGTTTCCTGTGTTCTCTATTTACTTATACCGAGCGAGCTGGTCGAGATGGTGACGTCTTGGACTCGCATTCGTGAGGTCCCAGGTTCAAATCCCGTGTCCTGACAGTTTGACAGGGGGTTTTCACTTTCCCCAGTCGTAAAGGCAAATGTCGAATTGGATATTTACCCATCATGACTCATTCTCGATATTTCATAGTCATTTAAATTAATATTAGCTGAAAATATATATATATCAATAAATCAATAAATAATTTATTACTACAATTATTGTAGTATACTCCTGATTCAAATGACGTCTGAAAGCACACCAAATCAGTTTTAGGCTTACTATTAGTAATTAGTACTATTAGTAATTATTAGTAATGGGAAAGTAAGAGAAGAAGAGGAAGAGGACGACCTGCTACTACCTGGATACAGAATGTACACATGTCAATGGAAAGATTTGGTTTAGTGGAGGAAGATGTACAAGACAGGGATAAGTGGCGAAATGTAGTGAGCAGTGTAGAGGTCTGAATGGTGGTATCATATTTTGTGTGTCAGGATGAGTTATGTGATAGTGCTTGACTGTTGTATTTGTTTGGTTGGAGACAAACCTCTGTTTTGAGGAAATTTCTCATTTAATAATAGTTATTAATTTTAACTCGTGCACCATTAAATTTACAGTGGGGAGAATGGTGATGTGCCGAGGGAGAAGAAGAAGAAGAAAAGTATGTGTGGGAACATCAGACGTTATCTAATGGAGTTCTGCAGTAACACCACCATACATGGTCTCAAATACTTGGGAGAGGAACACAGGCCTCTCGGAGAACGGTACGGTTATCAAATTCGTTACATTTATCTTATTTCTTTTGCAGTGTATTACCACTTTTTCATGCCTAAGCTTAACATCTTGGGAAGAGATGGGTTTTGCAGCTTAAGGGTGGTCATACATGTTTAGGTCCTGAGAAATGGATTTTTTTCCCCAGCAATTTTTTTCTGTAAACTTGTGATTTGACATGCTCTTTACTGACTACTTATACAATTGCATACTATTTTCAAAATTTATCAATCTATTACAGTTACAGTTAATGGCAGTCAAGTTTCGTGCACTGAAATGCCATTCCGTGATAATTTCCACAAATATTAGTGTTTTTACTAATATTTTTTCTAGTCCTATATATTTGCAAGTATCATATGAAAAACAGCATCTACGATCTTCGGAATTATACAATATACGTATTTAAAAAAATAAATCCATAAGTAATTTTGTATACATTTTCTTTTACACCAAAAATATTTTAAAGAAATAAACTACTAATATTAAATTAATTATTCTAGATCACTCTAGTTATTAATATTTGTGGAAATTTTCACGGCATTTCTGTCCACAAAACGTGGCTACCATTTTGTAACAAAAATTATCTGTATCTGATTGATTGATTCTGAAAATACGTAGTATGCAATTATATAAGTAGTCAGTACTGGAAGCTTCATCAATTGTAACAAAACGTTTTTCACGAAGTGGTTCCTTCAATTTGGGAAACAAATCAAATCTGGTGGGCTCAAATCAGGACTGTATGATGAATGGGGGAGTCTTTCCCATCCATAGACTTGGAAAACGTTTCGTTACAATTGATGAAGCTTCCAGTGAGGTGACCTGAGTAATCAGACAGCTCAACAATGAAGGTGCCCTAACCAGAATAAAAAAATTGCCAAAACGTTGGGAAGCTGTCATAAGCAAGAATGAAAATTATATTGAAGGCCTGCAAAGGTATTTTGCAAAATAAATTATTTTCTCCCATTCTACTTTACAGTGTGCAGAACTTTTGAAATGACCCTCGTATAAAGCTTCATTACCTTTCGAAATTCATATTGAAGCACACAAAAGCTCATCATGAATTCAATGAGGAGTCAGAATTCTACTACGTCAATAAACAATACTTTCGTTATGTAAACAATTGACAGCTGAACTCTCTAACTATGCCTCATTTCACATTTCCGACTTTTCCCGTGGATTCCCAAAATTTTTCTTTCATACAAACCTTGTCCTGACAATAAAAAAAAAAAAAATATATATATATATATATAAAAAAAAAAAAAAAAGCGAAATCGGTCGATCCGTTCTCAAGTGATGCTCCGTCATACATTTTGGAAATTCATTTTTATTAATATAGAAGTCAGCACATAATACCTTATTAAAATGTGTTTTGGCAATGAGGAAGGCCTTCACTTTTGCAACCTGCATGTACCGTAAAATAGACTGACCAGGTGGAATCACAAAAGACCGGGACATTGAGCGTCCCCAATAAAAGTTTCGGGACAGCCAAAAAGGGACTGTCCCGGAAAAAGCGGGACGAATGGACACCCTATATGAGTAACATGCTCCAGACTTCTGCATTTAGTGCGGGGATGATGATTAAAACCAGTGTTAATAGCAGTTACGTAGGGAATTGTTAGAAACTAGGAGGTGCCCGTGGCTTCGCCCACGATAATTCATTTAAAAATTAAAAATTAAGAGTATAATAATTATTAAAGCATTATATTTATTAACACTTGCACGCGAATCATTCGTAAACTAAGCCATTAATAATATTAATGAAACAGCTAAAATTCCGGCGTCAGAGTACATTCTACGATTAGAAAGAGCCCCCTGGGAAAACTATATCAGAATCGATTATGCAGTTCCAAAGGAACCTGTGGACACATAATACGTATTGTTTCTCAACTGTTTATTGACATGAATATGATGTGAATTTTATTTGATCATTTCAGTGTAATTTTCAGAAATTATATAATGTTTCAAGGGAAGGAATGGTTTGTTTGGATTATTATTATCAGCGATATTTCAAGAGTTAAACCATCAATATTGGTGCCCCCGGCTTCGCCCGCCATTGTTCATTGACTCCAGGATTTTTAAGAAATTTCCACTGGTAGATTATTAAAAATGTTTGTGGTTCAGAGCTATGAAAATTGTAAGTAAAAATAAAATTAGAATATTTGTTCATTGTGTTCATTTCACTTAGGCCTATAAAGAAACTGTTTTCCTAATTGTGTAGTCGTCATGAAAGTTTACACTCCGAGATACGAACATCGCCGAGTATACCCGATGTCTCACGAAGCGGGCGAGCGAGCAAGCACGCTATTTAGGGCCGTTGAATTGAAAAGGAGTAGATAAGTAGACTTCACTGAGAAAACAAACGACATGATTCCATGCTGGGAAAAATACATTCATTCCGAAACTCTATCCCGTAATAGCGGCTCACAGCATGGTAAGGGCGAGTGATTTAAGCCGTTTGGGGTGTGTCTGGCAATCTGGGCGTGAATACTGACCTTGTTTTGCGACACATTTTAATGTCATAATTTAACGTCATCACACAAGTAACACCTTTCAAGAGCAAACAATAAATATTATCATAGGCAATATAATGAGGGGTGTGGATTTTATTGATAAGCTCACGAGTAACGTAAAAATTAAAAATGCAAATTAAAACAGATAGTCCACCGCTGTCGCTCCTCTCACGCAGCGGGCCCGGGTACGAATCCTGGTCGGGACAAGTTACCTAGGTGGGTTTTTTCCGGGGTTTTCCTCACCTGTGAGACAAAAAATGTCGGGTAAATTTAGGCCCTTGTGGTACCCGGATATCATCGGGCCGTCAATATTATCTTCATCCCATCCTCGCCTTGTTCAGAGTGAGTGTGTGAATGGTGTGTCTCGTCCTATGTGTTCGTGTTGTCTCGGAGGTGGCCTCGGCATTGAGCTGATCACTCATCTGGGGAGGCCCTCCATGTCCTTGTCTGATCAAAAATGTATGTATGTGATCCATAGATAATTCCTCTCTCGACAGGTCACGGCCCTGTAAGGCTCGGGCGGTGTGGGCAACTTAAAATGAGAGGTAAAACTAAGGTAAAGATAGATATAATTAAAACAGATATATCCTTATAATTAAAATGAGAGGCTATAGGTGGTGAAAATATTAATGGAGGCGTACAAATTTGAGAGTAAAAAATAATTTTTCAATTTCCTTTTTTACTATAAAGATTACATTTTCGATTCATGTTAGTGGTTGAATTTTTAAAACATGTAGGCCTATGTTAATCTGGGAATTGTGACTATAAATAATGTACAAGCGTGCTTTTACTCTTTTAAATTTTTCGCTATAATGCATTCTTCATGTATCTCCCTTTTATTTAAGCTCAACTACCCTTTGTGCTGATATTTCATACTCTGGGGCTGCAGAAATATATTATTTATGTTCTAGATTGTGCTGGCTCTTAGCTTTCGTACTCAGTTTGGCTGCTTGTGGTCATTTGATACGTGAAGTGTGGATCAGATGGGACGAGAGGCCCGTCATCGTCTCCTTCGCCGAGCAATCCACTCCATTGTGGCAAGTGCCGTTCCCAGCCATTACTATTTGCAGTGAGATCAAATTCAGAAAGGATGTTGTTAATTTTACAAGCTACAGTATGGAATGGCGCTCTGAAGGACGACTTCCCCAGAAAGAGTAAGTTCTGTAGGTCTACAATCGAGTGTTAACTTATGCCAAGGAAAAGTAAATAGTAAAAAAACATCACAGCAAGATGAATTTCATTTATTTCACCGAAATAATCTCGTTGCATCAAAAACTCGTAAACAAATACTGGCATTCATTCTGAGGCCAAACTGTACTGTTTTCTTTCTTTCTAATCAACCTCTTTTCTTAAACCTACCGTACATATTTATGGATTTTAAGCAATAACATAATTCATTACTGCATCTTTTATAAATATGGCGACAACAATTTCGCATTATGATGGTGAAACTTTTTATTTTGCAACGAGTAGCCTTCATATCGTCACCGCAAAGGCCACATAGGCCTAATCTCGAGTGTGACATTCAGTAGGTACTCATTAATTTATTTTTAGACAGAGGAATGAAAAAAAATGAAAAAAAGAAGAAAGAAAGAAAAAAGAAAAAAGAAAAAGAAAGAAAAAAAACTGGATATTATAATAGGACAGAAACAAAAATGACATTGGGTTAGTATGTCGATGAGCTAAATCTTGGAAGAGAGCTTCCTATAGGTCTGTGCGATATCTTTAAGTTTTTATTGCTAATATTATTAGCACTACTACTACTGTCCTATTATAATTATTACTATCATTATCAATATTATTAATCATTCAATAACCTAGTAGCAGTATTAATAGCTAAAACTGTACCACTGTAACTGTTTTTTCCATTACCCTCCGCGTTCTTGATTTTCTGTATTCAATTAGCTTTAATTAATGGAATCCTAGAAATAAGAAATATATAATTTAAACAAGACAACATACCTTATTGCTTTAGTAGCTTCAACGTGATTGCTGTTTTTAAGATCTCATACATCTTACCAGAGTAGGACCTTGATAATTCGGCAGGCTCGGGATCTGTAGATGCCAGATTAACAAGATCATTTTTTTTAAACCTGTTTTAAAGAAGGAGATATAAATAATAACTACAATTTTCACGTACAAAAACAATAATTGCTATGTAATAAACACAACAGAGGATGTTACAGTGAAAAATATTAAAAGTGCGTACTGTAGTATAACCGTACTGTAAAAACAAAATTTAATTAAAAATCATATACGGTACTGCACAGTTAAATCAGTTTAAGGCTCGAAGTTTTAACGAAGTTCAATATAAATCAATTTGGTAGGCCTATTATGAAATAAAAAAAAGCATCATGCTTTTGAAAAAAAATGTTGATTTTTTACCAAATAAAAATTGTTACATACAGCACATAAACCCTCACAATACGCGAAAAATCTATTTCTGATGCGTGCCGGACTATCGGGTCTGCCGGACTATCGAGTGCCGGATTATCGCGATCTTACTGCAGTTATTATTGATCCCATTCTATAAAGATCCTAGTCAAAACAAAGGGGAGGAGAACTCACAGAGAGTTCGCGGAAAATTCGCATCATGTGACAAAACGTGATTGGTTAATGTTATTAGCATGCGCCCTTATTAAGGTGTGGCTTGCTAGTGGAGAAGTAGTGTTCGTACGTTCATGCAACAATAAACAAACTCTCACTGGCATCGTCATCGTTATAGTATATCAATTAGCAAACAAAACAAAGGATTCATTGTTCACGACGACCCTGCGGGTGACTTGTACTGAGAATAAACAAACTAACAGAAACACGGTGAACACGTGCGTTCTCACGTGCGGGCTATGACAGCCACGCCTCTCTTTTTTGAACAGGATCGTTCTTAAATGGGATTGAGAATAGCAAGGGGTGATTCAGAAAATGAATGTACTAGTCAACTTAAAATCCTGAAGAACTCCGGAAAAAATAATATAAAAAATTAGTGTCTACAGTTGTAGGCCTACTCATAAAACTGAACCACAAGCAAAATGGTAGGTTGAAATATTGAAAAATAATATACATTTAAAAAAAAAATAATCTGTTCTTCTCCTATCAAATAACTTTGTGTTTTTCAAGACATCAAAACACACGATTTTAAATTAGCATCGTTTGATAATTGTTATATTACCCTGTTAATAAAAATAGCGCGTTCAATCAATGAGATGTTAAAAACTATTGTAAGTAACAATTTAAGAGGAATAGAGTTTCAAAGTTTCATTCAACTTTATTCAAGTTTCTTTTGCAATTTATCGTTTTTCTTCCTTGCTCTTCATATGATCGCATGCACATATTTCAGGGTTATAGCTGTAATGATAAGCTGTAAATATATATCACGATCTTATTGTTCGATGATTTCTTTCTTCACAGCTTTCAATTATATCAAAGAATGGCTCTGCTCTGTGAACTACAACATCTCAAACAAGGCAACCGGTTCGTTTCGAATTCGGTAATTAATTTTTTTGAGCAGGTGAGTAATTCTATCTGAATATGCATCCTAGAAGTTCTTACAGTATTACTAACTGTGAAAACCAAATACAGTAAAGCAACGGTTATCCACATGACTCGATTCACTGAAGATTCGTATTATCCGACATATAAGCCTAAATAGCCTATATAAAGCAATTTTTAATATAATATTCTATAGTAGGCCTACGTTGCAGTACGTCATAGCACATTATACCTTCTTTAAGAAGCCAGATTTTATGATTGATTAAATAATATTTCATTATTAATTGCGGTTCAGTTTTAAGTTGAATTAATTTTCCTGCTCCTGTTTTCATTTGTTGAGATTAAAGAAGAAGTAATTAAGCTTTCCCTCTGAAGTTTTAAAAGGTGTACCTTCATTTTGGTTTAAAATACCAATTTTTAAGTTAAATCAATGCTTTTTGTTAAGTGATTTATTACTTTTTATAATTTTATTATTATTATACTCAAATAGCTTAAATGTAACATTGGATTAATCAATATGTGGATGGAATTAATAATAACCCTATTAATTGCGGTTCAGTTTTAAGTTGAATTATTTTTCCTATTTTTGTTTTCATTTGTTGAGATTAAAGTTCAAGTAATTAAGCTTTCCCTCTGAAGTTTTAAAAGGTGTACCTTCATTTTGGTTTAAAATACCAATTTTAAAGTTAAAACAATGCTTTTTGTTAAGTGATTTATTAATTTTTATAATGTTATTATTATTATGCTTAAATAGCATAAATGTAACATTGGATTAATCAATATGTGGATGGAATTAATAATAACCCTAGTATAGTTCTTAATCAATTAAATTTAAAGTGATGCAGTAAATTTAAGTGTTAAAAGTGCGATGTATATATACTCATATTTAACTCTGTACGTAAATGAGCCCAACCTATTAATTGCTCTGGGTTAACTTTACATGGAGTAAGCATTAATGCGGGTATGTACAGTAGGCCGAGCTAGCATTTTCATTAGGCCTATTAATATAAGTTTTATGAAACAACTAATTAAACAGCAATAGACCACATTATCAGACTTTTCAGCTAAATGATCCAGGGATAGGGATGACCAAAAGCTCGACTTTATTAATCTTGGCACGTCTGGTAATCCGCGAAGCCATAATTACTAACTATCGCAACGCCGTGAAAGTTTCAAGTGCTTCATCTTAGATGACATGTTTCACAGTTTCTCCACGGTTTTCTGTATTGCAACATAATGATCTTAACGGTGTATTATATTGCATTAATTGCATTGCTTAATGTTAACAATAAAATTAAAGGTTATAAATTAAGTTTAGAACATATATAAAAATTTATATTCATGGTACTATTACGAAGATCATACTGAAAATCTTCCTGATGGATGGACCATTGTTAAGAACAGTGATAACATGAATAATTAAACCAAGATCTTTTATTCTATTGCATAATTGTGTTTCACTATTTTAGGTAAGTTATTGTTTAATTATATAAAACATCTGAAGTTCGTATGAAAATCAAGTTCCTGCCCATATAACATAATTGAAAATACATTTAATTAAAGTTATAATATATAAGATATATATATATATATATATATATATAGTTTCTTACAAGTCCAGCTAATTATTATAATAACTTACGTTTCGTAAAGTCCTCGTATTGTAAATAGACTTGTATTTTTTAATGAGAATCACATTCATAACAGGTGGGACCAACGTTCAGAGAAGTCGTGATTTCAGCCAAGTTTAAATCCAACTTCGTGAATGCGACGGAGCTCTTCAGTACCCTACTCACAGAAGAAGGAATCTGCTACACCTTCAACATGTTAGAAGCGACTGAGATGTTCACAGAGGAGTAAGTGTTTGATTTTTAAAATACATTCATCTAACAAAGAAAACAGCACGAATCGGGTAACCAAGCTATCAAAAATTAGGCTTTAAGGGTTAATTTTATGAGATAAAATGATTGACAACTGTCCTTACATAATGAGTACCGTAATCTATAACCTCTTGGTTGAAAATAATACAGAATATACAAAGCCTAATCTTGATTTTTTAGACAGACTACTACTGCCCAGAAATGCCTATTTCAGAAGTTTCGAATCTTGAACAAGAAATAAATTTGCGGAATGATTTTTCAAACTGGTTATTTTTATACCTATAAACTTAGCAATAAATACCATAAGCAGCAACTAACACGTCACCTTCAGAGAACATAAGTTGTCGGAATTGGATGATACTTTTCCGCATTCTTTCAGATATCCCAGATGTCTGATGTACAATGTGACAGGATCGTAGGATGACTAACATCTTTGGGTAAGACCCTAGCAAGCAGACCCACCTTCTTTACAGCAGGAGCCTCATGCACGAATTTTGATGCATGCCTATAATAACAAATTGAGAAATTCGGATATCTAGCTGGCCACGGCTCGATACGTCCCCTTCAAAATATCAACTAGGGAATATCTTATAGTCACGGACATTAACATCACTATGAAAATCAAAGCAGATTGCACAATCGTTTCATTTCTCGTCGAGATCCCATCAACCTAAAAATAGGCATTTCCAGGTAATGCAGGGGTTCTTCGCTACCTCAAAGACCAGTTTAGGCTCCCCTAACATAAAAATGATGCTGATTAAAGGCGATATTACGAAAAATGTACCCGGTTAATATAGTTTATTTATTTATTTTGTTTATGACACAACTCAACACAAAACCACCCGAATGAGCAAGCGCTCTTGCTCGGGCACAGTTCAGTCATTTACATTACAAAACACAAATACATAAAGAAAATATAACTATAGATATATAAGCTTTCATGAACCACAGATTATTGTCTCTTTTGGACATTACATGAGAATATTATAGGAGAAAAATTCCTCCGACACTGGGACTTGAACCCAGGACCTTTGGCTATTCGCGCCAATGCTCTACCAACTGAGCTAAGCCGGAGTTCAATTCACAGCGCCGGATGGAACCTCTCTCCTATGACTGATTGCCCTAATGGTCTACCTCACAGACAGACAAGTTATGTCATATGCAGTACTGTGAGGCACACTAATTAGTGATTTTTGTGACCGGACTCCCACTGTTATTGTACAGTTGACATTCAAGATAGATATCATTAGGGCAATCAGTCATAGGAGAGAGGTTCCATCCGGCGCTGTGAATTGAACTCCGGCTTAGCTCAGTTGGTAGAGCATTGGCGCGAATAGCCAAAGGTCCTGGGTTCAAGTCCCAGTGTCGGAGGAATTTTTCTCCTATAATATTCTCAAATATAACTAATTTTAAATCAATACCTAGAAAAATAATAATAAAAAGAAAGAACAAGAAATAACAGAAAAAAGAAAAAGAAAACGAAAAAAAGGAAAAGTAGTAAGAACAACATTGAAATCCTGAGTTATAACAAATAAAATAGTTCCTTGATTGTCTACTAAGTACAGAGTGAAGTAAATTTTGAACTATGAAATAAGATTTTTGATAAACTTACTGAATTTTTTGCTGTTCATATGTACTATTTCTGGATGTGACCTAATTATATGATTATGATGTGATTTTATACTTGCAGGTATCAAAACGAAAAGGATTTTCTGAAGCATGGGCATTTATCTCCACAATGGTCTCTAGATGAAGGTTACTCCCCCAGTGCAGGAGTTGAGGTGTACCCCAACAGAGCACTCGGATCGGGATCAAAAGCAGGGATTAATTTGGTACTGAAGGCCTACAATGAGGATCTGGATCATATGTGCATGGGTCCTGTTCAAGGATTCAAGGTCAGTGTGTCTCAACTCACATTTCACAGAATATTGCACAAAATTACAGCATAACTTGTTTACTTTCTAATACGAGAATATTCATATATCTGTGGCCCGTCGGATAAAGCTCCGACAGACGACGGCTTGGAAACTTACTTCATTTTGTTTTCGTGTCTGCTGGAAGTACTGTACTCATAAAGCAAAGTTTATCCTTAATAAAATTGCTATTACCTGAGTAACATATTTATACAGTTGCTACACAGTGGTGTAATCGAGGGAATGCGTAGGTATATACCTTATACCTTCGCGTAACCTTACTCGTTAGCGTATATCTTATGTTTTATTCAATATATATTTTGCTTTGGCTTTGTTTTATATAGGCTACTAGCTTAAAAGACCCGGCGTCGCCCGGGTTTTGTATTTTGTAGTTGGAAATTAACTTATGAAGAACTTTCGATTTTTAAATTCTAGGTCCTTATATAGGTATTTATAATTTGAAATAGGAAGAACGACTTATTACACTCAAACTATTCCCTCAGAAAACGCTTGATATAGTTTTTTTATGGCTCTTAGAGGATGTAGAATTTTGCATCCCATCGCTTGCACAGCAAGCCTGGTAGGGGTTCAAATAAGAAGAAACAGAAATTCCTGTAACATAAAATTGTAATATCGAGGTGGAAAATTTTATTTCCCACTCTCATGTTACCATAAAACTGTTTTGGGGATGAAATTAAACAGAACGCATTATCACTTTCATACTTCTCTATCCAAAAATTTGCGATATAATATAATAATATACACATTACCATACCTCGTTTTGTTTTCTCTATGTCCAGGGTAGAGAAAGTTATGTAACTGCATTATTTTCGTGGATTTCATTCTGTAATATTTATTTATAACATGAATTATTTTGATAACTTCTCTTATTTGCCAAACAATATATTCTGTGATTTGGAATTGATAATTCTGTGTAAAAAGGGATTAAGTATTCTAAAAAACGTTTAATTTTTGGCATTTAAAAATCAACATTTTGCTAGTGAGCACCTACATTATGAAACGAAGGTACTGTCAAAATTCCAAGTCTTTACCTGTTATAGTTTAGGCTGTACGTTGATTCCTGTCATTCAGTCAGTCAGTCAGTCATTCATTCATTCAGTCAGTCAGGACAAAGCCTTTTATATATATAGAGATATGTATTTATTTGCTTATTTGTTTGTGCATTTGACAATTGACAATTCTGAATTTGACTTCAGAGACCAATGGGAGAGTAGCGTGTGTTCCGGTGACCCATTAAAAGAAGTTCTTATTTCACAGCCGGAACCAAATCATGACGATTTTATCTACGAATCAAAATCTTGTAGCTTTAAAACTAATTTTTATTATAGGTAACTGTGTAGAAATACGATCGATAAAATGTATTTCATCTTTTGAAATCTCAGAACTCTATATCTATCCTGATATGCCTATTTTAGGCCAAATTGTGGGCATTGCTACTGCCTCATCTTGAAATCAGTGAATTTGTTGTATAAATTAAATGATTTTATTAATAGTGTCCCGTATTAATTGTTTCTTTGCAGTCCAAAAATCCAATTAAAATATTATGACATCCACTAAAAGTTCCCCGAAACTTTAGGGTATACCCTGGACACATTTTGGGACTACAGCACTGTTGCTACATCTGCAAAAACCTAAAGATAAAAGCAGTATTATTCAGTGTTCACGACATTCCCCTAAGGAGTTACCAGGAGTATCCAAAAGGGTAATTGACAAATTTGACTCACAGACTTTCCGTGTGCACATTCAATATTTACGTTTCCTTGTTTTACGTATTACCCTAATTCGTGGCAGAAATACATTCATAATGTTCAGATTACATGCATTAAGGAATGTAATAATGTTATCCTCTATTTATGTGAATGTGCGAAACAACTCAGGAACATTTTGAAAATTAATCTTATATTACTAGCCTTATAGGCCTAGTTTTCGTTTTCTCGACAGCTTATCTCGTATTTTAGTTCGTTGTGAACCCCACATTTGGCAGTTTGTTAACCGAAACGAGTTTGCTCATGGAATGGCTATAAATATGTACTTTTATATTCATATGGAAATGTCACGGTGGTTTTAACCATATATTGAATAATTTCAGGTGTTATTGCACAACCCGGCAGAGATACCAAGAGTAAGGGAACAATTCCTGAGGGTGCCCCTGAATCAGGAGCTGGTGGTGCGAGTGATACCGAGCATGATGACTACCAGCGAAGGGCTCAGAAGCTATTCTCCACATCGTAGGCAATGCTACTTCCCTTCCGAACGTCATCTTCGTTTTTTCAAGGTGTATACGCAGAGCAACTGCGCGTTGGAGTGTGTCGCTAACTTCACGATGCAAATGTGTGGCTGTGTAGCCTTCTATATGCCACGTGGGTATTCTTAATTTTACGTCTTATTGGCTCATTTATTAATTAGTATGCCACCATTCTACATATAACGTTGAGAGATAACTGGATGCAGTTATGCAATATGGAACCAACTCCAAAAATCAGTTTCAGAGCTAGAGCAGTTTTAGCAATTGGTTCCACATAAAATTAAACTTTGATATTATTTCAATAACAATGATTGCATTATTAACAATATGTAATACTCTTTTAGGTGAATGGTGTAGATCTATCAAATCGAATAATATGATAGTTACCTGTATCATAATAAATCGAAAAGTATCGGAAAAGGAGAGCCGCTCCTTCCAAAATTCGAAGGTAACTTTTCCTAATCAAGGTGACAGAAAGAAGGTTATATAGCAATTTTGAAAATATTCCTAACCCTAGTTAACGTATAGTATAATTAATTAATAATTGTATATGCAAATATGGTTACCAGTATAATTATGTTATTGTGTTAAGCAACAACTGAAACACGATAAATGCAAAGCAGTAATCCTGTGTTAAGGTTAGAATTCCCATAATTTTGTTGTAATTGGCAGCATGATTGCTCAGTCAGACTACTTGGAGGTTGTCTGCCCCATCGCTCAAAGTTATTTTATGTTGATAATTTATTTGAAATTGTAGACCATGTTGAGTTATAAAACATCTTGATTCATCTACTAGCTCAAAAAATACTTATAATAACATCTTTACCTTTATCTTTCTCTGAGAACGCACAATTTTAAAGTTTCTATAATGCTACTAGCTTATTTATGTGGAGGGCATGATATGAACATTTTGTTATTATTATTATTATTATTATTGATTCTCCTAAAATTAAAGCTCTAATATATATAACACAAAGACTATGGTTGAAAATAATACAGAAATACATAAAACTTATATAATACAGCCTGATTATTACCATATAACAATCATAACAGAAGGAAAATTACATGTAACAGGAAAGCAAATAATAAATAAATAAAAAATAGTATTGCTAACATATTGCTCCATTATGGACAACCAACAGTTTCTGCATTCAACGTAAGCAGCCTGCATAATAAATGCTTAACATAATAACTGCAACTCTGAAGGTAATTTTAAAACTATTTACGCAAAAAAAAATTAAGGCAAAGAAAAGGACAATAGCTGGGATCAATAAAACTAAATTAAAATACATATTTTTCTTCTCTAATGTCACTTACACATTCCCAGTTTGACTAATATTAATTAAATTATTTCAGGGAGTAAGGACATGCCGATATGCGGATCAGGGAGCATCAACTGTTTAAACGATGCTAGAGGTGAGTATGTTTAATTTCGTTTGCCGAGGTATAATTTTGACAAGCATACTAATCAGAAAGAAGAATAATCTACTATAAATAATACATCAAAGCTCGTAGACAAAGTCAAGGTGTATAGATTACAAAATTTTATTGTGAGAGAAAAATTCCAATGAACTAAAGCGAATAACATGTCTACACACCAAAACTTCATAACATAGAATTCATGTTTTTGGGGTATCAACCCAAGTTATGGAGAATTGATCCACTAGGTTTGTTCCTACAGCCATGTCATGTATTAGTCTATTAGTGTATTAGCCTAATTAGTCTATTAGTCTACAGACCGAAACTTCATAACATAGAATTAATGTTTTGGGGGTATCAACCCAAGTTATGGAGAATCGATCCACTAGGTTTGTTCCTACAGCCATGTCATGTATTAGTCTATTAGTCTATTAGCCTAATTAGTCTATTAGTCTACAGACCGAAACTTCATAACATAGAATTAATGTTTTGGGGTATCAACCCAAGTTATGCAGAATTAATCCACTAGGTTTGTTCCTACAGCTATGTCATGTAGGCCTAGTAGTCTATTAGCATAATTAGTCTATTAGTATTAGTCTATTAGTCTACAGGCCGAAACTTCATAACATAGAATTAATGTTTTTGGGGTATCAACCCAAGTTATGCAGAATTGATCCACTAGATTTGTTCCTACAGCCATGTCAGTACCACAACGCGTGCGCACAATGTCATTTCGCTGTAAAATGTCATTGTGCGCTTGCGTTATACAGTGAAACTTACAATGTGCGCATTGCGTTATGGTTCTTGACAGTGCACGATATATCTGTAGGAAACCTTATAGATCTCCAAATTAATAAAAATCCGGTTTAGAGCGCAGACGCTTATTTACGTCAGTAGTATGGACGGAGCGTTATTCCTCAGCTGAAAAAGCCGCCTTTAAAACCCTGATGTTGATAGCATGAACGCCGCCCGCAGAGAATGTGCGCGTGGGAGAAAAGGTGCATATGCGCAGGACATTTATAGCCTACCTTCTAACAGCCATAGCTGTTCAGTCTTCTCTTAAAATATTCAATTACCTAGACCTTCCGACTTTACTGCCATCTTCAGGGTCTTCAAATCGAAGAAAAATACGCTTTGATCAATAAAAAATGATAAAACATTACTTCAGGTTTCTTTCTTAGAACGATGAAACTATACACCCTTCGAAATAGGTCACCCGTCAATATAATCTTTTGCATGGAAATAATGTCACCTATAATAATGAAATTTCATACAAAACTCATAAAACGAATAATTTTATAGACATGCTTCTGGTGCGGGAGGTGGAGCAAGGTGTTCTACAACGGCAGGACAACATGACTTTTGGAGACTGTGACTGTCTGCAGGCTTGCACTGGTCTGGGCTATGAGGCCGAAACCTCACAGGCAAACTTAGATTGGCAAAGTTACAAGGTTGTCAGGTCACCCAATGTTACTAGTGAAAAGTAAGTAGTATATACATAACATTATTATCATTGTTGTTGTTGTTGTTATTATTATTATTATTATCATTATTATTATTATTATTATTATTATTATTATTATTATTATTATTATTATTATTATTATTATTATTATTATTATTAGGTTTCATATTAACAAAACTATCTTTCACCTCTCGGTATATTAGGGCTATAATGAAGTAGGAAGGACAAACAACTCTCAGTTGACATTAATTTCCATAGTATTTTGCAGTTAATGATTTTAGGTAGATTTCGAAGAAAAATCTACCATTGCAATCGATACCATGTCATGACTTTCGAAAAATTCTTTCATATCTTTACGTTTCATGCCTCCCTAAGTACAAAACCACCGCCCGTTCAAAAAAAAAAAAAAAAAAAAAAAATGTGATGTGTGTGTGTATATATATATATATATATATATATATATATATATATTTATTTATTTATATCTTTACCCGCTAGCGGCCGTAATTTTGAAGATATTTGAACCAAATTTTATTATGTTATTTCTAGGCCCAATGGTTCGAAAAAGTTCGTTAATGAGCAAAATTGGCCCAAGGGGAGGGTCGGGGGAGGGAGTTGAAATTTTGAAAAATTTATATCTCGGCTCCTATGAAGTATAGAGGGAAACTTTGTTTGAATAAATTAGAGTACTCCCTATGGAGTTCACAGTGACACCAATGATTCGGGGGTTTTGGGTGTACGAGTGGGGGTGGTTGGTGGGGGGATGGAAATTCGAAATTTTTGAAACCACGTCTTATGGAGTATCGTTGAAAAGCTCCTGACGAGTACTCTACAAACCAATAACTGGTTTTTCGATAGCTCTCATATAAGGCGAGATTTAGCACTTTGAAATCTACCTCAGCCTGTAGGCCTGCCTAAAGGGAATTTTTTATTCCCCATTAAGCCCAAATTTAATACACTTCCATAATTTATTCCTAGCCCATTGTGAGAAACATTTTGCCCACCCTGATCTTGAATTCTTACTACGGGCCTGGGTAAACCTACATTAATAACAAAGATAGTACTAGGCCTAAATGGTGTAGCAAATGAACAAGTAAAAAGTGTTAATAATTTAAAATGCATATTCTTACGAACCATATAGACTCAAAACGCACTAAATTCGAAAACTTGCTGATACAATACAAAAAAAATCTTTTAAAATAAGAACTGAAACATTTTTTAAAATTATTAAGGTAATGGTATAAAAGAGTTTCAGAAATCAATTTACTTAAACGAGTTAGAGGATAGTTAATTAGACCATAAAAAGAATACAGATATTAGAAAGATAAATGCTCCCAATATATTTAAACGTATCATGGACCAATATAAGGTGTTCTCCCATCTGGTTGAGCACATAAAGCGAAAAATTAGTTTCAACTTCAGAAATAATAGGATTGGCTGAAGATCGAGATGCCTTCATTCTACATTATCTACAGCGCACACGTAACAACTCAATACTGTGAATTAATTCTTGCAACCTACCAACAGATGTCAGCACCCTACAAATAGCTTAGCGCAGTAAACTGTACTATATTTTGTTAATACCACAAAACAATCGCAGTTTATATTCTCATATGACTGTGTAAATGTTCATACATTTCTAAATTAAACCATAAAATAATTGTTATTTGGAGTTTATTTCTTTATAGCATAATCATAAATTCAGTCTTCATATTCAATTCCAAAAGTTCAGTAACACATTCTATTAACTTTATATATTTACTTTTCAACTGTATTCTTACTTCTTAAATTCATTTATTTATTATTATCATTATTATTATTATTATTATTATTATTATTATTATTATTATTATTCCCATTTATCTCGTCCTCTTCTTCGACGCCAAAATTGAATTTTGTTTGCTGATAGCCATCCTTTATGAATTATGATACTGTATCGTAACTACATGATATCTTAGCGGATGAAATAAAATATGAAAGTATTGATATTATTTGTCATCATTTAGGCTACCAATACAATCCCTTGCTAATATAGTGCCATTCATTCAGCTTCATTAAAAAGAAAAAAATACGGTGTTTTCAATTTACCGGTAATAGGATAATGCCGGGCAGATTAAGTACCGGTAATCCTGAAACGTTTTTCTCGACAAAATGCAAAACTTGGAGGAAAGATGAAACTATTTTCTCAGTAATGAATTGTTGTGTAACCTTGTAATCTGGCATGCACTTTATTGACTACTTCTACAATCACATACTATTTTCAGAATTAATTAAATTTTTACAGTTATGGGTAATTATCGTTACAAAATGGCAGCCACGTTTCGTGCACTGAACTGCCGTTTCCATGATAATTTCCACAAATGGCAATATTTTTTAGTGATTCTGTTTTCTATCTATTAATAAACATCATATGACAAACATCATCTGTAATCTTTGGAATATCTACAGTATAGTATTTTTAAAAAATCAAATTTTCAATATTTTCTTTTTTATAAAAATATATATTTTTTAAAAGTAAACTATTAATATTAAATAATTGATTGTAGATAGTGTTGTTTATATGATACTAGCTGAAAAGGCCCGGCGTCGCCCGGGCTTTGTATTTTGTAATTTGAAATTAACTTTTGGAGGACTTTCGATTTTGAAACTCTAGGTGCTTATATAATATGTATGTAAAACTTGAAATGAAGAAAAAGATTTATCACACTCAAACTATTCCATCAGAAAACGCTAGATATAGCTTTTTATGGCTCATAGAGGATGTCGAAAGCTGCATTCCGTTGCTTCTACACATCATGCTTGGGAGGATTTGAAACAAGAAGAAACATAAATTAAATAAGATTGTATTGACTTGACGGAAAATTTTATTTCTCATTCTCATGTTACCATACAACCGTTTCGGTTCTGAAATAAGAGAAATGCAGTATCACTTTCATACTTTCCTCCCCTAAAACCCGGGACATAAAATGCTGCGAGCATAGGACTCAAAATGTTCCATCCCATGCTTAGGGCCTATGATAAACATCCTTATTTCTCAACTAATACAAAGCATGCAGCTATGGATAACGTATAGGCGGAAAGGATTGTTTACCTATTTCTGATATAGCATACTCACACACTTAAGTTATCCCAGCAATACGACCTCTTATTCTACATCAAAATGTGAAGTGAGAAAATATTTCTTGTGTCGAGGGTAGAGAAAGTTATGTGACTGCATTACAATGTGCTTTATTCTCGTGGATTTTATTCAAGAATTATTTTCACAAAACGTTCGCATCAGAATTCGTTAAAGTCCAATAAATTATTATGTAGTGTCCAGAGCCCCATGTGAACTGTGTAAACAATACACTGTTGTCTTGACAACTGAATGGGATTTCATTTTTTTTGCATAATATTCTCAGAAATTATATAATTTTCAAGGGAAGGAGTATTTTGTTTGAATTTTAATGTTGACCGCTATACTTCCCGGGCTTAACTGGGTATGTGTGCAAAATTCCGTGTAAATTGGTAAAGAAATGTAGATTTGTATAAGGAACAAACATACATACATACATACATACATACATACCCACAAACACACATTCGACTTTATATATTAGATTAACAAATACACTGAAAAATAATCACTCAGAAGTATTGATATTTGTGGATTGTGGAATTATCCTGTTGTCAGTCACGCTAATAAAGATCTGTTCTAAGACACAGATGAGCACTGGCCGAGTGCACGATTCTCCGGTTTTCTCAGCCGTTTCGTTACCGCGGTAAACGTAATACCGGGGTATTCTCAAAATCTCTGTGCACCATTGCTAAAATACCGCGGTTTGCTAATGCTTGGAAATATCGCGGTTACTCTGCTATGAATTTCTCCCATGGAGAAATTTTGTGTTGGTTTGTGTTAGTTTCTTCCATGGCCGCTAGGTACTCTCTCTCTCTCTGCACGTCTGCCAGTCACGGTGGCTCTGGTAGGCTATTGGGGTCCCGAATTCAATGTATATGTTCCCTTATTATTCAATAAAAAGATGTTCATAAGGATAAAAGGGAATATTATATTGCGTATATATGTCGTCTGGATTCATACTTCGAATTCAAGCACCATAGATACTGTACCAATCGTGAAATGAGTTGGTTTCGCCTAGGCTACTACTGGTTTGGTTGAGGTGAGAAAGGAAGGTCATTTCAATCGATGTTACAGCACAGTATTTGCAAAGATATGTACCATCGTTCATTCTTCAAATAGATCCCACCTGTCTGTACATTTCAATAAAATAACATTCATGTTTTAAAGAATAATTCTCACACGTGTGCAATCCAAGGCAAAGCAACACCATGAAATCTCTGCTCTGAGTTCAACAAAGCCTCGCTTTTATTCCCGTACAACTAGTAGAAATTTTAGGTGCAAAATCATGTGCATAACCAAGAAAGGGCTGTTATAATTATGTTCGTATATGTGCAGGTGTGATAGATTGCTTACATATACAGATACACGGGCTATATCGTGATGCATGCAGCCATTCACTTAAATTTGGCCTAGGACCACTGGTATTCCATATTTCATTTATTGTTTGCCTTATTGTTCAGTAATAAATGTTCATAAGGATACAATGGAATATTATATTGCGTATATATGTCGTTTGAGTCCAACCTTTGAATTCAAACACCATAAATACTGTACTAATCGTAATAATCGTGGTTACGCCCACTAGCCTACTCGATGGACCTGGTTTGGTTGAGGTAAGAAAGGAAGGTCATTTCAATCGATGTTACAGCACAGTATTTGCAAAGATATGCACCATCGTTCATTCTTCAAATAAACCCCACCTGTCTCTCATTATTCTTTATGTTCAATTAGCTTTTGGCCTAGATATCATAAATATGATACATTACGCTGATCTCCATCTTGGAAAGAAAACTGCTGTTTTCTCACTTTACAGCTCCTTCACGGCCGGTTTTCATCTTACCGCGGTAAAAGTCGAAACCGAGCACGATGCAACGAAAATATGACTTTACCGGGGTAAACTAAGCAACTTTACCGCGGTATTCTGAATACCGAGGTCGGTGCACTCGGCCATAGTCTATTATCAAAATGTGTGTGGTCTCGGAGCAAAATTAACAAGTTATTATTTAAAAATATATTATTTATTAGACTCGTTGTTTAACTATAAAAAACACTAAGAGAAATATCTTTTAAAGAATGCATTTACCATATAGAAGGAATGAAACTCTACTAATAACTTTAAAATATAGAATGCCTGTAAGTAAAAGCAAATCCAACACTGATATGGTTTAGATTAATTTAAATTTTAAACTTAAGTATTTATTGTTTATGTCGTATTTATGTAATATATACTTCCTACCTAATACTACCACTGACATAAAGATAGGCAAATCGTAAAAATGTTGTTTTAATAAGTTGGATTACCAATATGGACATATGAAATTCAACTTTGGGGTACATCAAGCAACCCCAACATAGAAATTCTAGAACGTTTCCAATCCAAAACGATACGAACTATTGGTAAAATTCCCTGGTACATCAGTAACAAATATATTTATCAAGAACTTGAAATACCAACAGTAAAACAGGAAATAAGTAAATACAGTATGGCCTACCAGAATCGTCTAAAAACAAAAACCCCAATTCATATACAGTGAATCTCCTGAACAATGGGAGAAAGACGTGTAGGCTCAATAGAAATAGAGTTTTGGACTTGATCTACAGATTTAATTAATGTGTCACACAGATTTGTTATATTATGCAAATATTAGCCACTGGGCTATATTTGTAGCATGTTCATTCTTGTATCCTTATTATTTTGTTCATTGTAGAACAGATTGTAATGTTGAAGAAAGATTAAAGAAAAAAGTTGGTTCAAATTCATGTTTATTTCATAACTCTGTACACTAATATCGTATTTTCTGACTATTTAGATTTGACTGAAATAAATTATAATACATTTTAATATATCGTGAGGGTCTCTAAAATTAAAATAATTAAATAAGTTATAGCTTTTAAATTATAAAGTATCAATCATATTAAATATAACAGTCTTAACAAGTTATTGAAACACTAACATTTAGAATTATAGAAGAAAATGAAACTTTACTACTTTAAGTAAAATATATAACTTGCCTAAAAATTCGCCAAACGGAAGAATGACAACCTTCGCAAATTTGACTAATATTTGTGTTTGAAAGACAAATATAAAATCTAGATCTTACAGTTTTTTCAAATACTATAGAAACATTTGCGAATAGAGTGGCTGTTAACCTAATACATTAACTTTTCAGTGATTTTACTCCACATTTGTAGCGTTTCATGTCTGATTTACCTAGATTGTCATTATTATACAATCTATTTTAGGGTCAGCGATACCGTAAGTAAATTCCAATAAAGTATTCGCCTCTGTGAGCGGGGAAAACCCTGAAAACCAAATTGACCTGTCAAGAGATACGAACGCCTCCTTCGTTTACAATGTAAATGAATGTAATTCAGACTGAATACTATGATTATCTGTTGCAGCGTGAGCTATTCTAGACTGTCCGTCGCTTTTAAAGACATGCAGTTCATAACCAGCAGACGAAGTGAACTCTATGGACAAACTGATTTTTTGGGTAAGTAGGCCAATAGTCACTTCTTCTATCACGAATGTATTTACTTAGAATGTTTCAGAATATTTTACGTGAAAAATTCATTTTCAACGGGGATTCGAAACCGTGACCTTCGGCTTTCAGTGCCGATGATCTACCAACTGAACTAGCCAGAGTTCGAATCAGGTGCCAGGCCCGGGAGTTAATATTCTATCAGAAGACGAAATATTCATGCAAATATGCTCTAAATTGGTAAAATATGCTCCAAAGCCAATGAAGTATGTTCTACCATTTAAGTAATTTTAATATTTTTCGTTCTCTTGTTAGTTGAATTACATTATAAATTATTAAAAAATAAAAACAGTAGGTAAATACACAAACTTTAGTAAATTGGAAACTAATGAAGTGAAATGTCGCTTTAATGTTATGCAGTCAGGCTATGTACCGTCAATATTATTGCGTAGTCGGTTCTCGAAACATTCACTTAGCCAAATATTCTGTAAATGTTTAAAATAACAGAGTTATGCACAATGTTTAAAATATGTCACAAATATGCTGTTAAAATTTTGACAAATAAATAAAATATGCACAAATATTTTAATGTCAAGCAAATATGATGTACTTTCACAAAACTAACAAAATATACAACAACAGGCCTATGCAAAATAACCATAAATTTTCTGTTATTTATTGATTCTGTTGTACATTACACGATAATAATGTCTTCCATATTACACTTTATTATCGATATGGTTTTGGAAAACAAGGTTGGATTAGAAAGAATTATTTTTGCTGACAGACTTTTTCATTATTTTCGCAGTACAAGCTTAGTCAAATTTATATCTTGAATGTTGCGGAATCCTCAGTGTGACAGTCACACTCCTACTTGTCCGGTTTTAATATTATATTCACGCGCATAGAAAGAGCCCCTGTAGAGGTAATAATCAGAAATCGACATACAAGTTTCATACTCTTCCAGTGATCATGTTTACAAAACTAGACAAAATACTAATTTACTCCTATCAGAACCCAAATGTCTCGCATCGGCAGCATTAATTTTGGTCCACGCTTCTATAACTCAATGATCAGAAAGTATCCTGATCTCTCAGCATACTCCACTCTTAAATTTAATAGATATGTAAGGCATTTTCGGTAATTTTTTAGCTGTTTAAGACATTTTTGTTTCATTTCTTTTATGTATTTATGTTTAACATTTTTTACTTTCTTTATTAGTTAATCTCATATTTTATATACTCTGTTTCTTTGTCTCTCCTCTTACTTCACTTTGATAATTTTGAAACTGCACCCAAGCTCATTCCGGTGTATTTCTAATTGTTAATATTTCTTGTGCTAGAATAATTATTAATTATGTAAGTTTAGCCTAACTTTCTTTTCCGTTTTTTAAATAGCAGTTGTAGTTATTTTTTAAGTTTGTACTTTTTCTGCTTTACTTTACTTGTGTAAATATGTATTTTTATTTGTAAAAAAGATATATATATATATATGAAGCGTCCAATTCCAAAACTGTCTCAATCCAGTTTTAACAATTTTCAGGAAACGTCAAAAACTGATAACTTTTTTCCTAACTGTTTGCAGTGTTCCAATTTTTTTAATTTTACAGTTGAGAAACACACTTCTAATGAGTGATATTCCTGAAAATCAGGGATCAATATTTCAGGAGTTATTTCATATTTTTGTTTGGATTGAGAGAGTTTTGAAACTGTAGGCTGGAACGAGAGAGTTTTGGAAAATTACACAATTCTTTTTCGTTTCTAATATTTTAGAAGAGGCTTCTTATTAATGTAAATACAATATCTATTACTGCAATTTCTATTTTGTCTATGACATTGAACTCAAATATTAAAATTAAAGGTCATACGGAATGAATACATTATTCTGTTTGGTTATTACACTTCAGATCAAATTTTAAGTCTTCTTTTTCCATAAATAAATCCTCATTTGCATTTTATTCTCTGTTTAACCTTGAATCACCCTCTATTACACTCTTGTAAAATGATAAATCAGTCATTTTTCTCCACTCGGAACAAAAGTGTTGAGATTGGATAGTTTCTCTTCCTTCTGATTCTGAGATTCTGGGGTCATCTGCGAAATGTTTTTTTCTCTCTTTAACACCGATTTGAATGCTCCTATGTCTGTTAAGTAATTTACTTCCCCTCTCACAATCACATTTTTTCCAGATGCAGCTTTTCTTAGAACGATTCGCTTAGCTGCGGAAAACTGGAAATGCCTCTGCCCAGGATGTTTGAGAGTATCTTGCACTATTTTTCTTCCAATCAAAGATAACAAAATCCTCTCTCGGTTCCTTCAGATTTGCACTTTGTGCAATAATGTCTCTATATTCACATGGTTTCCTAATGACATTTTCTATTCTCCCCAAAACTCTAATGGCTGGAAGAAAAGAGTGGCCGACAATAGGGAAAATAACATGGAGTTCTTTACAGTTGGTATGCTATTGTAGAGCCAAGACATTAACATTCCCATTACTGTAATATTTTTATTTTGTCCTGAGCACTAGTCAGCCCATACACTTTTATGACCTTAGTTTCTCCCGCCTACTTGTGTTTTTCTTTATTTTTTTCCCCCCATTTCGAAGGATCTTTCAATTTCTGCCGTCCTTTACCACTAGGTGAAATCAATATATTACTTTCCATTTCTTAAGAATAGTGCTTAATTAGCTTGTATTTGTCTTATTTACAGAGAGTCTGTACTATCTATTACCTTCTAACAATGGGTATATGAGAGTGACAACTTTCATAATTATAATTTGTGCTAATACACTGCTGGAAACATAAAATGAAAGGTTATTTGTAAGGAAATTTAAAAGACGGATGGAGAGAGTTTTGTTATCCAAACAATGAATATTACCAATCCTTGCTATGGATGGAGGAAGTTTTGAAAAAGAAATTCATGTATGGAATGAGACAGTTTTGTAACAGTACATGGGATGGAATGAGAAAGTTTTGAAACTGTTTGTCATTTCTGAAGCTTAATTTTGGAAGGAAAGAGGAAGTTTAGGCACAACATTCATTACTACATTGTTAGAGATATGTAGGTAGATGACGAAACCGCCATTATCTCAATTTTTTTAAAAATGGATTGAGACAGTTTTGGAATTGGACGCTTCATATATATATATAGGCTTACTCATAAGTCATAACATTAAGAAGACATAACTTTTGTAATTCCCCTAGTGAAAAGTAACTTAAACTTGAAGACCAGACCCCTGAGAATAGTCATTCTCACTTTCACTGAACACATTCCTGATCAATGCTATTAAGCGCAATTCATAAGAGACACATTGAATTGATTGGAGAATTAATTTCGCGGAGCAATTTTCACTTTCGACCAATAAAAAAAGTTTGGGAACAACATTCCTTTGCTTTCAACGTGATAATTTGCATAATTACGCCACTAGAATTCTTATGCAAATTTCATCTACGCGCCTTAAAACTATTAACTAGAATAACCTTACTCGGTAATTTATCTAGATGAGTTCCAAGACATGTGATGCATTTATAATGGCTATTTAACGAATAATATGTACTAAATAATTAATAAGATGTATTGAATTGAATTACGCTGTGGCTCAGGGGATACGTTCGCTCCTCTCATACAGCGGGTCCGGGTTCGAATCCTGGTCGGGACAAGTTACCTAGGTGAGGTTTTTTCCGGGGTTTTCTCTCACCCGTGAGACAAATGTCGGGTAACTTTAGGCCCTTGTGGTCCTAGGATATTTGGTCGTCATTATCATTTTCATCCCATCCACGCCTTGTTCGGAGTGAGTGTGTGTGTGAATGATGAGTCTCGTCCTATGTGTTCGTGTTGTCTCGGAGGTGGCCCCAGCATTGGGCTGATCACTCATCCGGGAGGCCCTCCATGTCCTTGTCTAGTCAAAAAAATATGTCTGTGTTGTGATCCATAATTCATTCCTCTCTCGATAGGTCGCGGCGCGGGCCGCATAAAGGTCCCTGTCAGGGGAGGTAAAACTACGAAAGAGAAAGAGAGAGAAATTGAATAATTTTAATAGAATTTTAGACTGACACATTAAAATGCATTCATGACATATAATCAAGTAGCAGGTGCCCGCGGCTTCACCCATGATATTTAATTCATAAATTAAAAATGAAGATAATAATAATTAAAACATATTATTTATTAACACACGCGAATCATTCATACATTAAACGATTAATAATAATTATAATGAAACAGCTAGTAATCCGACTTTGGAGTTCACTCACGATTAGTAGGCGCCTCTATTGTATTTGGCATTATAAACAAACGAATTGACCAAGGTGAACTCACAGAATCGAAGCGATCGATAATTCCATGCGATATATTGAAAAAAATCGCGATGCTTTTATTTCAAAGTTATGACAAAAAAGACAAAGTCACCTACAACTGATTTAGCAGTTGGAATGTATTACCATAGCGCCGACAATTAATGTTTTCTGCCAGTTTCTTTTTCCCCCTTCCCTCGTAACTCGCGAACGAAAGCGAAAATTAGAAATTCGGCTTCGAGGTGCATCGGCCTCCCTTTTGTTTGTCTTTGTTTAAAATGTCAGATCTCTGCCTGCAGTAGATTTCGCTGGGCATCGCGCACAGACAGACAAACACTTCCTCTTATTATATAGATGTGGCTATTTTTTTTAAAACAAAAGATGGCAAGTTAATAAACATCCACTAATTCAAGTATTGTTTGCTAATATTTATTATTGAAGATTATCTTGCATAAAACGTATAATTATATTATTAATATTAATATATATATATATATATATATATATATATACACACATATAGCAAGCAATGCATACTGATAAACAGAAGGTGATAAAACAAATTCGATAAATATTGAATGAAACAGGGTTTGTGACTGGCAAATCTAAACAAATACATATGAGCTTAATAGGCACCATAATCATATTACTTCATTTATTAATATTACACATTTAGTAAAATGCTGTGAATACATTCCAATAAGCAGTAAAGATAATTTCTCCATTATAATTCTTGAACAACTTAACCCGAACAGATAATTTAATTACTGTTAGAACCATATAATTTATTTATTTAGAACAATCTAAAAATGTATGGGATATTAACAATATTTTAATTAAAACAGTTGAAATTAGTAAAATTAAGTATATTTTCTTTACTTACTTACTCAATGGCAATAGATAATTCCTCAGCAAGCTAAGGAATATTACCTATTTTATGGAGCTCGGAGGTCCATTGCCGCGCTTACCTGAGCCAGCCATTCAATTTTATTCTGTGCTAACTCCATCCAACCATCCCTCGCAAATCCTACTCCTCCCACCTACGTCTAGGTCTTCCAAGTGGTCTTTTCCCTTCGGGTCTCCCAGTCAATACTTTTGAGATAGCCTATGTCTTTCCTCCCCCATGCGTGCAACATGTCCAGCCCATTTCATCCTCCGTGATTTAATTGCCCTTATTATATCCGGTGAAGAGTACAGGCTATGAAACTCATCGTTATGCAGTTTTCTCCAGTCCCCATTTACATCTCTCTTAGACACATATATTTTCCTAAGCATCCTGTAGATAGAAATATGGAAAAACGCATCTTAAATCAATAAAAAACATTATGATTCTTGAAGATATTACAAAACTATGTATTTGCATTTAAATTTTAGCCCTTTTAATGACTATAATGTTACTTTTATTTCAGCAAACTGTGGAGGACTGCTGGGTCTGTTTATGGGGTTCAGCATTCTGAGTCTGGTGGAGATTTTCTACTACATGACTCTGAGAATCTGCTGCGTCTACCACTGGACCAAGAACAAGGCACATATTCTCACCGGTTACTAATTAAACAGTTTCTGAAATGTAACTTTACTCTAGGCTAACTTTTCGTGAATTCAGTAAAGAAGCCCAATACTCACGTGAATAACCTGAAATTCGAAGCACAATCTTGCCTCTGACACGCATATAGGCCTAACAAAATCATTAAATAGCATACATACATACGTACGTACATACGTACATACCTGTATATAGGCCTACATTTTCATTCGGAAAGAAATATCTATCCAAATGCCTGATATGCTATTGCTGGTATAAATTCTATTGCATCTCTTGCATACATCTAAAGAATTTATACGAAAATACAAGTAACATCTTTTAGCTATTAAAATTATTATATTTATTTGATACTAGCCTACATTGTAATACTGGGGAGACTTATATATTAGAGTCCAACACAGATCTCATTTATATATCTGACTAGCTTAAAAGACCCGGCGTCGCCCGGGTTTTGTATTTTGTAACTGGAAATTAACTTATGAAGGATTTTCAATTTTAAATTCTAGGTCCTTATATAGGCATTTATAATTTGAAATAGGAAGAACGACTTATTACACTCAAACTATTCCCTCAGAAAACGCTTGATATAGTTTTTTATGGCTCATAGAGGATCTAGAATTTTGCATCCCATCGCTTGTACAGTGCACAGCAAGCCTGGTAGAGGTTTAAATAAGAAGAAACAGAAATTCCAGTAACATAAAATTGTAATATCGAGGCGGGAAATTTCCCACTCTTATGTTACCATAAAACCGTTTTGGAGATGAAATTAAACAGAAAGTATTATCACTTTCATACTTTTCTCTCCAAAAACCTGCGATATAATATAATAATATACACATTACCATACCTCGTTTTGTTTTCTCTATGTCCAGGGTAGAGAAAGTTATGTGATTCCATTATTTTAGTGGATTTCATTCTGTAATATTTATTTATAACATGAATTATTTTGATAACTTCTCTTATTTGTCAAAAGTGCATTTCATTTGTTTTTTCCAAGCCCACCTGATACCATTTGGCAACAATATATTCTGTGATTTGGAATTGATAATTATATGTAAAAAGGGATTAAGTATTTTCAAAAACATTTAATTTTTGGCATTTAGAATCAGAATTTTTCAAAATCCTTTCTTAGTGAGCACCTACATTATGCAACGAAGGTGCTGTCAAAATTCCAAGTCTCTACCTGTTATAGTTTAGGCTGTACGTTGATTCCTGTCATTCAGTCAATCAGTCAGTCAGTCATTCATTCAGTCAGTCAGGACAAAGCCTTTTATATATATATAGATTAACATATGCATATGTGTGCTTTCATATTTTCATTGAATTTAAAAATAATAATAATTAATTAATTAGACCGGTTTATCTTTACATGACATTCAATTT
The DNA here is from genome assembly GCA_964059195.1 of Ectobius pallidus. Taxonomy (NCBI): domain Eukaryota; kingdom Metazoa; phylum Arthropoda; class Insecta; order Blattodea; family Ectobiidae; genus Ectobius; species Ectobius pallidus. The sequence goes on from CAXKWD010000006.1 coordinate 118,292,962, forward strand.
GGGTGTATTAAACTTTATTAGGACCAACTTATAAAAACGGGCTTCAATAATTATTATCTTGTTCTAATTTTTTGTATCAATTTAAGGATTTATTTAACTTTGGTTTGTTCATTTACATATTATTTTTCTCTTTTCTCAAACTCATTTACATTTCTCGTTTTTAACCTATTTATTTCACTTCTGAAATCTACATAGTTTATACAATGTCTGTTTAACTGAAAATCTAAGGCAACGGTTAGCCAAATCCATTCAACGAGGGAATGCGATAAGGATCATGGGAACCTTGACAGAAAATTGCTCCCTTGTCAGTATTTATTATTATTTGCAATACATTTCTGTGTTTTATTAAAATGTCTGTTCAAAATGACTGTTTTGTAGAAAAAATACTCCATACAGTCCGTTAGAATACCAATGAAATTAGCATCATAGAACAAAGTTTCAGTCGATACCATAGGCCTAATTGAAGAAATAAGTTTTCATTTCAGTAAGCGAAATGTTCCCACTGAAAGTGTAGTTGCTGACAAATGGGAGGAATGACATTGTGCACATGCACAGCTAACTAATATGCCTAATGTGTAAAGGTGTCGAATTGAAATGACGGAACAAACCTATTAGGGTAACTTTCCACAAACTGAATAATTCTCGTTCAATATAACGTGATTTCTTATCTTAGAGTCCTCTGCAATCTGTATAATTTTTGCCAAGATATCCAGTATGTGAGCAATTGTTTTCTGATATTGAATCTTCTGAAATGTGTTATTATTAACAGGCTATTATATTAATATGCTTGGCTTTTACGGCCGGGGTTGGAACTATTTGAACAATTTTCCGGGCCTATAGGCCATGGTCCAGTGGGGTTTAGCAGTCTCAATGTTTCGCCGGTATCTGTGTCCGGCAACCTCGGAGTTCATCTGTCTGCAGCACTCAGCAGTGAAACGGAAAATTGTTCAAATAAGGCTTAGGCAAAATGTTCCCACTGTTAAATTTCTTTTCTGATCCTCTTCTTTGGTTCTTTCGGCTGGCTAGATTATGAGCGTAAAGTAACTTTTTTACTTATCACAGCTCCGCATTTCTCATTATAGTAGAGAATATTTAGTATTACATAGTAGCTTTTCAATAAACTAATGTATGTTGGCTACCTTGTGTCTTTATTTTATTTTGTTTAGTACCATTCCTATGAAAGTTTGTCCTAAAGTAATTGAATTAGAAGAAAAATTTAAAGTGGAATAATATAAACTTCAAAAGTTGCCCAATGTTTTATTACATCATCACGGTTTTTTTATGTATGTCTACATCTTCCGTATTCTCAATTTCCAAGCCTCTATATCCTCCCATGGATTCTCAGGAGTATTTTTCTCCTTCATGTCTTCTTGTATCCCATTAAACTAAGTCTTCTTTGGCCTGCCTCTCTTCTTTCTGCCCGGAGGATTCCATCTGAAGATCTTCTTTGGTAATCTCTCCTCCCCCATCCTTCTCACATGACCATACCACACGAGTTGCTGTTCTTTAATTCCATCTATTATAGTGTGTTTTCCTTTCATTTGTTCCCGAATTTCTTCATTTCTAATTCTTTCCATCCTAGAAGTTCTATTTGCTCTTCTCCAAAAATTCATTTCTGTTGATAATAATTTTCTTTCTTCTGTCTTATTAATTGACCAAATTTCTGAACCGTATTGTACTATATTCTTAACTATTGAATCATAAATATACCGTTTTTTTCTTTCTCGTGATATGTCTGGTCCACAATACTCCATTTTAATAGGGATATCGCTTTTCTTCATTCCACAGTGTTTGGTTACAAATTTGTCATAATAGCAAAATAATTCTACTTGGAATATTTAAATATGTTTCTCGATCGATCGATTGCTAAGCATTGAGAAGTAATGATGTGGGCCACACCTCACTTGGGAAAGCCATGTGTGAATAAAGTATTTCCTAACTTGAGTGGGCTGCTTCCGGCTTTAAATGTCTCACATGATATTACACAGCCCAAGCGCTCGTGTGTGTTGTATCTGAGTAAACAATGTGGAGTATTGAGCAAACCCAGGTACAAGATGCGTTTACTTCTCCAAGAGTTCGTATGAATCAGATATTATACAGCGTGTCCAGAAATTAAGTAGCTATTTTTACAGAAGGATGTCATCTGTCAGTAAACTATTAAACAAGGAGAAATACAGGGTATTAATTAATAATACCGAAATATTTTACCTGTGTATAGACGAGACATAGACAAGCAACTTTTATTAGGAGATTTTTGCTCTATGACGTAAAATGTGTATGCTGCAGGGCATTAAAGTCATTACAATTTGATACTCTTAAGTCAATAATGAAGCGAAATAAGGTTAAAATTTTCATTAAATTGACTTCATGCCTTCTTAGTGATCGATAAAATCCTGATTCTTAATCATTCATCAACAGCTAGCCTATATCATAATTTAGTGTTTCCAACATTTGCAAAATTTAGACTAATCACATGACAGGCCTCCACTGCATTAGTTCTGTTATTCATAACTCCAGTGTTAACAATGAAGTTCCTTTGTTTTGCATTTTTTTTTAATGTTAGAAGTCAGTGGCGGCCATGCCGTGGAAGATTTTATGCTCTAACAGGAAAAATTGAATCCATACAACAAAAATATCTTAATAAAAGTTGCTTGTCTGTGTCCCCTCTATAAACAGGTAAAGTATTTCGGTGTTATTCATTAACACCCTTTATGTTACCTTCAAGTAATGTTTGGGTATCACTTTTTTTTATATATAGAGATTACAGTACCATTAATTAGAGAGCCGACTGCCGAGCCTATGAAACATGTTTTACTAACTTAGGGAGAATTGTATAGAATATATTCAAAATTTGATTAGAATTCTGAAGAAGCACCCAAATAAGAATACTAAAAGCCTAAATATATATATTATTTTATATACATCCGACCAATTACTCCCAAGAAACTCACTGAAGTGATTTGATAAGGTCAATTCAAATATATATAGAAATTCCCTGAATTAACAGGATACCACCAACATACCAGAAGCGTAGCCCAAAAATCCCAACCCCAAGGTCCGAAGATTCAGCTCAAGGAGAGGGAAATCCAAAAATGCATGAGAATTTTATGTAATAAAATGTAATTCAAAAAAATACAATAAACAACAGTAGATAGATCCAATGAGTAAAAGTCTCAGAATCCTCCAACTACATAGGCACCCTAAACTTGCCGAGCAAATCCTTAAAATGTAACAAGAGGTGAACATCAACCTCAAATACCCACAGTTAACAGAAATATGTAGTTAACAAATTCCGTTAATATCAAGAAGAACCTACCAATCTACATTGTGACTGTAATTAATTATGTAACTGACATATAAACTTAATTAACTAGTATACGAAAAAGTTATCTCTTCCAGACTTAATACTTATTTTGATAAAGACCAGAGAATTTCTAAGTAACTATCCCAAGAATAATTATATTACTATAACCTCTCAAACCTTGGAATGAATTAATTAAATAGGCCAGCATATAAGCTTCATGCATATGCAGCAGAAAATCTCTAATAAAATATCCCAAGAATAAATATATTACTATAAGCTTGGTTTCAGCATCAATACATCTATAGGTCAAGGCCTACTTCAATAGTTAAACTACACTTTCAGTTTGCTCGTTTGAATTATTCCCAATTATATTTCTCTCAAGCTTTGGAATAAGTTAAATAAATAAGCTAGCATATGAGCTTCATGCATATATAGCAGAAAATCTCTAAGTTAATATGCCAAGAATAAATATATTACTATAAGCTTGGTTTCAGAATTAATACATCTAATAGGTCAAGGCCTACTTCATTAGTTAAACTACACTTTCAGTTTGCTCGTTTGAATTATTCCCAATTATATTTCTCTCAAGCTTTGGAATAAGTTAAATAAATAAGCTAGCATATGAGCTTCATGCATATATAGCAGAAAATCTCTAAGTTAATATGCCAAGAATAAATATATTACTATAAGCTTGGTTTCAGAATTAATACATCTAATAGGTCAAGGCCTACTTCATTAGTTAAACTACACTTTCAGTTTGCTCGTTTGAATTATTCCCAATTATATTTCTCTCAGGCCTTGGAATAAATTAAATAAATAAGCTAGCATATGAGCTTCATGCATATATATATCAGAAAATCTCTAAGTTAATATGCCAAGAATAAATATATTACTATAAACTTGGTTTCAGAATCAATACATCTATAGGTCAAGGCCTACTTCAATAGTTAAACTACACTTTCAGTTTGCTCGTTTGAATTATTCCCAATTATATTTCTCTCAAGCTTTGGAATAAGTTAAATAAATAAGCTAGCATATGAGCTTCATGCATATATAGCAGAAAATCTCTAAGTTAATATGCCAAGAATAAATATATTACTATAAGCTTGGTTTCAGAATTAATACATCTAATAGGTCAAGGCCTACTTCATTAGTTAAACTACACTTTCAGTTTGCTCGTTTGAATTATTCCCAATTATATTTCTCTCAGGCCTTGGAATAAATTAAATAAATAAGCTAGCATATGAGCTTCATGCATATATATATCAGAAAATCTCTAAGTTAATATGCCAAGAATAAATATATTACTATAAACTTGGTTTCAGAATCAATACATCTATAGGTCAAGGCCTACTTCATTAGTTTAACTACACTTTCAGTTTGCTCGTTTGAATTATTCCCAATTATATTTCTCTCAAGCTTTGGAATAAATTAAATAAATAAGCTAGCATATAAACTTCAAGCATATGCAGTAGAAAATCTCTAAGTAGATCTGCCAAGAATAATAATATTACTATAACCTCTCAGACTTTGGAATTAATTAATTAAATAGGCCAGCATATAAACTTCATACATATGCAGTAGAAAATCTCTGAGTAATTATTGCAAGAATAATTATATTACTATAACCTCTCAACTTTGGAATAATTAATTAAACAGGCCAGCATATAAACTTCATGCATATGCAGTAGAAAATCTCTAAGTAGATCTGCCAAGAATAATAATATTACTATAACCTCTCCAACTTTGGAATTAATTAATTAAATAGGCCAGCATATAAGCTTGATGCATATACAGTAGAAAATCTCTGAGTAATTATTGCAAGAATAATTAGATTACTATAACCTCTCAACTTTGGAATAATTAATTAAACAGGCCAGCATATAAACTTCATGCATATGCAGTAGAAAATCTCTAAGTAGATCTGCCAAGAATAATAATATTACTATAACCTCTCAAACTTTGGAATTAATTAATTAAATAGGCCAGCATATAAACTTCATACATATTCAGTAGAAAATCTCTGAGTAATTATTGCAAGAATAATTATATTACTATAACCTCTCAACTTTGGAATAATTAATTAAACAGGCCAGCATATAAACTTCATACATATGCAGTAGAAAATCTCTAAGTAGATCTGCCAAGAATAATAATATTACTATAACCTCTCAAACTTTGGAATTAATTAATTAAATAGGCCAGCATATAAACTTCATACATATGCAGTAGAAAATCTCTGAGTAATTATTGCAAGAATAATTATATTACTATAACCTCTCAACTTTGGAATAATTAATTAAACAGGCCAGCATATAAACTTCATGCATATGCAGTAGAAAATCTCTAAGTAGATCTGCCAAGAATAATAATAATACTATAACCTCTCAAACTTTGGAATTAATTAATTAAATAGGCCAGCATATAAACTTCATACATATGCAGTAGAAAATCTCTGAGTAATTATTGCAAGAATAATTATATTACTATAACCTCTCAACTTTGGAATAATTAATTAAACAGGCCAGCATATAAACTTCATGCATATGCAGTAGAAAATCTCTAAGTAGATCTGCCAAGAATAATAATATTACTGTAACCTCTCAAACTTTGAAATTAATTAATTAAATAGGCCAGCATATAAGCTTGATGCATATGCAGTAGAAAATCTCTGAGTTATTATTGCAAGAATAATTATATTACTATAACCTCTCAACTTTGGAATAATTAATTAAATAGGCCAGCATATAAGCTTGATGCATATGCAGTAGAAAATCTCTGAGTAATTATTGCAAGAATAATTATATTAATATAAGCTTAGTTTCAGAGTCAATACATTTCCAAAGTAGTTAATTAAATAAGAAAATGGCATAACTCTGCTGCATGTGATAATTTGAACACTGCAAGAACTATCCACATCACCTCTAGAACCTTCCCGAACTCGCAGATGTCATGAAAAATAGACTGGCATTAGAATTTTGGTTAACCTCAATAACATGATCCTGAATCAATTTTGCAATTTTTAAAAATGCTACACAAGTTACCTTACTGAATTTAATTGATATCAAAACCTAACGAATCTTCGTTAAATACCCTATTCTGCTTCCAACATTTCCATTCCATTCTATTAACAAATTAAGATGGCGATCCACCATAATATTGGCTTAATAAAAGGGAGAAAAATCAGAGAAGTTACTCTATACATTCAAAGGATGGTTCCCAAAGGAAGTTTCTCGATTTCATGTACCAAGCTCACTACTCACAGTACCGTATCCGCCTCCAAGGGAACATCCAGACGAGGAACACACTCAAAACTACACTCTAAAGCACTCCGCAGCGACTGAATGCCGCCCCCGAAGCCAACAGCTAACAAAGCCTCACAGCGTGGAAGACGCGTACTGCGCAAGCGCTAACTTGCACAGCCGAGGAGAACGCGAGCACCAAGCAGGGAAGCCCCACAATGTGATGAACCCATCACAGGCTCCCCCCTTTGAACAAAAGAAAGCTAAAGATAAGGAAATTAAAGAGTGGAATGGAAATGCTTAAAATGACAAGATACAAATACCCTTTACACACACACTCAATTTCATATCCCACACATACATTACTAGTAGATTCTTGATGATAAATTATTGTTTTTTTTTTCTTCTTAATGTTCTTTTTTTTTACACAATTTTTTACACAATAGTTAAGATTGCTTTACGCAGAGGTATTTAACAGTCAAATAAATGTTTATGAAGGGTGATAACACCACTCTAAGGCGTACTTAACCCTTATCTGATTGACAGGGGAACACCCCTGTACAATTTATACATCCCTTTCTAGACACTGAAATAATCTCATTTTAGAATGATATATATATAGTGCTTAGACTTTCACACCTGATTGCTAGTAGAGCATCGCGCAAAATAATACACAAGCACTTCTATCAGGTGAACACAAAACAGGCGACATTGTGAATATATTTACTTATTCGCCCATCGAGGGTACACATGTACAAACCACACTCAGCGATGACTGCTCACAGATGTCCAAACCAGCTGAAGGAGTGACTCCGGCCACCCTTAGGTGACAAAAATGAAGATAGGGGCTGCAGTCCCCAATGAGTCAGACCAACTGGCGAAGCGTGTGGACGTCACACACGCTCAACCAAGAGCAAGGAGCAGGAATCGAAGAGCCGAGGCACAAGCACTTGCGTGCATGAAGGTCCACTTGTCACAATTATCTATAACACAAGTTCAGTGCGCACAGTAGTTGTTCATAATTTCAGGAAATCTTGAACGGAGCTCTCGTCCAAAATTATAAATAGTCCCTTGAGAATATAGTGAGTAGTTTATTCTTGTAAATGGTTATTTATGGAATGAGTATAGTATCTTTTCTCTGTCTTTGCTTAATATAATGTCTATGATTGCAATGCAAAGACAAACTATACTTGACATTGACTAAGGCAGTACTATTTCACAAATTTAATAAGTCGCTGCTACGAGACTCTGCTAATCTTAGCAGTCTCAACATGAGTCAGATACAGAGAGATCCCTCGCCTTAGACGTCCCCCAAGGAAAACGGCACGGTACATGAGCAAAAAAAATCTGAACTTCCTTTCTTAGAAATCTCATGGGAACCACAAAATAGAGAAAGAATACAAAATAATAATTATTAAGCCAATACCATAGATACAAAATTAGTTGCCACAATAATAAACAAATGGGCACACTAGTTACTTTCTACACAGCAGCAGTATCTTAAAAGGTCTGTTCCTTAACCTTAGCAAATGTCCAAAACTCAAGGCCCAAAGCAGGAGCTTAAAATATATATATGTATATTTTAATACCATTAAGAACAATTGAATCTAATGTTGCAAAATTGAGTCAAGCAAACCATGAAATAAAGGCAGAAATGACAGCTTACACAAAAGCCCAAAATAGTGGAATGGGATAGAAATATTTTAACAACATTAAATAAATACTAGACCTAATACACATACAAAACTGCTAGCTAAGCAAGGAGTCAAACATACACATAAGCCTCAATAAGAAAATTTATACTCAATCTTAGGGAGCCGGAGAAAACGGTTTCAACTGGGTAGCATGACAGCGCTTAACCGAGTTATCTGACAAAGCTTGCAGAAGAAAGGTAATGCCATTTTCCAAAACCTGAATAATTCTAAAAGGCCCGATAAATCGGGGAGCTAATTTCTTGGCAAATTTATCCTTGGCAGAACTTAGAGGGTAATTACGGCACATAACAATGTCACCAAGCTTAAACTTACATGGATATCTACCTCGGTTATAACATACTGCCCGTCTTTTGCGAGCTAAGGCCAAATTACGTGCCGCAGAACGCCAGACCTTTTGAATCTCGGCAGGGGAAGAAACATTCGGGAGCAAATCAGTTAACCTCCACAAGTTGCTCAAAGGATTATTTGGTTGAAAGGAACACAAAAGAGAGAACGGGGTCTGCCCATGGGATTCATGTTTTGCCGTGTTAAAGGCAAACTGGAGCCAAGAAATATTACTATCCCACAATGAATGATCAGAATGATGGTAAGAAATAAGGGCGCTTTTCAAGTTTCGCATAACGCGTTCTGCGTGCGAGGGATTCGGATAATGAGGGGTGGTAGTCACATGATGGATGCCAAGATGAAAACAAAACTGTTTGAAAGCATGAGATATAAACTGAGGCCCATTATCTGACACAATGTCCTGCGGAACACCGAAAACCTGGAAAATACTAGATAAGGAATGAATAACTCTATGGGTATATGAATCCCGCAACGGAAACAACCAACAAAATTTAGAAAATGCATCTATAACCACAAACAAATATGTGTTCCCTTGCTTGGAACGGGGCAATTTCCCTAGAAAGTCAATAAACAAACGTTGGAAGGGGCGCTCAGCAACAGTGGACGACAAATAACCCACTCGGGAATTTAAATTAGGCTTGGCCAAAGCACAAACTTCACACCCTCTAATACGCTGCTTAATATCCTGATGTAAGGTGGCCCACCAAAAATATTGCTGAATCTTGGACAGAGTTTTATTCACTCCCAAATGAGCACCCAACGGCGATACATGATAGTACTCAAACATCATGGGAACTAAGCTCGTCGGTAAAACTAAACGAGACCTTTTGTTAGCATTCTTACCCAACGAAACCTGAAGGGTGTTTTTCACAAGGGAATAATTTGCAACCAGCTCACCATTCTTAAGACGGTCAATGATAACCCGAAGAGAAGGGTCAAGGTACTGGTGGTCAGACAACTGAGTATAGGCAAGGGGAGCGTGCAGCAACAATGAAGATAACATAGGATGATCTAAGTCATTCGAGGAGGAACCCGAACCCGCAACAAGATCCGATACCTTAGCTTGCTCCAGAGAAACTTGATCCACAGAATTCATAGTTGAAACTTCGCCTTCGAACATTCTAGAGAGAGAATCCGCCAGGATATTGTCCGCCCCTTTGATGTGAACAGACTGGAATTTAAAGGCAGATAGCCTGACAGCCCAGCGAGCGATCCGCCCAATCTTCCTTGGGCGCGCTAAAACCCAAGTCAACGCCTGATTATCGCACTCCAAAATAAATGGGACATGTTCGACATATAGCCGAAATTTCTCAAAGGCAAAGATCACCGCTAAAGCTTCCATTTCATAAACCGAAAACAACCTTTCTTGCTGGGACAAGGAGCGGGAGGCAAATGCAATGGGTTTCCGCCCGTCGGGAAATTCCTGTAGGAGAACAGCACCGAGCCCTTGGGCACAAGCATCCGTTTGGACGATAAATTTGCGAGAAAAGTCAGCCATAGCAAAAACTGGCGGATTACAAATGGCAGATTTTAAATCCTCAAAGGCCGATTGTTGTTCTTGGGCCCAAACAAAAGGAACATCCTTACCTCTGAGTCGGTTCAAAGGAGCCGCCCTAGCCGCAAATCTAGGGATAAACTTGGAGAAGAAATTGACCATTCCAATGAAACGTGCAATACCTTTTACATTAACAGGAGGAGGGAAATTCCTTATAGAAACAGTTCTCTCGGGGTCGATGGCCACCCCCTGAGGAGAAATGATGTGACCAATGAAAGCCAATTGCGGCCTGGCAAACTGGACCTTAGACGGTTTCACGGTCAGGCCGGCTTCTTGCAGTCTGCGAAAAACCTCCCTAAGATGAACAAGATGAGAAGCAAAGTCCTTACTATAGACAACTAAATCGTCCAGATAGTGATAGACGAAATCAAACTTGATGTCAGAGAAAATTTTGTCTAAAAGACGAGAGAGGACCTGCGCTCCCGTGGCTAACCCAAATGGTAAACGGCAAAACTCATAGTGATTCCAGTCCGTTGAAAACGCCGTCAAGCGACGTGATGACTCTTTCAACGGTATCTGGTAATAAGCACTATTGAGGTCTAAAGATGAAAAACCCGTCGCCCCAGAAAACCAGTGTGCGGCAGAATGTATGTCGGGCAGAGGCATGGATTCAATGCAGATCTTCTGATTTAAGGCCCGATAATCCACCACAGGACGAAAATCCCCCTCCCCTTTCGGGACTAGAAAGATGGGGCTCGAATAAGGAGAAACCGACGGCCGGATAATACCCTGCCTTAACATCTCTTTAATTTTGTCCCGCATCACCAACAATTTAGGTGGGGCTAACCTATACGGGGGCAACCGAACAGGAGTAGAGTCAGACAATTGAATCTCATATTCGAGTACGTTAGTCGTACCTAACTCATCAGTAAGAACTTGGGGATAATCCCTAATGATTTGAAGGATAGATTGCTGACAGTCACCAGCAAGATGATCCAACTCAAGCTGAACAGACCTCGAAGGAGAAATGTCCTCTAAACGAGGCGCCTGAAACATCTGCGCTAAAGGTAACAAGCCACTCTCAGAATTTGAAATGGAAAACATAATACGATTTTCAGGAGCAAAATCAAAGTGAAGAGCGCACAAGGAAAAATTAAGCACCATGCCTGAAAATCTGGCAAAATCAGAACCAATGATGACTGGCGCCACGGAAGCGGACAACACCCAAAAACGAAACTTCCACGAAAAATTGGAAATCCTCAAGGATAAATATAGACTACCTAGAAGCTGGATAGATGTGCCATCCACCGCGAAAGCATCAACATGGCATTCAGAAAGATGACTAACTGTCTTACCCAAAAGATGCAAGGTATCAAGGGAAATACAAGAGTGAGACGCTCCAGAATCCAAAAGGGCATGAAAACTACGACGATTCAAAAGTATCGGCAACAAGGGTAAATGCTGTGGAACACGTCCCTTACAACCCATGGACTGAAATAGAGCAATGTCTAAAGAGTTGATGTTAGAAACGGATCCCCAAGAAGTGGGGATAGTTGATAGTCAAGACCTAAAGTTTGGTTTATAATTGTGAGAGGAGTCAGACCACTGACCACCAGAAGTGTGGTTAGAGCGACGCAAGTCCCAAGATCTCTTACGGCAATCACGCTGAATATGTCCTGGTTTATGACAATAATGGCACGCACGCCTCTCCGGCCTAGAAGTAACAACATTAGGTGGAGCCGAAGATGAAACTGTCACAGAATGAGAGACAGCAGGGCGGCGAGCATCTGCACATTCAATTTCTGAAATCTGTACTACCAAATCTGACAGATCCAAAAAGGATCTAGGTCGCGAAGCAAATGTCAACCGAGATCGTGTAGAGGGAGAAAGGCCTGAAACAATAACCTGCACTACCTGCTCTTCGGAATCCGAGACACGGAAAACCTCAGCATATAAACGAATGTCTTGAATATATTGAGAAAGAGATTCCTCAGCGCCCTGAGGACGATAATAATATTGTAACAATAAAGCTTGTCGTAGACCAGAGGGTACAAATCGAGTCAAAACTTGATCATGGAAAGCAGCTAGCGTACCATTAGACGCTAACGTCAGAGAAAGTATCTCCAAAACCCTTCCCACTACAATGCCTAGCAACAACTGTAGAGCTAAATGATCAGAGACCTTAAAACATATAACCTGACGTGTGAACAATACCAAGAAACGCAAGAAGGCAATAGCTTCACTAACCTGGGCAACTACAAAAGGCTTGACATTTTCTACCATTTTTTGTAAAGGATGGGTAAGTTTCAAAGGCGCAAAGGGTGTCTCCTGGAAGGCAGGTGTCTGAGAGACTCCAGCAACTACCGGAAAATTAGCCTGAGGAGTTAAACATCCCTGGGCAGCAACCGCACCTGGACTCACAGGAGAGGGTACTTGGATAGGTTGCAAAATCCGATAATCAATATTTCCCATGTTCGGGGAAGGAGAAGGTTGAATAACACTAGGTTGGAAGGCCAAATCCGCCCGACTCGCCAGTTCTTCAACTGAAGGGCCCGGGAGATCAACCAAGGGAACAAGCGGAGTAGCTAGACTATCAGAGTCATCTGCCCCCAAAAATCCCAAAATAGAAGTTACCAGGTCTTTCAGTTTGGCGAACTCATCCGGGTCAATACAATTAAATTGAGTAGAAGATAATAGATACATCCTATTCTCCATATGCCAAGTTCGGTTCCGTAACCTGCGTTTCTGCTTAATGGATAGCTCAGACTCCGACAGTAATTCTTGTACTGTATCAGATATCTCCGAAATCCTCCCTTTCAATAACTTAAATTCACACTTAACCTCTTCTTGGGAGATAAACATATCACCCACAGCTGGTTTTGAACCTAATTGCTTCAAGAGGCAAACTAACTGAAATACGTCTGCGGGCTCTGGAACTTCAACACCCCTACACTTAATTTCAAAAATGAGTTCATCTTTCCTAAGGAGATCCCAAGATAGAATAGAGTGATACGCCATCTTGGAAAATATGAGTATATATATACTTAGCAAAGCAAAAAACAGCCTACAAAATTTCACTGCTATATAGTCCTAAGAGGGGCTGTAGACGTATAATAATACGGATACCTTCCCCCCCGACTTGAGCTGAAGAAGGCCCTAGTACCACTGAAACATCTGCCACTAGTGGCGCAGTGGAAGCGTGCTGGGCCCATAACCCAGAGGTCCGTAGATCGAAACTACGCTCTGCTACCACTGAAACATGTTTTACTAACTTAGGGAGAATTGTATAGAATATATTCAAAATTTGATTAGAATTCTGAAGAAGCACCCAAATAAGAATACTAAAAGCCTAAATATATATATTATTTTATATACATCCGACCAATTACTCCCAAGAAACTCACTGAAGTGATTTGATAAGGTCAATTCAAATATATATAGAAATTCCCTGAATTAACAGGATACCACCAACATACCAGAAGCGTAGCCCAAAAATCCCAACCCCAAGGTCCGAAGATTCAGCTCAAGGAGAGGGAAATCCAAAAATGCATGAGAATTTTATGTAATAAAATGTAATTCAAAAAAATACAATAAACAACAGTAGATAGATCCAATGAGTAAAAGTCTCAGAATCCTCCAACTACATAGGCACCCTAAACTTGCCGAGCAAATCCTTAAAATGTAACAAGAGGTGAACATCAACCTCAAATACCCACAGTTAACAGAAATATGTAGTTAACAAATTCCGTTAATATCAAGAAGAACCTACCAATCTACATTGTGACTGTAATTAATTATGTAACTGACATATAAACTTAATTAACTAGTATACGAAAAAGTTATCTCTTCCAGACTTAATACTTATTTTGATAAAGACCAGAGAATTTCTAAGTAACTAACCCAAGAATAATTATATTACTATAACCTCTCAAACCTTGGAATGAATTAATTAAATAGGCCAGCATATAAGCTTCATGCATATGCAGCAGAAAATCTCTAATAAAATATCCCAAGAATAAATATATTACTATAAGCTTGGTTTCAGCATCAATACATCTATAGGTCAAGGCCTACTTCAATAGTTAAACTACACTTTCAGTTTGCTCGTTTGAATTATTCCCAATTATATTTCTCTCAAGCTTTGGAATAAGTTAAATAAATAAGCTAGCATATGAGCTTCATGCATATATAGCAGAAAATCTCTAAGTTAATATGCCAAGAATAAATATATTACTATAAGCTTGGTTTCAGAATTAATACATCTAATAGGTCAAGGCCTACTTCATTAGTTAAACTACACTTTCAGTTTGCTCGTTTGAATTATTCCCAATTATATTTCTCTCAAGCTTTGGAATAAGTTAAATAAATAAGCTAGCATATGAGCTTCATGCATATATAGCAGAAAATCTCTAAGTTAATATGCCAAGAATAAATATATTACTATAAGCTTGGTTTCAGAATTAATACATCTAATAGGTCAAGGCCTACTTCATTAGTTAAACTACACTTTCAGTTTGCTCGTTTGAATTATTCCCAATTATATTTCTCTCAGGCCTTGGAATAAATTAAATAAATAAGCTAGCATATGAGCTTCATGCATATATATATCAGAAAATCTCTAAGTTAATATGCCAAGAATAAATATATTACTATAAACTTGGTTTCAGAATCAATACATCTATAGGTCAAGGCCTACTTCAATAGTTAAACTACACTTTCAGTTTGCTCGTTTGAATTATTCCCAATTATATTTCTCTCAAGCTTTGGAATAAGTTAAATAAATAAGCTAGCATATGAGCTTCATGCATATATAGCAGAAAATCTCTAAGTTAATATGCCAAGAATAAATATATTACTATAAGCTTGGTTTCAGAATTAATACATCTAATAGGTCAAGGCCTACTTCATTAGTTAAACTACACTTTCAGTTTGCTCGTTTGAATTATTCCCAATTATATTTCTCTCAGGCCTTGGAATAAATTAAATAAATAAGCTAGCATATGAGCTTCATGCATATATATATCAGAAAATCTCTAAGTTAATATGCCAAGAATAAATATATTACTATAAACTTGGTTTCAGAATCAATACATCTATAGGTCAAGGCCTACTTCATTAGTTTAACTACACTTTCAGTTTGCTCGTTTGAATTATTCCCAATTATATTTCTCTCAAGCTTTGGAATAAATTAAATAAATAAGCTAGCATATAAACTTCATGCATATGCAGTAGAAAATCTCTAAGTAGATCTGCCAAGAATAATAATATTACTATAACCTCTCAGACTTTGGAATTAATTAATTAAATAGGCCAGCATATAAACTTCATACATATGCAGTAGAAAATCTCTGAGTAATTATTGCAAGAATAATTATATTACTATAACCTCTCAACTTTGGAATAATTAATTAAACAGGCCAGCATATAAACTTCATGCATATGCAGTAGAAAATCTCTAAGTAGATCTGCCAAGAATAATAATATTACTATAACCTCTCCAACTTTGGAATTAATTAATTAAATAGGCCAGCATATAAGCTTGATGCATATACAGTAGAAAATCTCTGAGTAATTATTGCAAGAATAATTATATTACTATAACCTCTCAACTTTGGAATAATTAATTAAACAGGCCAGCATATAAACTTCATGCATATGCAGTAGAAAATCTCTAAGTAGATCTGCCAAGAATAATAATATTACTATAACCTCTCAAACTTTGGAATTAATTAATTAAATAGGCCAGCATATAAACTTCATACATATTCAGTAGAAAATCTCTGAGTAATTATTGCAAGAATAATTATATTACTATAACCTCTCAACTTTGGAATAATTAATTAAACAGGCCAGCATATAAACTTCATACATATGCAGTAGAAAATCTCTAAGTAGATCTGCCAAGAATAATAATATTACTATAACCTCTCAAACTTTGGAATTAATTAATTAAATAGGCCAGCATATAAACTTCATACATATGCAGTAGAAAATCTCTGAGTAATTATTGCAAGAATAATTATATTACTATAACCTCTCAACTTTGGAATAATTAATTAAACAGGCCAGCATATAAACTTCATGCATATGCAGTAGAAAATCTCTAAGTAGATCTGCCAAGAATAATAATAATACTATAACCTCTCAAACTTTGGAATTAATTAATTAAATAGGCCAGCATATAAACTTCATACATATGCAGTAGAAAATCTCTGAGTAATTATTGCAAGAATAATTATATTACTATAACCTCTCAACTTTGGAATAATTAATTAAACAGGCCAGCATATAAACTTCATGCATATGCAGTAGAAAATCTCTAAGTAGATCTGCCAAGAATAATAATATTACTGTAACCTCTCAAACTTTGAAATTAATTAATTAAATAGGCCAGCATATAAGCTTGATGCATATGCAGTAGAAAATCTCTGAGTAATTATTGCAAGAATAATTATATTACTATAACCTCTCAACTTTGGAATAATTAATTAAATAGGCCAGCATATAAGCTTGATGCATATGCAGTAGAAAATCTCTGAGTAATTATTGCAAGAATAATTATATTAATATAAGCTTAGTTTCAGAGTCAATACATTTCCAAAGTAGTTAATTAAATAAGAAAATGGCATAACTCTGCTGCATGTGATAATTTGAACACTGCAAGAACTATCCACATCACCTCTAGAACCTTCCCGAACTCGCAGATGTCATGAAAAATAGACTGGCATTAGAATTTTGGTTAACCTCAATAACATGATCCTGAATCAATTTTGCAATTTTTAAAAATGCTACACAAGTTACCTTACTGAATTTAATTGATATCAAAACCTAACGAATCTTCGTTAAATACCCTATTCTGCTTCCAACATTTCCATTCCATTCTATTAACAAATTAAGATGGCGATCCACCATAATATTGGCTTAATAAAAGGGAGAAAAATCAGAGAAGTTACTCTATACATTCAAAGGATGGTTCCCAAAGGAAGTTTCTCGATTTCATGTACCAAGCTCACTACTCACAGTACCGTATCCGCCTCCAAGGGAACATCCAGACGAGGAACACACTCAAAACTACACTCTAAAGCACTCCGCAGCGACTGAATGCCGCCCCCGAAGCCAACAGCTAACAAAGCCTCACAGCGTGGAAGACGCGTACTGCGCAAGCGCTAACTTGCACAGCCGAGGAGAACGCGAGCACCAAGCAGGGAAGCCCCACAATGTGATGAACCCATCACACCTATGAATATGGAAAACAGGTTTAAGAATATTTAAGATCTATAAACAATATAAAATGATGATCTCAGAACAACATTACCAGCAGTACTTTGAATTGGTACGTTATGTACTTAATATGATATACGCGGGTGCTTTGACCCTTGTGACGGTAGGGGGCGCACAGTAATTTTCATCGCTAGCCTCCTCATGGTCATAATTATTACCTAAGCATCCGAGGTACAACCAGCATTAACCCCATTACTTACTTTATTTAAAAGTATTATTTACATGATGAAATATGTAATTTGTGTAATCTATTTAGTCAGCATTTGTCATTGATACATTGATACTACATTATGTTCTGAGATAGTTGAAAATTGTACTTCACAAAGTTATATAGGGCCAAAGGCATTTGTTTTCAGAATTGAGTCTTTTTTTCCTACCTAGCATTAAGTAACAGCAGTAACAATAGTTCAATTTATGTGAATCATCCTTTGTTTTATAACATTGCACTTGCACAGATAGTCCAAAAATCTGTTAACTGAAACAGAAAATATTTTTTGTTGTTTTTAGTATTTTGGGTATTATTTGAGTATCTTTTTTATCCCAGGATTGAATTAATGACCAAACATAATCGTTCAACGTCCAGGTAAGATATTAATCTACAATGCTGCTATTTCTTTCAAAGAAATGGTTTCAACATGATTCTGATGTCAGCGTCTTTGGGGTATTCAGTCAGTCAAAGAGTGTCCTGTCCTATCAGGATGGATAGTCATCGTTCTTCCATCCGCTCTCTTCTTGGACTATTTCCTTATACGACCTGCTGTTTTCCCTTCCTGTAGACTTGTATATGACGTCAATCCAGATTCTCCTTCTCATTTATTATGCATAATCTTGATTTAACTCTAGTACATATTTCCTCTTCCTCCTGAGCAACCGAAAGGAACTAACATTGGGATCTCCTACATGAACTGTAACAATAATGCCGAAAACAATTTGTTACACTTTAATTATTTTTCAGAGTGGAGGGAAAGAATGGACGGAGGACAAGAATTAGTGAAGGTATATATTCGGAACTTTATTTCATTTCGTGAACATACAAGGGCTCTTGGGTACATTTCTGCTTTACCA
Organism: Ectobius pallidus; assembly: GCA_964059195.1. Taxonomy (NCBI): domain Eukaryota; kingdom Metazoa; phylum Arthropoda; class Insecta; order Blattodea; family Ectobiidae; genus Ectobius; species Ectobius pallidus. The sequence continues at coordinate 118,311,409 of CAXKWD010000006.1, forward strand.
TATAGGCCTAGACCTAATCCATTGAAATTAGAGAATATAACACAAACTACAGCCCCAACCCACATATATTTTAATTATAACACTAGCTTAAAAGGACCGGTGTCGCCCCCCCTCCCCGCAATAGGACTTCGTATTGTACATCAAAATGTGAAGTGAGAAAATGATATTCTCCATGTCCAAGGTAGAGAAAGTTGTGAGACTGCGTCACATTGTACATTATTTTCATTGATTTCGTTCTTCATGATTTCTTTACACCAATGAATTATATCGATAATCTATCTAAATTCTCAGAGCCAAGAAATGCACTTCCAAAGCTACCTGTGAACACTGCAAACAATACACTGTTTTTTTTTTTCATGAGATCTGTACATGCAATGTGATTTGCATTTGATTAATTCTTTGTAATATTTAAAAAAAATTATATAATTTTAAAGGGAAGGAGTGGTTTGTTTGAATGTTAATGTTGACCGCGTTCCTTTCCGGGCTGAACTGGATATGTGTGCAAAATTTCGTGCAAATTGCTCAAGAAATGTAGATTTGTCTAGGGAACATACTATATTTACAACTATCAGATTCCTAAAGTCAATTATTATCTGTGGTTATACTCTGGAAAAATGAATTATTATTATTGTTATTATTATTATTGTTGTTATTATTATTATTATTACTATTATTATTACTATTATTAATGGCATCGTAAAGGAATATCCTTAAGTTCCATGTGTTTCCAGAGTTGTAAACATAACAGTAGTATGCATGTATACAATGGGAAACAAGCAGGTCAGACATGTGAACACATGAAGATGGAGAAGGAACACATGACTCTCATATGAAATGTCATGAGCGCAGCTGACCCCCGACCCCAACCACATTCCAAGATTGGGCAGGCATCTCCCAGGTGTGCCTCCAAGTTCCAGTTCCATGTGTTGACTTCCAGAACTCTAACACCTGTGTGATTATTGTATTCATATTACATGGAAATCACTCCCTTGCTCACTTGAGAGCTGTATTTTAACTTGAGAACATGGATAATAAGGTTTTCACTTGCTCTTTATTTTATAATCAGGGCCCGGATTCTGATGACCTAAAATTGTTTGAAAAATGACCTATAAAATGACCCTAAATTTTAAAGAAAATGACTTAATGATTATAAAAAATGACCTAAAAACTGATATTTTATTTATAAAAAAATATTAGTGTACACAAAGTTATAGACTAGTTTGTACATAATTGTAAAAACTGTAAATAACTGGAATGTTGTGAATGTCCTTTTCTCACGGATTTTTTTTTGGCACTGAGGCACTGGTGAGTCAAAACTCGGCGCATCCTTTTGTGGTCTGTCGGATTATATCAATGTTGTTTATTGAGGGTAAAAAGTAGTTTGCACTCTCAGATCCAAGTAGGTGGCAGACTCTGGTGCCAAATCAATCTAATAAAAATAGTAATATAATACAAAATTTTGGCGTCTCTTTGATTCTCACTCCGACTGAGACATGTCAACACTTTAATGCCGAATTTTTCCTTCTTGCATTAAACAAATAACACTTCAAAGACAGCACCGCTAGCGACGAAAAAAAAGTTAATACACTCAACGTAAATACATGAAAATGACTAAATAAGGAAGCAAATGACACGAAAATGACAAAATAATGACCTAAAAATGAAATAAATGCCCTAAAAATATAAAATTGCATAAAATGACAAAAAAAAGACTTAATAAAAATGGATTTCTATAATCTAGAGGCCATGATTAGGATTTATCCACAAGTTGGCAATGTCTATGCAGCATCAATAAAAAGATGACATGTCATTAGAATCCGGGCCCTGTTTATAATATTATTGTTATTATTGTTTTTGTTGTGGTAGATCCTTGGGCATAGAATGCACGTTTCGCTCTCCTCCTTGTCCTATTCTTGGCTTCTTTCGGTAACCAATATTACCTTTTCTCCTTTAAATTTTGCAGTAGCTCGATTCTTCCTCTATGAAGACCTTGAGTTCTCTCCAAATTTCTTTCTACAACATCATGCAGCAGGCAATTTCTTCTCAAGATGTGTCATATCCAGTTTGCTTTCCTATGAAGAACTGTGTTCAGGATTGATCTCTTCTCGGCCACTCTTCGCAGGACTTATTTGCTTAGCATATTTCCGTCAGTGTTTTCACTTCAGCACCACATTTCAAACTATCTAGATACTTCTCCATATTTATTAATGTCCATGCTTCAGACGTAGCACTTCGATTCCTTCCTAAAATCCAAGTTCAAAGTACTGATCAACAGTGACTTTTTTATGTAGTTGTGAATGCCGTCTTAGCCAATGACAGTTACTCTTTCCCTACCCTCATTAATAGAATATTCTATATGTCTAGTATTAACGTTATTCTATATTTAAATATTTACGTTCTGGTTGTCATCTACATCGCAAGAAAACAGCACGAGTATATTAATTTAACATCTTTGTAAAACTTTTTTTTAACTCATGGGTAATCACCTTAATGTTGGAAATAGTAGTATTTAGGTCTAATATCAAAATTACAATTTGTTCTCTCTCTGTTGTCATTACTTTGTATTCAATGTAATTTTAGGCTGGTTGAGTAAAAGACCTTAATTCTCTTAGCTAAAATAAATAAACAAACAAATTACTAGTACATAGGGTAGTAATATTACCGAGTCACAGTAGTGTACAAAGTGTTTACTGTGCAACACACCAAGTTAATGCAATGCTTATGAAAATCGTATGATATGTTCAACATCATAATTTGTGCTAATTTTGAGCTATGCAGTCGGGAGTTCACGGCATATTCGCTGGAAGTAATCAGTTCTGATTGTATTATTGTAGAAGAAGTGAATTCAGTCATTATTACTTTCGCTACCCCCTTCCCTATGGCTGTGCTAGTAGTAGGGCAAGGCATTTAATTACCATAAAATAGAGAAAAATGCAAAATAACAAATGCATTTTTGATCTAAAAATAGTTAAAAAATTACACGAAATTTAAAATAAATGATCAATAAATTTACCATTAATACTTATAATTAGTTTTTTAAAGTAATGAATTACTACAAGCAATTTAATGGATGACGGTGCTTTATGTATAAATTTACAATATAAAACACACTTATTTTGTTACTAAAGAAGTACAGGTAAGCAAATTTATACTACTTGGACACTCTTAGCGGGAAAGAAATTCTTTATGAACTGGCATGCGCATCAAGTTGCCCCTAGCAAATATGTGCAACTTAAAAATACAGTATAAAAATAATTCTTTGTTGCTACAAGACAAACTGATATGGTGTTTACAATAAACCTGAATTAGAATGAACTATGAACACTTGGCGGAGATTCTCAGATAAAAACGATTGCCTGTTGTCTAAAAGTAACGATTTGTACATGGAAAAGCTTTTCCTTACCTCCACTGAAAAATGACGTAAAAATGCCGAAAATGACCTAAACATTGCCAAATGAATTACATCTCTCTTGAAAATAACGAAAAATGCGAAATAAAGCCAAAAAATGCAAAAACAAATTACCCTCATTTAATTATTTATTTCGTGATACACATTCGAGCTATCTTTTAACCTTCACATAAAAAAGATGCAAAATCATCAAGTGCCTTGGCCTAGCTAGTAGTTGATTTCCAGTTCTTATTAAAGAAAGTGTATACCCGTTGGAATCTGCTGAAAACTACAAAACAAACATTTTTCATGATCGCCCATGAGGAGAGAGCAAAGTCGTGAATGATTTCGTTAGATGTAATCGTACAATACTTTTACCGTAACACTTTCCTACAATTGGGATTCACCCGAAGCGTAACAACACTTCTCTCTTTCTCCTGAAGACAGCTTTATGCCACCACAATACCGTATTAATGTTACAGTCAGTTGCTGGCACAATTAGGAGTGATATTATATTGTACAAGCCTTCCTTTCTTTCGTTACGTTCATCATTTTCCAATCATGAATCATATTACTTCTTGCTACTTAAATACAGGTACTTCATCTTCCGACATGCACACTTGTTAATTCTCAGTGTTTATTATAGTGCTGATTCCTGAATTCATAACTTCACCGTTTCTTATATTTATTTTTGAAGTAAAACTTCTTTAGTGGCGGTAGAGGGTAAATCGGGAAAATCAGTCTCACTAAAACCGTCACGAAATCAGTCACACTAAAACCGTCACGAAATCAGTCACACTCAAAACCGAACGAAATTACTTACTTGTTTCGGTACGGACTGCACAGAAAACAATCAACTCAATGATTAGGAGTAATCAAAGGAAATTTTTCAGACCTTACTTCCTCAATGGCAATAGACAATTCCTAAGCAATCTAAAGGTATATTACCTATTTTATGGAACCCGGAGGTTCATTACCGCGCAAATCCAAAATTAAAAAATACAAATTTCCAAAATTTAAAAAACAAAATTAAAAATTATAACATCCAAAAATCCAAAATTTAATAAATAATAAAATTTAAAATTTAAACATCCAAAAATAAAAAAATTTAAAAATAAAAAAAATAATCAATTCAAAGATCTTAAATTTATAAAATTCAAAATTTAAAATTCAAAGATCCAAAATTAAAAAGTTTAAAATCCAAAATTTAAAAAGTCCAAAAACCCAATATTAAAAAGTCCAATAATGCAAAATTAAAAAAATCCTGTAAAATTCTCCCTTTCACTTCCTCAGTTGTTTGTTAAGTTTTATGCTAACATACGAGGGTGATTCAAAAAGTAACAGCAAACTAATTTTTGGGAAGTATGTATTTCAATTACAGATACAAAAAAGATGTCATTTTTCAAAATAATCATCCTTCATTTCGATACATGTCTCGCATCATTGCACCAACTTTTTATTCTATCAGAAAATAATGTTTTTTTTTTTATGTCCGCAGCCAAGAATGCACCACTTCTTTAACCTCATCAACATTTCCAAATCGTTCTTCAGGGGTCCAAACATATGGTAATTCAGAGGAGCGAAGTAGGGCTGTGACATCTCAATATCCGAATGACATTAAAAATGCAGGGGTAGTGTGGGAGCGAGTGCTGTCGTGAAAGATAAGAATTCCTCTAAGCAAAAATCCTCAGCGATAGCTCTGTATTTCTGCCTTTAACTCATTCTCCAACATTGCACTGTACCGGGCGCTATTCACTGTTTCACCCCTTTGCTGATAGTGCTTCAAAAGCGGCCCATCCATAGCCCAGAAGAGTGTGTTAGTTTGCTGTTACTCTTTGAATCATCCTCGTATTAATAACCGAAGAGCTTATTTTTACAAAGTGGTATATGATGTCAATTATCAAAGAAAATTACGAAACTTTTTTTTTTCATTTGTAAATTATGCACACGTTTTCCAATGCCAGTATTCAGTAATATAATGTTTTAAGAAAAACGTAATTCAAAATGCACCTCGAAAATGATAGAAAAACAGTAGTTTGCTTTAAAATAATTAGCAGAAGATAAAATCTCTAAGCGTTTATCTAATTAATTATTCATTCTAGCGAAATTTTGTATGAGATTAAGCTTGTCGGCAATATTGTTCGAAGCAATTATATTTTCCTCGTGTTTCTATATTTCATCAGCAATTCATGACTCGCCCAGTCTCTGAGGAGTGAGACAGACAAATTAGTCGGTCTCTTCCTTTCACGGTTATAGTCTTGATGTAATGGGGTTATTTCACTAACTTGTCACCAATTTGGTTTGCCTATTACGATATCACAGTGAAGTTAACGGATTAAAATCCTTCGAAGAATCTTATTTTTGATTGAGATTAATTATCCAAAGTTTCTAGATAAGTGGGACATGGAAGTAATGCCGTTGATAGCCCAGGGTATCTGTTGTATTTACGTCAGGACTGGTCCATATTCTGACTTCTGATGGAAGCACCAATCATCCCAAAGATATAGTGTCAACAGAAAATGGGGATAGCATATTTACATAGCACTAGTCTCATTCAATTGTCCTCCGACACAAAATATGCCCATTAATATCATTGCAGTCTAATATCAATGTGCTGCCCCAAAAATGTATTTCCTCCCATTAAAATTATTTAATGATTTTTATTCTTTGCTATCCATATTGCTTTTATTGGGCACTTTTTCTTTCCAATCATTATACAAATGAATAAAAATAAGCTACTCTTTCTTTCTTACTCTCTCTCTCTCTCTCTCTCTCTCTCTCTCTCTCTTACTTGGCTTTTCTTCCCCTCTTTCATTCCTTTTTTTCAGATATCACATTAAATTGTGCTCGCTTTTGAATGCGCTCGCAGACTATTTTTTTCAGTTTCCACTTTCTTACATTATAGCCTATTCATTTATTTATTTATAATGTCTGAACTTATATAATTTCTTCTACAAATACCATAAATACCCTTATTTTTCGTCTAAATATTAATATGCACTGTACTAATGTGAATGTAGGATGAAAATAGATAGGGATAAATGTGGTACAAAATTATTTCCGTTGATAGTTTCAGTAATTTTGCATGCGCTTTCCTTAAAAATAATAATAATAAAAAAAATCCTCAATAACCTTTCCTAATCCCGATTAAACTTAGAGTTGCATTTGTACGGCTCCATAGTCTATGCGTGGGTTATTACACTAATTGATCTTTTGTTGATCGAAAGTGATTCAGCATAAAAACATATTCGTATCATATCGCTCTATTTCACACTATCTAGAAGAGAATACGAAATGCAATTCGCATTGAGATATACTTTTAAACTATATTTTTATTTCATTTTTCTTACTTTTAGACTGGAATTTTATTTTACTCGTATTTTACCTTTCCTTATACCCGTATTTTGCCCGTATTGAGCTTCTAGCTCGTGGAAAAGAACGAAATCTGGCATCGCAGTAGCTGGCTTTTAACCTTTGCCATTTCACTGATTTTCAGTTTAATAATTCAGAGTCTCTGGACTCATGAGTGTTCATTATCTACTCTCTGTGTGAGCTTGTTGGCATCTCAAATTACATTCCGAGAGAATGTCATCCAATTTTCACATTCATAAAATCGTTTCTAAACAAAATAAACACTGGTGACGCGTTGACATAAACGCTAAAGTATAATACACTGGGCGTGCATCTGTTTAACATTAAGCTACAACACATTATACACTTATGCAATAGAGGAATGCCAAATTATCTATCATTCATTAATTATTGCTGCCCTTCTCAACTTAACGAAAAGTCTCAGAAGATCGTCAGCTTCCAAAACGTCTGAAAGCTAAATTGAACTTCCTACGTAGTAAATTAGAATCTAAATTTCCAAATTTCATAATTGTGAATTTTAATGAATAAAGATGGCTTAAGAAACAGACTCACCTATTACAAAAACATTGATTCTAAAAGGAATTAACTTAGGGTGTTCGGAATTCCGTCTTGTTTAACAGTATTGTTTTAACACAGTCAGAATATATTTAGAGCATTCTGTAACATCCTGCAAAGAAGAAGAAGAAGAAGAAGAAGAAGAAGAAGAAGAAGAAGAAGAAGAAGAAGAAGAAGATTTAATCAAACAGGAGGGAAGAACTCACAGAGCACAGATAAATTTTCACGACATAATTCAACTACTGTATTGCTCTCAAATATTTTATTACTTATTAAATTACTCAGATTGCGACTGGCAAAACACGTAACGGGAATACGAAATAGCAGAGAACCGTAAAACATATTGATGGGAAAACCCTGTAGGAGAATATGGGAGGGAAATAACAAGACCTACCGTAAGGAATCGGAAAGAGCACCTTTGATAGAAGTAAGAAGAAAAGATGGGAAATGAATCCTGAAGGCCCTTCCCAAAGAAAGTAAATGAGCAGAAAGACTTGAATTTTCAGTAACTTTTCTTGTCATGGTACAGACTTCCCTAAGCTTTCTTCAAATCGACGAAACCATGCGTTTACTTCCCTTTCCGAAGGAAGGTAATTTTGAAAGGTTTTCAAGCTCGAATAAACTCATCATCTCAGCCGTCTTTGTCCATGTATACCATAGGTCTAATGGCAAAGTCTTTACCATTCGATGTGATGACTTTTTGCTGTATAATAACTAAGTGAGATTTAGAATTTTAGGTAAAATTCTATTATAATCATTAAAAGATACATATACAAAAACTTGTAAATACACGTTTCATATAGATAACAATGCCTGAAAAAGATGCTTTTATAAGACTTAAAACGACATATTTTGATGTTAGAGTCTAATAATGCTTTTTGCATGAAATAAAATATATCTTATATCAACTGCTCAACGAAAATTTGTTTTATATTTCGCCACCTAGGCCTTTCGGTGCTCTTGCACCATCTTCAGGGCATGTTTTTTGCTGGTTCGGAGTTCCAACTATTAAAATCAAAACTGCATTTTGTCACATTTATAAAAAATAAGATAAAGTCCATAATTCATGAAAATGACTACGTTTCCTCAGTATAACGATTTCATGTGGAATTGCCCATCCTAGTTTCAACACATGTGAACGAGTGGAACGAAATGAAGCACCCATTACCGAGATAATGTAGTTCCTAACATGCATAAAATATTAATTTCTCTATCTTACCGACTTCACATCTAGGCTAATTAAAGATTAATTTGCATGTTCTAAACCTTGTAATTTAATAGGAAATGTTCATCTGAAAGCATTCCACAAGCTTCAACATCCTATGTTGCTAAAAAATACCAATGCATATTTTTCAACCTTAACATTTTTACTATCGAAAAGTTTACATGTTTTCTGAGGACTTAATATAACAATTCTTAAGTTGTGTTTTGCGTTTAGAGATAAAAATGTGTGTTTTAATCCCTCGCAGGTGAACGTAACTAACAATTGCGGATGCGAAATGGGTCTTTTCTTTTTTTTACCTCATAAGCAATTTAAGACATAATGAATAGAGTTGCACTTCTATATTTTTAAACACATTTTTAGTGTATTAAATTGTATAAAACAGAATATTTATATAACCATCAACGAATCTTATCTGATGGTTTTCTATCGATTGAATCTTTCGTGAATAAATATTGAGTAAATTGAATAACTGTAGGATCATTCATTCATAGTGTTCTGCCCAAGGGCAGGTCTTTCACTGCAAACTAAGCATTCTCCACTCTTTCCTGCTCTCAGCCTTCCTTTTTGTATCGGCATACAATCCATTTATTTTAATGTTATCTATCATCTGATATCTTCTTCTGCCTCGAACCTTCTTTCCATTTATCATTCCTTCTAAAGCATCCTTCAGCAGACAATTTCTTCTTAGCCAATGTCCCAGCCAATTTCTTTTCCTCTTCTTTAGGAGCTCCAACAATGTTCTTCTTTCTCCCACTCTTTCTAGCACGTCTTTGTTTTTAATTTTGTCTGCCCATTGTATACGCTCCATCCTTCTCCAAATCCACATCTCAAATGATTCCAGTCGTTTTTCTTCACTCTTCCGTAGCGTCCAAGTCTCTGCTCCATACAGTGCTACACTCCACACAAAGCACTTTACTAGCCTCTTCCTAAGATCTTTTGCCATGGGCCCACAAAAAATTCTTCTTTTTCTATTAAAGGCCTCTTTTGCCATGGCTATCCTCTGTTTTACTTCCTGACAGCAGTTCATGTTGCTATTTATAGTACAACCCAGATATTTAAAACTATCCACTTGTTTCACTGCTTCATTTTTGATTCGCGTGTCTATCCTCTTAGGTTCTCTTCCGATAACCATGGTCTTCGTCTTATTTATATTTATCTTCATTCCATAGTCCTCACATCTGCCATTTAGCTCCATCAGCATGTTTTTCAGTGTTGTTTCATCCTCTGCTAGCAAAGCCATATCATCGGCAAATCTTATGCACTTTATTCTTCTTCCTCCTATGTTTGCTCCTCCCTTGTTCAGGAAGCAGTTCTTTATTAATTCTTCCAAGTATATGTTGAAGAGAGTAGGCGATAAAGGGCATCCTTGCCTTACCCCTCTTCCCATTACTCTGCCCTCTGTCATTTCTTCTCCTATCCTTACTTTCATTTGCTGTTTCATATATAGATTGCATAAAAGTCTCCTCTCCTTCCAGTCCACACCAATTTTCTTCAGGATCTCTATAAGTTTAATCCAATCTACTCTGTCAAAGGCCTTTTCCAGATCAACAAATGCTACATACACTTCTTTACCTCTTCCTATATATCTTTCTCCGATTATTCGTATCAATCCAATCGCATCTCTCGTACCTTTTCCCTTCCTGAAGCCAAACTGTTCTTCCTCCAATTCACCTTCCATCTTAGAACGTAAACGTCGGTTCAATATTCTCAGGAGAATCTTAGCGGAATGAGGTATCAGGCTGATAGTCCTGTACTCCTTGCATTTCTTCGCATTATTTTTCTTCGGTATTGGTATTAGCACCGTCTCTGTAAATTCTTCAGGCCATTCACCTTCTTCATATATCTTGTTGCACAAGGAATGAATTTTTTTCTTCCCTTCACCTAAGCATTTAACCATCTCAATGGGGATTCCATCTATTCCTGCTGCTTTTCCAATTTTCATTTCTTTAATTGCTAGCTCAACTTCTTCTATCAAAATGGTAAATCCTTTTTCATCTTCAGATACATCTGTTTCTTTTTCCACATCCAAGATAGCTGGGCGATTCCTTGTCTCGTATAATTCTTCTACATAATTTTGCCATGTGTTCAATATTCCCTGTTTGTCTGTTATTTCTTCTTTATTTTCATTCTCAATCAGCCATATTTCTTTTCTTGTATTCTTTCCATAATCCAAACACTTAACTTCGTGGTACATGAGATCATATCTTCCTTTTTTCTCTAAGTCCTCTATTTCTTCACATCTTTGCTTCCACCATTCTTCCTTCGCCTTCATGGTTTCCCTTTTTAGTTCGTTGTTTAGTCTCCTGTAGTTTCTTTTGGCTTCCTCTGTATTAACATTTTTCCATTTTCTCCTTTCCTCCATCTTCTGTAACATGTTTCCGGTGACCCAAGGTTTCTTGATATTCCTGCTCTCTTTGCGTCCTATTGTTTCTTCTGCAGCTGTCTGTATACAACTTTTCAGATGAATCCATTGCTCATTACTATTTCCATATGGGATTTCTAGATTAGAGGCCTTTTCTTGAAAATTTTCTTGGAATCTTCTCCTTTCCTCTTCAATTTTAAGTTTCCCCACGTCGTACTTCATTGTCTTCTCCCCTCTTCTTATCTTCTTCAAGCAGATTTCTATTTCTCCTATTAGTAAGATATGGTCTGAATTTATATCAGCTCCTGGTAGGGTCTTCACATTTTTTAAACAATTCCGAAATCTTTCCTGTATCATTATGTAGTCGATCTGGTAACGCTTCTTGTCCACAGGGCTTATCCATGTATATCTTCTTCTTTTATGTTGTTGAAACATTGTATTTCCAATTATCATTGAATTTCTTTTACAGAAATTCATTAGGGATTCGCCTCTTCTATTCCTTTTTCCCAATCCATATCTTCCGACTGTTCTTCCTTCTTGGCCTTCTCCCACTGTAGGCTATGAAAAAAATATTTATTTATTTTCAATATACTGCAATTCCATTTCATTTGGAATCTCATTCTTCTAAGCTGTGTAGAATGTTATTGTTATAGTTTATATTCTAAGGCGAGAACGTTAAGTTTGGTCATAACTTTAAACGTCAGGTGATATAAGTTATGAGTAATATAAATGAGACAAGAGACGTTGTGAAACATGAATTATAATCAGGCAGGTAACGGTAGAAGTAAAGTGGAAGATGTTTACTCTGGTCAGAGTTCAAATGGAGGTTGACTGAGTGCGGTAAGCAAACACTCGTACTATGACCAGTACATATGCATTATGCATGCTGTTATGTCTATGCCTAAGCATAAATGTAAGATATGGGAAAATTTATAAAATAAGATGAGAGAAGGATTCGATCATAGCCTGAAGTCAGTATCATATTATGTTATCACAATAATATTACTTTATATTTAAATACTCTTCCAGTGATCATGTCTACAAAACTAGACGAAATACTAATTTACTCCTATCAGAACCCAAATGTCTCACATCGGCAGGATTAAAACATAGCATTAATTTTGGTCCCCGCTTCCATAACTCAATTATCAGAATATATCCTGATCTTTCAGCATACTCCACTGTTAAATTTAACATATATGTAAAGCATTTTTTGTACTTTTTTTTTATCTGTTTAAGACATTTTTGTTTCAATCATTTTATGTATTTATGGCTAACATTTTTTGCTTTCTTTAATAGTTCATCACATTTTTTATACACTCTGTTTCTTTGTCTCTTCTCTTTCTTTACTTTGATATTTTTGAAACTACACCCGAGCACGAGCAGTCTTGCTCATTCGGGTGTATTTCTAAATGTTAATATTTCTTGTGCCAGAATAATTATAAATTATGTAAGATATAGCCTATATTTCTTTTCCTCTTTTTAAATAGTAGTTGTAGTTACTTTTGAAATTTGTATTTGTTCTGTTTTATTTTACGTGTATAAATATGTATTTGTATAAATATTGCTAAACAAAAACTGAAGATTTTTCTAACAGTAGCGCAAAAATCAACATTCATACGAAGAAAAGATTCGATTCGAAAGGTCATATTCCTAGTAAATGAAATATGAAAAATTATAACAGTAACAACAAAATCATTTTATCAGTTAATTGATTACTCTTCTCTAACAAGCTTAGTCACATCCAGTTTTGTGCTTATGAAGTTAATTTCCTCTTTACGGTGTTGTACAGCTAAGGCTTTTAGTATTTCAAGATATTTTTGATACAATAGAGTCCCGTAATCTCTGCCTAATATGGACCAAAGGGGCGCCTAGTACCCGAAATGCCAGGTTTTCGAGAATAAGAGCTTAAACATTAGAACTGTTGTCACATATATTAAAAATACATATTAAATAAATAAAAACCGTTAAACACAAAGAAATAAAACACACACCGTTAAAAATCGACATAAAGCATATTAATATGGACTATGAAACAAAAATTATACGTGCCAAAAAAATTACAACAAAATAGCTTACCTCATTTCTTATTAAATCTTGTTTATTTTTCCTTTCATGGTTGCCGAGTAATCCGAACTGCCGGATTACTGAGTGCCGAGTTTGCAAGACTCTACTATATATTTCGAATCGAAAAATCCTTCGCATCCTCGAACCTTTCATTCAAAAGCCAACAGGCAACCAACGCTTTTTTTTTGTAATCAATACCACCTCTACCTGGAGCCCTTATATAGATAGCAGTAATGTGCTAGAGTGAGCCAGGCATAGTTGTTTACTGTAGGGCAGGTTTACCCAAAATCAGTAAACTATACAAACTTACAAACCTTGGGTTCTACCCATTCTACTGTCTCAAAAGACTCTAACAAAAAATACTTATCAAATGCCAGTGTTGTAAATTGTTTAGAAATGGTTGACAAGATAAAAAGCCACGAGGTGTAAGAATTTATAACGTTGATAAAAAAAATCACACAACAGGACACCGGAAGTCAGGTTGGTAAGATATTAAAGTAAACAAATAAATATTTATCCAAACAAACAATGTGGGTGTTGTTTTAATTAACACACATAAGCAAGATCCCGCATCCTTATTAGCATTAATCTTTCAAATCAGGTAATTAAAAAAAACCTAAAGACCAGGGACCATGAAGCGACAGATTAATCTCTATGAGTAGAACAATTAAAAATGAAGAGAAATGACAATAGGTAATATAAGAGAAAAGAATTACATCGTGACAGTACGATCAAGTTTTTAATAAGCCATGTCAATTTATTACAATAACCTAATTCATATTTAGTGATAAGGCACGCTAGAATTTATTGTATTATCGATTGATTAATTAATTAATTATATTAAACTCATAATGAAATCCTTTATTGACGCTACTGATAGCAAATAACTCAATTGATTCCATGCCTTTCTTAACATTTAACTACGGATCACATACATACGGTACATTTTTGACCAGACGAAGAAATGAAGGGCCTCTCCGGATGAGTAATCAGTTCAATGCCGGGACCACCTCCTAGACAACATGAACACATAGGACGAGACACACCAGTCGGTCACATACTCTTGCCGAACAAGGCGCTGATGGGATGAAGGTGATAATGACTGCCAGATGATATCCTGGAACTAAATTTTCCTGACATTCGTCTCACAGGTGAAGAAGAAAGCCCAAATTTCCAGAAGTCAGGTGTACACCTGCCCCTTTGAAGTGTAGAGGTGAAGCTAAGTCAGGAATCTCTAAATCAGCTTTCAAAATATACGCCGTGAATTGAAGCGTTTACTATTATAAGGGTCTAAGTGCCAAAACCATGATTTTTTTTTTCAGCTGATAATTTTAAGTTGATCTATGCACCCAGACCAATGCATTTCAGAAGGGTCCAAAGTCCAGGGAAAGCCACGTTAGTAGCAACAAATTCTATCTCCGGCACGTCTTTCTGTGGCTGTATGTCTCGTTTTCGATGCAATCATGATTGTGGCACTTAGACGCTTCAATCCATAAATGGCAGAACATATAAACGAAAGTCTACACTCTTTTCGAAAGAGAGTATATTTTCCCTAAGAAAAAATAAAGACAACTTATTTATTGAAGATTCAACAAGTTTTGTCATAATTTATCATAAAAGTCTAAAAAGATTATTTGTTTGAGGAGGTTCGGGAATATCGTTATATAAAGAGGGGAAAAGTGAAAACATCGCTGTAAGCTACGTGCGATTTTGCACGGTATAGCACTGCAATAAAATGTGATGTCATAGTGTCCTGCAGATGAGTCACCCTTGGGGTAGCGATATTAATGCAAACAACCCTTTCACATGGGGGAGGAGTCGCCAGTCCACCTGTGCCTTGTATATATATCGGCACTCTTGTAATTACGTCTGTGCGAACTTCCCGCTGACGTGTTCAAGCACAAGTGTGCGTAATAGACTAATAGGCTCCTCTGATATGAGCAAATGCAGTCTAGCCTACTGTCTACTCAACACTCTACAGTAGAGATTCAAAAACAAAATCATGTAGGAACAGACTTATTTCAATTAGGGTTTCACACCAAAAAGATATATTATGAACCTCATGAAACTAATAAGATGCTACTAATAGCGTCCTCATAGATAAGTGACTAACTTATTGTAACTGAGAAATTATAGAAGAAAAATTCCTCCGACACTGGGACTTGAACCCAGGACCTTTGGCTAGTCGCGCCAATGCTCTACCAACTGAACTTTGCCGGAGTTCATTTCACAGCGCCAGATGGACCTCTCTCCTATGACTGATTGCCCTAATGGTCTACCTCACAGACAGACAAGCTATGTCATATGATCTCCGGCTTAGCAGTTAGCTCAGTTGGTAGAGCATTGGCGCGAATAGCCAAAGGTCCTAGGTTCAAGTCCCAGTGTCGGAGGAATTTTTCTCCTATAATTTCTCATGTAATGTCCAACAGAGACAATAATCTGTGGTTCATGAAAGCTTATATATTTATTGTAACTGACCCAATATATGCCCATTCTCTTTCGTCTTCTTCTCCTTCACGGTTTATGTCTTTTGGCCTTTTCCGGCTCCAAAAGCTTGCTGAGTCAACGTTTTTGGGTCGTCCTGGGTTTCTGTGTCCTAGTGGTCTGTAATTGTATGCTGATTTGGGTCTCCTGTTTTCTGTTATCCTTTCCAAGTGTTGTTTCCAATTGTTTCTATATTCTTTTATTGTTTTATTTAATTCTTCTTTGTTTAATTGTCTTATTTCACTGTTTTGTTTTTTATCCAGTCTTGTGTATTCTGCTATAGGTCTGAGGAATTTCATTTCGGCTGGCTGTTTTTTATTTATTTATTTATTTATTTATATTTTTTTATTATTATTATTATTTTTTGCATTGTGATGCCATTGTCCATGTTTCTGACCCATAAGCTAAGGTGGGGATGGCCATCGTTTTATACAACTTTATTATTTAGTCTTTTCTAGCTTTATTTGTTAGTGTTCTCTTTATGGTTCCTGTTCCCATTCTATTTCTGTGGGCTTAGAGATGATTGATTTCCAGAAATCCGGAGTAAACGTACCAAAATCTCCGCACACTGGAGACGGTCAAAGGCCTAAGTTGCAGTATACCCCCGTAGTTAAAAAATCATACAATCAACCTTGATTCAAGTTCATTTCTGTAGTCATTCTTCAATTAATAGATTCTCTCCTAAAGGTGATTTTTTGCTGTTTTCATAAATAATTTGACTCAACAGATTTGATTTAATTTTGCTTTTTAAGTTAAAAAATACTTCTAGTAACATTATGAACATATTTTAAATCAAAATGAAATTTTCAGTAAGTCAAATATTTTCATTAAAATATAATACCGAATAAGGTCATTTACAAGACTGCTTACACAGTAAAACTGCCTTTGTTAATGAAATGAAGCATGCGTCACCTAAAAGTATGGCTAATTGCGTACTTCGCATAATCACTTAGGCTAATGTTTATTGGATTGACTTCTCAATGATAAGAACTCATGGTCATATTACTGTGTGTAACATAATGATGACGAAAAGACCGCACGTTGAAGAGGGGGCGTGCTTCTGGGGTCTCGGCATACCTTGAATAAATTTTATGTTTTTGAAAAGTATTAACGTATACAACAACTGGCCCTTTTGTTCGTGCGCATTATGAAAGAAAAATTACTCAGTTGTAATGTTGCAATGAGGCCATTGATAAACCAGTCCGATAGAATTTGATCTCAAGGCCAAGCGTAATCATATAGGTCTATTGCATTTATTGTACTTTAGGTTCATAATTAATTTAACATGTTTAAAAGCGGGGGAATGGTAGACGCATTATTGGAGTAAGGTGTTATAGTCCTTGCCATGGTTGTAAAATAGTGGCATTAAAAAAGTTCAAAGCGATTCGCCTTATTCATTAGTTGTCAGTACGAAAGGTAAATCTGCTAAGTAGTAACTGTCATGTCCAATGCTGTGGCTTACAAAATGCGTTCGCCGTCCTCACGCAGCGGGCCCGGGTTCAATTCCACAGTTTTCCGAGGTTTTTCCTCACCTCCGAGATAAATGTCGGGTAACTTTAGGCTCTCGTGGTTCCCTGGTATCATCTGGCCGTCATTTTCACCATCCCATCCGCGACCCTTTCGGGATGAGTATGTGTGCGACTGTACGTCCTATGTGTTCTTGTTGTCTCAGAGATTGTCCCGGCATGGAACTAAAAACTTATTACTCATCCAACGAGGCCATTCATGTCCTTGTTGCCCTATGTATGTGATCCACAGAAACTTCCTCTCCCCACAGGTCCCGGTCCTGTAAGCCCCGGGCGGAGTGGTCCGCATAAACGTCCCTTCAACGGGGGAGGTAAAACTCAGAGGAAGAAGAAGTAACTATCATCGCACTAAATTAATAGTGAATATTATTAGATTTTTATTTTTAAAAATTCTTCCTTCAGTTTTTTGACACCCTAAAAAATTATTGTGGGAGACCCAAAAATACTTACATGGGGGCCCAAAGTTGTTAGCGCCGCCACTGTTGTAACACCAAGTAGTTTCATCGGCAGAGTTCCCTTCACCTGTGTGAGGAAGCCCACTTATCTCAGCAAGAGGGAGAGGGCGCTTTATTGACTTGTGGGAAGTCAGGGGTTCGATGTGTCCGGTTCAATGACCTGTCTATTATTGACATGAGCGGTTGATAACCTATCTTCGTTGATAATGGAAACTGTGGTTAACAATGGAGCTCAGTATCCTCTTTTAGACCTATTTTACATTAGGAAATTGCAGTAGTCTATATTTAATAAGATCTGTTATATTCAAAAGCACTTAGTAGCATTTTCATTTACACATTTTTTTACTTCAAAGTCGATTGAGAAAACTAAATAAATGCATTATTTTAATAAAGCTAAAATGTGCATTACAATTTGCAAAGCAGAAAAAATTCTTCTCCCTTTACACTTACCTAAACTAAATAATTATACTTCATATCAGTAAACAAGACTACAAGGTACGAAAACGTGCTATTATATAGTGTAATTCAACTTGTATCTTAGGTATGGCTTTTGAGATTCCAAGAGAAATTTCAATATAACAAAACATAAGCTTAATCTGTTGCGAAATACTTACACGATGTTCTCTATTTTAAGAATGAACCTTAAACTATTGGACACATCTGGCTTTAAGAACGACTATATCCATTCGTGGGATCGCTCGTTGGGAAGCAATTGAAAAATTGATAGTATTTCCATCCAAAATGACTGAAGTTTTAAAATGCTCAATTGAAAATAGATTATTTAAATAAATATCATATAAAGTTATATATTTTTTGCAGTCAATTTGAATTTCAACAGAATCAAAGTAGGCCTACTAGCGGTACTATTTTCGAAATCACACAGAATTACGCTCGTTTCATAAACATACTCGTATCTTAATAAATGTTGCATATTGTACTATTGTGTTATTGACGCTTAAGCTAATTTTATTCTCTAAGCTCTTGATTACAATGCATATTAATCTAGAATGCAAAAGTATACTGAGAATTTTATTAATTATGACTAGGGTTCGGAATATGACCCAAAAATCCTAAATATGAGCCCATAAAAGAACTATTTTCTAAAAATACTTAATGACAGTAAATTATTAGCCTACATCACATTAATTCAATCAGATAGTCACTTTTTAACAATTTTACAGGTGATTTACAGTTTTACTTGCAAAGAATTTCTAATATGTTAATGTTTACAGATACCACTGCAAATGTGAATTGAAAATATTTCAAAAACATGTCTGTTGGAAGTTAACAAGGAGGAAGAGGTAATTGTGCTATTACTTGTTATTGTCCCTTCACATTTCAGTTACAGTAAAACCAAAATATTCGTGACTCATTTTCGGAAAAAAATTTAATTCGACCATTTAGTTCACCTACTGCATAATTGTGCTCTTTTACCGAATTTATAACTAAAATACGATGTTAAATTACAAACGAAATATGACCGAGACCATGAAAATGACCGAAATATGACTTGATATCCAAAATAAAAACGGTACGTTTGGGACAACAAATGTGCAATTCATGTTTAATTTATGTTTGCAACGAGAATGGAGGTCAGTATAAAAATATGACATGTCATAAACATCCGAACCGTAATTATGACTATTTTTATGAACGACGATATAAGGTTGTATATGAAAACAATAATATTCTAATATTTCAAATTGCATATATTTTGGGGATGCCGTCCACTGCATCCGCCCAACTGTTCTTGAGGGCTATAAAGTAAAATCAATCGTACATTACTTTGCATGGAATATATTGATATAGATGTCTAAGGAATATCATGGTTAACAGAGAAAAACAATAATTCTTGTCGAGTTTTTAGTGTGGTTGCAATTACTATAAAATAAGGAATGCTACACGCGCGATTACGCAGAAGGGATTGAAAGTAAGACTGCAGTTATAGCGGTAATGATTCAACTCTGAGCAGGTGCCAGCTTCCTTGAACAAAACAAGTGACTGCAATTCACCTTCGTCGTGACGTCACAAATTACCAACAGCAATACGCGGGAACATTATTCACACTTTAATTCTGTTTCCGCATGTCATTGGACAATACATTCGTTCTGATGCTCACATAGTCATTTTATTTAGGAAAACTCCATCCTCGTTAAGTCAGAACAACTAATTCTGTATTTTTTCTTATTATAGTGAGCAATTAGCACATAAGTTTTTCTTTCGATTTGGACCAATATCATTTTATCATAATTCTTATTTTATAAGAATGAGTCTAATTGAAACAAATCATAATCACTCAATCTTTATGAAATTTGCTTTATCACTAGGGATGTTCGATTTTAGCAACTAAGAAGCATTTAAAAATGAAATTTTGCATTTTATAGCAAATTTAACGTTAAAATTTAGCATTTTGTAGCAATTTAGGATGGAACAATTTTATTACTGGAAAATTAGGTTTTACAAATTCAGTGGGTGCAATTTATTGATTTTCCAGTTACAATAATTTCAAGCATATAAATAGGCATAAAGCAGCATAATAATGAAATTCTGTACACTAAAATACATGTCAAAATATATGCACTGCTAACATGCATTTATCTTTATGCATTTAATATCAGTAAACAGCACACACGTTAAAAATTTAACATTGGAGAAATTTCAATAATACTCTCCTGCAACCTGTTTCGGCTATCTATGACAATTAAATTGTATTTGCTGAAAAAGCGTTCTGCGGCCACACTATTGGTAGGTGACCAGATTACCTGAATAGCTGCAATGGTAAAGAGTGGAAATTTTATTTGCATTGCTAACAGAATTTGGAGGCAGTCAACCTCTGAATTGTCTCTTATACCGGTTATAAGATGTTTGTGAAATTCATCATAACCACAAAAACCGTCTGGATCAATATTAGAGCGTGGGCTACTGTATACCCCCCATCCCCCCCCCCCGTGGGATTTTCCGACTCATATATTTTTTTGTTGGTAATGACATGTAGTTTCATATTTTAGTTGTTTGCCCCTTATCAATTACAGCATTTACCCGGAAACCCCAGAAAACTACGGAAATCCGGAGAAAACTAGTTTGTTTTAATTTTTCTTTGTTCTTTGCTCCTAATATGCCCAGGGAATTTCTGAATCACATATTTATTGTTGGTATTGCCATCTAGATTAAGTTTTTAGCTGTTTACCCCTTATCAATTACAGCATATCCCCGGAAAACAACGGAAATCCGGAGAAATGACTTTGTTTTAATTTGTCTTTGTTCTTTGCTCCTAATATGCCCAGGGAATTATTGACTCACATATTTCTTGTTGGTATTGTCATCTAATTTAAGGTTTCAGTTGTTTGCCTCTGACCAATTACAACATATCCCCGGAAAACCCGGAATACCACGTATATACGGAGAAAATGACAATGTTTTATTTTCTCAATCTTTGTTTTACCTTCTAATATTCAAAGGGAATTTCTGACTCATATGTTTTTTTGTTGGCATTGCCATCTAGATTAAGGTCTCAGTTGTTTGCCCATTATCAAATACAGTATATCCCCGGAAAACTCCGAAAACCACGGAAACCCGGAGAAAATGACTTTGTTCAAATTTTTTAAAATCTTAGTTCTTTGCCCTAGTATTCAAAGGGACTTGGTGAATCATATAGTTTTGTGTTGGTATTGCCATCTAAATTAAGGTTTCAGTTGTTTGCCCCTTATCAATTACAGCATTTCCCCAGAAAACTCTGAAAACCACGGAAATCCGGAGAAAATTACTTTGTTTATTTTTTTTAATCTATGTTTTTTCCTCCTAGTATTCAAAGGGAATTGGTGACTTATATGTTTTTGTATTGGTATTCCCATCTAGATTAAGGTTTCAGTTGTTTGCCCCCTATCAATTATAGAATTTCCTCGGAAAACCACGGAAATCCGGAGAAAATTACTTTGTTTTAATTTTTTTAATCTTAGTTATTTGCTCTTAGTATTCAAAGGGACTTAGTGACTCATACGGTTTTGTGTTGGTATTGCCATCTAAATTAAGGTTTCAGTTGTTTGCTCCTTATCAATTACAGCATTTCCCCAGAAAACTCTGAAAACCACGGAAATCCGGAGACAATTACTTTGTTTTAATTTTTTTAATCTTAGTTATTTGCTCTTAGTATTCAAAGGGACTTTGTGATTCATATGGTTTTGTGTTGGTATTGCCATCTAAATTAAGGTTTCAGTTGTTTGCCCCTTATCAATTACAGCATTTCCCCAGAAAACTCTGAAAACCACGGAAATCCGGAGAAAATTACTTTGTTTATTTTTTTTAATCTAAGTTTTTTCCTCCTAGTATTCAAAGGGAATTGGTGATTTATATGTTTTTGTATTGGTATTCCCATCTAGATTAAGGTTTCAGTTGTTTTCCCCCTATCAATTACAGCATTTCCCCAGAAAACTCGGAAAACCATGGAAATCCGGAGAAAATTACTTTGTTTTAATTTTTTAAATCTTAGTTATTTGCTCTTAGTATTCAAAGGGAATTGGTGACTTATATGTTTTTGTATTGGCATTGCCATCTAGATTAAGGTATCAGTTGTTTTCCCCTTATCAATTACAGCATATCCCCGGAAAACTCCGAAAACCACGAAAATCCGCAGAAAATGAGTTCGTTTTAATTTATTAAAAATCTTTGTTCTCTGATCCTAATATTCCCAGGGAATTTCTGACTCACATATTTTTGTTCGTATTGCCATCTAGTTTAAGGTTTCAGTTGTTTGCCCCTTACAAATAGTTTTAATTTTTTATTGTTCTTTGCCCCTAATATTCCCAGGGAATTTCTGACACATATTTTTGTTCACATTAGAATATGAAGGGTGTGCTGCCAGGTTTTCAATCGCTTTCATCCCTTCAGCATCATTATTTTTTGTCATGCTGTAATTGGTAAGGGGAAAACAACTGATACCTTACTAGTTGGCACTTCCAACACAAAAGCATATGAGTCAGGAATTCTCTTCGAATATTAGGAGCAAGGATTTAAAAAGAAAACATAGTCATTTTCTCCGTATATACGTGGTTTTCCGGGTTTTCCGGGGATATGCTGTAATTGGTAAGGGGAAAACAACTGAAACCTTAATCTAGATGGCAATACCAACACAAAAACATATGATTTGCCAATTCCCTTTGAATACTAGTAGCAAAGAACAAAGATTTTCAAAAATTCAAACGAAGTCAATTTTTTCGGATTTCCTTGGTTTTCGGAGTTTTCCGGGGATATGCTGTAATTGATAAGGGGCAAACAACTGAAATCTTAATCTAGATGGTAATGGCAACAAGAAAACATATGAGTCAGAAATTCCCTTTGAATATTAGGGGCAAAGAACAAAGATTTAAAAACCAAAACATAGTAATTTTCTCCGTATATACGTGGCTTTCCGGGTTTTCCGGGGATATGTTGTAATTTGTAAGGGGCAAACAACTGAAACCTTAAACTAGATGGCAATACGAACAAAAATATGTGAGTCAGAAATTCTCTGTGAATATTAGGGGCAAAGAACAATAAAAAATTAAAACAAACCCATTTTCTCCGGATTTCCGTGGTTTTCCGGGGTTTCCGGGTAAATGCTGTAATTGATAAGGGGCAAACAACTAAAATCTTAAACTAGACGACAATATCAACAACAAAATATGTGTGCCAGAAAATCCCACGGGGGGGGGGGAGGGTTTGCTATTGGTAGCCCATGGTCTATATGCTTTAAGTATGGAATTCTTCTCTTCATATCGAACGCTTTCTTAGGATTTATGGTACTCATCTGACCAACCACTATTGTATTAAAGAGCTCATTAACAGATTCAAAAATTGATTTTTTTTTTCATTTCCTTCCATATTATTTACATCAATGACCTTTGCAATGTAATTTCGCCTTTATTTCGCAGAAATACATACATTTCCCATTTTATACTAATTTAGCTTTTTATCGCGGATTGAAAAAACACAATAATTGACTTCACATGCTCCAAAACCAAAATTTACTTATTTTGACAGCATTTGGCAACATTTAGCATTTATCGCAATTGCGAAAGTCTACCATCCCTAATTATCACCTCCTACAAAAGAGGTGACACTTCTTTTCTTTATATTCTAATCAGGTCGCAGGAACTATAGGCAGTGACTTATGCCGCACACATCACCACTGTCGCGGTAAAGATTTATTCTGGAAATGAAGTGAATTACGCCTGCATACGTCAAGAATAGGCATTATAATATTTTACGGGAAATATATTCCACGGTTCAGCAGCGATGGCATTTAATTGTAATCACTTTCTATAAACATTATAAAGACATAGGCCTAACCTCAACAGCATGACTGAGAAACATACATTCCTACGTGTGTAACATCTTTCAAGAAACAATATTTATCAGTATGCATCGCTACGAAGTATAACAAAAATATAATTATGTCTTACGCAAAATATCTTCAATATTCCAGAAAACAATACTTGGTAATAATTTTAAAAAGTGTACAAAAGCGTCATATTATTTCTAAAGGATATTAACGTCTACAGTAAAATTTAAAAATCGTACCATCATTTGTAAATCACTGTCATTAATATTGTTTAAATATTTCTGAATTCATAACTGATTATTTTATGTAAATGTACAGTCGCGATTAGACTCTCACGAGTTAAAGTGACCAAAAATAGATCATATTAAAAATATTTGAATAGATGGATATTCATTAACAACTGAGTTTTCTTGATCGAACGTCCATGATCGTGTTTTGTTCAGAAAAAACAGCTACACTGGTTATATTTTATTACACAATATTTTTAAGAATATGTTTAGAAAATTGATACGATAATATTTTTTAAAAGTACAATGACTAAACACCCTGTAAGGCCCGAGTGGCTTGGGTCGCTTAAATCCTAAAAGGGAGAGGTAAAACTAAGACAAAGAAAGAAAGAATGAATGAGTAAACACAGAAATACTATAGAAGTGAATACAATAATATTAAATAATAAAAATATGATGATAATAATAATTAAATATTAATAATAATAATAATCATGACAATATACTGATAATAAACAACTTGGTTATATTGCTAACTTATTAATTACTCTACAGAATGGTCATACGAAGTGAGAGTTTAAAGTACCTAATTAATGTTAGTAAGAGCATTAAATAATTGGCTATGTTACAATATGGTGTGCATTACAATAGGGGAAAAATTTAATAACAGCCTGGAACAAACAGACTTTAAGCTAAATTGATTTCCCCAGTAGGCCTAACTGATTAGCTTAGGTATCTCTTACTTAATGAGTGAGCTAGGTTGAAGCCGGAATTTTTTTTACATTCATCTAAAACTCATCTCTGTGAAAACACTGAAGGCTTAAATAGGCCTACCTGTGTTTTGGCACTTGCTGCTAATTGGCATCTAATTTTAAATATTAATTATTCCGACGAGATTATAATTGTATTAATGAATAGGTTGAAAAAGAGAACATGACTAAACAGAGAAATACCACAGAAGTGAATACAATAATATTAAATAATAAAAACATGATGATAATAATTAAATATTAATAATAATAATAATAATAATAATAATAATAATAATAATAATAATAATAATAATAATAATAATAATAATATACTGATAATAAACAACTTGGTTATATTACTAACTTATTAATTACTCTACAGAATGGCTATACGAAGTGTTTTTAAGTTACAATGTCCACCTATACTCAGTATTTAAGAACATTAAACAATTAACCTATTTTAAAAAGCATAACTTATCCTATTACAGTAAATATATATATATATATATATAGCATAATTTGCTAAGTAGGAAGAAGACATTTGCTTTTTAGTATAAGACTTTCATTTTATGGACTTTAAACACATTTTTAACTGTTTTAAGAATTCTTAGTATAAACAAGTTTTTTTTTTATTTCTAGACTGGTAGCTTATGCTACTTATATATATTAACCGAATAGGATAAGTTACTTTTTTTAAAAAATAGGTTAGGTGTCTAATGTACTTAAATACTGAGCATAGGTGGACATTATAACTTTAAAAAAATTATACAGCTTAGTAGGAAGATGGAAATAATTGAAAAAAATTCAGAATAATAAACTTCAGGTTGGTAATTGCCTTCTGTCATTTTCCGCACGTGGTTTTACACAGGTGTAGGCAAACACGTGGAGCAGTGAGTATTTACTGAAGCAGACTTGCTTGCACTCAATTAAGAGAGATTTAAGATTGAGTGTGCACCGTATAATTACGATGCGAGGACATGGATTTCAAATTGACTAATTTGATAAAAATAAATGACGTACATAACTTTCACCTAGGCGCATGCGCTTCGAGGCAGCTTTAGCGCTCAGCTGCTTCGCGTTGGGTACTTGCTTTTCAGTGCTAGACTCAGCTGTCAGTGCGAGCGGACGGAACACTACGAAAATAATTACCATAGTAGTGAAGTGAGATCGGTACAAAGTAGAGCGGACAATGCCTGCGGACCAAGAGCTTAGTTCCATTCTCAACCGGCGTCAACAAATCAACGAGGCTCTCGATGAGGGCAAGGAAGTCGCCCCCCAGTTCAAGAATGTAAGAAAAAATATATTCAGCGAGTTCCACGAGTTCTCTCGGCGAGAGATAAAAGAATACGAGAAGACGTTCAACAGGTAAGTTCTTACAGTTCATTTTAAATAACAGGAACCTTGAGGAAATATTATAACTAGGGCCCGGATTTTTAGGTTTTTTATAAACCCCGTATTAATTTTTTAAACATATTAAAATAGTTTTATTTTAGTTTTTTGCCATTTGAGTACAAGTTTTTGTTGTTTTTTTTTCAAGTTACACTTTAATAAATTCAAGGTACATATCGAAAAAATACATTAACTAATTTTATTTTTACTGGGATTTTATGGCTCTGAACCACAAAATTATAGGGACACTTTTTGCTTAATTTTCAAGTTATAGTTTATAGAACACAATTAATTTTAGAATTTCCCCAATGATTTCCAACTCCACCAATAACTGATTTTTAGTAGAATAATAATAATTAGTTGAATTACGTATTATTAGTTGCAGTATGTTATCGTTATTCTATTAAAAATATATTTAGTCATTTTCTTGTTTTTAAAGCCTTGTTTAGCCATTTTTAGATTTTTGCACTATGTGACTGCCATGGCGATGAAACTCTTAATTATGTTAAAATATCGTGGGTGGCTAGTAAGGAACAAAATAGTTTAAAACCTAAGAATCCGGAATCAAGTTATAACTTCCTATTCGGGTTTGCGTACGGGATCAGTTCCCGTAAACTGAACTAGTTTTCGTTGCCCTTTTTATAGTTAACTTGTTTACTTCTAGTGCTTGGTATTTCAGTTGCCACACTGAAGAAAGAAGAAAAAAAAGCACGAATATACTTAAACTGTAGCAAGTTATGAGACAACAAAACAAGTCAAACTGATAAGAATAAAACGACAATATTTACCAGTGCATTTTGTCATCGCCATGCGTATTAATTTAGTATTTAGTAGTTTGATTAGGAAAATAGAACATTTGACAGGATATTGAAGAAATAACTCTTACAAGAAATCGTAGAATACACTAAGAAATGTTTGGGTCTACTTGGGTTTGACCTGTAGGCCTACACTTAATTTTTCAAGTTACCCACAAATAATAGTCACATGTTAGAAGAACTTAAAGAAAATATCACAAGAGAAATTAACTCTATTCCGGAAGCTGAACTTATGCGCGTTAAAGAAAATTTCCTAAAAAGGTGCCAGTGTTGTCTGGATGCAAGATTAGAACCTTTCCAACATCTCTTACGATGATGTACGTGATTATTTTCATTGTAATTTTATCTGTAATTGTGAGAACCTTATTCATTACAGTGTTAGCGGCTTTATTTACGTACATATTTCACCTCGGGAGTTCGAGATGTGGCCGCCTCGACGCAGAAACCCGCATGATTAGCCAACTCGAACATGAAACACACGGTGTATAGGCTAAAAATATTACCTGTTCAGTTTCAGAAGCATTGAGTTCTTTAAGGTTTTTAACTGAATTTTTTGTTAGTCCATTTTCAGTCAAGCATGGATATTTAAATTTAAGAAAATAGTTAAGAACTTATCGATATTTTGGCTGTGGAACAGTTTTAGTTCATGCAGGCTCATCCTTATTGTCATGCACCTTGCGGGCAGAGTGCAGAATTGCGCTAATTTATGGCTAAAGTTAAAATACTAATATAATTTAGAAAAATTATACTAAGAGTGTGACGATTAAGGAAAGGGAAGGAGAAAGGAAATCTATGACGGAATGACAAGGAATTCTGCGAACGCATCACATCCCGCCGGAACTTGATAAGCGTACTACGATTAGCACTTTCCTTATCATATTATCACCAGGGCCTGGGTTTTGATGACATGTTTTCTTTTAACGTAGCGATGGTTGATGATTCTTGTGTGTTTGTGTGTGTGTATAGGCCTATATATATATATATATATATATATATATATATATATATATACATCTATATACTAGGGATGGGTCCTCGATACTCTCGATACTTGCATGGTATCGGCATCGAACGATACTTCATAAAACGCGCTCGATACTTTTTCGATACTTCGGTAATTCTGCAATTTAAGGAAATGCGGTATCTCTTTCGGCTTTTAGTAGCCTAGTCTACTAAATATAGTAAATACCTCTATTTCTCCTTGAAATGGAGAAAACCCCTCTTTGACTTTTGTCTAGTCATAAATAAAGACTTTCCTACTTTTAAAATCCAAACAAAAGAGATTCTTAATTGTTTCGTTTCCTCTCAAACGTTCCAATAACAACCAACAAGCAAGCTGACTGTCCAAACCCCATTGTAATTTACCAACAAAAACTTATAAGTGGAGTATTTAAAAAACTAATTTTAGTTTTGATGTTGTTTAAAAATAATTATAGGCTACTGATGATATTAAATGTTGTCTTATTAAATATGCACACCTAATTAATTAGTTGGTATTACACAATTTTCTCAATGTTTAATTTTTAATGTACCTATTTATTGAAACTGGAAATGTTGACGGTATCGAGTATCGAGGAAAAAATGATGTAACGGTATCGAGTATCGAGAAAATCTGGTATCGACCCATCTCTAATATACACACACACACATCCATGAAATATGATGCAGTTATGTGACTATAAAATAACTGATAATTGTTTATCTGATATGTTAAATAACTGATAACTGATATGTTTAAATAACTGATAATTCCATAATTCGTACACATTTTAACCCCTAAGAAGAAACATGCAAATGCATGAACGTCCGCGCCCTAATGATTATTATCGTAACTGTAGAATATCTTAGCAAATTAAGAGATACTGCGGGGGAAAAGTAGAGAAAAAGTAAAGTGGCCCACCCTGCAATTTAATTTCTAAGCGCTGGGCTATGTTTCTAGTGTTGAGCTGAGTATACAATGCATACGGTGATGTCATGTCAAGATATTTAACCGCCTCTCAGGGAGGACCTATACAATGAATAAATAATTCATATCACAGCATAGCCTATACACCGCAACTCATTGCACTTTCCTTTTCAATCGATGAGTTCGAAGATGGCAGATGAAGTTCGGATGTTGTCTTTACAAAAGCTATTACAAGGGACACCAGAATGCGTTTCATTAAGTTGGCTATATATTCAAAGAAATAATTAATTCTAACACTTAGAATACATTTAATTTACGGTAAGAATATTTTACAGTAAATGTATTCGAATAATCGCTTATAATTGTTTCTTCATGACGCGATCTCTGATAAGAACAAAATGCAGTAGAGTATAGTTTCGCTGAGCTGTCTCATCATACCCTGCTAAAGCTAGGGCACAACCTATAGGCAATATTCAGTGAATCATATAAAAATCATTAATTTCCACTGCATTCTGTGAAATCGGCATATATTTTTAAGCCTTTGTTATGTGATAATATTATAGGAGAAAAATTCCTCTGACACTGGGACTTGAACCCAGGACCTTTGGCTATCAATGCCAATGCTGTTACCAACTGAGTTACGCCAGAGTTCAATTCACAGCGTCAGATAGAACCTCTCTCATATGATTGACTGCCCTTAATGGTCTTGAATGTTGCTGTACAATAACAGTGGAAGCTCGGCCACAAAATCACTAAAGTGTGCCTCACAGTGCTGCATATGACATTACTTGTCTGTCAGTGCGGTAGACCATTAAAGGCAATCATTCATAGGAGAGAGGTTCTATTTGGGACTGTAAATTGAACTCTGGCGTAGCTCAGTTGGTAAGAGCATTGGCACGAATAGCTAAAGGTCCCTGGGTTCAAGTCCCAGTGTCAGAGGAATTTTTCTCCTATAATATTATCATGCAATGTCCAACAGAGACAATCTGTGGAACATATATGCATATATATATCTTTATGTGTTTATAAACGACTGTATAATAATTTACCTAATTAGTTAGCTAAATTCAAGTTTTTCTAGCTTTTGTAAAAATGGGGGAGAGCGAAGTTTTCGCATGGGTTTATTGGTTTATTATATCGCCTGAACCTTCGCTGAAAAAAATACTTCAATCAGATAAGGATAATGTGAATTCCTACAAACTCGTGGGAGGTAAACTTTTTGGAAAATGAGAATATGTGAATTACTACAATGTATGAAAAATTACATTTAATTTCTACAATTTTCCTTCACAGTACCAATGCCTGTGAAGCTTTCTTCCCACCCACTCCTTAATGCTAATTTTTATAAGCGCCACTCTCATAACTTGCATTCAATATTTTAGAGGTGATGAAGAGAATGCAAAATAAATAAAATAAAACGCATATACGTAAAACCACGCAGAGCGGTAATAATGTCTTATTAGAAAAGAAATTAATACATTGAAGAAAGAAACAAGAAAGGCGATGAATGAATATTTATGTGGGCGCATCACAAGATTTGTTTACATGAAGAAAGTGTCTTACGGAAATAAAATATCAACATTGTTTATGTTTGTTTATTTATTTAGTTTAAACGATGTTTCGACAAAGAATTTCATGTCTAGCTTTCACAGTATTACAATTTTAATATATAACTTTTGACAATGTTATAATTTTAAAGAAAGAACAAAGATGAATCTTTGTAGGAATTCACATATCAAAATCCTACAAACCGCAACTTTGTAGGAATTCACCTAAACCGTACGGATAATATCAACACTTATATTAATTGTTATTTTATTGGTGTTGATATCCCAGAAGGAAAGTGATCCATTGGCATGAATTTACAATGAAATTGTAACTATGGAATAACTTAATCTCGAAAAGCAGTCAAACTGGAATCAGTCCCATTAACAGGGGAATGAGAAGAGTAATCTGGTGCCATAACTCACAGAGAAAGTGAGTGTCTCTGGCTCAATATCAACACATTGTGGGTCAAGAATCTTGGGCTTAGACGTTCTAATAAATTCCTCCACGGGCCGAATGCTAATTATTTGCTGTTTCATAATCGTTTCATATTGAAACTGGTTGTTGGTATTAGGTATCTAGTAAAACACATTGAGGAAGTTGTTTCACAGAAAAGTTGTGTTGTTGTTGTTGTACGCAGTGCTGGATTAACCCTCTAAGCAAAGTAAGCTTATGCTTACGACATCATAGCCGAATTTATTGTTCAAATTATTAAATTGGCTTAATTTATGGCTATTAAAAAATTAATAAAAAATAATGCGTTTTTTCTACTATGTATAAAGCGTTCTCTCTTGTGTCATCGACTCATCGTGTTTATCCTGAAGATTGGAAGTTATACAACTGCTCAGCTGAGCGTTCGTTTTCTTAGTTTAAATAAATTTAAAATCCCCTCAGAACAACTAGGCTTTATCTCTATTATGTTTAGAAGCAGATGTGGTACTATTACGTAAAAGTGATTATGAAGATCGGCTCAAAGACTTTACAAGGAAACAAAGTAGGAGGGAATTATTAATGCGTAAATAATATGGAAGCATACATAAATAAATATTTTCTTCTTACTGTAAGTCCTGCTTAGTTTTGAATTTTCGATAAATAACTTTTTTATGGTTTATTATTGCTTGATGCTTTGAATTACAAGTGTGAGGGGTCACCGAAGTACCTGGGGTATCTAAGGATCTTAATCCGTCCCTGGTTCCACGTAAAAATGAATAAGAACGTGTACAGTTTTTACGTTTTGAATTAAAATCTGAGAAACTTGCTTATTTTCGGCTTTCCACACTCACAGTTCAACTGTCAGGTTAATTTCTATTTACGGTATGTATTGTATAAACAATTAGCAGTAGACTATACCAATGATAGATAATTACATATTCTAGATTTGCCAATTTGTCAGGAAATCAGACACAGACTTTCCCTTATATTTATATACTTTCCGTTTGTATGTAAATATTATAAGACCGATCCTGCCTGAAGCGTTAATGTGTCCTAAATCTTCATTGAAAAGCAACTAACCAAACAGTTTCTTCGCTTTGATTGAAGTGATTTTGATAAAGGCCTGTGGGAAACGGGATAAGATGTAAGCTCGTAGGCCTATAAATATTGCAGTGATTCAAGAAATGAATGTTAAAGGTTCAAGTATACTATGATATCTATATTATAAGAGCTCAAAAGACTGAAGGGTAGTTATAACGCTTTTTCTACTTAAATGTGACGGAAGTTCTATAATTGACAATAAAGCACGCTGGGAAGAACAGAAAACAAAAGAGTCGTTGACTTGGAAACTTAACGTTTACGCAACATTGCGTGTGGTCAGTGTGGCCAACCATTTGTGTCTGATGTTACGGCCACTGATTCGGGATGAAAGAGCTCGTGCCGGCACTGAAAAGACAAATTACTCTCCCTCTCTCTTTCTCTCTCTTTCTCTCTTCCATGTCTTTTAAATGCAGACATAACACATGCTGTCTTCTCGGAAATCCAGCCAACCCCTAGATAACATATTCTTTGAACAGGGGTTTTCGAGGAGATAAAAAAAAACAAACCAAATCCATGACCTACGGGCTGTTTAAAGATTTGTTCGAATAAATAAAGTTAAAATGCTATTGTAAATTATAAAATTTAGTAATTTTTTTACTATTAACCAGTCTGTATGGAAGGGCAGTAGGCTTAATTGCTGCTTTTACCACTAAGTAGAGGATCAATTTTAAATTTTTGGCCGCCCATAATATTAAATTATTTACCACCATTATTTAAAAGAACTTAAAAACGAAGTAAAGGAAGACAGGTTGCCTTCTTGGAAATCTAATCCAAATCTTCACAAAAAACTGTTGTTAGAATTAAGGAGATAGACAAATAAGCTAACCGAAGACCTGCAGTTTATTTAAATCGTAATTCTTAGAATTAGGAAATGCATATGTGCATATACGTTCAAACTACTCTTTGTAATAATATCGTTAAATAGTGATTTAACAACAAGCCACATGTAAGGTGGATGCCTGCTGGTCTTTGATTGCATAGGTTTGATGGTTATTATATGGTTACTTATCGATGGGGTGTAGGCCTGTGACCCTCGCCGGTGTGCAGGAATTTTGTTCCGCGTAAGTTCTTTTACATTCGTGTAAATCTATAGATATGGGCATGTCACAATTATGCACACATAAATGATACTGAGCTGAAATCGAACCCAGGACCTCAAGCCAGGGACATATTCACTGTTTTCCTATTCATAGGTTTCAACGAGAACAAGAAGAAAAGCTGTGCAGCATTCTTTAATTCCCCTCATAAGAAGAAGGAAATGTATATATATATATATATATAAAGCTATTAATACATTGATTTTTTTGTTTGTTTGTTTGTTTGTTTGTAAAACCTAAGAGAACAACTTAATACTTACCAGGCACGTTAATAATAAACATATAGGTAAATGCTGACGAGAGGAATTTTTTGTAAATTCGTTCTATAATATTCTAATTATCCCACTTATTCCTTCAAATATGCTTATCATACTTTCTAAAGAAACCGTGACTAAAAATCAATAGCTTCTGAAATATGCCCTAACTCCATCTGGCACTTTTTTACATCAGTTCATCTTATTTTTTTCTTCTTATTAGATTTTTGGATTGAAATATTCACTGTAATTGACTGGAAGTTATTAGCTTTGGAATCGGACCCACACGAGGGTCAGCTTCTTTGTACGGTGGCTAAAATGGGGAAAATGTTTCCTGGAACTTACAAAGTTAGGATATGTCTGTCTAAAACTAATTGAGTTGCTTTTCACTGATGACAGGTCTAAAGGGAGCCGGTAAATTAGTGTAAGTAGCAGTTCTAGGAAAAGAGGTTGTCATAACTTGAAAAACTCTGGCTAATTACTGTTTTCAACCCTAAAGATGACGAACATTTTTCTAACAAGTCTAAATTCCTTCGATAAAAAATTAATAAAACTGTTATCTTTAAGAAGGAATTATATCACATAGAGACACCTTGATTGACAGGAAAATAATTTTCATCTCATATTAGTATGCAGTATAGGCCTAAAAGGGTTTCAACCATGGGGAGGTTATAAATGCTTTTTGCCACAGTCTCATAAAATTATACCATGTTCTCGTCTATCTGTGCCATTCAGTCTCATCAGCTTCATGTCTGCGTTACTTTCCTCTGCTATCCTCTGCAGATGATTTGGAACATGTCGACGTCAAACAACAAAGAGCGAGACATTTATTGCCGGAACATGCGTGTTTTTCTTCAGAAATCATAAATAAACGAAATAACGAGGTCAGATTCTGTCTTACTTGATAGTAACCATGGCCACCTTCGTTTTACAGTTTATCCAGCAGTTATTATTAACGACCTGCAGATCCAAATATCACAGAACATAGGCATGATGTTCCACTTTTAATATAAATTTAGCTCTGATGTTTAATTTTCCACAAATATCAAAATGAATCATTCATAAACATTTCTCTAGATATCGGTGCTTCGTTCTGTAGTTTTCCAGAAATTTTTATTTTCTCATGCTACTATAAGGGAAGTCTTGCAACTTGAAGGAAAGAAGAAATCTGATCTGTGAAATTGATGGAAAGATACAAATTGAATGTCCTCGAACGATGAGAAATTTATCTGTTATTTCAGATGGTCCGTGTATGTTAGACTAACGATGCTTCTAAAATTTCAAATTTTGGGGTGTCTTAACTAATGTTAATAAAACAGCTATAAAATTTTTTGAAAACTTCCTAAAGAGTAGTTGAATCTTTATAATATCCATAAGAATCACAAATAGAGTTGGAAATAAAAATCAACATTTTTGTAAATTGTAACATACTTTCGAAAATTAATAATCGCATTCAAATCCAGGAATGTTATTTATCCCCCTCAAACTTCACATACGCTTGTCAAACTAGACCCTTAAACTGAGCGAGGTGGTAAAGGTGGTAATGTTTTGGACTCGCTTTTTGGAGGTCCCTGGTTCAAATCCCGTAGCCGGCCAATTTGACTTTTTTTTTTTGTATTTTTATATGAGAGTGCGATTGTCAAGATATCACAGATCAGTGTAGTTTTCCTGATGCTAGACGATTTTATCTGATTTAAAAAAAAGCTAGACCTTTGTTCTTCCATAAGCCTTGCTTAATGAATCAGGAGCTTATCTCAGAAATCGATTAAAAAAAAAGAAAAAACTTATTTTCTGCATATCATAATTGCAGTTATAACTTATTAAACAAAAGCATTCTGGCACTTTGTTACATCAGTTTACCTGATTTTATTTAAAACAAGATTGTCATTTCTTGTTTCTTAAAATCCTTCCTACTTTGTACGGAATTCAATTATTGATAAGCAATAAATATCACATTATAGGCTAGAATAGTTAAGTACAGATACGTGACTGTGGCTGAAGAGAAAGCTAAGGAATTCCACTGAGCGAAATTATTGAAATGCATTCAGTGACTTACTTGTACCTTTAAACGTGATTAGCTGAATACAATTTTGTTTTTGTGTACATTGTGTCTACTTTCACGACTTCGATGTTCCTGACCGTGGTCGCCTTGAAAGAATCGTTCATTGTTGGACTATTAAATTTATTATACAATTCCACATGACTTGTGTCTGTGTTAAATAAGGTCACAGGACTGAACAATTTTCCTTGTCTGAGGACTTACGACAGTATTTTAAAAATAACACAACTTAGGCTAAGCCCACCCGAAACAGTACTGTTGAGCAATTTTATAACCTTTTATCGGAACGAGATACATCTTACATTTAAAATAAAAAGTATTTTATTTATTACAATTTTAATGGCAGAATGTAACTTTCAAAGGTTTATCACCATTATAGACCTATGAGTTGTTAACAGACTATGTTATTGTAACGTTTGAGTAAATCGATTTTAGAAATTGTAAGACATGTAAAGCTTATATTATCTTTCATAGGAATAGAACCGAGCAGTATTTTAAATTTCGTGTTTGTCAGATTTAAAACATTCTTACGACTTAAGAAAATGCAGAAATCTCAGCACATGAAAAGTATTTAAACAATGTAAGCTTTTTTTCTCATTTCACGTCCGACAGTAATGCAGAGCTTATACAAATGATGTTACAGGGATTTTCTTAGATTAGAGAGCCTTTTCGTCTCGCTTCTTCCAAGACAGGTCCGCTTTTTGGCAAAATGTCCCGCTGTGGTATCAGAAGAAACACACTTTTTGATAAAATACATTAAAGTTAAAAGTACAGTGACAATGAGGCATCTGTTTCTGACGAATAAATTATCTACTCCAGTCTGCAGAAGGAATTTAAGAAGTATTTTAAAGTAATTTGGAATAATTTGTGTGCACGAGACAAACTTAAATTTATGTTCATTTTAGGAAAGCTATATTGGGGAGAGGCAGACGAAGTGTTGTAATCCAAGCATCTGAATAAAATAATAAAATTAATATTTCAAATTTTAAACTTAATCTGCGACTTTATTTGCAATTAGATGGATGATTAAGCCGTTGCACGAACTGGAAAATAATAATTTTACCATTAACTGATATTTACCGATATAACAGTAGGATTTTTAAAACCGAAGTGTAAATAGTCACAAAACACTGAGGTTCTGAAACAGGAATGATCGATGCGCTCACAACGCTACAACTAAGCAACATCGCCGCAAGAGTACATTGTATGCAGTTCATACGATAAACGTAAAGAACTGCATAAAGCATAACAAACAACTTGAACCAAAATTAAAAAAAAAAAAATTTCAGCGAATCGATTATGCTATCAGGATGAAACCTGAAAGAGACACTCCCCAGTTCATGGGAGTGTATGGTGAAAACTTCAGACCTCTAGGTCAAAGGGTCTCGGAGGAATAAGTGAGCAATAATATAAAGGGTTACACAATAAGTGGTTGAAAAATATATGTGAAAAAAATTGAAAATTTTAAAATAATGATTATTAAAATATGCTCCATTTCATTTTCATTATTTTAATCTTTCTTTGATATATATAGATATAAATATCTATATCTATATATATAAATATCTATATCTATAGATATATATATATCTATATCTATATATATAAATATCTATATATCTATATATATATATATATATATATATATATATATTCGTCCAAATCTATTATAATATTATTTATATTATCATTTATGTTCTTCATATTATGTTCCCTTGTGTAATTGTCATATTGTTTGTGTTTCTGTTTTTCTTTTCTGTGTTTTTTTTTAGTTATAGCATTAGTTTAATTATTTTGAATATCACTTTAAATATTTAATATTAGAATCTGGTGTATTAATATAAGCGAGAATATTGTAATTGGGCATTAGACTGTAATATTCTTAGCACAATAAATAAATAAATAAATAACACATATCAAGGCGCATTAAGTAGGCCAATAGTTTTGAAGTATAGACAGTTACCAGTAGGTTTGCTGTTTGTAGGCGAACATTTTTTAATAACAATTAATATACGGTACTTTAAATAATGTAAAGTAAAATTGGCGGAAAGGTAATTAGCATGATAGCATCAGGTGAGTGGGGCTGATGAGTCTCATCAGCTCATTAGGAACACAAATAGCTCCTCGTTTGCTATCATCAGGGATCGATTCTTGTTCAACTAGGTCGCCAGTTCGCTACTGTTCCTCATTAAGAACCCATACATGCAAATTTCTTATAGGTTGTGTGATGAGGTTCCGCCCTTCTGAAAATATGATTGCCGATAAGCTCATTACGCATTCCCTCCTTCGGCAGATATATTGATTGGTCCATAATGAAATAGCTATCGTTCTAGCTACCCAATAATAATAATGTAAGAACTCTTCGGTCCGAAAGGGCCTATGGAATCTTTACTTGAAAATTTCTGTTAAACCGTTGGAACAGATATCTACTATTTCCTCCCTGGTGACCATAGGCGTACCGAGGGGGGGGGGGTTGGGGTTTGAACCTCCCCCCCCCCATTGATCAAAAAAAGGAAAATGGTATAATTTTTTTAAGTCTGCCCATAAATTACTTAATACAAGTATAATGCGTGGGAAGCTTAAAACTCGTTATTTTGCGTCTTAATTTTTAAAATTTTCCGGAAGCTTAAAACTCGTTATTTTGCGTCTTAATTTTTTAAATTTTCCGGGGGAGGTCCCCGGAAGCTTAAAACTCGTTATTTTGCATCTTAATTTTTAAAATTTTCCGGGGTGAACCCCCGGAAGCTTAAAACTCGTTATTTTGCATCTTAATTTTTAAAATTTTCCGGGGGAGGACCCCCGAACCCCCCTCACTTAATCCATAAAATCTTTCCTTTCTCTACAAATATGTATGATAATGTACGTGCATATATATATATATATATGAATGAAAAACGAATAATCAACCATCGTTATGTTGATTTAGAATGTTTGATAACTTAAAAATAATTTTTAAACAGTCGAAGATAAAAGAAGAACTTTTAGCGATAGATGATACTAATTAAAAGGATAAAATTATGCCATTGAGTGTTACAAAATCACAACACTCTAGGATAACCAATTTTGATTGCTACACATGGAAAATGCTCTTTTAATTAAAAATATTTGCATACGACTATTAAATAGTCTCAATGATAAAATTCACTACGCCTTTTTAAATGTAACATTTGTCACTGTGATTGCAAAAATCGTCATAAAAGCGTTGTGCTTAAAGTTGGCAGCACACTGCCAGAAAACCAATAACAGCTGGCCGTGCGTTCCAATAGGCCTATGGCGGGCTCCACGATGCGTAATTCATTACAGTAAATCTAACATTTGTTATTATTTCGTAAATTTTAACGGCTGTCTAAAAAATAATGTATGATACACATAGTAAAATGATTTCATTTTTCTAGTAGCATTGCTACACTCTCCCATCATGGGATCGTTTCGGAAACATAACCTTCTCGCAAAATCAAATCTCGTTTTTAACATATCATAAATAACTATTATAGGAACAATTATATTTTAAGATGTTGGTTTTTTTAAGACTTTCTATCCTCTTATCTGCACATAACTTTTCCCTTTAATATCTTGAAAATTTCACTCGGAAGTAAACTTACTAGTTTCTGTACTGTTTATGTGTTTAAATGGATTATAAAGAATTCTATAAAAACTTAGAAATGTCAAAATTCAGACAATATTTTATTAGTTTTATTTGTTCTCATATGAGATTTCAAGATTCCATTGATTCCATTGAGTATGATGTACTCTTATTTTTATCAATTAACTTACTACTGTGCATAATTATTAGGGCTCGGAAGTTGATGACCTAAAAATGGCCTATGAAATGGCCTTAAATTTATGAAAATATGACACGAAAAATTGAAAAACTAACTTAATATTTCTAGATATATTTAAAAAGGAATATGCAGTAATATAATAACAAATAATAATAAAGGACAAGATATATGTATTTTATTATTACTTTTATTACTATGTTTTCTATTATTATTATTATTATTATTATGTTTGTATATTTATTAATGAATGTTAAGCTTTCTTGTCTGACCATAAAGACGCCAAATCAATATGCATGGAAGGAATTATGAGATCGTTTTGTCTATAATATTGTAAAAGTCCATTTTGAAGACAAAATAGGGGTAAAAAGCACCGAAAGAATGAAAATATCCTTAAAAAATTCCCAGTAGAGAATAAAATGCCGCATTTTTTTAAAAATGCCGCATTTTTTTTTAAATGCATATAAAAGTAGGTTTTTTGTTCGTTTTTGGGCGAGACTAATTTATATTGCATCCTGCATTGTCTGTGATGTCGCAAAAAAAAAAAAAAAATACTTTGACGCATTTAAAGATGAACCATAGATAATTTACAAAGTTATGCTTGTCTGCTAAAGTAACTCCAACATTTATAACGGGATTTATTTAGTTTGAAAAAGGATTATACCATGTGATAATTCTCAAGGTTAATGTGATGTGTTACGTAAATCTCAACTTCAGTGAATGGATTACAAACATTTCAATGACTCAGGTTCAATGAGAGATTATGTTACCGGTAGCTGAATATCTCTCCCATAATAGTGGTTGAACACTTCGAGTACTTCAGAACCGGAATGTTTAAAGAATGTCTTGCATGTAAAATTAGAGAATTATAAAAATAATGCAATTTAAATAAAACTATGAAAGTAACAAAATATAGGTTGTTACTTTCATCAAAAGTATTAAACGAGGTGAACAAAATAGTCAAATTCGTCAACTATGTTACGGTATCTTTTTTTTTATTTTTGCCAACACCTTTAAAATTTTTAATCATCATAGCAATGTCTTCAGGGTAGGCCTATCGTAATCCATTAAAACCTCCTAAATTTAGTTTCAAAGCAACGATATTGTTGAATATTTTTTATAAACTCTTCTTCGTTATATATTCTCCTTGTAATAATCCGTTCGGACAGTAATGCATTTTCATACCCCATCTAATGTCCCCTAGCCGTGCCCCGAAGATGTTATAAAAATTGAAAAGCCTACAAAAAAATTTAAAAAAAAGTAATTCGCCGTTTTCTAATAAATATATCTCGCTTTCATTCCAGGAACGTGAATAGCATAAGCCTCAAAATGCACTATAATAATCTGGTTTGTTCAGCTTTCGCGATACGATACTTTTTTATTTTATTACAGTTGTCGATATTTAAAAAAAGTAATAAAACATGAAGAGTAGTAGCAATTACTAAACATTTTGGTTTGTGAAGACTTTATTCTGCAGCCGTCAAACTACTACGTTTCATTTTAATTATTTGAGGGTGATTTTTATAAAATAGCGTAATATTCTCTAACCTTCTTCTCTTGCTATTAATGGTTCTCCCACGATGAAGTTTTAAGTGTATCGCCCACAGAAAATGTATCGCTGTTTTCGTGACTGACTGAAGTTATTTTCTTTCCCCTAAATTTCATCCATTAGAATGCCGATAGAAAACAATGTTTTTAAATTTCAATAAATTATTTTATTAATTCTTTCTTTCATTCTTTTATTTTTGCTTGATCCTTTCCCTCAGGCAGCCTTTCTTTTTTATTCAGGCACCTTTCTCCTTCCAGTCGATCTTTCTTTTTCAGCCGATTTGTTTCTTTCAAATGGCCTTTGCTTCTTCTTTTCAGACGGTCTTTATTATTTTGTTTCTCTTTCATATTCCTCTTTTACTCTTCTTCTTTGCTTCTATCTTTCTTTCCTATTTTCTTTCACTCATTTATATTTCATTTTTTTCTCACCTCATTCTTTAATTTACCCCTATGATTTTTCCTTTGTTTTTCTTATTTTATTTCTTGCCTGCTTTTTCTTTCCTATCAAACCTTTTATTTCTTTAATGTAAGTTATTTCTAACTTCTATGTTTTCTTTATGTATGTAGCCCTAGGCCTATGTGTGTTTATTTATTTCTCTCTTTCTCTCTTTCCCTACCACCTTCTCTCTACTTTGATAAGAGAAAACTAAATATTAATAAAAATAATAAAGGTTTTATGTACCCTAGTGAAACTTAAGGACATGAAGTCTTTTCACTAGGAATTAATAATAAATCACCCCTTCCAGAGCTGAATTTATAAATTAATATGAACAACCGTAAAGCTTAAAAACTATTAAAAAGTCAGTAAAATAGCTGGTTTCCATGAATGATAACCATAAATCGCTGATAAAAATCTCCACATTTTACACAATTTCCTATTAATCTTGCCTCTCTGCTTTTAAACAATTTTTCGAGGGGACGAATTTATACGTCTGTAGCATTGAAAAGATTAAATGATAATATTGTGCTAATTACAGAGTATGGGTTATTTGGACAAGAACATGTATCAAACCAATGACGAAGGGCTGAACCAAAAAAATAATAGGAGTATTAAAAAAGTAGTGTTTCGACGTCCCTCGTGAAAAAAAAAAACGGAGTCAGCTACCGTATAGAGTTCTATTGTTCCCTCCTGTATAATATTATGACGAATGTTGATTTTATAGGTAGAAGTTACGGCTGAATGTATAAAGAACACGGTCAAGGCAAGCAGGAGACTACTTTCCCGCTGTCAATTGTCATGAGGAGCAGAATCGGGAGCAGTCCAGCCAGTCTGTCCCCCAAACATGCCTTGTAACCCCAGGCAGGACTTTAATAATGCACGGCGCGGTTTCTGACGTTTTAAAAAATGCGAAGCTGTAGGCAGAGTAGAATACAAAAAGCCTTTCTCAAATACGCAGCCGTCTGGTAACCTAGCTTGCCTTATTTAGAGTTCTGTAAAATTATAACAAAGAAGAACGTACGGTATATAGCTGGAATAGCGAACAAAATAAATTTAAAAAAAAACTATAAAATCTCGAACTCCTATCATTCACCACGTTCGAGTTTACATGCGGGATTGAGATCAGAACTCAGTACGTTCCGGAAGTTCATTGGGATTTTTGTACTATTGCTAACGTGGTTAAACATATTTCATTTTTAATGAATTTCTCAGACAGGGTTAAAATAGTTATAAAATTGAAAGAGTGTCCACCTTAGAACCCTTGTCGTAGCACTTATCTGGGGCCACTTATATAATATAAAATAAAAATAATACAGAAGGCACATCAACGATGTGCATCATTAGACAGAGTGGCTGTTGTATCTCCAAATCTGAACTGAAGAAGATGCAACTTGCATCGAAATGCATATTCAAATAATGGACGCATCTGGGACCAAGAAGAAGATTTTAATATTATGACAACATTGTTTTTAATGTGTGCTTGTGCCTTCTGTATTATTTTTATTTTATATTATATAAGTGGCCCCAGATAAGTGCTACGAAAAGGGTTCTAAGGTGGACACTCTTCCAATTTTATATTTCATTTTACTTTTAACAGTTTTCACTCTTATAGGACTGTTTTTAAAAACTGCTGTAGGGAGGTTATTACAATCTACGATATTGTGCGAATGTAAGGAAAATTTTCCCACGTCCGTTCTTTACTTTCGAGGTTGGATCTTCATTTTGTGGTATAATCTGCCTAAATATGTAGAACTTTCTTATCAATATTTTACGTCGGACCAAGCTTTGTTGTTGCTTTTATCAGCGCTGTTAATCTCGATTTCCTACGTCTTATTTAAAGCAATAATTCCCATCCTAATGTTTTAATTATATCTTCGTCCTGATCACCTCCGGTTTTAACAAATCTAGCTGCCCTGCGTTGGATTTTCTCTATTGCATCAATTTGGTATGATCTATAAGGATCCCAACCCACTGCTGCAAATTCCGTTATTGGATGTCTGGAGATCTGTATTCTTTTCCTCTTGCTGGTTTCTAGAGAATTTAGACTAGCTTTGTTTAAAATGCGGATCGTAAAATGTAGTGCTTTCCAAGCTCCGACTTTCCCAAACGTTATTTTCATTTAGTTCTGTGTAGATTCCAGATGTGTGGCTAACCTGTGAAAACAATCGCCGTGTTTATTCCGTGATTAAATGTGTGTGTTCTGTTAATAATTTGTCAATACTGTAAAGCATGTGTTTACAATGTGTGTCTATATTCACATCTTACTTGTAACGTGTAAACTTTAAATTTTCGTATACGTTTTTAACAAAAGAAGTTAGCAGGAACCAAATAAATAATCAAGGGTGATGGTCTGTTTGTAGATTTTTTATTTAATTCATTTTTTTAATCGGGCGTTTTCTGCGAATTCCTTTGTTGATGGATTCGGGAAGTCAGTTTTGAAACATAGTTTGCCAGACATAAACTATTGTCTTTATTGATCTATAAAATTAATCATGGCACTGCTGAATAGCTGGGAGGTCGTTGTCATAGTTACGTAAACCAGGTTAACTGCTTGTGAAGTAATCCAATGAACAACTAACACCTAGCCTAATTCCGTCATTTTAAATGGCTAATTGGAATAAATATTTTGTAACCATATTTAATTCTGGCTGTATTATGCACATCCCGAAATCTTAAGAAATCTAGAAGAAAATTACGTCATAGTTGGTGCAATGCTGAGCTTTATTCCTACCTTCCAACTGGTATTTCTCTTGCAAATGTAAATCCCAACACTATAATAAAGTTGAGAATTTATGTCAACTTAATTATGATCGAAGACAATCTAGAATACGTAAAAATTAGTGTCCTTTGTGAAAAAAATTGTAAAAAAATGTTCGGATTTGACTTCGCTTTTACAATGTCAAAGTATCCTATTGTTTCCATTAAGTCTTTAATGTAAACACTCTGCTGCCTTCTAAGGTGTTGAGGATATACTGTATATATATATCCTCAACACCTTAGAAGACACCTTAGAA
Source organism: Ectobius pallidus (assembly GCA_964059195.1). Classification (NCBI taxonomy): domain Eukaryota; kingdom Metazoa; phylum Arthropoda; class Insecta; order Blattodea; family Ectobiidae; genus Ectobius; species Ectobius pallidus. Next base: position 118,355,516 of record CAXKWD010000006.1, read on the forward strand.
CACCTTATATATATAATTAAGGCTACAAGATTAGGAAATTCCCTGCGTGTCAGGTTTAAAATAGAAACATCAAAAAGTTTTAAGTACTAAACAACAAGAACGTGATCACCTATATCATTAATATTGAGAAGGGAAGAAAACTGGACTGTTCACATTTATAAAATGATAATAAATTTGAGACACAATATTTAATTAAAAATTAAGTCTTCTCCTTACCTGTTTTTAATCTCCCCTTGTAGGACGCCGCCCGGGCCTTACAGGACTGCGACCTGAAATTAAAAATTAATACTTCCTCATTTAAGCGAAAACTTGCATATCTGATTATTTTAACAAAGAAACTAACATCCTAATAACTGGAGAAAATTTGTGCAAGAGAATATTTGACCTCTGATCATGAAAAGACTGTTTTTTCGCAGATTATAATATTAACATTCAATTGTAGCCTACATCTGAGAGATACTGTGAATTGTCATTCAGTCGTAAAAAGTTCTTTGAATATTGATCGACAAAGGGACAAGCCAAGCGAAATATTTGATCCATTGCTGTTGGTATATCTCACATCTCAAGAAAATGCTGCGTAAATGGCCGTACAAATTTGAGGTCTGAGGAATTAACGCAACAAATATTTGACAGAAGCTTTTTAATATACATTTTACTGAACGTTACGTTTTCTTGCTGAATCCCCTCCCAATGCATGGTTCAATTATGAAGAAAGTAATAATGAGACACCGTTGCTGATGTTCCTTTCTCTTCAGACTAATGTGTTCCTCTTGTTTGTATCCAAAATGTCACCTGATGGATTTAGGAATCCTATGGCATATGAAACTTGAATATGGATATGCTAATTCCATTTCCATCTCCTAATTATTGCTTTATATTTCAAGGTAATTATTAAGATGATTAAGCATAATAATTTATTTTGGGCGCAATACACAAATAAATTATACTTAAATACTGTGGTTCTGTTTGATAATCTCCAATGCCAGAAATCAACCTTAGACGCCACTAGATTTTTCTGAAGAAAACATGCAGTCTATTATCATGAGTAGGGTCCAGATGTTTATGGCCTAAGAAAATGGAAAATATGACTGCAAATTTGACCTTTAAATGACTAAATATGACCTTAAAAATGACTAAATATGACCTCATCAAAGAACGAATTTTCTAAAAATAAATGTTCCAATTTAAAACTTTTCATGGCGCTAAATTAGGCATATTACATCACATGAATTCAATCAGAGAATCACTTTTTAACAATATTACAGATGATTTACAGTTTTACTTGTAAAGAATTTCTAATCTGTTATTGTTTCCTGATACCACTGCAAATGTGAACTGAAAATATTTTAAAAACATGTCTATTGGGAGTTGCTAACAACAAGGAGGAAGAGGTAATCGTGCCATTACATGTTATTGTCCCTTCACATTTCAGTTACAGTAAAACCAAAATATTCGTAACTCTTTTTCGAAAAAAAATAATTAAGTCGACAATTTAGTGCACATACTGTATAATAGTGCTCTTTTACCGAATTTATAACCGAAATATGACATTAAATGATAAATGTGATTGAAATATGACCAAGACAATGAAAATGACCAAAATATGATTTTATATGCAAAATAAAAACGGTTCGATTGGGATAACAAATTTGCAAATCATGTTTAATTTATGTTTGCGACGAGATTGGGGGTCAGTATAAAAATATGACGTCATAAACATCCGAACCCTAATCATGAGACTTAATTGAATTCTAGAAAGTTACGTTCATTTCATTAAGGAAATGGAAACAGACTTGGGGAATGTAGTGTTCTGGGTAGTTTAGTGCAGTGATTGCCTCATTAGAGATGTGAAGCCAATGGAGTGAGAACTAATTTTGTTCCGTAACCTGCACCGCAAGCAGCATGACATCTGCGCTGCGCATTGTCTTCTGAACATTACATCTGCGCGACGCATCTGTTTCGACTTCATTATGTGTACAAATCCCTGAAAATCACACACCTCTGTGTCTTATTTACACAAGCATTTCTTATCTGTACAGTTGTTACGGTTCTGAGAGAGATCTATGTCACACTTCCTTCTTCGTAATCGTGACTCGTGTTGACACGAGACACGAACACTTTCTGATACACCTACCTGAGAAATTTCACAATTTTCCACTTTTAAAAACATTCGTATAATCAAAAATAAACATGATAAATAAATAAACAATTTGGCTTATAAAATGAGCTAATTATACGAGTATAAACAATTTTTATTTCTAAGTACTTAAACTGGTCCACCGCTGTGACGTAGGGGATTCGTTCGCTCCTCTCACGCAGCAGGCTCGAGTTCAAGTCCTGGTCGGGACAAGTTACCTAGGTGGGGTTTTTCCGGGGTTTTTCCTCACCTGTGAGACAAATGTCGGATAACTTTAGGCCCTTGTGGTCCCCGGATATCATCTGGCCATCATTATCATTTTTCATCCCATCCTCGCCTTGTTTGAAGTGAGTGAGTGAGTGTGTGTGTAAATGGTGTGTCTCGTCCTATGTGTCCGTGTTGTCTCGGAGGTGGCCCCGTCATTGGGCTGATCACTCATCTGGGGAGGCCCTCGATGTCCTTGTCTGGTCAAAAAAGTATGGTCGCGGCCCTGTAAGGCCCGGGCGGCTTGGGTCGCTTAAATGTCCCTAAAAGGGAGAGGTGAAGCTAAGGTAAAGAAAGAAGAAAAAAGAAAGCACTTAATCTTCAACTTTTCGAATCCGGGGACTTAAAGCTTACAGTGCTAGAGTCCTATAGACCTTTGATCACACGTAAAACACATTTAATGTGTTGTGATGTTAAAGTTAGACATTACATTTGTTGAACCACATGGGTGAAGAAAAAGTAGGTCTAGTGGCATGAAGAATTTATGAGATGAGCAAGACTTTGTGTCAAATGCTTGAAGTCTGACACATGCCAAGTTTGTCAGCTGTTGCTGGAGTTCCCCTTCAGTGAAAAGGAAGCAGGACGTCCCTTCCTTATCAGCACTTGCTGATTAAGTTGCGAGCCAACTTGTATAATAGTCTAACTTCAGTATATTGTTCCGCAGGCGCCCACATATCTTCACAAAGCTCCACCTTGGTGGCTTAGAGTAAAAGCATGAAGTGTAATTGATAATATCCAACAAACTTATATCTATAATGTTGTTAATATTAGACACTTTCCTACCTACATTTTTTACGGCATTGAAAAATCCCCAACCCGGCTGGGAATCAAAACCAGGCCGCCGAAATGGAAGGCAGGCGTGCTACCGACTCACCCACAGCGGCGGACTGTTTTTTTTAGCGTACCCGGTCACTTCAGGATGGTAAGTACGGTGGAAGCAGAGGTTCAGTAAAATAGTGTATTAGAAGTAGGGACTTTTTTTGGGGGGGGATGGCTGATTTCGGCGTTGACTTCCATTTCGTGGGTAATTTGCGAAATAACATATTTTATACAATTATCCTTATGGGGATGCTGCGGCATTCTGCACGCTGTATTATTTTTAGAACCACGAAAAGTGGGCACATTTGAGGTTATAATGGTCTTTAAAATCTGTAGAATTCATACATATATACTCAGTTTGTTACTAAACAGTGTGCAAAATGAAAGAAAAATCGTGAAGTGGGTAACCTAAAGTGACGTAATTTTTAAGCACAAAAATGCCAACTACTGTAAGGTAAAATACAAAATCTGTTGAATCTACATTCTTTGCCGCAATCTAGCATAGAAATGGCAGAAAATGAGTGGATCGTGATCACTGAATACCGTTTTTTTCGGCAGCCATGGAAATAGCAGTAAAGGAAACATGCTATAAGAAATTAGGGAAATATCACACTAAAACAATATTACGATTTTGAATCAAATTTTTGACACAATACTCAATTTGTGAATGAAAGGGGCGTGTTTCGTGGATTCAGTTTACTTAATTTTGGTATTTTACGCATGTGCATAGCTAAATATAGCTAAGGAAAGCTGTTTTGTACAATTTCACGCTTATCGCTGTTACCAAAAAATACAGTCCCTAATAGTAAGTTGGCTTAGAACTTTTAGAAGCTATAAAGTTGAAAAATGTTGATTTTTATTTATTTATTTATTATTTTTGTAATTTTAGTCGGCAGTGGCCATTTTTCTGTTGTTTTCTGTTTATCTTCTTGCCTGTTCTCTTATTAACGCACACAAACACCTACTTCGACGTCCACTGAGGGACTTTCATTCGCAGTGTCTGATCTGAATGTAGGAGCGTAAGAAGTAGTCTAATTCATCCGAAATTTCCAATAGCTGACTGAGTGAACGTCTCACTATCAAAGGTAATAAACTAATAGTAGAAGATATATTCCATTTGGAACCGAAAGTAAACCTCTGACTAGCTCAGCTGGTACAACATCGGCACGGAAAGTCAAAGGTTAAGGGTTGGAATCATGGTTTCGGAGAGATTTCTTCCTCAAAATGTTCTATTCCTTAGGTACAATTCTAGGCAAATGTGTTATTTATTGCAACAATTTTTACAGTATCTTTAAACTCGTGTAGACCTAAATGATGTACCAGACCTTCTTGTCTTATATTATCTCTTAAGAACAAAGGCTCTCTCCATTTACTTCGAAGTTAAAAACACAGCCCATTAAATCTTAATTGGCAGTTCCAGCAGTCAATAATTCATTAAGCTCTTCTAACAAGTAGCATTCTAGGTAAAAACTAGATTTTCCCCTCCTAACACCACGATTAGCCATCCCTATTACTACAGACACAACTGAAGAGCAATTTGACAGAGGCAGTAAAAAAGGTTATAATTATTATTATGAGACATTAGCCTAACAAGATGTTCTGAGAAGCTACAATTCTTTACTTCTTTTTAACGAAGTATAAGAAAAACTTTACTACGCACGAGACAATTATTGCATTAAGCGATTTTATACGCTATTAAAAAGTCTTTCAAGACATCTCCGATGAAATGAATTCTATGCTGTTTTTGTCCACTGCATTGTACTTTCCTGTGATGGGTCCAAGTAAAATGGTTTTGTAACTGATTTAGAAGTAGGAAAAAACCAACGTCAATTACTTGGACTTATAAATTCTAATGAAAATTATAACAGTAATAGGCCTAATAATAATGATAATAGGCCTAATAACAACAATAATAAGAACACTGTAATATTAATAATCCCCGATTTTTTGTTGTGAAATCAAGCCTTCAGATATTTTAACTTCTTTTTACAGTTACAAACAAAATAGCTTTTCTTAAACACATGTTGAACACAGTTTTTACCCTTCAAAAATAAAATCGCTGTCTTTTTTTTTTAATCTTTTTTTTTTTTTTATTTCATTTATGAGGGAGCTTGGGCCCCTCGGGCCCCATCCCTGGCCAAGTTCCTGCACCTAAAAGAACTCGATTTATCAATAATTGCCCCTTAATAATGTTATCTGGATACAAGATGTCTAAACTACCAATAGTAATTAATACCAATACCGTAATTAACTGGTAAAGTCTCACACTAAACATGAGTCTCGAATTCAGTGCATTAATGAAAATACGAGGGATGGAACATAAGTTGTGGCAACTTTTTTATTTCTCAAAGTAAGGTGATGGTGCCATGATACATTGTATGTTGGGGGAGTGTAGCATCTCCAGAATAATCACTAACGAGGGAGAAATTCCAGAGAATACCACAAGAAGATGGCGGAAACTTTGAGGAATATTGCCCATCCGTACTGAATTTTAAGGGATCACGGAGTGAGTAAGCATAAAGTGGGTGCCACTTTTTAAAGACTCTTTTTCCAAGAACCCTAATCCTCTTCGACTTGCCGAACAGTGAATAGAAAGGTAATTAGGCGTATTCACACTTGTTTCCAAGTTCAGTACAATGTTGCTAAATACGTACCACAGCATTTACTTCACTTAAGTAGTGAATGACAGCGGCAACACTGAGGAAAGTCACGCGACTACCAGTCCACCTGTTCTTTGTCGGTGTCGAAGTCGGTGCAGATTTTCGGATTAGGGGACAATGCTATTGTATTCTTCTGTAGATAGACGATGGTCTGGGACGAGGCCTTCTTAAAATGGCACCAACAGTAGGCGTGCTTTTATGCTTGCGCAACGCAATATATTAGAGAGACACGATGCAGTCGCGTATGGATGTTTATGGGTGTCTGTTTCCTCCACTATCCTACATCTAGTAACCATAATCTTCACTATCATTTCTTATACATACATCCATATCCTGCCATTTCATTTGTATATTTCAACATTTTAAAATGGTTCCACATTTTCAAAAGAAAAAGTAGTTACCAAGACTTATGCCCTTCCCTCGTAGGCTATAATATAAACTACATACACGTGGAGAAATTATATCCAAGTTAGCCTATTACCATACTACGACATGCATTGTGTAATACCAGTCTCTGTGGGTTGGGTTTGCAACCCCACAACATTAAAATTTATAATCCAGAAGCGACTGTAAAATCATAAAGTTGGCAGATGATGATAAAAGCTCCATAAACGCACGCTCACTCTAGTAAATGTGAGGACAGTGCATTTCGTCACACTACTTTCGTAATTTATGGCTTTCAGTAAAACATCCGTACTTGAGGTACAGTAAGCCTGAGGTTGGCCTAGTACCTTCAAAGGCTACGTTATAATTTATACTCATTTCAACTTTCAGCTAATAGGCATAAAGTGAATAAAGAAGTGTACTGAATCACAAAATTTTCCGAAGCGTATAGGCATACTTGATAGAGGAGTACTTCGAATAGGAATTAAAGTTTAATGATGTAAAGGATTTTTTTTTAATGTACGTGAAATATATAAAGCTTAGCAACTTCGGGTGGGTTGTTATAGATACCTCTTTAAAGAGGTTTATAGATCCTTTAGTCCTTCAATAAATGCGAAAGCAAAGGAAAAAAACACAGGGAAATTTATAAAAAAAAATGAATAGTCAGGGAAAATAACTAGTCTCATTGAGCAAAATGTGAAGAGAAAGTTTCTTCCTTCGGTCTGCAGTGACCCAGACTGTTTAAGCAATTTTGTTTTCAGTGCTAGAGCTAATCTTTTCTTATTTTTATTATGGGGATGGAAGAGGCTGGATATTTTTTTCTCGTTTTGTTTACAAAGAACCTTGAAAACATAGATTCTTGTGGTCAGGGAAATGTAAGTTTCTGGTCATGAAAAGTCAGGGGAAAGTCAGGGAAATTTATTTTGAAATTGTTGGGTCTCTCCCGAACCAAAATCCTAGCTACGTCCCTGGTCCCTACTTAAGCTTGTCACCATACAGAGTGAAATTAGTATATCTGTTAACAGCTTCGGAAGAAACAAACATAAAGTTCAAATATTATTTTCGTCTCAAGTGAATTCTTTTCTCAGGAAAAAATATTTTATGCCTACACTTATCCGTGCTTTACTTGATAACTATCCGTTTGTTCTAATTTCTTTCACTTCAGCAGTGGAAAGAATGAGAAATAGATTTCTCTTTGGTGTTATTCAGTAAATTTAGTTTTCATGCAAGTTAAATACACCACATACTTCATGGAACATGGCAACGTCAGGGCAAGTGTCTTCTGTCATGTACTGTATGTTTTATATGAGTGACAGGTCACTGACTCCATATTGGTGATCTGATAGTGCGCTGTTGCAATTCTGCACAGAACGTTAATATAAACAGTCTTATTTCATCAAAAGACGTTCATACATGCAAGTAAATCATTTTAAATACATACGAAAGGCCACTGTTGAGCAGATGTTCCTAGACGCTTTATAGATTGTCAAATTATTCTAATGGAAAATAGCATTCTGCAGAAGATTTGGAGGACAGTTTCTATACTCTGAAAATAAAATTACTCATATCTCGAAATTATCATATTTTTGCGTATCATCCATACAGAGCAAATAATGGTATGCTTAAAATCTTTATCATACACCTTGCAAATCCTGATCCCAATTTGAATCTGCAAATCAAATTAAAGTATTCATTTATCGATAATGCGCTTTTCAAATGCCGAGCGGGGTTATGCAATTTAACTCCATAGTTCTATATATGGGCGGTATAAACCACACCCACTATTCAATACTATCCATGTTTGATGTGGACGTGTGTAATGCATTACGATGCAAAGATCGTGATATCTTGGGTGGAGGCAAAGTCCCCCGGAGTTACCTCCAGCGCGGGAGGGATCCCACCAAAATAGGACAGACGCTTCAAACGAGTGTCTATTCCTGTTGGCCAATCACATTCTGCATTCTCATCCACAGTCCAGTCCTGGAATTAACTTCCCGTTGTCTGTTTGTGTTATTTTTTAGTATAGCTAGCATATTCTGACTCCCGCATTAATTATGGAGAATATTCTTATTAAGAATTTCTTACCTGAAGTCTCTCTCGGTGGAGCGGTAGTAAGGCTTTTTTCTTTCTTTCTTTCTTCTTCATAATTCACGGATTCAGTCCCGGTTCAAATTATTGGAATTTAGCCCAAGTGTGCATATTTGCGACAGAATCATGTAGATTTACAAGCATGTAGTTTATGAGTAGGCCTACTCATACGCATAAAAATTTCGGCACACCATACACACCATAACCTATCGCAAGAGAACCTCACCGTGGACGGAACCCTTGACGGAACACTTATGTATAATTTTAAAAAAATATATATTTTACATGTTTATGGTATATGCTTAAACCTTGTTAAAGGTAATTTCAAGTAAATGTTACTTCAAGAAATAACTATACTATTAAAGAAAGTAATGTACCAAATTTCATTACGTAGTTGTGATGAACGTTCAATCGTACTATCATATTTTAGGACCCATGTGATAAGAACATAATATAGCATATTATAGTAACAACAACGTTTTTTTCACTGCAATTAATCAGAATACAGAATTTACATACTGTACAGCAGTGGTCTTCAACCCTCGGCCCTGGCTCAATTTTTGGCGGCCCGCAAACAAATACTAATTTTGACTACAATGCCAATATTGACAATTTAGTGAGAAAGAAACAGTATCAGATCTCACATTCAATTCAAGAATGTTTCTGTGCTTTGTGTTATTCATTAGCATTGCAAAGTGGAAGACAAAATATTAAACACACACATCTATAATATTAAGTAATTCCTATAGATATTGTAATGTAATTGATATATTTGTATTACGTATGTATCCTGTTATTAATAAATAACCAATAAATCAAAGCGGCCCGCTAGTCTTTCATCAAAAAGAAAATGGCCCTTTAGTTAAAAAAGGTTGAAGACCATTACTGTATAGTAGCCTATACATAGGCTAAGTTGTCATACGTTATTATTTACTTATAAGTTATAACTTATAACTGTAGGATTACAAAATGAATATATAATCGAAACCTGGAATCTATTCTAAATTCAAAACATTTGTACTGTATAACGCTTGGGCGTGCATCACTAAGAAGTTGATTCTCTTTGGAGGATGGGTGAATACAGCAACATCTGAATGGTAATTTGGCATGCAGCTAAATATCAACGGGGTTGCTCTAGCTAAATATCATTGGGGTTCTGTTTGAATTAACAGGTCTAAAAATATGTAGAACCAAAGCATACACTCTCCTCTATTAAATTACGATGGTGTTGGAGAGAGAAAGAAAAAAGTGGGGGAGAGAGAGAAAGAAAAAAGTGGGGGAGAGAGAGAGGGAGAAAGAGTAAATCACTTTTTTCTTTGAATTATTCTCTTAACTCATAACTTCCTTTCTGTCTGCAGTCTGCACGCTCTTTTATCGTATTTGCTGGGGAATAGCGTTATTTTTCCGTCTCTTCTACATGCAAAGATGTAAATCTTGTTTTCTATTTTCAGTCGTACATATGAATTCATTTTTCATTTTTCTTCATTTTTCATAATATAATGCGTCATTCCATCTCTCTCTATCTGTCACACAAACTCACTCCCCTCACACTTTCTCTCAGATGGAAGCTGTTCACTGGAAACAGGTGAATTTTGAAGCTGGAATTATTTCTACAGGCATCTGCATTCGTGTGGTAGGTTAAAGCTCGCAACCTTGCCAAAAATAGCTCCAGCACAGATCCTCATTTGCTTCTTGCGCAGTACTTATTAAATTTCCTTCCAGTAGTCAGGCACAGCGATGAAAATGAAGTTAATACTATAAACTTGCTCTTACCACTACCAGTATAACGCAAACCATAACTGCTTTCTGCCAGGATGGTCTTGTCATTCGGATTTTACAATTGTCAGTATTTTGTGATTTGAAGGCATGACTTAGATCTTTAGGGGGAAAAGCCCATCCTGGCAGAAAGCAGTTATGGTTTGTGTTATACTGGTGTGTGTGTGTATATATATATACATTATATATTATATCATAATACCAGAAATTGCCAAATGATTGAAATTCCACAGCAAAGACTCAATAAAGCCACAAAAAGTTATCGCTATGAAGCATTAAACTTTGTAATAAGCTACCATAAGTTGTAACCGACTTACCTTTTAAATTATTCTCTAAGAGATTACACTCATGGCTTGTCGCCAATCCATTTTATTCTATTTGTGAATTTACTGATTTTAATCCAGCTGCTATTGTTATGTGATTTTATAAACTGTGCTATATATTTTATGTAATTATTGTAATTTTATCCCATTGTCCATTGGAGTTGTACAACTGTCTAATGGAAATAAAATTAATTGAATTGAATCAGTAAGTTTTATTTCTTCACTAACTGTATGTATTCCATTCTGCATAGTGACGGTCATATTTTTAATTGGCATGTCTGTGCAGGGCAGTTTTTTATTTTTTATTTTTTTCTCTAGTCATGCAATAGATATTAGGCCTACAGATAAAGGAAGTATTGTGTTAGACCCTGGAAATTGAAGTGGAGTTTTAGCATTAATACATGTTTCGAAGTCCCTTAATGAAAAAAATGCATTTGTCAAAAATATACCTATGTGAGCTTGTCTATTTGTGAACTACATATTTCGAGAACGAAACAATCTTTTATGAACGAAATTTTAGACTTGGATTAGGTAGCTTTTGGGAATTTGGCACACATATCGTTGGTGACTTCCTCTTTTCCTGCCAATTTACATAAAGAAATTTGATTTTGTTGCTATTTATATTATTATTATTGTGTCTCCAACGAGAAAAAGCCCTACTGTACAAATATATGCTAGGGCTATAGTTTAACAAAATACATACTAAAATATGTTATTGCGAATCAATACAAGAAATATGAAATAATTTTGCCATGAATCTGTAACACTTATCTCTACAAAACCTTGAAAATGTCACTAACAAATTTCTGGAACTGTGTGAAACAACACTGTTTTTTGAACATTTGTGTTAAAGGTGGTTCGAATCTTATGTTGCAAAAATCAAAATGGAGTTCTAAGAGGTGTCTCTGTCGTTCAACCACTGGGCACTCAAATAACAGATGGTTGACTGTTTGATTCTGGTGAAGACAGGAGCATGAAGTATCATTTGAATTATCAATTTTAAAGCGTTTAAAATATGACTTGAATTTGCCATGTTCTGTCATAAATTGAGTCATTATAAAACTCTGTTCGTAATTCTTGGAGTCTAGTCTGTCTTATAACTGTTTGTCCACTGTAGATTCCACTTATTTAGCATATCCTCCTTCAATTTTTTCTTAACATACGAAAGAGGGCATTTTGTATACTCATACCCACTGGATAAATTTGCGGCTGCCTTGGCAAGCTCATCTGCTCTCTCGTTGCCTTCGTTCCCCATATGTCCTTTCACCCAATCTAAACATATATGTTTTTCATAACTGTAGACTGCTTTTCTAATATCAGCTGCTATTGGATTCATGTTATATTTGTCGTCAATAGCTGCAAGTGCTGATTGAGAATCACTCAAGATGCGAACATTTTGCAAACCGTTGACGCTCCACTCTATGGCTTTCTTCAGTGCAAGGAGTTCCGCTTGGAAAACTGTACATGTGGGCGAGAGTCTATACTGGTTAGTGGCTACTTCCGACTCGCCTTCATAGACTACAAAAAGCACAACCAACTAATGCAGTCTGATCATCGGCAGTGAGGTGGGATCCATCAGTGTATATGAGGATGTCATGTGTCGCTATTTATATATTTAAAAAAAAAACTGCTGTAATGATTTTGTTTACATTTTGTTCACGAGATGACTAAGTTAGAGCGTAGGCTAGTTATAAGCCAGCCATAGTTTGTAAAAGTTCAAACTTTTAAGTCATGCGTGGTAAATAATAAGTTATATCGGACTGAAACAACCGAATACGTACTCTATTTTTATATCGAAATTTTAATTCAGCAAATTATATGAGCTAACTAATTAGATTTGTTTTAAGAAAATGTCAGAAATCAATAGAGGGATAATGTGAATTAAATTAAATCCAAAGATTTGTCCTTTACAGATGGCATTATAAGATAAACAAAGAAATTAGTTACTGTTACGATGGTTCGTTGTCAGATTCGGATGGTTTTCCTGAAAATTTAGGGAACCAAAAAAAAAAGGGAAAACTAAGTTAGGTTTATAACATTATGTTGGTTTTATACCATAGATTGTCTGGTACAAATCTAAAAAATTGTTTTAAAAAATGTGGATTTTGCCCTCCAACTTGAATACATAGGCCTACTTTCTTAAAATATGTTTAATAACTGGAACCTTTGTGTGTGTTTTTATGTTCCATGAATAAGATTTCTCGTCGAATGAATCTAATCTACGGTATATTATTCGTAGTGAGTTTTGTAACCTTGGCAGGTACGTTTTCTCTATTGTAATAAAAGGGAAAGGAATGCCAGATAATAGTACATTATTTATTGTTTCTCTTATTGAAATGCAGTCCACGGTCATTTGATAATAATCAATTGTTACTTCAGAAAATGCATCTATCGTGAGACAAAATACGAATTCTACTCACATAAGCTTATATCCATTTTTCTATAACTCTATTCTTTTTTTTCAGGTGTGTATTGTTTTCGTATGGTGTCTGGACTTACACTATCGTAAGTATTGATTGTTGAAAAGCTTAAAAACCAATAGGGAAAATTGTAGCACTGATCAGTCAAAGGAAAAAATTACCATTATTTATAAAGTACACTAAAAGATGAAACAGCCTATACCATTACTCTGCAGCTCACAGACAGTAATAACTAGGGTTCGGATGTTTATGACCTAAAATGTGGAAAATATGACTGAAAATATGACCTTAAAAATGACTAAATATGACCCAAAAACCTAAATATGACCTCATAAAAGAATATATTTTCTAAAAATAAATGTTACAATTTAAAATGTTTAATGACACTAAATTATTACATCGCATTAATTCAATCAGATAATCACTTTTTAACAATTTTACAGGTGATTTACAGTTTTACTTGTAAAGAATTTATAATCTGTTAATGTTTCCTGATACCACCGCAAATGTGAACTGAAAATATTTAAAAAATATGTAGGCTATATTGGAAATTGTTAACAACAAGGAGGAAGAGGTAATTGTGCTGTTACTTCTTATTATCCCTTCACATTTCAGTAACATAAGACCAAAATATACGTGAATGTTTTTCGGAAAAAAATTAAGTCTACAATTTAGTGCACATACTGCATAATTATGCTCTTTTACCTAATTTATAACTGAAATATGAAGTTAAAATACAAATATGGCCGAAATATGACCAAGACCATGAAAATAATCAAAATATGACTTTACATGCAAAATAAAAACGGTCCGATTAGGATAACAAATGTGCAATTCGTGTTTAATTTGTGTTTGTGGCGAGAGTGGAGGTCAGGATAAAAATTTGACATGTCAAAAACATCCGAACCCTAGTAATAACAAGTAAGTGACCAGGCTAGTCTGTTATTAAATACTCAATACTTTAGTCGCAAGCAGTGGTGTATACGCAGAGGGAATACGCAGGTATACGCCGTATACCCTCAGTGTAGCAATACTCAGTAGCGCATATCTTGTTTTCTTGCGTAGGCTATAGCCTATCTTCTGCTTTGGCTATGCTTTATTTATTTGTCTATTTGTCCCTGTATTTTTGGCGTATTTTGACAATTCTGTCGTTGACTCAAGAGACCAATGATGACCCATCAAAAGAGCATCTGTGGAACGTTTTTGATTGCATTGCCGGAACCAACTCATGAAGGTTTAAATCTTCGAATCAAAATAGTGTGGTTATCAAACTAATTTTTATTATTAGACGTTGTATAGAATTGTGATCGATAAAATGTATTTCATCTTCTGAAATCTCAAAACTTCAAATCTATATTAATATGCGTATTTTATGCAAAATTATTGGTGTAATCGCGTTGCTATTGCATGAATTTGAAATCAGTGAAATATTTGCCACTGAATATTTGTATAGGCCAAAATAAATATTTTTATTAATATTGTCTCCATTAACTGCTTCAGTGCAGTCCAAGAAACGAGTAAAAATTACCCAATATGGCTTCCAATAAAATTTCACCGAAACTTTAGAGTATAGGCTACCCTGTGAAAACTTTGGGTCAACTGCACTGGTTGCAAGGAAAGAAATGTGACTGGTATGGTGCGAAATATTGTCAAATGTCAAATAGTTTCTATGTGACTTGATCTAGTGGTTAGGAGACCCTTTTGCCATTAATAAGTTTTACCTTTAAAAATAATTTAATTTGCTTTAAATGTTTCACTTTACATCTTCCAAATATTCAAATTTAAATAAGAGATATAGTTTTCTACAACCTGAGACGCGCTGCACATTTTAATGAAGACGTTTTAATAAGACTCGTTACAACGGAAAATCTAGTGAAACTTGAAAAAAAAGTTTTCAAAATTCCATTCCTTACCCCGAATATAGTAACATTCTTCCAACATTAAGAACTCAAAATTGTTTTTTATCCATTATTTATGAAATTTCAAATATGTGAGAATCCTAGTAGAATTCATAATATTTGCGAGGCGCGTCCAGAAATTAAGTTTCCCTGGGACCGTTTAGAAACAAAACACAATTCCAATATTTATTGCAACAGATACAGCAAGTGTTCAGCTATTTTTCAGCATACTCGCCACCGGAACTGAGACATTTTCTATACCGTGTGACCAACTTTTTAACGCTTGTGTCGTAGAATTCTGCCGCCTGGGATTTGAATCACTGTGTGATAATCATCTCTGCCTCTTTCATTCTCTGTCATTTCTTGAGGTATAGGAAAACATTAAAATCGCTGGGAACGAGATTCGGGCTGTAGAGTGGATTTTTAAACACGTTCCAGCAAGATTTTTAAACACCTTTCAGCAAGTCTCCCGCAGAAGTTCGGCTGGGAAGAGTTTAAACATCCACCCTACAGCCCGGACCTCGCTCCCAGTGATATCCATCTTTTCTACACTTCAAGAAATGACAGGGAATGACACAGAAGAGGAAATGGTTGTCACCCAGTGGTTCAAATTGAAAACAGCAGACAACTACGACACAGGCAATCAAAAGTTGGTCCCACGGTATAACAAACATTGTCAATTCCGGTGGCGGATTTGTTAAAAATTGCTGAACACGTGCTGTATATGTTGCAGTAAATATTTCCATGAAAGTGTGCTTTGTTTCTGTACACGGTCCCAGGGAACTTACTTTCTGGACGCGTCTCGTATTTTAAATACTTCTTTGGTAAAAACAGTAGCACTGAATGCTTATGTGCTGTTTACAAAGACCTCATTAGCATATTGTGTAACAGGAGACAAAATAAAACACCGCGTGCCATGGTGTGTGTTAACCAAGGTCAAGAGCTACTTGATCTTCTCTGCCTTTTGTTAGAGAAAAACCTTTCAAATAACATTACATAACCATATATGAAGATGCCAGCGTCTAGACTAGAGCATCCCGTATGGAAGAACCAGTTTCACCAACCCTCAGGTCATAAGTCTGTCAAAACTGATAACTTGCTGTTGGTTTTCTAGTCCTGAAGGCCTATTTTGCTTCCCAAAGAGACAGACCTTGATCATGTGTAACAAAGAAAATGTCATACTCTCAATCGGAACACACAGATAGATTATTTTTCCTTTTCTCTACTTCCACTTACAGAAAGGAAGGAGTAAGTCCAGTAGCGTAGCCAGAAAATCATTTCTGGGATGGTCGAAAGTGTCGGGGGTTTGGGGGTATGGAATACCCCCCCAAAAAAGGGGTACGGAGGCCACCACTGAAAAATGTTTAAATATTGAACTAATAGAAAAACATTTTACGTGATTTTAGCACTTAAAAACTAGTTAGCGAATTTGTTTACTATACTGTAAATCATGCAAAGTTAAACAAGAAATCGTTACCTAAGTTATAATATTTATTACTATTTATAAAACAATGAAATAACTTTTGGGACAGTGGAAATAATAGGCCTGCATTTACAAGTACGGTATTTTATTATTAAATAAAATAATTAGATATTTGACAAAATGGAGCTTAAATAATTAAATAGAATTTTAGTTTTCATTTCGGAAGGGGTCCCGACCCCCTGGACCCCCGTTCCCTACGCCACTGAGTAAGTCTTGGCGACTGTTAATGGCATCAGTTTCACTCCATAACACAATTGCCTAAAATACATGTTTTGAACGTCCATGGGTTGAAATATAGGACCATCTAGGACGAATGTTGAGAAATGTGTACAAAATTATGATAAAAAATTGTAATTGTCCCTATGCTGTCCGACAAGACGTTTTAAATACCTATGATCGATTGCAGCAGTGATTGACCCGCTATTTAGTATTGAATAAATTCCATATTTCATTATAGTCTTATGTGGTTGCCATTTCTTCCCTCCCTTCCCTCAAAAACAAAAACTTCCCTCATTATAGAGGGTACTACACGGACAAAGTGATACAAACAATAGAACTTAGGTTATAATGAAAACATACTGTAATTAAGTTATATCTTTCAATACTGAAACTAAAATTTACTTTCATTGCCAAATAACATTTTATAATAATTTTGGTTACATATATCCATGCTATATTTTGAGTATTAAAGTAAGTAGGACCTAAAGAAGTAAACTTTTTCATGTAGTAAGAAATGTGTATGAAAATAACTTATTTTTAGAAATATCCACCGCAATGAAGGAAGTCAGCCATTTTATTTCACCAAAAAATCAGGTTCCTAATCATTACACTACAGAAAACATTATTTGATGTTAAAAGTCAGAAATAAAATAATTAAGAAGAGGTTTGATTGTCAGTAAGTAAATGCTAGGAATGGCAGTGTTTTCTTTCTGGTCACAGTGAGAACTGCGCAAATACGAGAATATAAAACTGACCGGCTATCACATTACTAGACCAGGTACAAGGAGAAGGGGCAAATGTCAAGGGCGCCGACTGCCGAGATGCCAATCTGCATTCTTCTCTTTCATCCAGACTCCGACCCTCAGAAACAAGCAGAGAATGGTCCATTGTTACAAGTATAGAATATCCAAAGGCTATGAAGTGACTAAAATGCAGTCTGCATTCTGGAATAAGCATCATTAGGGCCGGAGATTGGTGAAAAATTATGTTTTTAGTAACGCACTCTATTATTATGCTAGTGTTTAAACGTATACAAGATGTGAAAGAAGTAACAGAAAGTTGAAGGCTTCGATTGCATATTGTTGCATAGTTTGTTAGTTTCGCGATAATGCATCATATTTGCTGCATATTACAATATTTGTGCATAATTTATTAGTTTGTCACATTTTTATTGGCATATTTTAAATATTGTGCATATCTAGGTTAATTCAAACACTTGCCGCATATCCCTCTATGTGAATTCTTTGAGAACCGAGTTATAATTTGGCAGTACATAGCCTGATGTTTTCGGAACCGATTGTATAATACTAGGATGTGCCCGCGGCTTCGCCCACGATAATTAATTGAAAAATTAGAAATTAATAGTATAATAATTATTAAAGCATTATATTTATTAACACTTGCACGCGAATCATTCTTAAACTAAACCAATAATAATTAATGAAACAGCTAAAATTCCGGCTTTAGAGTACATTCCACGATTAGAAATTGCCACCTGGGAAAACGATCTCAGATTCGATTATAGGGCAGTTCCAAAGATAACTGTGATCCACTGCCTTCTAAACTGTATAGGCTAATTCTCGTGCGTAATTCTCGAGACGGCGGTGGATAATGGCGTTTTTCAACTGTTTGTTGACAGATGAATGAGATGTGAATTTTATTTGATAAATTCAGTGTAATTTTAAGAAATTATATAATTTTTCAAGAGAAGGTGTGATTGATTTGGATTATTATTATCAGCGATATTTCAAGAGTTAAATCATCAATATTTTACTGCTGGTGCCCCCGGCTTCGCCCGCCACAATTAATTGACTCCAGGATTTTTAAGAAATTTACACTGGTAGATTATTAAAAATGTTTGTGGTTCAGAGCTATGAAAACTGTAAGTAAAAATAAAATTAGAATATTTGTTCATTGAGTTCATTTCACTTAGGCCTTATATAATAAAGAAATGGTTTTCCTAATCTTGTAGTCGTCATGAAAGTTAAGATTGAGAGATACGAACATCGCCGAGTATACCCGATGTCTCACGAAGCGGGCGAGCAAGCACGCTATTTAGGGCCGTTGAATTGTATAAGAGTAGATTAATTACACGTTTCATTTATTTAGTTTCAATTTACTAAAATTTGTTGCATTTACTTTTTTTAAACATTCTGTAACGTAATTTATACAACTTGCACTATGTTCTGTAATTTATAATATAATTCATCAAAACAAGAGAACTTAAAATTTTAAAATTACTTTTAAAATTTTAAAATGACTTTTACTAATTTTAGAGCATAATTGCATGCATATTTTTTCTTCTGATAAAGCATTGACTTCCGGATCATAACCATAATGAAACGTACTTGTCTGTATTGGGATTACTATAGGCGTACCGAAATATCGAGTTGCTTATGGAAGAAACTATAAAACATAAATTTGTAGAAAATCTTCTCTGGTTTGCAGCCAGGTGAGAACTTATCGCCTGGCTGCAAACCCGAGAAGATGTTCTACATAAGATTCGCCAGGAAAGCCTCAAATCTTACAAAACATAAATTTGTTTCATAATACTATCTGTTTTAAGGATGTGTAGAGTAATTTCTGCTTCTCATTCAAGTTTTCATTATTATGAGAACAACATAGGTTTGTTTCCTCAAGATCCTTATTTCACGGTTTTCGGTGTTGAGCCTAATTAAAAATAAGAATCTTGCCTCCTAGGGTTTAGCCGCGGTTAAAATTAGTGGTGCGTGCTTAAGTGAAACATAATCCCACTTGTATGCATGCGAGTTGTTTCTACTTGCAAGTGTTCTTGCTTATCTATATTCAGATCACAATCTCAGTGCATGCTTAACTTCTGCTCTGTAACTTAACACTTTTTTTCTGTTTTATTTTACACGTGTATTTAAAAATAGCTTTATCAAAATCTCTCCATGCACAATAAGCTTGATACAGCTTGCGTGGAACAGGAAGTAAGGCACTACTTTCTGTTCCAAGTTCGCGGGTTCAATCCCGACTATGTCGATGGTATGTGTATGTGTGCATGAAACTTTTGGAGCAGTATTTGCTACGTTAAAACCTCAATATCTTAGATGAGTAAAATCATAATAAATAAAAGCTCACTATGTTAGTATAGGCCTAAATAAGAAAATATATTAAGTATAACTTTAAAATTTTACTATGATATGAAAATATTCCCAATAGTTAAAGTAGTTACGGTATTCATTAATCTTATCTTATATTGAGATTTCTAATCAAATAACTAAATGGCCCAGTTAAATTCAAGTATGCCAGACTTTTACATCCTGCAGGTTGTGGACGTTAATCATGTAGGTTTTGTTTCTTTAAGTCTATGGTGTGGGAAACTGCCGGACAATATAGCATTGACTTAACAGATTCTATCAGTTATCCTCAAGGGTACCTTCAGTCAGCCGCGGAGACTTCAATACACACGTCAATATTTCGTCCATATTTCATTGGGAAGCCACTGTTTATCCGCCTAGAGGAAATTTACTGACGTGTTTGCTATACGTAGCAGTATACAGCCGCCGTTAAGCAATCAATATGTATAAACAAACTGAGGTTAATGCCATTGTAGGTTACATTTCCATGAGTGGCATCTAATAAGTCAAATTAACGGGGCGAATTTCATAAACGAAAATGGAAACTTTCACTTTACTTGTTATAACAAGTCCAGACTCAAAATAGACTATAGATAATTTCCTTGATGATGAATGCTATTTTAGAAAGTTAAGTGTTTTTTTTTTTTAATATGTACAGATTTGAGTAATAAAAGTTTATGGCACTGCTTAGACAAATTCTTTTCCAATTTATAGTCAGGATATCTCTTCATAAGGAGAAACATAACATAACATAGGTTTATTTCATCTTCATACAACAGGGACTTTGGTTACATTTCTGTTCTACCAATCAGTCCCTTGATTACTAAACAAACATTCTGTAACTATTTCTGTTTATTACTTAAAACAACACCCTAGTATGCTATATGTTATTTCCTACTTCACTTGAATTTCTACTGCTACTATCTTCTATTTTATTCAACCATTTTCTTTTAACTACAATTAAAAATTTCCCCATTCTTTTCAATAAATCCCTATTTTTTGTTATGCAAAGCTTCTTATATGCTACCCCTTTATTAATTTTTAGTAATTTACCACCAATTAAATTTACCCTCCACCTCTCAGTTTCCTTACACTCTAAAATTATATGTTTTGCATTCTCTTCCTCGTTACATAATGGGCATATTCCCCTAGGTACCGATCCTCTCAAGTTTTTCAGTCTCCACCAGACCAAACTGGATCTTTCCTCCCGATTACATGAAGCAAGATAAGCTTCCATACCCCATTCCGATTTCATCTCCGCATAACATTGTAGGGTCATTCCATATTAAATCAACAAATTTTAAGAAAATTTCTTGCCGCACCATTTTTGATTTTGATGAAATTTGGTAGGTGATGTGTACCAGTCTTCTGAACCCCAAAGCAAATCTTGTTATACCTCAAAAAAATTTTACTCCTGAGATATAGGCATTTGTTTGGAGCACGAACAAGCAAAAAATGTAATTTCAGACCCATTTTCTGAAAGCCGTAGAATTTCTATTTGAATCAGTAGGATGATCAAACAGGGCTCATTGGAAAGCTTAAAGAATGGACTTTCATTTGTGCATACTAAATTAGATTTAAGTTAAGTCTAAACAGACGTTTCTAGGGCTCTAATCTTCGTTCGTGAACTGTCGTTTTGCGTAACTTTAGGCATTTAAAAAACAATGAAGGACTTAGAGTAACAGACCAATTTTTTTTCTCTGTTAAACTTATGTATGAGGAGTATGTGTAGGAAAAAAACTGAGCTGTTACTGGTGGTCCTTCACCCTGAAAAATTTGCTTAAACTTCGAAAAAAATGTAAATCGGGCTTTTTCTCGGCCCCAAAAAGTAATGTGGGACAGGTGATAAAAATCTGAAAATGCCAAGATGAGAAGCCTTTATAGTGTACTTTAAAATAAAAACAAAATCATTTTGTGACCCGAAGAGATAGAGGAGCTACAAGCCTTTGAAATATCAAGAAAACAACACTTGGCCGCTACTGAAAATAGGCTAAGCAGATAGGATAATTACCACAAAATTTAATTTAAATTTACATAAAATATAAAACATTTATTTACAAATGAGAAGTTTCCTCAGTCACACAAATTTCTGATTTTTTGTAATCTTTCTAACAATTTTTCACATTTGACTTCTTTTTAAGCTACATTGATGGCAATTTCAAGTAGGCCTACTGTATTTTCAACTATTGTATTTAGAAACCATTCTTATCTTGGTTTTTTGGATATAGGTAATGCATTAAACACTAAAAGCTGCCTAAAGCTCTTTAAGGTCACATCAAATTAACCTTTTCTGTATGTTAACCTTTTTCTCCATTAGGTCCTCTAACAGATACACAGTCCCTTTTCCTTGGCATCATTCTGCTGTACTCATCTTTTTCGTAGAAGTCTTGTACAGTTTTGACTGAAACTTCATCAAGTTTATTCCTAGTCCTGTTCTCCTTATTCTGTTGCAAAATCCCGTTCTTTTTCACTAAATTTCTTGACTGGCGGGCTAAGTATTGGCTGACATTAAACTCACTCTGACCTACACTAATACTCCCAACTACTCCAGGAGCTAAACTTACAATGTTCTTTAGTAGTTGAAGCAACTTTCATTTTTTTTCTTTAAGCTTGTGAATTAGTTGCTTGTACTCATTTGCTAAACTGGCAGGCTGCATGTTCATTGAAAATTCCTCATTATCAGTTGAAATGTTCAAATCAAAAGACTTGCTTAACTTTCCTGTTATAGATTTGACTATCTTACTAACTTTATTTGTTAACACTGAGGGTCTAGCTTCAACTGACAGCTTCTGCACCTTAACAGGAGAAATACCAAGGACTGAACAAGCATCATTAACTGTTTCAACAAGAATGGCTTCAGGTTCATAAATGTCTGGGCATTCATCTTCACTGTCAGTACCGGTCTCTGTGCCTTGTTTTGGATTTTTTAATTTTTTTAACATTTTGTGCACAATACCTTCCCTGTGATTAATTTCAGCTCAGGACTGCACATGGAAAGTGTCATTGATATTTATCTGAGAGATATTTTTAATAGGTTTTGAGTGAACACTGTAGGGGTCAGAGCAAGACCATACACAAGATTTGGAAGTATCTGTCCAAAAATTCAGCCTTGTGAAACATTTTATATCATCGCAACCAGTTCTATTTGAAAATAATGTTTTTTTGTTCTTCAGTGAACTCGGAAATAGTATTGAGTACTGAAGATAATTTATGAGATACCACTCCTCTGAAGATGCCAACAGTAGAAGAACACTCAATCATAGTAATATACTGGTAACAATTTCAATAGCATATATTCAGCTCAAAATAACAATAGCAATAATTTAAAAAATAAATAAACTAACCTACACAAAGCACAAACACAACCTACTTGCTGTGAGTCAGCTCAGTAAGTGGATAGTGGACAGCATTGAACAGAGGAGCTGGATCATACAGGTATGAAGCTATGCATATTCAAACATGACTTGGTCAGCAACCAGACTCCAATGAACAGTGCGTGTCCAGAACTTATCCTATTATAACAGTTAACATATAATTCAATATACTGTATAGAAGAGTAGAGTTTAATGCAGTACCTACACCTAATAAACCAGGATAAGAATGGTTTCTAAATTCAGTACTTGAAATTGCCATCAATGTAGCTTAAAAAGAAGTCAAATGTGAAAAATTGTTAGAAAAATTACAAAAAAATCATAAATTTGTATGACTGAGGAAAATTCTCATTTGTAAATAAATGTTTTATATTTTATGTAAATTTAAATTAAATTTTGTGGTAATTATCCTATCTGCTTAGCCTATTTTCAGTAGCGGCCAAGTGTTGTTTTCTTGATATTTCAAAGGCTTGTAGCTCCTCTATCCCTTCGGGTCACAAAATGATTTTGTTTTTATTTTAAAGTACACTATAGGGGCTTCTCATCTTGGCATTTTCAGATTTTTATCACCTGTCCCACATTACTTTTTGGGACCGAGAAAAAGCCCGATTTACATTTTTTTCGAAGTTTAAGCAAATTTTTCAGGGTGAAGGACCACCAGTAACAGCTCAGTTTTTTTCCTACACATACTCCTCATACATAAGTGTAACAGGAAAAAAAAATGGCCTGTTACTCCGAGTCCTTCATTGTTTTTTTAATGTCTAAAGTTACGCAAAACGACAGTTCACGAACGAAGATTAGAGCCCTAGAAACGTCTGTTTAGACTTAACTTAAATCTAATTTAGTATGCACAAATGAAAGTCCATTCTTTAAGCTTTCCAATGAGCCCTATTTGATCATCCTACTGATTTAAATAGAAATTCTACAGCTTTCAGAAAATAGGTCTGAAATTACATTTTTTGCTTGTTCATGTCCCAAACAAATGCCTATATCTCAGGAGTAAAATTTTTTTGAGGTATAACAATATTTGTTTTGGGGCTCAGAAGACTGGTACACATCACCTACCAAATTTCATCAAAATCAAAAATGGTGCGGCAACGCCCATTTGTTGATTTCATATGGAATGACCCTGTAGTGATTTAAAATTTCTCATTTCTGAAAACATTTCCTGCCTAGCAATATCATTACACCCATAAGGAGAAACAGAATTTTCAAAATAATTTTTGCTTAGGATAGACATAATCATGCGAGATTTTTTTCCTCAGATTTTATACAGATAGCTTTCAATTTGCAAATCTCTGCATAGAGGTGTTGAACATACTATAGCTATGACTGTGATACAGTAAAGATGTATGAAGTATAATGAGATGGGCTTGGATCGTGACCTCTCAACACAGATTGATGGCTCAAGCCTCGCCGCGTGCGTCAACAAATCTCTTGACACAAACAAAAGAGCCATGACACGCGAATGCATCTGTTTGCATTACTAATGAAGTGATTCATGGCCGCGCATTCTGCTATCTTCCGCAAGTGATTTCACTAACGATATACTATCCTCATTAAGGCGCGCTGTAATTGATAGATGAGACAAAGGTTGATGAGCGATTGTAAAATCTAAAGCATGACTCATGTGGCATACACATTAAATCAGAAATATCTTAAGAGTCAAATTATTCATTGACTTTCTTATTACTCATATGATTACGAAATAATTTTCATCACTTTTAGCCTACTGTATCTGGAACGAATTTATATAGTATTTATATTTTTACATCTTTATAATTCTTTCTGGGCCCTATTTCATAAAACTGGACAGCTGTGACAAATACGACATTTATGTCAAGTCTGACATCTTTGTCAGTATATATCATGACAATGTAAGTTTCATAAATATAACAAGTTCTCCTTACTTGACAAGCAAATTAATGTAAATTGCCAGACTAAAAAGAATACCTTTCATAAACTTTACAATTTTATGTCAAACCTAAAGTTTACTTTATTTCACTGTAGATTGCTCTTGTTGTGATCCATCCTGTGCTTATCCAATGCAATGCACATGGGGTAGCCGTAGCGTAGTGGTTGAGGGGAGCCGGTCTCCTTAGCCGCGGTAGCTAAGGCGTGCTGCCTTGGAGTAAGGAGGCTGTTGGTTCGAGTCCCGCCTCGGGTGTTTGTGTGTTATAAAAGAAAACACGGAAAACAAGGAAAGAACCGAAAAAACAAGAAAAACAATAAAAAATAAAGGAAGGGCTGCGCAACAAACCGGAAGTTCGCAGGTACGATCCCCGATAAGGTCGGAGTTTTTTAATCGGTCTAATCCTGGTGGCACTATGACCCTGGGGTTGACTCAGCCTCTAACAAAAATGAGTACCAGGAGCAATTCTGGGGGAAAAGGCGGCCGGTGCGTAAGGCTGACAAACTTATCACCTTCACGTGACGAATGTCTAAAAATCTGGGAGCCTCAATCTCCTGTAACCTTCTGGGCCACCATATCATGTATAGGGGACACTTTTTTTTTTTACTGGATATCATAATATTGTAGTACTTTAGAGTCTGATTTTACGCAGCTCCTCGTAGACTGTCTTGTTGTTATGACTGTTTGTGCTCTATGTGCGGAAGGGAAATAAAAATTATTGATGTATTAAATATCTACGCCTAACGAGCAGCATGGCCTATTATGAGACGGTCCTGCTGAATGTTTAAAGTCCAGCCTTTTCCTTTCTCTTCTTTTCATCACCATAGGGCTTAGATTAAGCAAGGGAATGTACAATATAATTATTCTGCTTTATGAGACCTCGTTTGAAATAGGATTGAGCTTCGATGGCCGATGTTTTCATTCGATAATTATCGGTTATAATTGATGGAAAACAACCGATGTTTTTGCTACATATCAATTCCCAAATAGTTCGTATAATTAAAGTTCTGCTGTAGTTCGCAAAATTACAATAAAGTGTGTCCTTACTCCAAAACTTCTTGTTGCAGTCACTGTAAAGCGTATGAGTAACTGAGTGAGCAGGATGATTAATCACATGCGGATATGGGTATTTGTTACTTTATATGCGTAACGTGGGATGGGAACAGCTTGGTGAAGGTTATGCTAAGCTATACACTCAGACCTGTTTGTCAAGTCACAACAGCCACATTTTGTAGGCCTTCCTGAATTGAACTGACTATACCGAGAGTTTGAACTACTTCGTCTTCTATCATGTGTCTATAGGTACTAAATAATGACTAACTGAATTCAAATTACGAATCCATGAAAAAAAAATCGATTTTGTATTCCGTCCCTCTACGAAGAAAAAGGTATAGCCTACGTAACTTTTTGAATCTTATATTTCTTTCTAGAATAGGCCTACTTCCGAATTTGTTTTTCTCACAGTTTCCTTGTGCCGGTATTACATTTCATTAATAAATGGCTAAACTTGCCACAAGTTACCTTTAGAATAGGCGTATTCATTATTTAGATGATATAACCCACCAAAACAAAGCACTTCTGAGCTAAATTTTATATTTTAAACTTTACTTTCATAGGAATAAAAATAGTACATTATGCAACGAGCCTATACTGGCATTTATTAAGACACGAGTATGTGTATGAAACGAGCAAAGAGAATTTCAACATTTTCATACAAGTGTCTTAGTTACCATAGTAAGCAAGTTGAAAGGACTGTTTTTGTTCGATCACAATTAAATGCTTAAGTTATGGGCAGGCCTATTTAGAATATCTCTTAATTGCAAAGCAAACGACTCTCGGACAACTGCTCCTAGTAGTTCTCGTTTTTTTCAATAGATTTCATGCTACAAGGCACACAGGTTGCAGGGCATCTCTTGATGCTTTAATTTCAAACAACGCACATTAAAAACACACGAAATGAACTCAATTTAGCATAATATTAAAATTAACAGGAACAGAATTGATTTTATATTAAATACAGGTTGTTTATTATGCAGTTTCATTTGCTACTCTCAAGGTTTGAAGATTGTTCTGTGTTCGATAATAACCAATACCACACTTGTGTTGTTGGAGTCACTGTAATCTTATTTGTTCTAAATAATATTGACAATATCTGTCTATACAATGTATAGCTACAGATTTAATAAATTAGGCCTATTATTATTGTTATAATGAAAATCTATATCGTAATGGATATTATGATATCGTTACGTCACATGTAATAAACGTATTAGAGAATGGTCAAAAATTTTATTAATTTAATTTTTTTTTTAGAACGTAAACAGCATGTTCCATTCTGTGTAGAATATTACATGCCAGGATTACACTTACGAATTACAACTTTAAATTAGAATTAATTACAAATATATTTCTTAGAGCTAAATATGATTGAGAGAGTTCATTGGTATTCTATGTACTAATAACAAAAATATGTTATTTTCACCCTTCATTGACTTTTACCCGTACCATATGAATGACAGACAGAGGAATATTACGTCAGTCGTCAATTTTCTTTTAGTGGGAGCATTCTAGCAATATTTCAAACGGGTAGTGTTTAAGGGTTAACCAAGCATTCCTCCATTCGCATTAATAGAAAGTGAAACCGACATAACATGTTATTAGGCTGAGGATGAAAACTGTTTTTAGAAAGGTACTGATAGATTCATTTTCGCACGGTATCATTACATTGAGTGACTGCACAGATTACACGGGTAATTTGCGTTGCTCAGCTGTGAGAGAGAGCGTCAGTCCCCGAAAAATACGCTGGGAATAATAGCCAAAACAAGGAAGTCGTATAACTACCAACAATACCTTTATGGCGGGAAGAACTCATTAACAAAGTATGCTCGACATAGCGTTTAACAGAAACTTTCAGCTTATTACGATTTTATAGCATCCTTTGCAAAATGGAAGAATCGGCATCCATAAAACTGTGGATTCTAATTAAAAGAAATCTAGGCAATACAGTTACAATGCTTTGTGTTTGAAGATCCAACTTAATAATTACAAATTACGTAATGTGGTGATGATTATGAAGAGAAATGAGAGTCTGAGTAACCTACATATACAATGATAGCAATGACGATAATATACAAGCTGTTGAAGCTATGTTCACCCTTTTATGACCTCTTAGACTAAATAGGCTAGTTGTAAACCCGAAAAATTCTTAATTTTTTGAAGTGAAACTTCTTTAGCCGCGGTAGGAGTAAATCGAGAGCTAACCCAAACTTGCGTTACGGACAAAATAGCCACAAAATTGTTACGGTCAAAATCGCCACGAAATTAGTGGGGCTGTGACGGAACGGACTGTACAGAAAACAATCAACTCAATGATTAGGCTTATCCAAAATTTAAGAAATACAAAAACACAAAATTTAAAAAATCTAAAAATCCAAAATAACAAAATAAAAAAGTAAAAAATCCAAAATCAAAAATTGAAAAAATATAAAAATTAAAAATCCAAAAAATAAAAATTTAACGATCCAAAATTGAAGAATTCAAAATTAAAAAGTACAAAACTCCAAAATTAAAAAATTAAAACATCCAAAATAAAAAATCCAAAGTTAAAAAGTCCAAAAACCCAATATTAAAAAGTCCAACAATCCAAAATTGAAAAAAACAATAATCCAACATTGAACAAATCCAGAAATTAAAACAATTTTCACTTCTGTCGCGTGGCGTTCTACTCACACTTTTTTCTCTCTTTCTAGGTGCATTCAAATAATATATTTTTACTGTTTCTAACCTTAGGCTACCTCTCACCCAAATTTTCAAATTACAAAATTTGAACCTGCGACTTATACAGGGAATGCATAATAACTTAATAGAAAAACATTTAGTTTGTATGGCAAAAAACATCGTATTTATAACATCACAATTAACTCTACAATATGTGTGAAAAGTATAAACAATATTAAAAATCCGCCAGTAAATTCGTAAAGCAAACATCAAATACTCTCACATAAAAAACCAGGTTGATATTTTACTATCTATCGGTGGAGATAGATTTCAAACTTTATTTTTAAAAAATCAATTAATTAATATCTCAAAAACAAATTTAAAGATCAAAATGACATTTTAATATTTAAATTTGGGTTTCATTTTAATTAAGTGCGCAAAATATTGTTTTCGATCCTGAAATCCAATGGCGAGTGTTGGTTTTTGAGTCCCAAAGTACATTGTTTGGAGACATGTCTCGACTCTTCTATCTATGTATATTGTAGGCCAAATGTAGGCTGTCTGTGAACAGCGTAGCTAAAATAAAAAATTGCATGGGAAAGAATTTTTTATTTGTGTGATGTAGGCTTTTGAATGTGACACGAAGCTTTGTAACGATTTTCTCTTAATATATCCCATGGAACCACATTACTTGGAAATATAAATCTTCGCAAATTTCTCGCAAACGTCTCTAACGATGTTGTTTCAACTTTGTACTCCCTGTACTAAGACCTAGGTCATGCATGTAAATACGCCTCTACAGAAGCCTCAGTCGGAAAAACTGAAATACTGAAAATCGAATATTGAATGCCCGCCAAGGAAAGCACTGCTTATCTGAGCACATTGTAGGAGAAAAATTCATACGACACTGGGATTTGAACCCAGGACCTTTCACTATTCGCGCCAATGCTCTACCAACTGAGCTAAGCTGGGGTTCTATTCTTAGCGCCAGATGGAACCTTCCTCCTATGATTGAATGCCCTTAATGGTCTACCTCACTGACAGACAAGTTATGTCATATTTACATAACATATCCACTGCTTATCTGTCTCAAGTCAAGTATATTTCCTGGTATTAATCCCTGAACCAAGGACGACATTTTGTAATCAATATTAAAAAAGCTAGTGCTCTTATTTAGGGTTGAGCATCGATGGCCGATATTTTCAAAACATCGATGTGTTCATGGCGATGATCGATGTTTTCTATATCGTTGGAAAGCAACCGATGTTTTTGCTACATCGATGTTTCTCCCAGACATCGATTTTTTAAAAAAATATTTACAGTTTTTTTGCATAAATTTATACATTAATGATGAAATGATATACTGAGTCGGACACTGAGAACGTATTGACAGAATATTGCTTTCAACAAAACATTTTCATGGAAATATTTCAGTTTATTTTTAAATTATGCCCAATTTTCTGAAACCATTTTTAAAAATATTCATCGATGTGATGTTTTAACTAAAATAAGGTTGCAGCCTAGTTTCCCAAAACATCGATTTTTTTACATCCATAGTTTTCATGGAAATATTTCAGTTTATTTTTTAATTTTGCTTAAACCTCGATTGGAAAAATATATACATCGATGTTTTCCGTCAAAATAATCGATGTTTTCAGGTCTATATTGTCACATCGATGGTTACCGCCAATTTTAACATCGATGGTGTACTTGAACTGCAGATGCTCATCCCTACTCTTATGTAAGTCAAGAATGTCATGACCGTGCAAAATGAATTAAATGAACCATACTGACTTCTATTTCTTATAATTACGTTTCGAATCGTAGTAACAAGCAACTAATACAAATGACATATTATCCCCAACTAATTAAGAAAATTGTGTTCTGAGAATAGTTTGATACGGTGCATTTCACTACATAGCTTGACACACTTTTAATGGCAAATTCATAAAAAGTCTGCTTTCAGTAACAACATTCTGTCACGAAGATCGGAAATAAGCTAGAGTGCAGACACGAAAGACGAAAGACTTGATCACACCCTACTTCATACGCGATGAGTTGCGAGCAACACAATGTCAGATAAGCAACATTTTGTACGCGACGTAAATTATATTACTTCCCGGAGCTAACTACAATGAGCGTGGGTTTCCTGTTTGGGACTCTTCTACTCCGAAAAACTGATGTCTTATTGGAATTTATTTCACCTGTGTCCAATGGCAAAAAGTAGCATAAGGACATTAGAAATAAAATCAGGTAAACTGATATAACAAAGTGCCAGAATGCTTTTGTTTAATCAGTTATTTTTGCAATTATGATACACAAAAAATAAGTTTTTTAAAAAAAATTGATTTCCAAGTTAAGCTCTAGATTAATTAATTAAGCAGGGCTTGCGGAAGAACAAAGGTCCAGTTAAAAAAAAAAAAACAGATTAAAATCATCCAGCATCAGCAGAACTATAGTCTACAGATTTTTGATACAATGACAATCGCACACTCAAAGAAAAATATTTTAAAAACGTCAAATTGCTCGGTTTCGGGATTTGAATCAAGGACCTCCAGAATGCGAGTCCAAGACGTTACCATCTCGGGCACCTCGCTCAGTTTAACGGTCTAGTTTGATGAGCGTATGTAAAGGAATGGTGTTATTTGTCATAGCTAACTGTATTGCAACTTCCAAAGCCGTAAGTTGTATGGAGATTCTAAAACAATATGTAATGATAACTGATTTGCATTTAATAAATTCTTTTTAATACATTACCATAAAATAGGCACTAAATTGGGCATTACTTCGGTACCAATCAACCTATTTGACCCAATATCAATAGGCTTCTTCCCATAGACGTTATAAATGCGTATACCAAGTTTCATGAAAATCCGATAGAGCGTGTTTGAGTTATCGCGCCTTTCTAATATGCACTAAATTGGGCAATACTCCGGTGCCGGTCAACCGATTTGGTCCGAAATGAATAGGCTTCTTGCATTTAATAAATTCTTTTTAATACATTACCATAAAATAGGCACTAAATTTGGCATTACTCCGGTACCGGTCAACCGATTTGGCCCATCTCTATCTCTATATATATAAAAGGCTTTGTCCTGACTGACTGAATGAATGACTGACTGACTGATTGACTGAATGACAGGAATCAACGTACAGCCTAACCTATAACAGGTAGAGACTTGGAATTTTGACAGTACCTTCGTTTCATAATGTAGGTGCTCACTAAGAAAGGATTTTGAAAAATTCTGATTCTAAATGCCAAAAATTAAATGTTTTTGAAAATACTTAATCCCTTTTTACATAGAATTATCAATTCCAAATCACAGAATATATTGTTGCCAAATGGTATCAGGTGGGCTTGGAAAAAACAAATGAAATGCACTTTTGACAAATAAGAGAAGTTATCAAAATAATTCATGTTATAAATAAATATTACAGAATGAAATCCACTAAAATAATGGAATCACATAACTTTCTCTACCCTGGACATAGAGAAAACAAAACGAGGTATGGTAATGTGTATATTATTATATTATAACGCAGGTTTTTGAATGCTTTCTGTTTAATTTCATCCACAAAATGGCTTTATGGTAACATAAGAGTGGGAAATTTCCCGCCTCGATATTACAATTTTATGTTACAGGAATTTCTGTTTCTTCTTATTTAAACCTCTACCAGGCTTGCTGTGCATTGTACAAGCGATGGGATGCAAAATTCTAGATCCTCTATGAGCCATAAAAAACTATATCAAGCGTTTTCTGAGGGAATAGTTTGAGTGTAATAAGTCGTTCTTCCTATTTCAAATTATAAATGCCTATATAAGGACCTAGAATTTAAAATTGAAAATCCTTCATAAGCTAATTTCCAATTACAAAATACAAAACCCGGGCGACGCCGGGTCTTTTAAGCTAGTTATCAATATGCTTCTTCCCATGGACGTTATAAATGTTTATACCAAGTTTCATGAAAATCCGATAAAGCGTATTTGAGTTATAAAGCCTTTCTGATATATTACCATGAAAATAGGCACTAAATTGGGTATTACTCCTGTACCGATTTGGTCCAATATCAATAGGGTTCTTCCCATGGACGTTATAAATACGTATACCAAGTTTCATAAAAATCCGATAAAGCGTATTTGAGTTATCGCGCGTACAGACACACGGACAGACAGACAGACAGACGGACAGACATTTTTTCGTCCCCCCACACAATCTCATAAAGTACCATACTGGCACTTAATAAATAGGCTCCTAATCTATATCTATTTAAGCGGCTTTGTCCTGAATCAACGTAGAGCCTAATCTATAATAGATAGAGACTTGGAATTTTGATAGTACCGTCGTTTCATAATGTAAGTACGAAAGGATTTTGCAATAGTATATTGCGATACAAGTGCCGTAAGGCACGTTTACGGGTCGAGGAAACAGATTGAAAACCCGAGGCGCAGCCGAGGGTTTTTAAGTTTTCGAGACCCGTAAATGCCTTTACGGCCCGTGTGTTGCATGCTATTTTTTGCACGATGATTATTTATATCAATTTAATTATATTAATTGTGATATTACCTGAAAATATTATCTATATACAGTCTTGAAGAATGGTGCTTATTTCAGAAAGGGATTTGCATTTGTTATTGTTTATGGCAACCGAATATTTGTCCTGGGGGCCCTGTCCATAAAGGCTTGTATTATGAAGTGTATCGTAATGAATTATGACGTGGCGCTTGGACCGTAAGTAATTTAACCTCATCGCAACGCCCTTA
This sequence comes from Ectobius pallidus, assembly GCA_964059195.1. Taxonomy (NCBI): domain Eukaryota; kingdom Metazoa; phylum Arthropoda; class Insecta; order Blattodea; family Ectobiidae; genus Ectobius; species Ectobius pallidus. Next base: position 118,388,850 of record CAXKWD010000006.1, read on the forward strand.
GCAACACGATTGTGTGGGAATGTCAACTTACGATCCATGTAAACAACTTTCGTAAGTAACACTTACTAGCTAAGGAGTGCAAACAAATTTTATTTTAATGCAAAAAATCAAATTTTTCCGAGAAGACGAAATACCTTCCGTAAGAAACACACGAGCAATTCGATTGTCGTGGAAAACGTTCCTATTAGCAAGACAGTATTCAGTTGTGATATTAATTCAAGATGGCCTTGCTCGGTTGCTATCTTGATTCATTCGCTTACGATTCGTAGAGATCTGATTTATTAACATTAGTGGACAGAAGGGGAGAATGAACGCAAGCCTAAATGGGAAAACATTGAATGATTTGGACGAAACACACTATGCGGGTTTTTTTTGGGGGGGGAGGGGGGGGGCTAGGGAACTCGAACCTGAGGTTCGTGAAATGCACCTCGAAGCAGGGTTTTTAGTTTTTTAAATAATCAATCGTTATAATAAAATAGTTTATGCATGATTAGGGTAAGGTTCATGAATCTATGGTTCATTTTAATCGTTACATTTCGAATTTGTATGCCCATATTCATTTTGTTCGCCGGCGTGGTCTTGTGGTTAGCGTCGCTGACTACAGATCCATCGGCCCGGGTTCGATTCCCGGTACCTCCTCGGATTTTTCTGAGGTAGGGAGGTCTGGTAGGGGTGCACTCAGCCTCGTGATTCAAAATTGAGGAGCTACTTGATAGAGAAGTAGCGGCTCCGGTCAAGAAAACCACCATTAACGGCCGTGAGTGTCGGCATGCTGACCACATGCCCCCCAATGCTGCCATCTGCCTACGGGAGATGACGCAGCGGTCGGGTGGTAGGCAAGTCCCTCCAGGGATGTAGCGCCACGGAGTTAGTTAGTTAATACATTTTGTTCGTTTAATTATGTATATTTTTAACGTTAAACAATGTAATTAAGAACAAAATTATGTAATCCCTGCAATTTATGTAAAAACAATGTCAGTGTTAATAAATATGTTTTAATTATGTTTCTGTTAAATAAATGATTTAAACCAATCACCTAGCAATTGAGTAAATAATCGCGGGCGAAGCCGCGGGCACCTGCTAGTGACATAAATCAAATCTCAAGTCATGACTAGACTTCGGACTTTTAGGTCGCTAAAAATGCTGTTTTAGGTACCTAAAATAGGCTCTAAAAATTGGAAAATAGGTTCTAAAAATCGTAAAATAGTCTCTTATAAAATAGTTAAGTTGTCAATTTTCTGAAATATCGCAATAATTGCATGCAGAATATTATACTTATTGAAGTCATTATTAATCAATAATCATGATAAAACACAGGTATAGGCCTATGGTACACATAATTATATAGACCTAATACTAGGGCCTGCATTACTACCATAACAGTGAAAACCTAATCCCTGCGCCCAGAAGCTACGCACGCTATGATATTCAACCCCTTGTATCCCTCAGAGATTCAGAGAACTACTTTTTTGTTTTGTTTTATTTTGTTTTTGTTACTGGATGTAGGAATCGGGAGAAAAACACTACATTTTCTTGGCAATTCCAAGGAATTTTTCTACTGAACGAAACATTCCTTAATATTTAACCACGTCACAAATGTGTCATGTACTGCACATTCCGAGCTAAAAATTTAGTACGAACTGGAAGTAAATGCTAGAATTATTACAAAAAATAACTTATTTTGAACTTTAGAGGAAAAACAAGCAAAAAAGCAATATTAGGCTCTAACGTAAAAATAGACTGTTTTAGGTTCTATAAAAGTAGCCTACTAGTTTTAGGCATAGTCACTTATGAAACATGCATATACAAGTTTTCGTTCATATATCACTTAAGGATTAAAATAGGTTTTTACCTAAAATCCTAAGTCTAGTCATGACTATTTAGCTTATGTACTAAATAAGGGAGTGTTAACCTTTTCACTGCTATTGACGTATAAATATATTTATTAAAAGTTGTATTAAAGCAAAGATATAAGAATAATAAAATAATGCTTCATGTAAAATATGAAGATGTTTATTTTCATGTTATAGTTGTCATCTATGATAACCAGCTGTTCCAGAGAAATTTTACTCATTGATTTCTAACTTAGAACCCGCTGTCGAATTTGCTTGATAATTGCTTATATTAATATATAAATTAAAAACTGAAAAGATTGAAAGTTAAACATTAGCACAGAATAAGGAGTATATCCTCCTTATTCTGTGACATTAGTCTGGGGGCTTTCTATCATAGATTTTTAAAAAGGAAATAATTCAGTTAGGCGAGCTCAATGAAGTCAATATCCTCATTGAGTTTGGGATACCAAAGATGTTAATTAGGCTGATCAAAATGTGTCTAAATGAAACCTATAGCAGAGTCAAGGTAGGGAAATATATATCAGATAGGTTTGCCATTAGAAGCGGCTTGAAGCAAGGTGATGCACTATCGCCTTTACTTTTTAATTTCGCTTTGGAATATGCCATTAGGAAAGTTCTGGAAAACAAGTAGGTCTAGAATTAAATGGCAGTCACCCGATTTTAGCTTATGCAGATGACGTTTGTCTGTTGGGCGATGACATAAACACAATCGCGAGAAATGCAGAAGGGCTTTTCGATGCCTGCAGGTATATATTTTTATTTTACCATACTGGCTTATCGATTCTTCTTAAATCAGCAGAGTTATAAAAACTCAAGTTATTTTAATAGTGTACTTGCAAAAGTGTAATGATGTAGTTCATTGTATATTCTGTATAGGCCTACATTTTTCATCCACAAGCCTAACCCTAATATGCCATTTGGTAAAATAGGGTTCTGTACATTTGGAAATTCAGTAGTCTAATAGTAGTAGTAATAATAATAACAATAATAATAACAATAATAATAACAATAACAATAATAACAATAATAAAATACAATATTTTATTACATTAAAGAAAATATACCTTGCGCAGTGACTGCATAAACTTTGCATAAGTTATAATATCAGGCAGCGTACAAGCTTAAAATCTACGTGTTAAGAAGTTAGAAGTTGAATAACTTACAGTTTCTTTTAAAACAGTTAATGTTGAAGGTTGTTTGTTAATCGTTCCAAAAATTTTGATTCAAATAAATATTCTAAATTCATATAGTTTTAGAAAGCCCATGCGTATTTCCGTATTTTATCCGCGAAAAGTATGTAAAGCCTATATGATCTTACTAGAAGAGTCTCTATGTTAATAGTTCAAAATCCAATATTTTTTAATAGCTTCGAGATCGATAAATAACTACGAAGGATCTGCAGAGGTTGCCCAAGATAGACAAAAATGCTATATTTTGCTAATGTTAGACTTTCAATGACCGTAAAGTTGTCGTAATGGCATAAATTCCAATGGCAAAACTTAAAGTTGTGCTACTTCATGAAGTAGCGGTAGCCGTAAAAAACTCTATAATGATTTGGGGAAATGCGGGGATCTGCATTGCGGTCAAGACATCACTCAATTACCTTGACCCTTCTCACCACCTAGTACACAGTATCGGATTCCCCTCTTACTTCTATCATGAGGATATCTTCCTGTATTTCACTTACAAGCTGCAGGGAATAAAAATAACACACAGTTTATAGGAGCGAGATTGCGACAAGAATGAAAGATTCTTCTGGCAGGGGTTTCATTTTAATATAGGCTCTTGTTCCGCGCATGGCTCTAATGAGACTTAAAAACCATGTTTAACCATACCTACTTCATATTTCCTTCCATTTTCCATAACTTTTTAATCTGAGGGTTTGGTCTTTAAAATCGCGTAAAAAAATCTGAAGTTTTAACACTGAAATGTAGTGATTTTAGGTCTATAAACAGGGTGTTAGTGAATAACACCGAAATATTTTACCTGTGTATAGAGGGGACATAGACAAACAACATTTATCAGGAGATTTTTTCTCTATGGATTCAATATTTCCTGCTACAGCATAAAATCTCCCATGGCATGGCCGCCACTGACTTCTATCATAAGAAAAAAATGCAAAACAAAGGAACTTCGTTGTTAACTCTATAGTTAATAGTCATGAATAAAAAAAAAAGACTAATGCAGTGGCGACCAGTCATCTGATTAGTCTGTAAATTTTGCAGATTATGAAATATCTAAATTATGATATAGCTGTTGACGAATGATTAAGACTCAGGTTTTTATTGATCACTAGGAAGCTGGCATGAAGTCAGTTTAATGAACATTTTAACCCTATTTCGCGTAATTATTGATTTATGAGCACCAAATTATAATGACTTTAATGCCCTGTAGCATACACATTTTACGTCATAGACAAAAAATCTCCCAATAAAGGTTGCTTGTCTAAGTCCCCTCTATATACAGGTAAAATATTTCGGTGTTATTTATTAACACTCTGTATTTCTCTAGAGGTCAATATGAAATGCCTGTCTTATAAATTCGCAAGCTTTACATACGGCTTCTAGAATGTTCCTGATTGTAAATTTCAATCGCTGTGTAAACTAAACAAATGAGCTGGTTCCCGAGAAACACAATAGAACTCGCGTGGCTTAGTGGAATTATTCCCTCGACCTTCAGTCGCTTTGGCATGCGAGCGAGGGCAAATTAGGAAAATGAGGCAGGTGCTCATCTGCCCTTCACCCTCTTCTTGTACCCTCCGGCAGTCGATCTTCGTTGTATGTACCATCTTCGCATTTAACCTTTTCACTGCTACTGACGTATAAATTCGTTCGTTCAAAACTGTATAAAAGCATTAATGTAATATTTATAGAGTAAAGCTACATGTAACTTTGTGAGAATTTTTATCCTTACGTTACGACTATAATCCATAGAAACTAGTTATTCTACTGCAATTCTCTCTGTTGATTTCAAACTTAGATCCCACTGATGATTTTACTTGATGATTGCTTATATTCTTGTATAAATTCAGCATTGTAAAGTTGAATTCATTGTATTGATATCTTAAGTTTCACAAATAAAATAGAAAGCTTACTGAACTTAAAATGAATTGTGCATTATACTCTGCACCTTCAAATATGAGGTATTTCATCACCAAACTTTGACACCATTGTTTTCCTATTAATATACAGATAACAGAGAAGAATGTACACCTTGAACACTACCGGTACCACGATATTATGTTTATAACTAGCTATATTGTTTTTTAAACATCGAGGCCCTATCAGTAGTTCAGGATGCCATTGATGCTCATCTATTTTCTATAGTTGGTGTGTTTTATGGCGTCTGTAAATTTCATGTGATATTCATTTCAATTAACGTGATACAGAATGAAACGGTGAGGATGAGTAGTGGTAAGTAAAAATAAAATTCGTCATTTGCCTTTACGACTGGGGAAACCATGGAAAAATCCCAAGTCAAATTGGCCGGCCACGAGAATTGAACGTGGGACCATCTGAATGCGAGTCCAAGACATTATCATCTCGTTATCATCACAGATGTTCTGTGATCTATTAAAAATGAAAAAAATGATCACAATAAGGAAACCATAGCAAAAACTCATTCCTCTGACCACAATATTAATAAAGCAGAAACTGAAAACATATAGGCCTACACTCCACTGACATTGTAATAATATCAATATTATATCTAGGTAGCCAGTGGTAATTGTGCCAGAATCCAAAACGTATTTCCAAAAGAACTAAATAATCTGTGTTTCGGGAGAGGTTCGCTCTGTGCCGAGGTTACATATCGCTGGAATTTGGATAAAGATAGGCTATATCTATAATTTAACTCCCATTGTTGTTTGTTATAGTTATATAATAATGTATAGGCTACAGCTACTTAGGCTACAATGTTGTCCCGCGCAATAGTTCTTTTACATGCCTGTATATATGCTATCCTACTATCCTAATAGGGGTACGCCGTAGTGTAGTGGTTAGGCGCTGCGCTACAAACCGGAAGTTCGCGGGTTCGATTCCCGATGAGGTCGTTGGAGTTTTTCAATTGGCCTAATCCTTCTGGTGGCACTATTGTTCTGGGGTCGACTCAGCCTCTAACAGAAATGAGTATCAGGAGCAATCCTGGAGGTAAAGTCGGCCGGTTCGTAAGGCTTGTGCTGACAACCTTACCACCTTCATGTGCCGATGTCTAGAAATCTGTGAGCCTCAACCTCCTGGAACCCTCTGGGCCTCCATGGCCTGTAATAGGGAACACTTTACTTTACTTTACTATCCTATTATCCTACTATCCTACACATAAGTCGATCAATTTTGTACTGTAGCAGTAGCAGTTTTCTAAGGGCGGTATTCAAAACCCTTTATAACAAGAACTTTAGCATGAACTTGAACAAGATTAAAAGGCTATATTTGAATCAAAGAAACAATATTACACTACATCAGAAGTCTTTGAACAAAACCACTTTTCTGTATAGATGGCTTGAGTTTCGAAGGTAAAACGTAAATATATATCAATTTAAACAGCGGATACTCAACCGTGAAGTCGCAAGAAGGAGGACAAACTGGAATATATATCAGGGCTAGTGTTTAGAAAAAAACTTAATTATAATTAATTAATTATTTTATTACATTGACAAGAACATAAGACAATGCCGTTTTAATTTTCAATTACTACTACATCTACACCAGCATTTATGAAGGTGCCGTGAAGATGACAGAAGAATGTCGAAAGGCCTAGGTATAAAATAAAAACATTGTTGAAGTGCTGGTATAAGTATACATTTTATTTATAGAGCTCAACTCCGTTGAATACATTTATTAGTTTTAAATGAATGCTTTTGTAGTTGTGACTCCATATTGGAGCAATATCCAGATGACAAGGAAATTAAGGCCGAATCGTTATCTTTTAAATTGAATTTTATGTTCATGACACGAGTTTAAGTTAGCTTGTAAAGCCTCTTTATAATAATATACAGTACAAGTAGTATAACCTATTAAGAATTCTACTCTAACAACGGGCTACTGCATTTTCCACGCCATTTCAACTGTATCAATGTTGGCAATTATTTTGGCCATTTTAGACCCGCTGCTATGAACGTAGGGAAATCTTTGATCCAATGTAACGATATGCAGAAAGCCTTCAAAGAATCATCTAACACGGTAAGATTTTCACCTTCTTAAAGCACAGGAGGGTCATTTTCTTTGCTCAAAGCAATTTGAACAAAGAATTTTGACAGTGGAGTACCTGCCTAAGTATTTAGGACTATTTCAAACTCTCTGCATAAGCAAATCCAGTATCTTTGGGGACTACCAACTTTCTGTCAAGGCTTGCTGTCGGACAAACCTGATTTAGGTTGCTTAATTATAATATGTTGCTTTGCAGATAGTCATGTGATTTCAAATGTGATGAATACAGTTGCCCTGGAGAGCAAAGCCTTTCCCGGATTATTGTGTTTGATTAAATCATCGTACCCCACTGGTGGAATGAAAGTAGTAAAGTGGCTCGGATATGGAAACGGAAGTAATATATGATGGAACACTTCCTCCCCCATAAAGAGGCATTTAATTCATTGCTTTGCCTTGTGGTTGGGGACGGCAGTGAGAGAAGTATTGTAAAAGGAGACCGCGATGATTTTTGTTAACGCGTATTACGTGCAGACTGTCTATTCTACAGGCAAGGAAATCAACGACCTCTCATAACCGAAACGAAAGTGAATGTTGTGTCCTACTCTCGCATTCTTTCCGTCTATGATGAAAAGTATTAAAATTGTTACTTTCGAGCTGCAAAATACCCCACTACTTCATTTACAGCATCTTTGATATGCTGTGTAGCATGTTTAACACGTTAAACCATTTCGGATATTATTGTTTTCTGTAAACAGAACATTATAGGTACATGCGTTTCATATATATATATATAAGAAACGCAATATTAAACAATAATAGAAAAGTCCAAAATTTGGAAAAAATGTATTATAGATAGAGTGGGAATGATCTCTTGGTAATTCAAAAAAGGGAGAGTAACATCATTTCATGAATAATAGATTTTTTGGTTCTTTAGGATATTATATTTTGAATTCAGGCATCTTTGGTACATTATATTATCATAGTGCACAATCAATTTTACGATCGAAATCACGAAAAAGTATCTAAATATAGATCCATCCCTAAGACCATACAATATTCACATTCAGGTCTTTTTTGAGTGAAACATATAATCCGATAAGCAAAGAAGTGTCCTGTTTTACATACAAAGTAATTTTGGGCCGGTTTTACATTTATCAAATTTCACTGAAAACAGTAAAACTAATGAATATTTTACCTTTATAGATCGAAGATACAACAGACGTAGGCTAGTATCTGAAGGTAAAAAAAAAAAAATTAAAAAAGGTGAATCCGCGTCGTCACTTTCTCGATAAATCGTAAGGCATGGATGAATAACAAGCGAGAGAAGTATTGAATAGATAACGACAACTTTGTTAACCATTCGCGAAAGTGAAGTCGAATATTGTATGATCACAATCAATTATTTAATTATTTAAAGTTTTAATGTGTTCTAAATCATTTAAAATGTTAATATCAAAGGCTTGAAAGAGTTTTAGTCTTACCAATAATACACGTGTAACATTTCTACCTGGGTAAACGACTGAATGTGTGCATCTCAATATTGGCAAGTTGTACACACGTTACATGGCCTGACGCACTTGTTTAAACTTCATGTAAGTAATATAAATGGCCGATATATTCAACAGCCAGTCGTTTGATAGATTTTAAGATTGAATTTTGAGATTATGCATCAATTCCTAAAGCAATTTTGTTATGAAACATTCTCAGCTGCTTTGCAGTATTGTTAACATTGTTCCCTGTCTGCCGATCTTATATTTCTTAATTTTACCCCTCATTACAGCTTTCTGAAATCAATTTAATGGAATACTGAAACTATTTTTTTTCACTTCAGACGACATACTGCCGTTTGTTCGCTGCTCGATAGATGGAGACACTGGCGGAATGCAATCTCATTCTTCCTTTATTGCCGCTGGCAAGAGACGTCATCCCGAGACGACGTGATTTATGACGTTTCACATTCCAACCTGGTGTAACTCGCAGCAGTTACACAGGGATTATTAGTGACACGGCTTATGCAGAACTTGCTCTGTGATCAACCAAACAACCGTTCAACGCCCATTATCCAGCTTTTATTACCAAGGCTTCTAAAATCCATCCGAAATAGTATTAATAATTTTGACTGGAGTTCTTTGTCTATTTTCTCAGGTTAAAATTCCGCTCATTCTCGTGTTAAGTATGTTTTACTCTTTATTATATAACTACTTATAGCATAGATGTCATGCTACAATAATTCCTTAATCTTAACATAACCTACGAATACGTCGACATGAATGATTCACAAGGAAACATTCAATACAAACCAAATTATTTCACTTGTTGGATTCATTTGCATTCAGATCTCTGGTAAACACTTAAGAAACTTCTCCTCTTGACGCAGAGGAAGATGTTTGGCAGGAACTTGACTGAAGAACCCTTACGTCATGTATGAATAGTAAGAACATTGGTACAGTAAAATAAATCTCGTTTGTTCAGTAATGTATTCTGCCTTCTACTTGAATGCGACATCACATTAGTAATAATAAAAATATTAATAATAATAATAATAATAATAATAATAATAATAATAATAATAATAATAATAATAATAATAATAATAATAATAATAATAATAGGAATAGAATAACAACTTTATTGAACTACATGAAGAAGAGCTTCCTTATTTACACATTTACACTGAATGAATTAATGAATGAATTACTTAAAATAAATCATAAAAATTGCTATCGTTTTCAGTTAACCTTCCATATACAAAAAGTGTATACAGTGATAGAATTCACTAAAGGAGGAATTAATTCATAATTATTCCATAACGATTCTCAGTAATTGGAATGAAATCGAATCAGCTTAGATGCCAAAGGTTGCGGGTTCGACCCCGGCGCAAGTCGATAGCATTTATGTGTGGATAAATGTGGTAGTTCCATATATGTAGATTTACAGGCATGTAAAAAACTCCTGAGAGAAAAATTCTGGCATACCGACGACGATCACAGGCCTAAGTTGCAATACATCCCCATTGTTAAATAACCACAGAAAATGCAGAATGAAATCGACAATTTTCACATATTATTATTATTTATTATTTATTTATTATTTATTACATTACAATATTACATTATTACATAGAATTGCAAAAACAAATACAAGTACAAATACATATTTATACAAGTAAAATAAAACAATTTTCAAAATTCAAAATTAACTACAACTATTTAAAAAGAGGAAAAGAAATATAGGCTATATCTTCACAAGAAGTATTACATTTAGTAATACACCCGAATGAGCAAGACTGCTCGTGCTCGGGTGCCGTTTCAAAAATATCAAAGTGAAGAAAGAGGAGAGACAAAGAAATAGAGTGTATAATGTGCTTAACTAAAAAAAAGAAAGTTAAAAAACATTAAACATAAAAACGTAAATACATAAAAGGAGTGAAACAAAAATTACTTAAAAGCTAAAAAATTACAAAAAATTCTTTACATATCTATTAAATTTAACATATGGTAGTCTAGTTTGCATATCGTATTTTTGCTTCACGTTTTCGGTAACTGTCAGAGAAAACTGTCGGTAACTACAGGGATATTTTTCAACTACATGAAGCAAAGGGCGTTTAATTTCTTTGGTCAAACTGTCTTGGCGAAATAATTTTGTCAGTGTAAGTTGTATCGACTAAAATCAGGAAATCCTTGTTTTTATGCAACTCAGAAGCTTTTATCTTTTGAAGCTTAGATTTTATTTTAGCTTCGTTTTCTGTCCAGAAAAAGTACATATTATATATATATATATATTATATAAGAAAATTATCCTGCCGGTTGTACGGTTATATTATATGGATGTGGGTCATGTCCCCTTACTCTTCGAGAAGAACATATTCTGAGTGTGTTTGAAAACAGGGTGTTTAGGAAAATGTTCCTTACTATTTTTATTAAATCAACAACAAACACATACAATCAATTCATTTATCAAACCAACTTCCTTTGTCGACACATGGACCTAAGAGAAATCAAAACGGGGCCTGGAGAAAACTGTATAATGACAAACCTCATAACCTGTACTCTTCCACGAATATAGTAAAGGTAATTAAATAACGGAGGATGAATCGGGCTGGACATGTTGAACGCATGGGGGAGGAAATGCATATCTAATAAATACTGACTGGGAGACCCGAAGGAAAGGACTACTTGGAAGACCTAGAAATAGGTGGAAGGGCAAGATTAGGATATTATTTAAGGGAAATAGAATATGAGAGGGATGGTTGGATGGAGTTAGCACAGAATAGGTTGGATGGCGAGCACGTGTAAGAGCGGCAATGAACCTCCGGGTTCCATAAAACAAATAATATTCCTTCAGTTTCCTTAGGAACAAATGCCTATTGTCATTGAGTAAGTAAGTAATATCTCTCTAAAGCATGTCATGTCCTTAACAATAAGAATTATCTATAAGAATTATCTATGTTCCTATTAATTTTCAGATAAACTTTTGACTTCTGTATCTTTAAAATTTATTGTAGTGCTAAAGTTGTATCATTCACAGTAATCTTTAATATGATTAGCAAAAAAATGCCATCCCTAAGTCCCACGTCTGTATATGCAATAAATACTACAGGGGATTGATTCTTAACGTACTTATATATTTATTTATTGAATCTCGAAACTAAAAGCCCTATTTTTACCTTTGGGTATATTAGGGTTATATTTTGTCATTCATATCTGTGATAGTGCCACACTTTTTTTTTCATTTAACTTATATATAATATATTTTTACATAGTTCTTGCACGTGAAGACGTGACAGAAAACTTAACCATAATATTTGACTTACTAAGTATTATGTAACATTAAACAGAACTAAATTAATAACAGCTAAGAATAACAATATAATAATACAATTAACTAGATATTAAGTATACCGTAACAGTGATTAATTATTATTGGTTCACTTAATTTAAGTTGCAAACATAGGCACCACATGTTTTGGAACTACTGTTATATTACGCTGTTGTAGCTAATTCCATGCCCTTTATTCATTAGTAACTTAAACTGAAAGCTCTTTCAACATGCTCCAAATAGTATCCGTGTGTATTTGAGAGAAAATGCACAGCATCCACCGTGTGTATTTACTTAGAGGCATGTAAAGAGTAACATTGCGAAATGTAATCTAATCGATGGTTCCCTACTCCATAATTTCGTTTGAAATAAAACACGGCCATGCTACGCTACTAAGGTGAAAGGTCATGGAAAGCAGATAGGGTACTTTAGGTTGTAACCGTTAACCTTATGAAAGTATGTTGTTAGATGGATGTCTTCTACTGCTTTAAAGCACTTACCGCTGTAAAAGTGTCTGTCACTGTGAGTAAAAATCACAATTTTCGTTTTATGCAGACAGGTACAATAAATAGATTATCTTATTCTGATCCAGTAGAAAGCACCTTAAGTACCTAAGCTAAGTAGATAAGCAGATAAGTATTTTTCCTTGAAAGCGTTTTCCATTAGCAAATTTTAATTTCATCATTATTGTATGTGAGGTAACAGTATCATTTAAGCACAGAATTTCATTATAACTCTGTTGTCCACCTATTGATAAATATCGTACTCGGAACAATCTTAAGCTTTGAAGCAGCAATTCAAACGGCACAATAAACAACCCAGTATTTTAAATAAAATCAATTCTGTTCATTTCAATTTTAATATTATACTAAATTGAGTTAATTTCGTGCGTATTAATGTGCAGTGATATGAGGTTAAAACGCCCAGAGAAGCCCTTCTCCCTGCATGCCTTTGAAACCTGCCTAGACTAATTCTGTTACACTTATTTTCCGTGAGGGAACAGAGGGATAGTTAATAAGCCCATCGCCTCATAAGTCATAACTAAAGAATTACCTGGACGTGAAAGGGCCGGAAAATTTCCTTTATAGTATGCAATTAGAATTATGTATAACAGTAGTAAATATACAACAAAAAATGCTTTTTACTCTTTCTGGGGGTGACCTCACTCTCTCGTATTAACCAACCTTATTTTAAAAACCTGCAAGCTGCTGATGGTAATCCGTTGAGCACCATTAAGCCTCCATTACAGCAATTTATTGGGGTAAAATGTTTCCCCAAGAGACATGGAGAATGTCCCGAGAATATTGCTGATCGTATTAATGTAATAGTACGTTAAACCATAGTGGTTTCACGTGGTGCAAATTGAAGTGCAATATAAGAGGGGACTCGAAGGTGTTCGTAGTAACAATTCTATGGCGTGTGAGCTTATTTTCGCGATGTGTCCTCCCAGAGTTTACAAATTAGATGTTCTTTCCTTGCAATCGAATTGGCCCAGTATTTTCTTTATTCTTATTTACAGGAAGATATAAACATATTTTCAGTTTGCGGAATATTTATTTATTTATTGAATTTACTTAGTGCAGAGACATGACATAGGCCTACGTCAATAATCATTTAAAGACAAATATATGCAAAAATTGCAGATAGTGAACATGTGACAAATTTAAAGTAAAAGTATAAACATAAATCGATAATGTAAATGAAAGGAGTCACGGAAATGAAAGAAAGATAAAAAAAAAACGAAAAATTTAAATATAGCCTCCCACTGCGTGTCCACAGAATTGTTAATTGAGCAAGCAATTCATAATGTGTATTCATTCAGTGTATTAGATAGGATACTGTCTGTGTAGAATGCTATTGTTTCTAATACTGCCCAAGTTTCTACTGATGAAGTAGCCTTTTTTCTAGACCTATTTAGACATGCTAAACTTGTAGCCTATCGGGAGCTCCCTGTCGATGTAGGAAGTTTTATGGTGTCCGTATAAATAACTCATATTTAACATTTTCACTGCTAGGACATTATAAATTCTTCACTTAAAAAAACTTTATAAAAGCAAGAGATGTAAGATTAATAGACTAATGCTATAATCCAAATTGTGATGATTTTTGCCCTTGTGTTATGATGACATTTATGTTAACCAGTTATTTCATTGAAACGTCTTTCATATACTGTATTACTGTGCACTGTATACTGTATACTGTATACTGATGATTTTGCTTGTAAAGGATAAAATTTACTAGGCTTATGATTTTACTTTTTTTTTTTTAACAAAGATACCTGCAATTCTAATTAACTTCGCGTTTGCTACTCAGTATAATCGTAAGCAACGACGTTAATAATAATTTATTGCAAAACACGATGATGTAATAGTAAAGTAAAATTAAAATTGTTTAATCTTGTCTCGTCTTTTCTATTCCAGGTAAGTGAAGATTTCTGGGTCTTATTGTTTTGAGGACTTTATAAATTGATCATGAATAAAAATAGAGAATAACCGCAAAATGATAATTACTAAGAGATCGGTCTTTTTCATTATAGGGGATAGGCTGTGTTTACTCTCTTCTGCTATCTGCCGGTTGGTAAAAAAGGAACTCCCTGTTAAATAATGAACAGAAATAAATTATTTTTAGATATTAAACTATTCCATGTTCCTTTATTCTCATATTTATTTATTTCCTTCTTTATTACATGTATGAGGTCTTCTGTTCCAAAAACATTATGGTGACATAACAAACATAAGCAGTAATGAGATTAGAATCTAAATTATAATGATTAAGGACTAAATAATGTTGATTATTCGAGGAGTAATATTGATAAGAGACTAGTTATTCTCCATAGAGACTAGTAATGTTCCCGTTAGACTAAGAAAAAAATACTTCCTTGCATAGGAAGAGATAAATGTGTAGAAGAAAACGTTAAAGTAGTTTTGACTTATGAAATCAATAAATAATAATTGTAAGCATATTTATACTTATAAGCATATATTATATAATCATAAGCATGATCATAAACAACATATATTTTTATTTTATTTGTCATTAAAACCAAACTGATTAAGGTTCATGTGTTGCAAATTATGCTTATTTCTGTAAAGTCTACTGGAAAATCTACTGGGATTTAAGTCTTTCATTTTGTATATTTTAACAATTTTTTACCCGTTGACCATTAAAACTTACAAAAATCACTTCAATCGATGGTAATAACCACAATTCGTGAATTCGTCGCTCACGAAAACTATCCCTATTATTTATTCATTAGAAAAAAAATTTAATAAAAAAAGAGTAAACTTTTCAGCTAAAATAAAAATCAGACAAAAGTGTTACACTAGAGCTTAAACTATATCCCAGCTGGTCATTCGCCAGTTTTGTTCCGGATGCCGAATAGTGTATCTATAATATATTCTAATTAAATTACTATAAACATTGTGCAACAATGAGTATAATCCACCCCATGAAGTAATCCACTTTTGTAAAAATTTCAAACTGGCTTCGAAATAACACTGATAAGTGTATCTATAATATATTCTAATTAAATTACTATAAACATTGTGCAACAATGAGTATAATCCACCCCATGAAGTAATCCACTTTTGTAAAAATTCCAAACTGACTTCGAAATAACACTGATATTCCTACGCATACAAAATACCTATATCGCCAGATCAATGGACAAGTCCACTACTGTTGTGGAACTATACGATACCAAACTGCCCTAGAATGACATCCGTAGCATGCTCTGAAATCGTACGCTTAATTTAGCACATACACGCTTTGCTATGTGAATTATTTTCAGCATGACTAGATTGACAATTCCGGGCCACGTCTCTGCCAATTAACCCCAATTACCTTGCAAGTGACCCTAGCGACATGGCCTTCAGAGAAGAGTAATGGAATTCCAATACTCCAGCCATGTTCACCTCCCACGAGCGGGGCACAACTGAAAAATATATACCCGTAGAATTAAAAACAGCGGAGAAATGCCAGCTAATGCATATATCAACCAGGAATGCCACACCATAGTATAAACCTACGTCCATGTGAGAGTTTCCATATCAGCGTAAAATTGTAATGTCGGTCCTGTTGGATCCGGGCGGCATGAGCCGCATAAACGTCCCTATAACGGGAGAGGCTAAAGCCTAAACTAAACGGAAGAAGAAGTTAACTGGTATTAAATTACTGTTTTTTCAATTAAAATGTAATTTTAACAATTTCATCAGTTTTCCTCTTACCAAGTATTTTTTATATACCTACAGAATAATTAATACAGTCAATTTCTTCTTCACACATACAGCAGAATTGTCAATTTATTTATTTAGGCAGCTTAATTATAAATGTAATTATTTATTTTCATATAAAATGTACAACACCAAAGAGCAAATACCACTTGCAATAGCATTAACTATATACCAGAAAAACATATTCGAATCTACAAATATGGTTAAATTAATTTATAGAAATGTGTTAATATCTACCCTATCGATTAAAATAAATATCTAAAAAATACTGATACTGCTTTTGACTTGAAAACCGGATACACTTTCTGGTAACGTATTATATAATTTGAAAGCATATGTTGTAATATTCCTTTCAGATCATACGTAGTAGATTCTTGTGGGCATAATAGGCCTAAACATAATAATAATTTTACTATTAAAAAAATATTAAACAAATTACAACTGTATGCACATTCTGAACGATTCAGATTGTTTTCGTAGCCCGGATAACTACTACTTAGTTACTTATGGAATAATATATACTGTACATTACAATAGCAAAATGTTATATTTGTAAGAAATATACAATTAACTATTAAAATAAGCAATATTTATAATTAAATAGGCAATTACGACAGTTAAATTACTAATTCATACAATGTAGTGGACAATTTGGTTGTCATAGAAGGCGTACTACTTTTCCAGAGGCATGATAAGCTAAGAAAAATGCGATATTTACATGACAAGGGGATCAGATAGCCACCACTCCCACGAACACTCGTTAAGACAGCTCATAGAAGCCTCAATGGCCCTGGAGTATTGTGAAGAAATTGAACAGACTATGGGCCCATCAATATAATAAAATTTATCAAAGAAATAGCTCTGCAGAATATAATATAACTAAAGTGAGATAAAACTGAAATCTGTCTGTCGTGTAAAAAGCGGCATAAATGCTCTTCAGAGTTTTCATGATATCTTATTGAAGAAGCTGTAAATAAAATAAAATGAGAAATTCAAGAGAAATAGGGAGGAAGAAACAGAGAGAGAGAGAGAGAGAGAGAGAGAGAGAGAGAGAGAGAGAGAGAGAGAGAGAACGTAATGAATGGAAGAGGAGGCGGAGAAAGTAATCTATTCAGAAATAACTGTGATGACCACAGTTGGGTATCAGCTGCGACGCATATCGAACTGCCAGGAAAGTGGGATTCGGTTGATAAAATTCTAGAAAGCGGTGGCTGACCCTTTCTCGGCAATCTCCATATGGAAGGTCACATACTGGGTGTCCTGTGTGCCATGCATGGCACCAATATCACTCTTAAGGAAGCATAGCTGACATGAATTTGTTTCAGGTATATTATAAGTAGGCCTATGTCTTTCGCATTTGTAGTCTAGAGCCTCTTCTAGAAAACTGTTTTTTTTCTACGATGGTGTTTATTTTTAATCCATTTTTCGTTCCTAGATTTCCATAGACAATTGTTACGAATCCTTTCGCTCTCGCTCGGTTTCTCGTCCGCAGGCAAAGAACTCTTTAACGTTTAAATATTAATAGTAATGCAAGCAGAACATTCCATGACCAAAAAGAGTTGACACGCACACCGTATACATCTACATATCCGAAGATGGAATGATACAGATTTTTTCGCATTTATTTCCTGCAGAACCAAACGCATCGTGCTTAGCTTATTTATTACGTTACTTAATATTTTGTTACAATTTCTGAGTAATTGTATGTTTTCTGTCGTATAATTCATATGAGCTTGACTGATATTCCTAGTAGGGATGAGCATCGATGGTCGATGTTTTCTACATCGATGGAAAACAAACGATGTTTTTGCTACATCGGTATTTCTCCCCGACATCGATGTTTTTAAATATTTACAGTACTAAAATAAGATTAAAAGGCCTACCTTGGTTTTAATGTATAATTTTATTTACAGTAGCCTAATTTCCCCAAAAATGTATGTTTTTCATGTACAGTTTTTATGGAAATATTAGTTTATTTTTTTAATTTCCCCCAATTTTCTGAAACAATTACTTTTTCTTAATATACTACACATCAATGTTTTCCATCAAAATACATCGATGTTTTCAGGTCGATTTTATCGATATCATCAATGGTTATCGCCGATTTTAACATCGATGGTGAACATTTATGTTTTAACTATCGGTACTCATCCCTATTCCTTAGGACAGATGTGTGAGTGGCAGATGCACAGCTGTGTGAATCCTTACAATGCAATCGTAGATTTTCATTGTTTGCTATTCATATGTCAATTGAACACTTCGCATGCCGACACACAGCGCTCAACCACGAGCTCCATCCAACTGAAAAATTCAATTCGTCTGTGCAGTGTTAAAAATTAACCCAATTAGATCCACTGATCATACATTATGCAAGTATGGAGTGAGTAATAACCACGTTCCACACCCTCAGATCAATTATTAACAGTAAACCATGTATGATATTATTTCAGTCAGAAAATAGTAGGGTTCAGGATTGAACCCTGACCACCTGGGTAGAAGGCAGCTCTCTTAGACATTATAATGTCGAGAATGTTCATTTGATTATCTAGCCAATATATTCTGTAGGCTACTACTTTCTAAATTTCAAAAAGCCAGTTTATTTAGCCATTACCAGCTTAAAAATAATTGGCAAAACTGGAAGGACCAAATATTGTGCCATAGTTAACAATTTCTTAAGTTCTTTCTTTTCTCTAAAGTAATAGTTCGGCTTTAAGAGCTTTTAATTGTTGTGTGTGTGTTTTTTTTTTTTTTTAACTCAGCTGAAATACTCCTTTGAGCAACGAGGCCATATCAGGAGTTCAGGTTCTGGGTGTATAGCGTAGGCCATGGAACTGTTGATTCTCAACTATTTTATTTTGTTGGTGTACTTCTATGGCGTCATCAATACATAATTGTTCGCCTACTTATTGAAATTAATTAGGCCTAAATTAATAGCCCCACATACATTAAAATTACATAATGTATAATTAAACTTAAAAGCTTCCTCTTACCTCTAAAATGTAGCCTATAACGTACAGGGGTACAGTGGTTTGTGTTAAATTTGTGATATGACAGAAAATAAATATAAGAAGAAACATTTAGATTTCATTTAAATTTACAGAATAAGGTTCATGAAATAAACTATGGATCTAGTCATTGTGTTAACTATTTTCTATGGAGTCTGGCACGGGTTTATGATTTGTGTGAGAATTCGAGTCTCGTGCGTTAAAGCATGATTTAGAAGTTAAAGTGTTGTTCATTCCAGATCTTCTTATGATCTTTCATATTTATTTATTGTTGATTCAATTCGGCTTGGCATTTTAATAGTACTAATGTATGTACGTGAAATGAGAGATTGAATAACTGCTTGGCGTTAGTACAAAACGAAGAATATTTATTTCCCTAGCAGACGATATAGGCCTACAATGAAATCAATGGAAGTGTAGGTAACTTATTCAAGAAGGAAACCATCTATTTTTCATTTTAGAACAGAAGGGTCGCATGAATTTTTCATTTTCATCCACAAGACCTCACAAAAACCCTTAGGCGAAGAATCCGAGCTCGTAAGATAAACATAAATGTACTGGGAAATCCTTTCTTTCCCCCGATATATAATAACACGGAAACAAGAGAGACCCAGCACAGAGTAAAAAACCAGGGCGAGTGGACCACTAGCACCAGCATATGTTAAATGTCACTAGTGCAAACTAGATACATGGTTGTAATACATGTGCTTGGGCAGGAAACTGTGAACTAAGAGCAATTAATTAGGGGGTTCGCGCAACCCTTACTGTCCCCTTTGTTTGTTCCAGTGTCAGTGTCGCACTCAGTGGCATTGTCGCACTGTAAATCTGAAATGAATCTAAGTACTAAAACCTCAAATGCTCCACCGTAGGGGTTACAGGAAAAGGTCAAAGTCAGCATCGCATTCCACGTGAAGCTGTAGATCCCGGCAGAGGCGTAACGAGGGGGGGGGGGTTGGGGGTTTGAACAACCCCCCCCCCCCATTGATTGAAAAAAGGAAAATTGTAAAAAAAATTTAAGTCTGCTTATAAATTACTTAATACGAGTATAAAGCGTGGGAAGCTTAAAACTCGTTATTGTGCATCTTAATTTTTTAAATTTTCCGGGGGAGGACCCCCGAACCCCCCTCTCCCTGGGGGGTATTCCATACCCCCCAGATGTTATAACCCCCCATATGGTCGGCCTGGTTACGCCTATGGATCCCGGCTATTGTAAAAACACCTTCAACAGTAGACCCACAATATTGAAATTATATTTCTCCTCTAGGGATTCCAGTTGACTACTACCCACACGATCATTCGTGAAATGGCTCAGAGTCGGACAGGCAAATGTGGTAAAGTAATCAGACAAATGAGAAAACAAGGAAGAGAATATATTCAGAATACAATATTAGTTCCCACATGCACACCTAGCCACTTCCTTGTTTGGATAAAACTGATTTCATCACTACTAGCACTAAATATCGATTTAATTTTACCTCTTAGCACTACTGAATGGGCTGCGACTGGTATCGGTGGGCAATAATCAGAACACTATTGCAGTGTTACGCTTTCGACAGAGTTTTACCTTTTATAAGGTTCCGTTGGAAGGATGCTCCGCATATTTAAACAAATTGGTACGTTTGGTTCGTTTCAGGTTTCGTTATCAAAGATTGCACATTATTTCCTCGGTAGTAATTTTATTTATATAAAAGATTGCTACGGACATCAAGTCATGATATAACCACTATGTATCAATCATCCCTCTGCTTTAATTTTTTGCGTCCTCCATTAAACAGTTCAAGCATTTCAAAGATTTTCTACTGTCTATTATTCCTCCACAGTCAACTTAAATAACTGTTGATAAAGAATATCATGCGTATACTCGCAGAAAGTTAAAAAAAAGTCGTGTGCTTGGTTCTAAACCCATTATGCGCCTGATGTCCGTAGCAGGCAACCGGATAGTACTAACATTACTCTTATCCAAATTCCGCGAGCCTTCTCTTTATTAACTATTATTTTTCTAAATTAAACAAATGTAAGTCCTGGCAGAAGTATAGTGGTCTACCTATATTCTATTACTTTATTTTTGGCTTCTCAAGAAAGCCGTGTGTCTGCTGTCAGTTTTAAGTCAATGCTTATACAAATGACTGTCGTGATATCTGAATAATTCTCTAAAAAAATTATGTAGCTTTTAAAGTGAGTTTCATTGTACAAAAACTTTTGACCCTGCGGTACTAATAGGTCACGCACTAAGAACTGGAGCAGAATTGGATATCTGTATCCCAAGGAATAAAGTAAATTTGAACAAGTCTGAGAGTCACACGAAATGTTGTGTCTGGGATTGTCTGACCCACATCCTGACCCAGGTCTAGGACAAAGCTCCATTGATTGACCCAATTTGAAACAGGGTTCAAATTCAAGGGAAATACTGCTGCGCATTTCGTGGTGATATCAGGAAATACTGCAGGTCTCCTAGCAACCCCGTGTGTTTCTATTTCGTTCTTTCATTCCCTGCTTCCTACAGATCTCTAAGGAAGGGATTTGAAATTTCTAATGCATATTTACGGTCTCCCTTCTTAACTATGTCATAAATTTATACCGTACTTAAGCTATGTAAATACTGCTTGAATATTCAGCACATTCAGTTCACGGAACATAAATCACATGTGCATTTGCAAAATTAATTTTATTTATAACCAGAAACAGATCCTTCAATATCATCTTTAAAATCCCTTTGTGAAACTTGAACTTTCAAATTAATTTCTGTACCATAAGCTTGAACAGAAGAAATGACATAATTGTTGCCCCAGTCAAGACATCTTATTCGCAAGGCGAGGCTTCAAGTCAAGTTTATGGAAGAGATGAACTGCATATAACTGCCATTCGAAGAATTTATTCGAGAAAACATCCAAATATAAAGATTTGGGTATTGTCCAAACGTATAAAATTTAAACAAGACCACCGCAAAATAAACGGTGCAAAATATGTTGCACAAACTTTCTCACATGTATATGATAAGTTCTGTAATATTGTAGTTTCAAGGTTGACGGAAGAAACCAATATATACCTTTCAAAAACAAAGTCCGGCATTTATCTTTGCGAATGAGGAAACCACGAAAAACCAAGTCAAATTTTGCTTGCTAAGAGGTTTGATATTTGAACCCACAACCTCTTGCCTCTACTACCTCTTTCTGAGTGGTTTTAGTGTGTTCATTAAGACTGGAATACACTGCATTTCACAACAATAGGTTAACTAGTGTATAATTGTGTTGTTACTATGGGAAACAAAAGAATATCATTCATATTTTAATTAATGTGTTTTGACAGTCTGCATGTCGTTCTTATTTCGTTTTTATTTCGATAGCTATTAATTTTATAAAGAAATGTATTTTACAAAGAAATCATTTTAATTTTCTCTACAACTTTCTTTCTAGCTTTTCGTGTAATTGGAAGTAGTCTAGAAAAATCGGAAATAGGTACAACTAAAGTACCCCTAAGGGTTTTTTACACAAAAGCGCATAGGCCTATAGCCATTT
Organism: Ectobius pallidus; assembly: GCA_964059195.1. Classification (NCBI taxonomy): domain Eukaryota; kingdom Metazoa; phylum Arthropoda; class Insecta; order Blattodea; family Ectobiidae; genus Ectobius; species Ectobius pallidus. Next base: position 118,411,420 of record CAXKWD010000006.1, read on the forward strand.
TATTGGCCTTAGATGGCTTGAAATTTACATTTTTATTAAATCGTTAGAACAATTTTTTTCTTTCAGAAATCTAAATTTAGAAAAATGCATGAAAATTCCCTTTAATTTTTCAGTTATAAAACCCAAATTCTAGGCGGTTCGATAGAATTCTAAAAAAGTCCCTAGTTTAAAAAAAGAAGTAAATACAATGGATCGTTTACCCGCTACGTTTGCCAACAGACAGACGACAGACATAATTCCAAAAACACTTGTTCTGGTTTCTGGGCATTGGTAAACACGTTTTCCCGGTGTTATCTCGATTTAGATTTTTGTCACGATCACAATACTTTCTCATTAATACTCTGTATATGAGAGAAAGTAAAATGCGAAAACCATAATTTTACCCAAGAAATACCACATTTTTTCTTTAAAAGTATGTAGAGAGCTCTTTTAGGTTTCAGTATTCCTTTAAAAAATAATTATTAAAACAAATCCAAATGTTGCTGTGTCTCAATAGACTACAGTAACACGGAATAATTGCTTCATTGATTAAAGGAAAATTGAATTTCTTAGGTTTAACTCGATATATAGTATCATGCAGGTTTCGCTTTGTCAGTGTATGAACTACAGGAAAAGATGTAACCGCCTGTCTCAGCAGATTGTTCAGGTGATGTATCTAGTTAAAAGTGTCGCATAACTTCAATTTTGCGCGTGTATCTGATTATGCTTATTATACTACAACCAAAGGCTGAAAAAGATGGGACGTGATATTAGCTGATATCACACGCTTTTCCTTGAGCCCTGAACTCCGTAATATTGCAAAAAGTTCACATCGAGAACGCCGCGAAATCTAACGTTCGAAAAATGAACATCATGCCCATTGCAGTGTGCCATTCCCACAACTTATCTAGTAGCGACATTCTTGAACTAATACTTCTTTGGCCTATAATTTCATGTTCGTTAGAAAACCTCATGCAGCAACTAAGTTAACTCTTCAGAAAAATCAGGTCGGAAGAGTGAAGAACTTTTGGAAAGGTATATTGTGATAACGATTTATGTCTACATAAAAATATCTCCTTCATTGTAACTAAGTTATTCACAGGTACCTAAGAAGAAACAATATACTATCGAGGTTTTCACGTGCTTCTGAGTAGAAAGCTGAACAAGCCATTCATTTCCTCCATGCTCAAGATTGGCTCCTTTTCAGTTCAGCTTACTTCGCTTTCATTTACACCGTCTCAGCGAAATTTTAAAACCAGACACAAGCAGCGAGGAAGATGAGCTGCGAAGTTAAAGTGTAAACTTAAAGTATATTTTACTTTTCAAACGAATACTGTTTTAATAATAATATTCGCATAAATTTCGTACAAAGGAAAGAGAGAGGGAGGGAGTTAGAAAGAGAGAGAACAGTAAAGGAAGGGAGAGACGGAAAAAGGAGTGTGATCCTTGATCCTTGAATACATAATACTGTAATGATAGTAGTAAAAATATTTCTTCAGTCGACCTGCGTGATGCATTCATTATCGCAGTGGTTTTCTGTGTCCTGGTCGGAAGTTAGATTCTAGCCCAGGTCGAGGGCATTTATGTGTGCATAAATGTGTAAGGCCCATGTCTGTAGATTTGCAGTCGTATTAAAAAAAAAAAAAAAAAAAAAAAAAAAAAAAAACTCTTGTGGGACAAAATTCCATTACACCGCTAACGATCACCCTGTCATGAAATTACCATAAAACCAATCATATTCTTTCACTTTTATGTTTCTGAACAGTAAACTTAAATCTAATTATTACGTAATCGAGTTTTTTTATTATTTAGGCGACTTAAACACAACATGCTATGTATACCTGCAAGATAAATCTCGAAGGGTATATTAAGTTGACAAATGCTTGATACGAATGCATGACTTGCATGAAGGATGCAATTACTAGACTCTGGTTGATACGGTTTATAGATTAAGGTTAAACAGGCTTTTTTTTTATTTTATCTCTATATATATAAAAGGCTTTGTCCTGACTGACTGACTGACAGGAATCAACGTAGAGCCTAAACTATAACAGGTAGAGACTTGGAATTGTGACAGTATCTTCGTTTCATAATGTAGGTGCTCACTAAGAAAGGATTTTGAAAAATTTTGATTTTAAATGCCAAAAATCAAATGTTTTTTTAGTACACTTAATCCCTTTTTACACAGAATTATCAAATCAAAATCACAGAACATATTGTTGCTAATGGTATCAGATGGGTTTTGAAATAAATGAAATGCAAGTTTGACAAATAAGAGAAGTTATCAATATAATTCATGTTATAAATAAATATTATAGAATGAAATCCACGAAAATAATGCAGTCAGATAACTTTCTCTAGCCTGGACATAGAGAAAACAAAACGTGGTATGGTAATGTGTATATTATTATATCGCAGGTTTTTGGAGAGAGAGGTATGAAAGTGATATTGCTTTCTGTTTAATTTCATCCCCAAAACAGTTTTATGGTAACATGAGAGTGAGAAATAAATATTCCGCAAAGACAATACAATTTTATGTTACCAGAATTTCTGTTTCTTCATATTTGAACCCCTACCAGGCTTGCTGTGTACTGTACAAGCGATGGGATGCAAAATTCTACTTCCTCTATGAGCCATAAAAAGCTATATGAAGCGTTTTCTGAGGGAATAGTTTGAGTGTGATTAGTCATTCTTCCTATTTCAATTTATAAATACGTATATAAGGACCTAGAATTCAAAACTCGAAAGTCTTTCATAAGTTAATTTCCAATTACAAAATACAAAACCCGGGCGAAGCCGGGCCTTTTAAGCTAGTCTATGATAACTTATTAATCGAAATACAATAATATCCCCTATATGTCTATTGCATATCGTTATATGTCGTGAATTAACAATACTAAGCCTGCAATCCAATTATAAGAGGAAGACGACTGTTTATAAATATGTATATTATTTAATCTGCTTTTATAGAACCTCCACTTTTATTAATTATTTATTTATTTATTTACCAGTAACATTAGCTTACAGTCGTAAATGACCTCAGGGGTCCTGATATCATGTAAAATTTTTGTAGATAACATGCAAGGTACAGATAGCAATGTAATATTTTTAAGAATTGCATATTATTTTATAGTATAGTATAGATCCATTAAAATGTCCTCGTTAATTCCAAAATTGCTTCCATGGCCTATGTTGAATCCCTTCATCCAAATAACCGACTATTGCTCTTATGACATGTATTAGTTTATAGAAAGGTAGATTAACTATGGCTCATATATTTTGTTCTCATCTTCTAAATTAAATTTCTGGAGAATATGTAACATGAACTTCAGAAATATTTATATGTATACTGTCCCTTCAGTTTTCTGAATAAATAAATAATTCGTCAGATTTCTTTAAAGTGTCCATGATTTCAATAATTTAAAAACATATTATAGTTCCTTGTGTTTACAATTTTCATCCAGCTTAAAGATAATATACAGTACAGTAGATTACATTATGGAGGGCAAATTTTTATGAGTCATATGCACGGACCAAGCTAATTCATAATCTTATTTCGTTAAATGCCATTCTGCAGATCAGTCCAATTAATATAATTAAAACTCCGATGAAAAATCAGACAAGTAAAAAATTATCGACAGTATAACTAGCCATAATTATGAACAAACGAAAGATCACTTGGACAGTTTTAATTTGCGGAATAAACAGAACATTTCTCTTTCAGAGAAGACCTATTCTACTAGTATTACTCCATAAACTCAGATAAAGAAAAGCTACAGCGTAGGCGCAAAAGCAAAGACAGAATCAATGTGAACGCCTACGTGTTGCCGCATAGATTACTCCGCATAACAGCAATGTCAGAGAAGTTGTCTCGCTCTCCTGGCGCCGAGGTATTCGTTGTGATCATTCCACAAGTCAACTCCCATCTGCACTTCTTGACCACCCTCAAGACGAATTCGAGGATATTTTATAATTGTTTTTCCAACTTTTCTACGAACTCACACGAGTTTCTGTAAACAAAATGTCTTAACGGTGTAGACAGCAGGGCGTGAATGCCGATACCAACATATTACTCTATCATCTGTTATTTATGATTAGGGGGCGGATTTCTATGACATGTCATATTTTTCCCCTTTGGATTATTTCAGGTTTATGACTAATTTAAACCAGATTCCAAGCATCCTGGTGAAAATGTAACTGATTTAATTGTGCATATAACTGCATATTTAGGAAGTTTTCAACTATTGTAGCATATTTAGTATGAATATGTATATTTAGGTCATATTTTTGGCATATTCGTGTGCATATTAAAGAAATTTTGAAGTTCCATATCATATTTTGTAAATTTTGCATTATAATGATACTTTTTGAGAATTTACAGATATTTTAAATAATTAACACCATATTTTAATAAAATGTATTGTAATGAAATTAAAAAAATATACACAATGTGTAAGTGGTAATCATATTTTAAATTTTATTGGTCATATTTTAATGTTTTTTTAGGTCATAACTTAAATGCATGCATATATCCTATTTTTTAGGTCATAGAAATCCGCCCCCCTAGTTATGATATTCACAGCAAAATGAAGTACATTGCCATCTACAGTCTGCAAAAATGTATTTATTTTCTGTCGTAATATCGAAGCCAAAATATAGCGTTTTTTAAAATAGAAAACAGAAAACCTAAATCTGTATTTTATTTATATGCACTATAGGATCTAATGGTAGGGAGGTCTTGAACGGGGTGAACTTAGCTTAGTGATACAAACTGAGGAGCTACTTGATTGAGTAGTGGCTACGATCACGAAAACCACCATTTACGGCTGTGGTAGACGACCCAGCGGTAGGATGGTAAGCCTAGTCCCTCAAGGGATGTAGAGCCATGGAGAAGAAGAAGACATTGATGATGATGATGATGATTATGATGATGATAAGAACTAGTCTTACAGGTAGATAAGTATTTCGTTCAACCCCTAAAATTCTATGTCTAGTTTTAGCATTAATACAAGTTTTTAGGTCCTCTGAATCCAAGAATACACTTTTTTAAAAATATGTCTATGTATTTCTATGAACAGTAATAGTTCAAACCAATATTTCCTTTTTAGGGCTAAATATTTTCTGGGTATGTGACATAAGTCATGGCTAGAAGAAATAAAAGATACGGGAAACTTTTTTAAAAATTACACTTCTGGATTGCTGTTTATTGATTCACCACTCACCACAGGGCTTGCATTATCTAACCTAAAGTCATTTAAATTAAATATATGTTTATTTGTCAAGTGCTACATAAGACGTAATAGACAATAGACAATAGGCCTAAGTAGATTTTAGACCTATAGTCTGTCATATAAGCTGTCATATAGGACGTTTAAATAGGCTTATAGTTCAAAATACATTTATATTTCCATAAAGCACACTTCAAACTACGAAATTAAGGAATAAAATAAAATTGACAATTTGTAACCATTTCGAGGTCCTTCTCTCTTTAAACAGATACTTTCTACGAACTCTTTACTTGCAGCATAGATAGAATAAACAAACTCAAGTCACAACAATTAGCCTACACATAAATAGTCATAACAGAACATGACCATATTACTGATTGATTCGTAAATAAGCTACAGCTATCAAAAGGCAGCGGGAGGAAAGTGAATGTGGAAGTAGATAATGAAACGCAATTACACGAAAAACGCGAGGAAGAATGGAGAAGAAAGGATTGACCCGAATGAACCAATGCCAGGATCTGAATTGGCCACTTCCTTTAGGGAGGCTGAGGACATAAATCATAATGGTGAATAAACTGTGACCCGTTGCACACAATATAGAACTCACATCTGTGAACATAATTAATTAAAATAGCACTTTGATTGCATGTCATTTCATTTGAAGGGTACAGAGGAAAAATAGTCAAAGTCTACTTTTGGTGAAATTTGGCAATTTAATGCTAGTGTCTTCTAGGAGTGTAGTGCATTCCATCACATTGAAAAATGAAAAGATCACGCGTATGGTCTTCTAAAAAAACGTCAGGAAAAATGGCGTGCAGGTGAAAACAATCAAATCCGAGCACAAACAAACAGAAAACTTTCTTTACTGTAATAATGTATATATATATATATGTATATGCGCGCGTGTGTGTGTGTGTGTGTGAGTGTGTACGTAGGCTATATAACTCTCTGGCAGACATATGAGAATAAAATTCATTATCTCAGCAACAAACATTCTTCATATTTTCTCGTCCCATACCCCTCTACTATAACATTGTCCTGGTTTACATCTTCCTGTCCTGGTTTTCTTATTAATAATTTATAACTCTATATATTATATAAAATATATTATATACGTCATTTTTTTTTTTCAGATTCGATGAAGGCCATGACGGATTTCTGGACTTGGGAGAACTGAAGAGAATGATGGAGAAGCTTGGCGCACCTCAGACACATCTTGGACTCAAAGCCATGATCAAGGAAGTAGATGAAGATGAAGACAATAAAATTAGTTTCAGAGAGGTAACACATTTTTAATTTTTTTCACTGCTACTGACGTATAAATTCGTCACTGCAAAAACTGTATAAATACAGAACATGTTATATGTGGAATAATGGTATACGTAAAATATGAGGGTTATTTACCATTGTGTGATTGTCATTCATAGAAACCAGCCTTCTACTGAAATACTCTTCAGTGATTTTAAACTTAAATCCCATTGATGATTTCACTTGATGGTTGCTTACATTATCGTATAAACTCTAAAGATAAAAAAGGAAAGTATTACTATGACCCATGTTGTCTTAAAATTTCACTTTATTAATAAACTTATGTTATGTTCAATTTAATTAATTTATTTAATGCACTTATTGTTATTTAACTTTATGTATGCAATATGCAGGTAAATAAAACAACAATAGTTTGTTATATCTATAATAGACATTCTCGGGAGTTACCTTTTCGTTCAGCTGGAGAGTTCACGACTAAACTATGTTCAAGTCTAACTGTAGACTTAGAGATAGCAAAATCACGTTTCTATAAGGATTTGTAGACTGTCTTCAGCTGTGCGAATTTGTTTATTTCGAGGCATAAATTATACGTTGTTACGAGAGCCAATTACAAAAAGAAATCGATTTTTTTCTCTCAGAAACCTTCTTTGATGTCCTCATTTCTTAAATCTGGCCTCAGGATCCAAATCTCAAAGTCGTTTACGGACGACCAGATGTTATAAAGATATTTCACCTTGGACATTTTTGATTAGTTTCTCTCCTTTTCATTTCCTCTTTACGTTTCTGTTCACTTTCTATTGTCTTCTTTCCCCTACTTCTTTTTCTCCATACTTTCAATACTCGGGGCTTCCTTTTTTGTTTTTGCCTATGTATTGTTTTCATCTAAATTATTGTCAATTTATTTTTATTTACAATTTTTCCCTTATCTCTATTCATTTGTCTTCCCTTTCTTTTTTATCTCCACTTTGCATATTTGTATTTTGATTACAATATTATGAATTTTTTTTTAAATTTTCTTTAGTCTCCATTTTCCTTGTTTGTCATGCGCGTTTCTCACTCTATTATCTAAAACTTCCTATCTTCTAGGGTTTTTTTTTTTTAAGAAAATTGATTAAAAGCTAGGTAATTAATGCATGGTCCGCCTGTGTGGTCTCGTGGTTAGCGTCGCTGGCTGGGTTCGATCCCCGGTACCGCCTCGGTAGGGAGAAGAGTCTGGAACGGGTTGCGTTCAGCCTCGTGATAAAAACTGAAGAGCTACGTGATTGATAAATAGCGGCTCCGGTCACTAAAAATTATCGCTAACGGCCGTAGCTGTCGCTATGCTGACCACTTGGCCCCCAATCCTGCAATCTGCCCAGTGCTGAAGTTGGGCCGGAACGGCGCTCTGGCAAAGCAAAAATCTACTCTTCAACGACATATAAAATCGGTATATTTGGCAACATTTTTAATAAAGAACCATTATTAGGGTCATGATCTCCTGTTATTGTCAGTTGCCTTGTCTGCGCAGTTGCCGTAGATTCAGTGGACGTACGTGACGAAATTTAGTTTAGTTTAGTTTTAATTAATGCATGATTTTGATTTATTAGCAAAGAGAAACTATGCAATAATTACTCGGTGTTCTACGATTTCAATGTTTCGTGGTTTCATTAGATAGTTACAGAAAGTTTGCTCGTTCATTGGAGCCTTAACAGTCTGCTGTTACTGTTTGTTGCTGTTTTGTCTGCTTCGTGATAATTCACGCGGTGCTGTTGAGGGGGAAATTGAGTCTGGAGCAGTTTGCGGTTGTGATTCAGTGCAGCGAATCCCTCGGGAAGAAAACGTGCCTGGACTCAACTTCGCGTGCACAGTCTTGTTTTAATTTGATTAGGGCATTCCTACAAGACGACGCATCTCCCTTGTTGCAGATACAAGACTTCGTGATACAGGAGATAGATTAGATGACCAGAATATTAAAAAGTTCAAAACGGAATTTGAATTTTCTTTATTTAATATTCTTATTCCTTTCAGAGCTAAATTTGTGTATTAACCTTGGAAAAGATACATGAAGTTGGTACTTGTGAATGGATACATGGGATATTTCGTTACTCAAACGAATTTTAACGAATATTAATTAAATTAGTGCAAGAGTTTATTTATTTTCACACTTAATCATTTGCTCTCAGTTTACATTTATGTATTTACACAAAGTACGTAGAGAGCCAAACGGTGTTCTTGGCATACAGGCTTATTACATTTTGAACACACAGTTTTTTTTCTATCTTTTCTCTCGAACACGTGTGATATCTAGCACTTTTTTTGTTGTTCGCGCATGAGCCCATGTAGGACTACGCAAAGTACTTAGAGGAGTTTCTGTGTTTTCCTTTGACTCCATATTGCTTTCATCCTGGCTATGAGCTTCCTTCCTCTCGTTTGTCCATGTTGTTCCAGTTTTTTTCTTCGGTCTGTCCTCTTGGTCAACTTCCCACTTATGCACCATAATTCTAAATCTATCTCTTTTCAAAATATCTTCTGGAGTAATTTCTGCCAGTTTTAAGTCTTTTTTACTTCACCAATCCATTTCATAGTATCTACTTTTGCTTTACTTCTGCTTTCATAGAATTCCAATATTTGTTTTGTGAGCCTATTTGAATTCATTCGTTTAATATGTCCATAAAATTTTAACCTTCGTTTTCTGATATCACTATGAATGTCTGTATATGTTTTTATTTCCTTTTTACTGTATTCTGTATTCTTCACCTGCGCTTCGTGGACCTAAATTTTTTCTTATAATTTTGCACTCTTTTTTTATTATATTTTCTACATCTGTTTCTCGGTTCAAAATTAGAGTTTCGGCTCCATAAAAGCACCCGGGTTTAATTACAGTGTTATAGTGTCTCAATTTTATTATATTATTATTATTATATTATTACCACTTTTATTATATTTCTTAGCACTTCTGGTTCTTTATCATGATCTTCTTCAATGTTTAAAGTTATTATTACCTGTATAATATTATTTATCTCTAGATTTTATTTCTTAACTACATTTAATTCTAATTCAAGTTCAATTGAAATAGTAATAGAATATTATTAAAACTATAATGTCCACTTAAATCACTACAATGGAAGATGAGCAGCATTATTTAAATTACTCACTAGCAGGGGCGTGGCGTTAATGTTGCCTCTGTTGCCGCCGGCAACAGCTAATAAAAATGAATAAAGTGTTTCCAAATTTTACATGATTTTTTAAAAAGAATAATGGAAGGTCTGAGTAATTTCACTTTCAGATTTCTTCATTTGTGATCGATCCGCCGAGACCGGTCGATCACAGCATCCTCCAGTTCTAAATTGCTCGTTATTTTGCCAATGGCGATTACCGGCAAACTCTAAGCGTATAGACTCGTAGGGATGTCAGTGACCCTGTGAGACTTCAGTTCGCTGTTTGTAGCACCATTGTTGCCTGTCCAGTGAAAAGGCAAACCTTGAGTTTTAGTGTCAATTCTTAATGTATACGAATGTAATGGTGAATGGTTTAATGTTAGTAGTACAATAAGAATAATGACATCACAATTTGCGGGTAAAAGTGACTGATTATGTGATCGAAAACCTTTTAAAACTGTCCTTGAGTTCGCGTTCTTTTGGCGAAAAAATCACATAATTTCAACAGGAAGACCAACTCCGGATCTTAAACCATTAAAAACTAACTCACACGGGGGTTTCGAAAGACATTTTAGTAGCTCTTGGTACAAGGAGTTTTCTTGGCTGTGTGGTTGTTACAAATTATTGAAACTATTTTGTTGGCCATATCTGCTTTAATTCTAATGAAAAGAATGCTTGGAAAACAGATGGCATCAGTAACATGGATAGTTTTCGCACCTTGAGGGTTTGATGTCATTTTCAGCTTGAAGACTGAACTTGCCGCCCTATTTAAATTAATGGCAAGAGATGATGATGATGAATGGGATGCTGAAACAAGCGCTTGTGCAATGGGCTACTACCAGAACCTCCTAAGCTTTGATTTCAGATTCTTGCTTTTGGTGTTTTCGCTTGTATTTCCTAAGTCTGATGCTTTGTTTAACTTTCTTCAGAAAAATATTTTTGATATTGCTTTCAGCAAACAAAAAATCAATGACTTTAAAACAGTATGAACGACTTGCGTGACAATTTTGACGAGTTAATTTGGTCAAGGATAGAATCTGATCAAGATTGCCACGAAACACCAATACTTTCAAAGAGATAGAGACTGGATAAAGGAGAAAATGTCACAAAATCATCGTATCGACGAATATTTTATGAGATCATAGATACGATACTTGGCAAAATAACCAACAGATTCTCGGATATAGACAAACTACAGTTCCTATCATTGTTGAACAGTGCTTCATACGCCGAATATGACAAGACTTTCCCAGAGAGTGCGTTTAAGATTTTCCTTACTTATTACGGACAGTACTTCAACTCAGTGCGATTAAGGAACGAACTCTGTTATTTGTACTCTTCCCCTGAATTTCGAAACAAAGCTTCCTACGAAGTTCACCAAAAGTTGTATGCCTTGGAACTTAGAGAAGCTTTGCCACTGGTGTATAAACTTCTTGAATTAATTTTTACTATTCCTACCACCATCAGCAGAACGATCTTTTTCAGCGCTCTGTAGAATACACACTTATCTAAGAAACACACAATCTCAAAATATACTTTCATATCTGTCTCTTTTATCAGTGGAAAAGGGGTTGCTTAGTAAACTTAAAAAGCAACAGCAAGCAACATTTGAAAATTCTGTAATTGATGTTTATTTGGAGAAGAATCGGCGGATTGAACTGAAGTACAAATGGACACTGTAAATTAGAGATATTGTAAATACATTTTAAATTAGGTACGCCATTATAATTTTTATTTATATACTTGTTTGAGTTTGTTTTGTTTCATACAATTGCATACAACCTATATAATATTAACTTAGAAACCCTCGGAATTCGCGACTGGCACTCCCCAAATTAAGTATGAAGCAACTGGCAACACTTATGGATCACCCACGCCACGCCACTGCTCACTAGTCTCTACCATAAAAAACAGTAGCGGAAGGAATCAAATCTGCAGGCAGAACACACCCAAGTAATGAGCTCATATATTACCCTAAGATTACATTTAACCTTACAATTAGCGTGAGTTAAAATGGCACTTCACTAAATGTAGGCAAAGCATGCAATTATGTGTCAATACTAGTAATACTACCTTTTTTTGAACCGTACGTTAGTGATTTTCAAGAAACCTCATATGTACAAATATAAGGCATAAATCATATTGATCCTAAAACATTATCTGCTCAGTACCAGTAGTTTTATCCCTAACCAAACCATAACGCCTGATAAGGTGTCACATTTCAAGGATATGTTGTGTACTAAGAGTACTCATAATATTTAATTTGGATAATCATAATAATAATAATAAACCTCTGCAAGCAATAAAAACTTTCTTCCAATTATTTTGTTAATTTTATAAAAATATTGATCAAAATTAATGTAAATTTCATTGTTTGCAGTTTCTGCTTATTTATCGCAAAGCCAAGGCTGGAGAACTGGTGGAGGAGAGTGGACTGAGCCAGTTGGCAATGCTTACGGAGATCAATGTGGAGGAAGTGGGTGTTGGGGGAGCAAAGAACTTCTTTGAGGCTAAAGTGAGTACAATTCGAGTGATATAAATTACACCAATGTGCTAGAAGGTATGAGAAAGAAAATACATGACTTGTAGAAGTTCAGAATCTAAAGACATTATGTAAGTAGCAAGTGAATTACATCACAAATGATATTTTTAGAAAAGAACATCTAACCACTTTCTGCAAATTTCAGAACCACTTGTATAACTAAACTCCATGGAACTATATCCCTGCCATTCGACCGCTGTGCCATCTACCATAAACAGGATTGGGCATAGACATAGGCAGGATTGGGGGCATGTGGCCAGCATGCAGGCTCCCACGGCCAATATTGATTGCTTACTGAACAGGAGCTGCTAGTTCTTAAACAAGAAGCTCCTCAGTTTGTATCACAAGGCTGAGTGCACCCCGTTCCAGACCCCCCTACCTCATAAAAATCCGAGGAGGTACCGGGGATCGAACCCAGACCTCCGGATCTGTAGTCAGCAACACTAACCACGAGACCAAGCAGGCAGACATCACTCATATAAAACCAAAAAATAATCCTCGTTCAATATTTCATAAATTTTTTGCAAGTATCATGCTGAAGGACTCATAGCAAAAATTTAAAGTCGATTGTATTATCCTTTTCAGAATAAAACAGCTGTGACAAATAGAGGAAGGAAATAGGATTCTCACTTAAGTCTTTATGTTAATGATGAGTGAATCTTAAAAACACATACTGGTATCTAAATAAGAAACCACAAGGGTAAGGTACAGTGAGTACAGGACAGTCTGTATTGTCACAGTGATCAGGTATGCAAATTCTAATCTTGCTTAGTGTTTCTGTTGAGGGATCGCAGGGTGACGATGTCTCCACAAATATATGAAGCTAAAAAAATTTTAAATTACATTTCATATAATTTACGGAAAGTAATTTCATTGAATAGTCTTATAAAATACATGTATATGTCAAAATGTTCCCCAACTTTCCATTCCCTGTAGTAGCCTTCTTTATGGAAGATTCCGTTCGTAAAGACAAGTCTCTCTAAATATTTTTTCCAACTAAAGCACTGCTTCCTAAGTTCAATAATAATCTATATGATTTTGTGCAAGGACTGCACTGAAAATTTATGGTTACGGGAGGAAAGTTGTGATACTAACTTTGCTGTAAACCTAACTAGCTTTGGCATTTTCCATTTTTTATCAAGTGGCTTAAGTCAATTTTCAATGGCTTGCCATTGACTTGGCTTGGTGTAGTTAGTAAGGCACTGGCTTTCACCTAGTAAGTTCTCGGATTTCATACCAGGCCAGACCACTATCAATTAAGCTATCCCATGGGCTCCCCCATATCCAGCATACTAGCAGAGATATTTCTCCAACACATAGAACACAACAAAATCCTCCACGACAACAAACACGCACACAAAATAATCTACTGGCACAGATACGTAGATGATATCATCGTACTATACAGAGGCAACACCAGACAATGCACACAACTACTACACCACATCAACAAAATCCACAAAAACATACAATACACAGCAGAATTTGAAATAAACAAAACCCTCAATTTCCTAGATTTCACTATCACAAAAGACAGCACACAGAAACATAAATTCAAAATATACAGAAAACCCACAATGACAGACACACTGATACACAACAGCTCCAACCACCCAACACAACACAAACATGCTGCATTCCGATCCATGCTCCACAGACTTGAAAACACACCACTATCCGCTGAAGACCACAAAGAAGAACTTAACACCATAAAACACTTAGCCATTACCAATGGCTACAACCACACAGTCATTGACAACCTACTACACAAAATCAGAACGAAGAAAAATGACCAAAACACAGAAAAGAAAAAAGACAAATACATCACACTCACATACTTCAACACACATACACAGAAAATCGCCCAACAGTTCAGAAAACAAGGATACAAAATAGCATTCAGAACAAAGAACAAAACAATCAACAAAATACAACCCACAGACAACAAACAACACACAAACAAATACAACAACCCAGGAGTCTACAAACTAAAATGCAACGACTGCCCAAAATTCTACATAGGACAAACAGGCCGAAGTTTCAAAACACGATACACAGAACACATACGAGCTCTCAAACAAAACACAGACTCTGCCTATGCAAACCATATAATAACCACAGGACACGAATACGCAGACATCAATACAGACATGGAAATCCTACACATTAACCACAAAGGTCACACACTCAACATACTCGAACAATATGAAATATACAGACACACCACACAAGACAACACCAACATCCTAAACGAACAGATACAATTCAAATCGCACGCGCTGTACGATACAGTTATCCAGAAATGTCTTCCCAACAACAACAACACCACGGAAGTCAGTTGCTGAAGATGGCCGCTCCATGCGGTTGAAAGCGCTCCAACAGGTAACAAAATACCGCAATTTAGTAGTGAGTACCAGTGATAAAGCTCTACGCTATACATAAATAATTAAGTTACCTTAAAGTGTGACTGTTCTACATATTTAGATTTATAAGGTTATGAAAGACCTCTTGCAATGTAACAATTTGGCAAACTGGAATGGCTAAAGACCTAGAGCATTACACAACTGTCACTAAATAGCCATAAGAAAATAACAAACAATGAAGCAAATAAATAAATCTTTTCCCCCCCTCTAGTATATGGTATGCAAATTCTTCTGGTCTGTCTGATAAACTGTTTCGGCTGACCTCATCCTATTGACCGTTGTTGCAGAAAAATGTACCCTAAAGCAAGGTCACCGGTTGTCTGCAATTTCAAGGGACAGTTCCTGATTTTAGAGTTTCTCTGCTTTGGAGAGCAAATATTCTTGGAAAACAATTCAGTCCCAGGAATTTCTAAGTGAATAATACAATAGTAATAAGCAAAAAGGAAACATTTGTATTAAAAAATCCATTCAATTTCAAAATGTGACTTCTAGAAACATCTTACATGATGAATGACTTTTGTCTGCAGTTAGTTCCATCTGCATTGGTAGAAGTAAAGGAAAAATTAAAATGCTTTAAGCAGGTTACAAGTAAAAGCAAACTTTATTTCTGTGTGAAAAACTTGTGGTTTTAAAGAGGTTATTGACAATATTAGTAAAATGGGTATATTCTTGTTTAAAAAAACTACAATAATAAGTGAAAGATATTTCTGGCATTGCACCAAAATAAAATTTACAGTACTGTATATTTAATTCTAATATTGTCTTTGCCATTGTCCCCTGACAAAGCCTTCCGATTTCCCACAATTAGGTAATGTAGCCTATGTTAAATTCTGTTCTTAAAATTGCCTTAGTCCTCTGATGACCAAAAAAATTTGGTCAGCTTATCCTAAAGACAAAAGCCAAGCACAAACATACAGAAAATATACTATGGTATCCAAAAAATACTATCATGAATTTTGAAAAATTCAAATCAAATTTTGTTGTACTTGTTTTCAAAAGTGTAATTGTCTACTTGCCTACTTTACTGTAGAAACTGTCGTAACGTGTATATTATTGTAAATAAATTATGTTTGTTTAAATTTCTGAATTCTTGTGATCATCCTTTTTGAATGGTAAATGACTTAAGTTACTATTTTTATTAATAAATCTTACGAGTACTACAAACCTCTACTAAATGGCTGTGTCTTCATTTCAGATCGAGGAGCTGAAGAAAACAAGTAAATTTGAGGATGAAATCCGACAGGAGCAGGAACAGCGCAAGAGGGAGGAAGAGGAAAAAGCACAGAGGAGGATAGCATTCAAGCAGAAGGCAGCTCTCTTTCAGAATGGAAACCAACAGACGAATGGTTCAACATGAGAGACTTAAGTCATGCAATTATTTGCAGTGTAAATGTGCAGGAAATGCAGATGATGGCATTAATGATGTACTGAAAAAGTTAAGGTGGATTTAATGCCAAATACTTGAGTGTACCTATATGCTTTATACATGGAAACAGCACATTCGTAGAAGTATAGAGGCCTATAAAACTGTACATATTTTTCTTCTAAGATCTATTTTGGTGCTGATAATATTACTGAACAGAGACTGTAGGCCTACTGTGGACATCGTGGATTTTTTAATAAATTTATTGGGGCAAGGTTTAATTTATACCCTAAAATACTGGTACTAGTATAAATGTTATTTTCCAAGCTGTAATTTCTTCCTATGGAAGTAGTCATTCCACTTCTATAATACAGACTGAAAAATTGGGGAACTTGAAATTTTTGCAAATATTTAATTGCCTTGAAAGGTAAACTAGCTGGAATTATCTAAAAGTTTTTTTATTTTTTCTCTCTTAATTTCATAGCTTGAAAACCCACAAGTTTACCTCAATGAAGTTTATTACAAAAATGTCAATATTAGCAGTAATTGTGCCTAAATTTGATCAAGGCAAAATGAGTTTTCAAAGGAAGGAAAATCATTCATTAAAAGTATAAACTGCTGCTTCAATGCAAGTTACCAGGAGAGACAGTTTACCAATCACTCAGATTCTGTTAACAAACACATGTTAAACATAATCTAGATTTTAGTGTCTAATATTTATTGTAGCCTATTGTATAGCATGTGGAGTTAATGTAAACAACATTGACATCAGACCATTTACCTTAAACAAAGTGCATACTTCAAACTCTTAAATTTAAGACCAGTCAATTTGGAATGTAGCCTACTCCTCAATGGAAGTAATTTTAATAAAATTCCAGTTTAAGAAATGTATATGGTGTCTGTAAAGACATCCAAATTTAGAAAGTTGAGGTAAGAGATTTAAAGCTCTATTTTACTGAAGCCACTTTAGAATTGATTGCACACTTGCTTCTGAATACAGTTGATTTTATCATAAAAGTTATTTACGATGTAAGACAATTATATAGAATACTAGCTGAAAAGGCCCGGCGTCGCCCGGGCTTTGTATTTTGTAATTTGAAATTAACTTATGGAGGACTTTCGATGTTGAAACTCTAGGTCCTGATATAATAATTTATGTAGAATTCGAAATGAGGAAGAACAACATATGGCACTCAGACTATTCCCTCAGAAAACGCTAGATATAGCTTTTTATGGTTCATAGAGGATGTCGAATGCTGCATTCCATTGCTTCTACTCATCATGCCTGGGAGGGGTTGAAATAAGAAGAAACATAAATTACGTAAGATTGTATTGACTTGACGGAAAATTTTATTTCTCATTCTCATGTTAAACCGTTTCGGGCCTGAAATAAAATAGAAATGCAGTATCACTTTCATACTTTCCTCCCCTAAAACCCAGGACACAATATACTGCGAGTATAGGACTCAAAATGTTCCATCCCATGCTTAGGGCCTATGATAAATCTCAACTAATACAAAGCCTACAGCTATGGATAACTGACTATTTACCGACTTCTGATATAGCATACTCACACACTTAAGTTGTTCCTGCAATACGACCTCTTATTCTACATCAAAATGTGAAGTGAGAAAATATTTCTTATGTCGAGGGTAGAGAAAGTTATGTGACTGCATCACACTGTGCTTTATTTTCGTGTAATTCATTTTTCAGTAATTATTTTCGCCAATATATTACATGGAATCATAATTCGTTAAAGTCCAGCATTAGGCTATATAGTTGCCAAGGCCCTATGTAATCACAGTAAACAATTCACTGTTGCCATGTGAACTGAACAACATTTCATTTTTTTCAGTAGAATATTCACAGAAATTATATAATTTTCAAGGGAAGGACTGATTTGTTTCAATTTTAATGTTGACCGCTATACTTTCCGGGCTTAACTGGGTATGTGTGCAAAATTCCGTGTAAATTGGTAAAGAAATGTAGATTTGTATAAGGAACAAACATACATACATACATACATACATACATACATACATACCCACAATCACACATTCGACTTTATATATTAGATACAGGCAAGTACGAAAGTTAACAATATGAGCGCTAGTGAGTTTTGTTAGTCACGTGAGCCTGTTAAGTTTTTGTAATGGTCTAATATCATGTGACTTTTATGTTTTTTAAATTGTGAATTTTAAAAGGAAAATAATTTCAGTTCGCTTGTGCTTAGAATAGTAATCAAAAGACTTTTTGGTAATTTCGTACATAGTGAAATTCAAGTTTTTGGATGGTAATAATTTGTTTTGAAACAAATCACTGTTTGAAACAGCTGAACATTGCAGAAGTAATTGCTTAAAAGATTGAAATAATGTAAAAGGCGATAAGAAACTAATATTGACAAATTCTTCCCTATGATACGGAAATGAAAACTTTCAATGAATGGAAAGAAATGAAGGTTGCAAGTAAAGTTTTCAGCAAAACCAAATATTGTGTTGGCTTAGGTTTGCGTTTTGTCAAACTGCCGATATCTAGTTGACCAAAATAATTATTTAAGTTATGTTATTTTGATTTGTAAATGATTGTACATACATAATAATAGTAGTTGTATGCCATAAACAATTATTTATAAAGGTAAGCCACTCTAATATCCATGTGAATCAAAGTTAGCCATCAGCATGAAAATCTCAGTACTATCAAACTTTCCATGTAAACGGGGAATATATTAAGTTATGATATCTATTCATGAATACAGAATACTATTTCTGTTGAACATTACATAAGAATATTTTAGGAGAAAAATTACTCTGACACTGGGATTAATGCATGAACTTTGACACACTCCAAACTGAGTTCGCCAAAGTTTGATCAAAGGCACAGGAGTTGAACATTACATGATAATATTTTTGGAGAAAAATTCCTTTGACACTGGGATTTGAAACTGTGACCTTTGGTTATTCCAAGCCTAATGATCTCCCAACTGAACTAGCTAGATTTCCATGTTCAGCACCAGATGGAATCTCTCTCCTATAATTACTCTTAACTGTCGACCTTATAAACATTTTGAGGTTTAGAATTATGTTTATTTTGAATTGAATCCGTGTGCAAGCATAGTAAATTTCAACTTATTTTTTGACTTGTATATATTATTTAGCAGTTTGTTAAATTGTGCTTTTTTAACTCACACATAAAAATCTAATCTTTTTGGCTCATACATATAAAAATGCCTAACTTTTTGGCTCATATATATTATAGTATAACATATATTGTATTATAGAAGAGTATGTGGTACAAAAGAGATAACAGTCTTAATTCTCAATCAGTTATGGAAAAAAGCATATTTCCATAGTAGTATACAGAACTTGCATGACCATTTAATAATTATTTTTAACATTCATAAATACAGAAAAATTATTTTTATCGAAAGTCAATTTAAAATTAAAGGTATAGAGGACTGACAGAGAATGTACTGGCTTAAAGAGTACAATAAATAGCATATTAACTGTACTAAAACTTCTAAAAGTCAAACAGATTTTTAATATAATTTTGTAAGTTCAAGAAATTGTTACAGACTTTTAATGGCGAAGGAGAGGAATGAGCTTAAGTTTGGGTGCTAACAAACTTTTATCAGGGTAGTTAGAATTTTGCATTCTGCTGAAGGCTTTTACCTGAAAAAAAGTTACCATTAAAGAAACAAATTCCCAGTGTTATTTAATATTGCTCTTAATATAGAACACTTTTAAAGCAATTCAAACCCACCTTGACTTAAACTAGACCAATAATATGGGTAATTTTAGATTTTAGTAAAATAGTAATGATGGTAAGGCTGTATGGTACAGTGTTGCAGAATATTTTATTAAAGAATACCAGCTGACACACAAAAAAAAAAGCTTTAAATTAATTTATTGTTACATATTTTTGGATTTTACTCATATGTCAAACCTATGTATAACGAAGACTGTTACAACAATAAACCGACATGAACGGTTTGAGGTTTTCCCTGCGTATGATCTGAATGTGCTGTTCTCAGGTGCAAGCCAGGGGAGTATTTCGGAGGACTTTAATATGTTTTCAATAAACCCACAATTAGCAATTTTCTTCTGTGGTCCTGGAAAATGTTCTATGTTAATAATGTTAAATGTCTCTCATTATTATGATTAAGCTATTTTAGAAACACTCTTTAACATTGTAAATCTATAGCTTATTCTGTGGATGGTAGCAAATATCAGATTAGTGTCCTTCCAGCACCAATATTGTTTTCTGAAGACCTGATATCTGTTACATTTCTTAAAAGTTCCAAAATAAAATGAACCAATAATGGGTGAAAACATCCTTACTATGTTAGCGAAAATGTACAGTGAATTCAGTTGCTACTTCAACATGCACAGCACGTCCAGTTAAAATACCATATCAAGCAATCTGTTTTAGTTTCGCCTTAGATATGTGGTGAATTTGCTGTCTTTTTCTTCCTTCTTACCACTCTCCACAATTCTGAAATTTCTGACATAGACATACACCGAGGCTCAAAGCTTGACATAATCGGCAATGTTAAACTATTCTTGATAATAATTTTTCAGTGTTTAGGTGTAAAGTATTTATACTCACTGATCAACATAAGTAAGGAAATTTAGAAACAAAATTAGCATCTTTTAATGATTTGAATCTGTGATCAATTATTTGTTAGCTTCTTTGCACGCCTGCTCCTTGAATTTTCCTATTTTCACACAGTATTCAGCATTAAGTCTTCCTAATATGTGGTATTTACAGCTTTTTGATATAAAAATAAACCTCATATAACAATAAAATCTGCTAAGGCTTAAAACTATTGTTATACAGAGGTTTGACTAAAATTACAGGTATTTTTTTATGATTACCTTGACTTCTGAGAACTTCCTGGTATAATTTAAAAATTTATCGCATTATGTAAATAGTCTACCATAATTAACATGATCCAAAAAAATTTCCTGAGACTTCAATTGACAATGTTGAGAATTTAAGGATCATTTTTTAAGAAAAACTTTTTAAAAATAAAATATCTAGAATTTTAATAACTGGGAGCAAATTTTGAAGTTTACCGACATTAGATGAAGTTAAAACAAGTATTTCTTTATTTTTTTATTATAATTTTTTCGAAGAGTTCGTTTTGTTAAAATTATATAATATTGATGACATCATTTCAAAGAATTTTACATCACAGTCAGAATATTTGAGACAGAAAGCTTAATCAGTTATCAAATATTTTTTGTGCACTTAAAATGTAACAAATAAATTGAATGAATAGATTGTAACAAAGTTTAAAATACATTTAATTGTATGTTCGTTATGTTTATTCCTTTCTGCATTTTAAAAGATATCAGTAAGTAGCCTACAATATATCAAGGCATTGAGCAACAATTTTTTGTAATAAATGTTTTTGACCTTTAAAAAAGTATAACAATTTTAACAGCACAGTCTTTATGTCAAAATTGTGATATAAGACACAAAGTTAATGTTATTGAATATAATGTAGGCATGTAGAATGTCAAGTAGCATTTATGAAACTAACTTAAAAAGACTGTACATATATTTTTATCAGACCTCTTGTTAATTTTATTGTTGATGTAATCAGTGGTTAAGTGTGGTGTAGCTGATAAAGAATGAAGCATGAAATGTGTTACCAGTATTTTAATTTCTTTGTAATCTTCTACCTTTTTATGTAAAAATGTATATTATTTTTAATGCATATCCCATAACGGCATATATGATCCTGCCATGGAAAGCAGACCATAAATCTGGAATATAAAATTTCTTATTTGAATGGATTTAACTTCAGCATAAAATTCTGAGTGTTCTAAAAAAATTAAAGCTCTAGCACTATAACACTAGTCTATATTCACTAGACTATATTCACTTTCAAGACTATTCGAAGTCAAATTCATTGATAATGGTCACATTCTACAAAATTATCATTGAAAGTACATACATATTTCTCTGGTATTTTGCTGTAAAGTCATAATTCATGTTGTAGTTAAGGGATAATCAGAGTATGTATTCTTATACTATATGGATAAGAACTGTAATAATTTAGATAGTTTAAACTTATTTCAGTAAGAGTTTTACACACTAAGGAATTATGTTTTTTGTTACTATATTTAGAAATGTGTATAATTGCTTTGTACTTGAAGACCATTACTAGAAAAATAAAATTGTATTTTTTCTCCGTGGCTCATGACTGCGTGGTGATTAGTGCTCAGAAAATCTGCCATGGGCGTTCTAATTGTTCTGGGAAAATCACATCAAGTTTTATTTAATGCAACTAATTAATGAATAGTGTGAAATAAATATTTGATTAAATCAAAGAAATTATAAATACACTGAATTTTACTTAATTTGCTTAACATATCTGAGATTCTCTTCTCCATGTCTTCTTACACTCTAGTGATAGACCTATAGCCTAAAAAGATCATGTTCCGTTTCCTACAGTAGACCTATATCCTTAACTAATTATAGCCTATAATTGAGGTGAAGATGGGGGGGGGGAGTTTAAATTTCTTTAACACATAGGCCTAGGCTTATGGTACATGAAGTAGCAAAACCGAACTCTTACTGCAATAAACGAAAAGTTGCAAGAGAAAGTGTGTAAATACACTCCTCAAAAACTCTTCCTCAGGGAATAGTTTGTATCAAATCTAAAATTTACTATAGAACTTGCTGTCTAACTCACCAGTTTCATCAGAAGGTATTTCTTTTCTTCCTTGAATTGAGCACTAATAAACACATTTATTTTAGACGAAACACCTCACTTTTGAATGAATATACCAAACACATTCTATTAACTCTTAATACAATAAACAAAGACACGCTCGAACACTTTATGCATACCGCCATTTCGTTAATAAATTTCACATTTATCACCAGATGGCAGCATATAGAAGCAATCACGTCGCACTCTGGTGGGATAAAGTATGAACAATCTACTGAACTTAAACATTTCACCACTAGATGGAGAAGCCTCCTAGAAAACAATCCCCGAGGGTCAAATGTAATGCATAATAAATATAAATAATTACTCCCTAGCTAAATCATGAGAATAAACAAGTATTGAATACATAAAAAATAAATAAATATGTACATTAAGATGCGCCTGAGTACCCAGTCTACATACCTAACAACTAAATAAATTTCCTTTAGCATAAAAAATAACTTCATTTTCCAAGAAAACCTTATGTTCAAAATGAACTAAACATCATAAAATACACAAATTAACATATTTCCTGAAGAGATAGATGCATGCATCACTAATAATAATAAATAACTAATAAAAAACTGAGGATCCAAAGTAAAGCTACAATTTGAACATGACAAAATAATGAGTTTGGCTTGAACTTGATGTCATCATTTAAAAATTGCTAGATTGTTTAAGATCTCTTGAGCAATTCTATAATAATGTGGTCCTTCTAACCCTAATATCTTAAGTTGACATTTTGCAATGTATATCCTTGCTTTGTCTGCTTCTTATGTTTTACTGGTACTGCAAGTTATTCTTATTTGTACCTGACGCTATCTACTACTGAGCAGGAAGAAATTGAATTAAAATAAATTTAAAAATAAACCATTAAAGAAATTAGCATACCCAAGAACATAGCCAAATGCTTATGTAAGGAATGTAGTGTTTTTACGTTTAGAAAACATATTTTCTTATTTAACTATGTAGCTCCACCGCTGTGGCTCAGGGGCCCGGGTTCGATTCCTGGTCGGGACAAGTTACCTAGGTGGGGTTTTTCCTCACCTTTGAGACAAATTTCGGGTAACTTGAGGCCCTTGTGGTTCCCAGATATCATCTGGCTGTCATTATCATCTTCATCCCATCCTCGCCTTGTTTGGAGTGAGTGTGTGGTGAATGGTGTGTCTCATCCTATGTGTTCGTGTTGTCTCGGAGGTGGCCCCGGCATTGGGCTGATCACTCATCCGGGGAGGCCCTCCATGTCCTTGTCTGGTCAAAAAAGTATGTATGTGATCCAAAGATAATCCCTCTCCCGACAGGTCGTGGCCCTGTAAGGCCCGGGCGGCTTGGGTCGCTTAAATCCTAAAAAAGGGAGAGGTGAAACTATGAAAAAGAAAGAAAGAAAGAACTATGTAGAAAGACAATAAGTTAATTACAGGTCTTTCATTATTATGTATCACAATCTCAAGTTTTTCATCTTATCCCACATTTAGATCCATCATTAAATAACGCATGCCACGAGTTTCTTACACACACTGTCAAATAAAAGTTAATTTTATTACTGCCATCAGTTAAATAAATGTGATCATGATGACCATACAAAAAATGTGCAATATCTATATACATGGGAATATCGAATATCTAATTTAAACTATATGACACATTATACTGCTTCAAGAATTTACAAAAGGTAAGGCGATAATGCACTGCAAAAGAAAAGTTTACAGAGGATAGTTTCCAAGACATTATGTTAAACCTACAAATTGAATCTATCTGTAGAGACTTCAAGGGAAGCATAAGGTGATTTGGCACCTAACATGATCTAATGAAATTCTTTCACCTCCCAGGATTGCAGACATTTTAAGTACAAGACAAAAATGGAAATACCTGGAATAAAAATGGAAGAAAATATGGTGCGGCTTTAACAGATCTGCTGGGGTCTAATAGGCCTACTTGTGGAATTTAACAGCAGGAGAACTGGAAGGAGACTGCAGAAAGATGTAAATTTTCATATTTTTACTTTTTTATTGTTTGCTTCAAAAATCAGGATTCTTACAGATGAATATACATTACAACATACACATCTATAGTAAGTCATCTCAATCCCTGAACATAATTTACACACATTTTTATACATTATAAATTCAGTCTTTCTAATATATTAATAGCAATTAATATCTGTCGGGATTGCAAGTCTACCTGCTAGGAATGCACTAACTAAATGCACAGGAACTGCAATATAAAATATGCAAATGTTTAATACAGAAAATAATCGGAGCAGCAAAGCAATATCCATTAATACAGTAAATTAAATTACTGAAATATATCAAGATTCACAAGAATAATAGAAATTGTGCAACTTCACTTGAACTTCGTTATCTTTGACTGCTAAACAAGACTGACCGGTAAGTTGTAATTCCAGCAATTTTGACAGCCCAATTTCAGCAATTTTTTAATCCTATCTGCAACGTTTTGAATTCTGCATCTTTGATTGCAATACAAAATTGTGCAACTTTCACATTTTACCATGTAAGACTCCTTTCATTACCTTTACCTTATAACCAGGGTATAAACCTTAATGTCTGATCCTGAAGAGGGAGTAGTATTGCCACCTGTCCCGAATTTGGCGGGACATCCCGCATTTTAAGAACATTTTCTGCATCCCGAATTATGCCTAAGAGGGACGCATTATATATTTTTTAAAATCTTTTGCTAGCCTTTTCTTTTCTAAAGTTAGTGTTACTGTTACACAGCCTATTCAATTTTGGCTTTGTAACGAATATGTACCATCTTTCTCTTATTAATAAATTGTTCATGTACAAATTTAGGTATGAAGATCGGCAATATGCATATATTCGATAAGTGTCTCTCCTTAGCCTTACCAAAAGGTGGCAACCCTAAGAGGGAGTCTATTTCAGTTTGTAATGCATGAAGCGTAGGGATGAGGGCAAATCCAGAGGGATAGAACCCCATCAGCCACCGATCTAGATAGTACTATGTCGATGTGTCACAGTCCATAGTACGAAGCCTACAAAATAGTTAAACAGTGTAGTGAAGTTTGTCATTGTGTTTAAAATGCCAAAAACAAGATGTTTTAAAAGGCATAGGCCTATGTTGTATATTGAAATATCTGACAGTGATTAATTTCAAATGGGAGAACATAGCCTATCGTATGTAAATTGTACAACCAAATTACACAATTCTAGCTTAGAATTTTGGATATAAGACCTTTGTAGAATGATGATTGCTGCAAATATACTGTTAATAAACTGAATAATTTCACATTTAAAGCATTCATGGAAAAATATACAAACAATTACTTTTGTGTTGCGACATTATTTAGACAAATGCTATGAAAGAACTCTAAGTTAACATCAGGCAGGAAGTAAGAAACAAGATCACGGTTTCAATGGGTGAATCTTGTGATTCTGCCAGCAGATTTGTAGCCAATGTAATAGTTGCAATCTCTTGCCTAAAAAACCAGGTTAAAAACTTTCTATTTACAAGGGAAGCGTTAGAAGCAGTCACACTATAGTGATTTTAGGTATTCATGTGAATGAATGTTTTCACAGTATAAACAATGTTAAGGAAACAACAGATGGAGATTTTTCAGAACATTGCCTATACATATTGTAGTGCAATGGAACATGCCTAAAAGAAGGAAGAAGAGGGCACGGAGCAGTCAACATAAGCTGCTACTGAAATGTTTGTGTCACCATAAATTGTTTAATATAGTCTGTATCTCCCTGTACCTGTATTGCAATTTGTTGTGCTGCAGCAGCACAACAGACCCTCTTCCTCCTACGAACAACCTTGGAGAATGTGCCATATACCTTCTTAGCAGTTAAATTATTCTAATGGGCACTATGGTTTATACCCTACTTATAAAGGTAAATTATCGCTATGCAGTTATCTGTGCATAAAATGAATCAGTGCTATGGTACCCATAAACTGTTCTTTGGTAAGCAACATGAAATTCCATTCCTTCTCTAAGAAGTAGTCATCTCTTGTTGATGACTGAAAGAATATGTTACCACAGCTAGTAGTATTTGAATCACTCGGATAATTATACAATCTACAACTATACAGTAAAATAAACTTCACAACATTCTATCTCTAGAATAAGAGAAGAGTGTAATACAACAAACTTATAAAGGAGGACTTGAAAAATCTTATTTTTACAGCATCATTCATTCCATATATTAAACTGTGCAAAATTGACAAACCGTAGCAAAGGGAATTTTACTTTCATTATCACAGAAAATAAAATGACCTACACTCATATTGCCAGCACTATGATTACAAAAAATACCAACGAGATTCCATTCAGAACAATGTCAAGTATACTCTATATATTACAATCCGCGTTAAAAACAATTACAATGCTTTGAGCCCCTAAAATTAAAAGTGTCTTCAGTCTTATCAATATATATTATCTACTCAAATCATGTTTACTTTCAAAATCAATCTGAAATATCTCAATAACTACAATGAAATGAAATTAAAGAAATCACTGTCTTTTTTGAGGGGGATTGGACTACAAACTATCTAGATACTTATTTTAAAATGGTACTTTGAAACTACTATATAAAGTCATTATGGCTTCTTGGGTTATTATATAGATTTTTAAAAATTATAAGCATTTCAAAATATACGGGATGATAATTCCCCCCTCATTCTTAATATAAGACGTGTATTCACACCTTTACAACCACTACACCTTTTTAACCAGTAAATGGTGCTCAATCTAGCACACATTTTAACTGATTTAAAAACAACAGACATCCACAAAAAAATTATAATCTTTGCACTATTAAGGATCTTTCAACTGGCGGAGCTAACCAACGGATTTACTGTTCATATTTTGCAGTAAATGATTTAGGCACATTAGCTCTTTATTTATATTCAAAACTGGAAAAATAAATCCAGAAGTCATCCTTCCCTAAAAGTGGCATCAGAAACCAACATGCAGAAGATGTAGCAATTTTGTTTATGACATAAATGTTTATTTACTGATCAGACCATGTAATGGATAAAGTCAAATGTAATGAAGACATAAAGAAAGAATATAAATAGTATATGTTTCATTTCCAAACCAGTGAACTGCACAAATGTCTACTGAAACTGGAGGCAAAATTTTATCATTAAGAATGTCCCTTTGGTTTAATACATCAACCTGTAGTAAGAGGGCCTTACCTACCTTTCATTGCTTACTACCTGGCTTTTCGCTTAAGTATTTAATGCATTTAATCTATCTTGGTAGGTCTTGTACTGATACAAAATGCTTATATTGTGGACTAAGGATACATATCTCCAAGAATTCCAATGTAAACAAATATTACAAAAAATTCAAGCCCGAGATTAATTACTTACTGCAATCTCTCTTTTAATTAATCTAGCTAACTTCAGTCACAAATTTTTGAGCATAAGCGCTATTTTACAGGTACTAGGTTTACAACCTGTAGTGTGTATTCTTTCTAGTCATATGCAAATACTTTTAAACTACTTTTTAAACTTCTGTACTAATATTATACATCGCCATACAAAATCCTGTTCTTTTAAATACCGATGAACAGTAAAATTAACAGCTCTAATAAAAAAATCTTTTTATTTTATATTAGGGCAAAATCTATCTTGAACAAATATATACACATATATATTTTCACAATCCACTAAATATGGAAGTCAGTTCCAAATTACAGTATGCAAGAAGTTCTACGCAGTCCTTCTGTAATAACATTCTGTAAATTCATAATATGATTAAAAGGCTATGTTTTTA
This sequence comes from Ectobius pallidus, assembly GCA_964059195.1. Classification (NCBI taxonomy): domain Eukaryota; kingdom Metazoa; phylum Arthropoda; class Insecta; order Blattodea; family Ectobiidae; genus Ectobius; species Ectobius pallidus. The sequence goes on from CAXKWD010000006.1 coordinate 118,439,843, forward strand.
TTTCAGTCAGTAATTTTTCATGCAGAAATAGAATCTCATCATCAGAAAGATGTGTCTACTGGGCATAGGCACCGACATTGGGGGGCAAGGTACTTTCTGCCCCTCGCCCAATATTTCAGTTTTTATCATATAAAGCGTATGTTGAACTATTAATAATCAAACTCTTGCCCCCCCAACAATATTTTCAAGTCGGCACATCTGCCACTGGAACACTAATATCGAAGTCTTCATCCACACGATAAACGCGAGATATTTTCCTAACACTAATACTGACATTTGACTGTTACTATGATGTATTGGATGTTTACTGTGTACTGAAATATACTAGTTCTTAAGATCCATTAATAGTATCAACAATAGTTGGTATCGATAATTAATCTTTATTTTGGAATGGCCTAATAATAGTCTCCCTTTTATTCATAATTCAGTTAGTAATTTCTCAATTGTGATAAAAGAAATAATAAAAATAATAATAATAATAATAATAATAATAATAATAATAACAACAGTAATAATTTAAACTATAAAAGATAAAGTCCTACATCCGGAAGAAGAAGGGAACTGCAGGTAGGTCTTAAAGTTAAGTTCAAAGAAAAGCTGAAGTATCTGTTGAAACTCAGTTTTAGGAAATGGATAAAGTACATATAACTTAAGATTATATTTTCCACACATTATTATAGTATTATCATATGTTATCATTTCTCTCTAGGACTGGTCTGAAGATATACTATTAATAACTCTTCTGTACTTACAATATTGTGTTACTACACACAGAAACGTTCTGAAAAGCCATTAACAGATTTTTTCCTTATCAAAGACCTTCAATTCCACACACTCATATTTCCACTCTTAAATTTTAAGGGCTTTCTCACAGATATATATATACATATATATACATCATAAATATACAACTTTGTACAACAACTGCACACACGCCACTTGACAGTCATACACTGTTACTTGTGCCTTTCTGAAACTGTAATCTTTGCGTACACTACTGACATCTAGTTATTATTCAATGACACTACAAGTTTAACTACCCACGAGACCAGTTTGGTTAGTAATTAAGTTTGTTTCTTCAGCCATATCATGAAAGTACATGACATGGTTGAAAGAATAAATCTATTATCAGTCAAGTATAATTCTGAAAATATGAAAAATGGTCAAGTTCAATCTGCCAACTATACAAATAATATTCACGTTCAAAGATGAAGTTCAAAATGATTCCAAGTCAGTTTAAAATATTTAAAATTAAATATGACTATTTTTATTGTGATTACTCTCTGAAACTTCTTGTGATAACTTGAGGGGTTATGATGTAATACATAAAAGGAGACCTGATATCCAAGTTTTATGCAAGGGGCAATGTTTTACTCCTTTCTTTTACCGAGTCAGATTTTGCCCCCTCATTTTATTACTAAGTGAAGTTATGTCAATGGCTGAATCTCTCTCTCTCTTCTGTGCAACTTAATTACATGATCAAGGTTTATGGTTTATGAAATTACTGCTTGCCTTATAAAAATAAGGATTGTAAACACATTAAAACAAACTCTATTTGTGTAGAACAATCCAACTGGAAATAATCCAAATGTTTTTATAAGAAAATGAACTGCGTTTTAGTACTTTGTAGCTTACACATTATAATATGTAAAGAAAGGACTGTAAAAAAGAAAGTTTCTGAAAGCGATTCTTATATAGGGAGTAAAATCAATTGTTATAAAGAGTTTGATGATATGGTCGCCCTTTGGAAAATGTATTCATACATGTTAGTAAAAATTGTCTTAGCAGTCATGTGAAGCTGCATTTTCTGCCTACAAGTGCATTTTTTGCTTTCACGAAGAAGTGAAATGGTTATGCACATGCTGTAAAGGCAAGTTAACAGGAGCATTTGTTTTCTGTGGGAAGAAACTAAAGCATATATAATATTCATCACTCAAGATGTAGGTTGTATAACGTTTGAGTCAAACTCTGAAATGACTGGATGCTTTGCATCATGTATAATAGTAGAAAATGGTTGTCCACAAGAGAAGTTAATGTATCACACATTTTTCAATAAGATAAAATTGTGTTGCATACATACCCAGTAATCAATACATTATCATAATGTTTTGCTTTTACCATATTTACATTGAAAATGTCAGTAATTGTACGCAAAAAAATTAGTTTCCTAAAATACTGTATGTCTGGCCATTGTAACCAACTACACAATAGGAACAACTACACCTTTTTGCTGTACTGACTTGTCACTCTCATCTGTGATAGTTTTATTACTAAAAAAAATAAAAATTAATATTAATAATGAAATAACAAAACAAGTACAGAGATAACAGATAGTTAATTTGTCTGTAGAACTTCAATAATCTCTAGCGGAAGACACTATTATAACAATAATGAGTATGCTATACCTAGGATTACTATAATTATGTCCAGTTATTCTGCCAGAAGCAGTTTTTCAAGACTGTCTTGTCCCATGCTTCAATTTTTGCAGTTTATTCAGTTTCTCTAGCAAACAATCTTATTTTTATCTTCATCTTCATTCCTTCCTTTTCTATTTGTGTTATTGTTACTAGCAGTAACACCTACCATCTATATCCTTGTCAAAGGAAGGAATAATCCTTCTACCATGATTGCTATACGTAATCTTCTACATGTAAAATTTCTACTCCTTCAAAAAACATCTATGAATGAACTGTGTTAGAATTAGCGAGACTGACTCAATGAAAATGAAATTTTGAATTTAATATCGATTTTTGAATCATCAGAACATATAAAGGACAGCCTAGAAAAATTAAAATGAAAAAGATGTGTGAACAGTTCAAAAATGAGGTTACCTAATAATTTATTGCAACCTGTCATTCATTATTTCAAGTATTTGTTGCATTATAGAACATCTGATTATTAAGCCGTCCACTCACGAAACATTAGACATTTTAAAAAGTAGCAGTTATAAGAAGTACTTATTACTTCCAAAATTAATTGGTTCTTAGAAACATTTGAGGCTTTCTCGGCGTTAATTATAAGTCGAGCCAAGGAATCTAAAATGACCAAGCTGTTGCCATCTCTCTGGCCTTTCTCAGGGAAATGAATCTCTAGCTAGAAATGAAAGGGTCTTTCCCCACCAATCCCAGAATTTTGTTTGGCTGCCAAATCCTAGGAAAACTCCACTCACCCCTAGCTAAACACTCAGTTTCCAGTGGAAGACCACAGAGATGGCAGATACCGAAATCTTGGCTATTTTAGATCCCTTGACTTTGCTTATAGCCTGCAAAATCGTTATTAATGGTTCTTAATAACTCATTCTTGGTCTTGCACCTGAACGTTTGGCATCCCATTCCACTGCCATCATTGGGGGAGTTCTTGACAAAAGGTAAAAAAAAAGTATGTACAACAATTTAAGTACACAAATTATATTTTGATCAATTTATTATAAACTCTCCTGACGGTGGCAGCAAAGATGTTGCCAAAAGTTTGGGTGAAATACCTTTGATGTAGGTGCATTTGTCTCTTCCTTATATATAGGCCTATTCGTTCATAGCAGAAAACTTGACAGCCAGGCAAAACTGCTACTTTTGATCGTTTCACAGAACAATGGATGAAAAAGGACTTTGATACATTTAGCCTCCTACTAAAGGGCTAAGACAGAAGATAATTTAAAAAGCCTTATTAGGACACGATGAGATGAGAAGTCAGTACTGCACAGTGTATCAAAACATATAAGAGTTACTGTGCCAGTTCGTGCTCATCAGCAGACCTGTTTGCATCTTCAGCTGGTGTGTAGAATTCGTTGGCTGGTGTACTGAAGTATTTTGTGAGTGCATATACCACGGCTTCATACGTCGTCATCATGATGGCTGTGTTAGGAATCTGGCGCACCAACTGAATACCCAGGCCTCGGTATACACCACGGTAACCCTCTTCTGATGCCACTGTTGCCAACGTCTGCCAGAAGGAGCGATACTTTGTGCCTTCCTCCCGTAGTCTTGTTCTTGCCACTTCTGCAACATATTTTTGCAAAAAATATCCTATTAATACCCAAGATAACTGAGGACATCTTCATTTATAATATTATCCAAGAAGGAATTTATCAAAGATTATGTTTTCTTTTATAGAAGTTTATTTCCAAGAACTGAAATTGGATAAAAATATTTTTAAAATAAGAGCAACTCCCAATTTTATAGCTTACTGGTCTAAATATTTAAGAAGCATTCAAGTTTTTAGTGTACACTGCTCTTCCCATTTCAGTATTTTTTTTTTTTAGGAGAGTATGCTCCAAGACAGCTCCTAAAGCAATTTTGTCTTTAAGGATATGATTCTTAGAGTTCTTTTTATGCAGTCACAGAACCACTATCCATTAAATTCACATATAAAATTCATATAATAGGCAATTTATTACACGTTACGCTACATCTTAAAAAATGTGTGTGTAGTACATTTACCAGTAAATATCTAACCACTGCACAGTTCAAAACATGTTATTCTTAAATTTTGTGACACAACTACACAGTGAATATCATTGCATTTCACTTTTTAAAATGTAAGTATGAAGTACTTCGGTATTCACCTCTGTCACAGAAGGTGCTAATGCAGTACATATATAATATACACTTTATAATATTACCTTTTTTCTAATGTCGAGTTACAAAAGAGAAGTTCTGTGTATGGTAATAGTATAGGGTGACCAGATTTATGAACTTAAAAAACAGGACACTTGGATAACAAAAGAGTGCAAGCGTTCCTTCTAAGTCTTGCAGTTACAATTTAATATTAGATAACTTATTGCTATAATGAGACTTCGTTGTCATCAATTATCGCCATTCTGAATTAAAAGCAGTCTTATAAATTCAAGCTTTGACAATCTTTTTATGACTGAAATTACATTTACAACTGCCAACAATTAAAATTGTTAAAAATAATAATCTGTCATATTATAGAAGTAGGATATTTGAAGAAATTAAATTGGATACATTGAACAGACATTTGTTGCAAGTTTTGAAAAAACCAGGACATTTGGCGTACTGTTAAAAATTTGTCGGGACAGTAATGAAAAAAAAGGACAGTCCCATTAAAAACGGGACTGATATTTCGGTAACTTGATATTTCTCTGCTCTAGAACAAAATATGGATACCAACGTCATGTCTCTTCTTGTGTAAAGTACTAGACAGTAAAATAAAGGAGAATTTTGTTTGTAAAAAGAATTGTAAAGATGTGGCAACATAGGACGCAAGTAAGTGATACGCCACATGCAATTAAAGTTCAGGGTTAATTATAGTGTTGTGGTGTGCCAAACCTCACAAATCTTGGTTGCTTTCCAGAAACAATGTTCTAACTACTCAAATCCTTGCCTATTAAGCAGCTTACTAACATGTCCATGTCCATGTCCATGTCCATCCTATGTTAAGTTCATCAGTTAACAATCTATCTTTGTTATGTCTGAATTGGGATTAAACATGTTGCGAGTGACAAGATTAAGGTGACATTCTTCTAAAAAATTTAGAGAATAATGATGATTTTAGAGAAATCAACAAAAACGTGGTTCTTTTATCAAATGATAGTTGAAAAGTGGCTACACTAAATGTCTGCAAAAACTAAGAACTGAGGTTCCAATTTGGTAGTTTTGCAGTTCTGAATATGGACTATATAAAATGAACTTTTTCCAGCTTACATGAAGTTATATGTATTATATTAAATGCGCCCTGAGACGTGTGTTTGCTTGCTTACTCCAAGATCCTTTGACCTAGAGGTCTGAATTTTTTACTATAAGTTTTCCATGACCTTGGAAGTGTCTATCTCAAATTTCATCCTGATAGCACAGTTGGTTCGGTCAAAATTGAATTTTTAATCTTGATTAAGGTTATTAATGAAGTTCTGTACAGTCACGGTATGGACTGAATACTCTTGAGGTGATAAAACAGATTGCACACAAAATACTCTAGCAGTGGTGTTACTAAGTTGTGTCGTTGTGAGAGACCATTCCTGTTTTGGAACCTCAGTGTTGTGTCATCATTTATGCATACTGACTTTATTTATGACAGTGTTCAATACTGTCCCATTATGGACTGAATACAACATACTCTTGCGGAGATGGAATACTCTAACAGTGGTCTTGCTAAGTTGTAGCATTGTGAATGCATTGATCATTCCTGTTTCGGAATATGAGCGTTGTGTTTATACTTATGCATACTGCATTTATTTACAAGTAGAGCTCATATTGTGTCATTATTTTCATTTAATGCTAAATTTGCTTAATTACGAAATTATTATTTTCCCAGCTTGTGTAAAGGGCTTAATTAACTAGTTATGTAAATGGAACTGCTTATCAGTTTTCTCAAATCACACTTTGAAAGTATGTATGTCTTTTTCAATAACCACAACAATAAAAATAAAAAATAATAATTTCACTAAAATGAATTTTTCCTCTCCTGAAGTAACAAGTTTGCTGAAATGTAATATTAAAGATATCTTGCATAAAGGTAAAGTATTCCCTATAGAGACCATGGAGGCCTAGAGGATTCTAGGATGTTGAGGCTCCCGGATTTTTAGACATTCGGCACATGGTGATAAGTTTGTCAGCCTTACATACCGGCCGCCTTTACCCCCAGGATTGCTCCTGGTACTCATTTCTGTTAGAGGCTGAGTCGACCCCAGGGCCATAGTGCCACCAGAAGGATTAGGCCGGTTGGAAAACTCCGACCTCATTGGGGATCGAACCCATGACCTTTCGGTTTGTAGCACAGCGCCTCAACCACTACACTACGGCGTACATCTTTCATAAAACATAATTATATTACTGTTGTAATTCCTATCGATGCATAATGGTATTTTAAAAAAAATATATTACACACTTATGAAGATGTAGATGCTCACTGCCTGGACTGTACGAGTCTATAATGATTGCTTATTCATCTCTAACTTCTCAAAGGCATTTCCTTTACCCACAGCATCCATTCATGCTGTTGAGGTTATGTAATAGCCTAATAATGTTTACAGGTGGCGATTAATTAATTCCAACGCTGCTGAAATATGACATATATTTCCCATAAAATATCATAGTGCTGATTCCTGAACAGACGTACGCTAGTATTCGCTTTATTAGAATAAATTTTAGTAAAATAAATGGTGACGGTGTGCATAAATCACCGCCTACAGAGTCCCAGACCTGATTAGAATATCAATAAATAAAAAAAAATTAAAAAGCGACAGAAGTGTTTTAATTTTTGGATTTTTCAATTTTCGATTATTGGATTTTTTCAATTTTGGATTGTCGGACTTTTTAATATTGGGTTTCTACATTTTTAATTTTGGATTTCGGACTTTTTAAATATTTGATCTTTTAATTTTTTAATTTTGGAATTTTTGATTTTTAAATTTTGGATGTTTTAAATTTTACATCTTTGATATTTTATTTTTTGAATTTTTAAATTTTGGATTTTTTAATTTTCGATTTTTTATTTTTTTTTTAAATTTGGATTTTTGGAGTTTTTAATTTTGGATCTTTGAATTTTTTATTTTGGTATTTTGGATTTTTAAATTTAAAATTTTTAAATTTTGGATCGTTTATTTTTTATTTTTTGAATTTGGGATTTTTGGATTTTTAGGTTCTTAAATTTTGGATATTTTAATTTTTTGATTTTTTAAATTTTGGATAAGCCTAATCATTGAGTTGTTTTCTGTGCAGTCTGTTCCGTCACATCTCACTAATTTCGTGACGATTTTGAGCGTAACACTAATTTCGTGATGATTTTGAACGTTACACAAGCTCTCGATTTAGCCCTACCGCGGCTAAAGAAGTTTCACTTTAAAAAAAAAAAGGACGTGTTCTTTATCACTTTTGTAGGATTTTTATAAAGCAAATTCTATAATAATTGAGTAAATCGGGTCTCTGATTGGCTGACTTCATACTCGTCTTTGTATGTTATTGGCCGAAATCTAAAGAAAGACGTATGAGCTAAGTAGTCAAAATAACAGGATCAGACACATTTTTCTGAAAATAGTATTTCTGTATCAGGTTGCCTCAAAATGCATACTGATGTTGATACTTAAAGTCTCAGGATTGAATGCAATATTGCAGTGTAGGAGTATATTACGGGTAAAGAAGGTAAAATATATAACAATTAACTATGAAAAAGACCGTGTTCCTAACAATTAGTAGTGAGCTGTAGAATTCCCTGCAAGGGATATTCTTTTAATATAGTGATGGGTCTTTATAAACTGCAAATTATTATAGTTAACTATAAAAGTGGTAATTGTAAGCATAATTATTATGAAGTTACAACACTAGTGTTCCTTGGGATGAACGCAGAGTATTGCTTAGTCCACAGTCAAATCAATTCTACGTAACTAAACGCCTTAACAGGTAGGCAACTTCTCCAGCCCCTGTGTACTGCGTGTTGCATAAACCAACTGCACAGGCGTGACCTTTAACTTTTGAACTACTGTAGCAAATACACTCAATTAAGTGTATTATTGAGTGTATTTGACTGTAGTTTACCTGTCCCCAAGAAGAACACTGTTACCGAACTTGCTGCCCATACTGTCAAGACTTCGGCATTGTCTACTTAATAATCAATCAGTATATTAGGTAACGTGTCTGTTCATTCTACTGTTTACTGCCGCGGAGGGTTGTGACGACCGTGAAAATAAAAATATGATAGGTGGAATGGGAGGTGAGGGAAATACTGTATAAGCTAAAATATCTTCCAAAATCAATTATTTTTTGTGTACTGGATACAAATTCCTTCCCATCTTGATTCAAATTCCTTCCCATCTTTAAGCTTCCCATCTTTAAGGAGTATCTTCAACCCGCGGCCCGTGGCGTAATTTTTGGCGGCCCGGAAACAAAAATGACCCTACACATAATTATATAAGCAGCTTTTCTCCAGGATGAATTTCATGAAGTCAAAAACTGAGGAAAGCCTTTCTGACGTTCGCTTAAGAGTTCATTGGCGGAATGATAAATCGGGGGACATATGTAGTCAGTCCACCTAGGCGCTAAATTTATTTATTTTCTTAACATAAAATTAATTATTTTTATTAATTTTCTGAGATAATTGGGAGGGGGTGTAGTACCCCCCAAACAACCCCCCCCCCCGCCGGGTTACGTCCCTGTCCAACATTAAAGCCAATATTGACAATTTAGTGACAAAGAAACAGTGTCAGGTCTCACATTAAATTTAAGAATGTTGCTATGCTTTGTGTAATTCATTAACATTGCAAACTGGAAGACAAAATATGAAAAACACACATATATAATATTAAGTAATCCCTATAGTTATTGTAAATAATTATAATATTATATTGTGTTACCTAACTATCATGTTATTAATACTCGTAAATCAAAAGAAAATGGCCCTTTAGTTAAAAAAAAAAAAGGTTGAAGATCACTAAGCTAAATCATGCACCAAGAATGCTATTCATCTTCCACCGTAGACACATAAATTTAAACACAATTATAAAAACCTTTCTCTATACTTTCTTTCCGGTATGAAGTTATGTTTTGATAAGATGTGCTACATTTAGCGTTAAAATTACACAATGTGAGTTAATTCTCTCTACCTTCGTACTAACCTATAAGAATACATATCGCAATATTTAAACTGCGCGTTGTTTACTCATTTCTTTGGCATTGTCACGACGAAATCACGTGTATTCATTGTTCTCAAATGCATGACCGAACTATTCTGAATAGTAAATCAGTTGTAAATCTGATACACGATATGTTTCGCGCAATTATCGGATTACATACTGGCGCCACTTTAAGCTTATATGAAAAGAGAGGACATTCTTTTTCTTCTACTACGTTGTGGTTCCCTGTGATTTTATTTTATCTGTCTATTCATGTCCCGACTGACTGACAGAGAATCAACGTACAGCCTAAACTATAGTACTTAGAGACTTGGAATTTTGACAGTACCTTCGTTTCATAATGTAAGTGCTCACTAAGAAAGGATTTTTAAAAAATTTGATTGTAAATGCCAAAAATCAAGAGGAGACATAATGCCTTGTTGCACAGAATTATCAAATCCAAATCACATTCAATGTACAGTTCACACGACAACAGTGTATTGTTGGCAGTGATCACAGGTAGGTTTGGAAATAAATGAAACGGGACTTCGGCAAATTATAGAAGCTATCAATATAATTAATGTTATAAATAAATATTGAAGAACGAAATCCACAAAAAATAATGCACACTGTGCTGCAGTCACATAACTTTCTTTACCCTGGACATAGAGAATACCATACGAGTTATGGTAATATGTATATTATTAGGCCTATATGGCAGGTTTTTTGGGAGGGAAGTATGAAAGAGATATTGAATTTATTTTTAATTTCATCCCCGAAACAGTTGTATGGTAACACGAGAGTGAGAAATAAAATATTCCGCAAAGACAATACAATTTTATGTTCCGGAATCTGTTTCGTCTTATTACAACTCCTACCAGGCTTGGTGTGTAGAAGGGATGGGATGCAAAATTCTACATTCACTAGAGCCATAAAAAGCTATATCAAGCTAATAGTTTGAGTGGGATAAGTAGGTCTTCTTCATTTCAAATTCTGAATACCTACATAAGGACCTAGAATTTGAAAATCGGAAGTCCTTCGTAAGTTAATTTCTAATTACAAAATACAAAACCCGGGCGGCGCCGGGCCTTTTAAGCCAGTGCATTATAAATCATCTGAGACTAAAACCAAACTCAAAAAAGCAAATGGTTCCAATCCAGACAAAAAAGTTTAATTTCATTCTTATTATTGTGTCATGCGTCAACGAATGCACTCAAGACATCATAGAGACATGTGACAGTAATAATTTGCGCATTTAATTTCAAACAATGTTTTCTGCATAGGAATGACCCCGCTGTCAGTGAATGTGGCAACAAGGTGTTTTTTCCCTCATGTCAACAGGCAGGAATGCACGCCTCAATCCATGCCAGGATGGCGTACATCACACCACTGGCCGGGATTCAAGCCTCGTACAAAGTGACATCAGTGTATTCCGAAGTACAAAATACAACCATTTTGTGTAAATAAATTGGATGAAATGTAAATATATGTGTAAGACGAGAGACTGTTCTGAATTAGATTTGTTGGATAAGGAAAACATCTTGCGGACACACACCCAGTTTACGTACTTTATTTTCTCAACGATGCTAATTTATGTATAATAGCACTCTACAGCTAAATACTGGAATGCACTAATTCCATTTGTTAGGGAAGATGATATGAATATTTCGAAAGCTTAAACAAGATAAAAGTTCGAAATAATAAATTATCTCACTTTTTGCAATAAGTGTAGGTAGGCAATGGGGTACGCCGTAGCGTAGTGGTTGAGGCGCTGCGCTACAAACCGGAAGGTCGCGGGTTCGATTCCCGATGAGGTCGTTGAGATTTTTCAATTGGCCTAATCTTTCTGGTGGCACTGTGGCCCTGGGGTCGACTCAGCCTCTAACAGAAATGAGTACCAGGATCAATCCTGACAACCTTTCCACCTTCATATGCCGAATGTCCAAAATCTGGGAGCCTCAACCTCCTGGAACCCTCCGGGCCTCCATGGCCTGTATAGGGATCACTTTACCTTTACCTTTTTAGGTAGGCAATACTCAGCTGCGACGTATGAATTATTGTGTATAATTGAGAACGCTAGTCTACGGACAATATAAGATAAAGAGGCATTTCTTTCTTAAGTGAAACTTCTTTAGGCGCGCTAGGAGTAAATCGAGAGCTAACCCAAAGTTGCGTTACGAACAAAATCGTCACGAAAGTACTGTAGTGGGGCTGTGACGGACTGCACAGAAAACAATCAACTCAATGATTATGCTTATCCAAAATATAAAAAATCCAAAAATCCAAAATTAAAAAATCTAAAAATCCAAAATTAAAAAAGTATAAAAATTCAAAATTAAAAAATTAACAAAATTTACGAGAGCGCGCGAGGGAAAGGTATCAGGTACTGAGTGGGGGCTATTGCTGCTTCGAGCTAGTGGCGTGGTGAGCCCTTCACCAAGTACAAAAATACTGACAATCACGTATTTAGGCATTCTTCTCCCCCCACTAACAAAGGGGGCGTATTTCATGATATTCGAAGGGGGGGGGGTCAGCTGAAAAAGTTTGGGAACCACAGCACAAGAAGAAGAAATCTTTTGTCTGAGGATAGTCATAAACAAATAGTTGAGAGTCGGGCATCAAACGACGTCTATTTCTAGTGATACAATAATTGCAGATTCCATAAATTTTCGTAACACGCTGAATTTCTCATTAAGCAATACGCTTTCACTATTTCCCTGGCCGGCGCTGGAGTACTACTGTGAACCGGCTTTGTTGACCTCTGTGAGCGCTGCGCATGTGCTGTGCTGTGCTACCGAGCCCTCTTGATTCACCAGTACCCGCGCACTCGGAGAAGGCCACTCGAGTCAATTCTACTGCGTAATACGCTCCCGCCCAACCGCGCCTACCAGCTAAATATACACCACCCATCCAACCTCTACCATGGTTTCTACCAGTCTCGTAACTTTTTTCTACACCTGGGGCCCCCAATTATTAAGTGCCAGTATGGTACTTTATGAGATTGTGTGGTGGACGAAAAAATGTCTGTCCGTCTGTCTGTCCGTGTGTCTGTACGCACCATAACTCAAATATGCTTTTTTGGATTTTCATGAAACTTGGAAAACACATTTATAATGTCCATGGGAAGAACCCTATTGATATTGAACCAAATCGGTTCACCGGTACAGGAGTAATGCCCAATTTAGTGCCTATTTTAATAGATTATATTAGAAAGGCGCCATAGCTCAAATACGCTGTATCCGATTGCCACGAAACTCGGTATACCCATTTATGACGCCCATGAAAAGTGCCCTATTGAATTTGAACCTAATCTGTTGACCGGTACCGGAGTAAAACCCAATTTAGTGTATATTTTAAAGGCGCAATAATTCAAATAAGCTTTTTTCGGATTTTTATGAAACTTCGTACACGCATTTATAATATCCATGGAAAGACGTCTATTGATATTCGACCAAATCGGTTGGCCAGTACCAGAATAATGCCCAATTTAGTGCATTTTATGTTAATACATAAGAGTTGTCTGAGTTATCGCGATAACTCAGACATGCTTTATTGGATTTTCTTGAAACTTTGTATACCCATTTATAATGTACTGTACATGGGAAGACGTCTTCTGATATTGGACCAAATCGGTAGACCGGTACCGTAGTAAAAACCAATTTAGTGTCTATTTTAAAGACGCGGTAACTCAAATACGCTTTACCGGATTTTTATGAAACTTGGTATACACATTTATAATGTCCATGGGAAGACGTCTATTGATACTGGATAAAATCGGTTGACCTGTTTCGGAGTTATGCTCAATTTAGTGCGTATATTATGGTAATATACGTATTCGAAAGAATTTATTTAAAAAAATGAAAATCAGTTATCTTGACAACATAACCTTTTGTTTTACTGTGATGTCTAAGGCTTTGGCAATTAAAATACAGTTAGCTATGACAACATTATTGCTTTAAATGCGCTTAACCCATAACTGACCCAGGTGGCTGAGATGGTAACGTCTTGGCGTCACATTCTGGAGTTCCATGGCTCAAATCCCGAAACCGGCCAATTTGACTTTTTTTTTGTATTCTGCATATCATAACTGCAATCATAACTGATTAAACAAAACATACTGGCACTTAGTTATATCAGTTTACCTGATTTTATTTTTAATGCATACATAAAAGCATTTTTATATTTTCCTAAAAATAGGTTATTTAAAAAAATAATTAGTTCCGGTACTTATTATCCCGTCAACCATTGTATTTATATATTTTTCTTAATTGGACCACTTTCTGCAGAAAGGAACTAATCCACGTGATTTTTAAGCTGAGAAAAAGCATTTTTTTAAGTTAAACAAAAAGCCATAGATGGCATACAAATGGAAGAGGAGGGTTGGTTAGTTTGCACAACATAGATATATAGTTCAGTAGTAATAATTTAGCATGTACTCCGGTTTTTTTAAATTTGAGGGTTGGTTCCTTCCTGCAGAATATGGTCCATTACAGATTCTCTCTTCAGAAACTCGCAAACAGACTTGTCTCATAATTTTTAAGACCGCATCAGACGCAAATAATGCATAGGTCTGGTAAGGCTTGAAGCCAGGTGTGAATACATATCAGAATCATGCTATTCAAAATACCCGAAAATTCTCCTCGACGTTTGGGCGTCTTTTAAGATTCAGGCCCACTCGCTCTGCAGGATCTGAGGTGTTAAGTTACGCCACTGGTTTCTACAATAGTGAATATAATTTTTCAAAACAAAATAAAATAAATCAACATAATAAATACCTTGCTGTACAAAGAAATTGGGCACGCATTAATTTTATTGATCTGGACTAGAATCGAACTCGTGAATACATTTTTTTATTTTTTTATTTTCCCCTCACTGGCTTGTAAAATGCAACACTATTTTCGGTTCAGTGACTCTACCCCGCTTGTTTCGAAGTTACATTATTCCTCTCTTGTCGCCTCGCAAAGTATGGAAATGTGCAGCTGCTCCAAAATAGTAATCCCTGGGACTTAGACACACGTGCGAAATACACACAATTGAGTTGTTTATGTGCTGACGACAAGGTCGTCGCCTCAACTCATTCACGTAACATGTTTTTGTTTACGTAATGCTGAAAAAGTTTCAAATCCGGATTAACTTTCGCGGAATGTCGTGTAATAAAATGTTCGTGAAACCTGGAATGTTTATGCGTAGTCTACAGTTATGCGTTTTCTTGAAAATTTAAAAATAAAGTTGGTTATCTGAAATCTGCCTCATAGAATTTCTGTAGCAAAGGTTTGGACACAAAAACCTAAGCTAATGAAAACAGGTTAAAAATGCGCACGAAAATAAAGACATAAGCACTAAAAAACTTAAAAAATCAAGACAAATTACACATTAAACATTTATTTTTAAACGAACAACAGAGAGTCTGTTTTTAACGATATGGGCAGAACTTCGAGAGTGATACGTTGTTTCCAGTTCGAAACCCAGTAAAAAGCGAATAAGAAGAGATAACTTCGCTACGCGGGTCAGGAAGGACTAAAACAATGGAACGGACTGAAAGTTACCACAAGAGGAATGGATGACTTGAAACATATTTGACATCCTCACCAGCATGAAAAATTAAAAAAACTGTATTTTACACAATTTAGGGAGAAATAGGCTCTAACTGTTACTTTTAGGCACTAAAAAAGTGCTCCGAACGAGTAATTTTCCATAAATTATAAACAACTGCAACGATTTTCCACATCTTCCAAAAAGATCCTAATAGACGTGTTCCTAACAATTTGAAGTTTAGAACTGTAAAATGCTAAATTTTCACTAAATTCAGGAAATATGTACTCCTAAAGGGCAGACCCTCAGGTTACGGATAGAGGAGAACCTTTCAGAATTAAGGGGTAGGAGGAAATAACTCCTAATGAAGACAGTCAGTCATACTGGACATTAATACCAGAACGAAATGGCTGGTCTCCTAGATTTGGAATTATGCAGCTCTTCACTCGCATTGCTAGAAATTAACAGTTGCGTCCTGGTATTCTTCAGGTGGAAAGGAGAACTCTCAAAATAACATTTTAAAAATGATTCGTAATTTTCGGAAACTGTAAAATAAACTGTTTTTCAACCTAACTCATCGAAATATCTATCAAGAAAACACTCAACAGGGTCAAAAACTTTAAATACAGAAAATAAAGACCTTATACTTTCCAAGATTGCAATGAAAACCCTCTTCCCAAAATATGTTACCAACTACAACGTATGACACTACTACATAAACAAAATATGGTACTCACCGTGCGGATAAGCGATGCAGGACGCGATAGTCTTGGAGATGGCACCGGCCATCATGAACTCCAAGAAGTCTCTAGAAGACTTTGAATCACCGGGCTGACCTGATCTGTATGATATCAGCTTCGCCTTGATAGCTTCGTATATGACGAAGTGTACAACAGTCTCAGAGATGCCGAAGTAGGATGCAGTGATGCCTTTGTAGAAACCTGAGAAGCCCTGCAAATCAATAATAAGCAGTTACTTGACACAGATTCGCTCCATCAACCTCTTAAATATCACCATTCAACTCCAGAACCCAGAATCCACTTCGAGTGAAGGATATCGAGTCGTATTTTATGAAGCAAATAGATGAATTTAGGGTTCGAAAGTTGATGACCTAAGATTCCTGAAAAATGACCTTAAAGTTAGGAAAATATTACATGAAAGTTGAAAAAAAACTTGATTTTATGAAATATGTATTTAAGAAAAGGAAAATACAGTAGTATAATAATGAATCATAATAGACAAAGGACAAGTTTCAAGTATTTTGTTTTACTACTGTCATTATTATGGCTTATATTATTACTGTTATGTTTACTATATTTATTAATGAATGCCTCAAAGCTAAGGAATTATGAAAAAGTCAATTTTGAAGATAAAATAGGGAAAATGCAACGAAAGAATGAAAATTTCCTAAAAAAATAATCAAGGGAGAATAAAATGCCGAAAAATGCAAAAGACGCAAAATAAAAGTAAGCTTTTCTTTTTTCGTTTTGAGGGGAGATCTGATTTTATGTTATTTTATTCAGTCCATCGGAATATATCGGAACACATCGGATGAATTTATAGTACATCCTAACGTGATGTTAAAAATATATATATATATATATATATATATATAATCAACATTCCGAGTCCTATAGATAAAAAAGCCTGTAAATATGAACGATGGTGGCAAGAAATAAAGATAACGGTTAATAAACAAATAAAAAATTATGAAAGATGTAGTTAAAACGAATAGTATGCCAAAATGAAAAGCCAAGAAAACACTGGAAAACGAAGCACAGAGAAATAAAATAAACCAAAGGAAAAGAAGAGAGGAAAAAAGGAATAATACAAAAATTAAACCATAAAAAGAAAAAAAAACTTGGTGAGAAAAGAAAAGAACGAGAATATTAAAAGAAAACTAATGAAAGAAAGAAAAGTTAGTGCATTATTACTCTGTAATATGATAATTAAATTAAAGAAAAGTTCATTTAAGGTTACAATATCAAACAATATACCCGAGACAAAGAATGGTTATGTACTGTAAATAGATTATTGGGCAACACTCACCAATGTTTGTTGATCCCTTTGTGAAGCCGTTGTCAATAGTTGCTTAATCTTGCGTGAAGCATTCGTCTTCTTAATAAAATAATAAAACACACACATTATATAAAACGTAAACACTAAAAATTGCAACTTCACAACAGGAATCACATCACAGCGTTTCACGAGACCAGAAAAACGACTCGCGTTTTCAAGTGACTATTAGCGACGAGATGTTCGGTCGCGAAGCCTTTGTGATCGTCTGATCACGATCACAAAGGCTTCGCGACCGAACATCTCGTCGCTAATAGTCACTTGAAAACGCGAGTCGTTTTTCTGGTCTCGTGAAACGCTGTGATGTGATTCCTGTTGTGAAGTTGCAATTTTTAGTGTTTACGTTTTATATAATGTGTGTGTTTTATTATTTTATTAAGAAGACGAATGCTTCACGCAAGATTAAGCAACTATTGACAACGGCTTCACAAAGGGATCAACAAACATTGGTGAGTGTTGCCCAATAATCTATTTACAGTACATATCATTCCTCACCATAAGAAGAAGAATGTCATTCAGGAATAAAGAATGGTTAGCCTAGCCTCGAAGTAAATGACCCGTCCATTACGTGAACTTTGAGCTTAAATAGTCCTAATGGAGGGAGAGAAGTGTCCGGGTTTCTAACAGTAGACGTATCCTAACAGAAGATAAATCGAAGGCTGAAGCATGATTTATGATTTCAGATAAACAACAAAGCGGGGCGCCTCCATGCTGAGTGGTTAGACCGCTGAGAACCGGGATCGAATCTGGGTGCCGGCTCCTGGAATATCAGCTCATGATTCAATTGATGCTGAATATCCAAAAAAGTATTCCTACAATATTAAGGTATAGAGATCTTACATAGAGACGAAGCTTTACGTAAATACATATGTAACAAAACTTACGAAAACTGGCAGACATACAAACAATACAGAAATAAAACATTACAAACTTTAAGTAATGCCAAACTTCAACTTTATAGACTGATTGGTCCATCTTCTTATGCATCTCAACTTTGGAAAAATTTACGTGCCATGGGAATTGGTCAGAATAAGGCAAGCAATCCTACTAACATCCCACTTGACATCTTAATAACCATTTGATATCTATATCCACACCACACTCCGATATTATTGTTCAAAATGTTTACTTTTCTCATGTGACTGATCTAGATATAAAAAATAAAAATTAAAAAA
Organism: Ectobius pallidus; assembly: GCA_964059195.1. Lineage (NCBI taxonomy): Eukaryota > Metazoa > Arthropoda > Insecta > Blattodea > Ectobiidae > Ectobius > Ectobius pallidus. The sequence continues at coordinate 118,458,188 of CAXKWD010000006.1, forward strand.
AAAAACATAAAAAAACTTGCTCTAAAAAGGACTGAATCTAAAGCACAATGCAGCGAAATAGGTTGAAAACTCAATTTATATGTTTTCAACTGTCTTTAGTATGGCTACTGGTGATGATCATGGTGAAACGCAAGTGGAAATAATACAGGTAGATCTCCAGTGTAACCGTGAACTAAAAGTAAAGTTTAAAAAAGAACAAACACTCACACATAAAACGTAGTGTTGGTTGGAGTCACTGATTTCTATCAAAATAATTGGACAAAGCCTGTTTTCCACAGGCATGTTCTTAAGATGATGTGCCATGTTGGAAGTACGTATGTAGCCTATGTAAGCGACAATTTTCTAGGATCAAGATTGTAAAACTACAATCTGAATTACCAATACCCAACTAAAGAACTTGCTACATCACAGGTGGAAAATAAACAGTGGTATTTGTCTTACTAAAGAAAATTTGTGTAAACATGAAATGTCCATTTTAATAAGAAAAAATGCAATTTTATGTTCATCTTTTATGAGCAAATTTTCTGGGTACCGCGAGAGCCGCTAGTTGGGCACGCCTGGACTGTACGTGTGCATCCATTTTCAATTCCAGTAATTGCATAAGAACAGGCTACTCACATGTTTAGCATAGATGTTTTTGATGCACTGCCCAGCTGTCATTCTCGCGCCATTCCGGGCGTAGTCAAGCTGCAACCTCGTCTTCACGAACCAGATGGGGTTAGTCGCTGTGCAGGCTACGAAACCTGTAAGAAAACAGAATTATTTGTTTAAGAACTGAGTTTTTTTTTAAAATTATTATACAGGTTCTGGGAGTAATTGTTTAAAGAAAGTGTATCCTCGGAGATATGAAGAAATGGGGTAAGGCTGTCGATACGTCTTCCGATCTTCCTACATGTATTTTGCTGTCAAATAATAACTTAAATTACAGACAGGTTAATCATAGCTTTAACTGCATGAGAAGAAAGAAGAACAATAAAACACTACTGGAACATAACCCACTGCCAAAAGTCATAATATCTGATATCATTTACATTTCAGGTAAGCAAATCGGTAGACGAGGAAGTTTAACACAAACCTCCTCCTCCTCCTCCTCCTCCTCCTCCTCCTCCTCCTTCTTCTTCTTCTTCTTCTTCTCATTATTATTATCATTATTATTATCATTATTATTATTAGACATAATAAGAACAACAACAAATGCAGAAAATATCACAACAAAGATTCAAGTAAATAAAATTGCATACATCTGCTTTCAGAAGATAAATGTCAATTCTTCTTTATGTTGAACAAGCACCTGTAACGAAGGATGAATTCTTCTGTGGCAAATTCCAAGGGACTGGACAATTGAATAACAGGTATCTTTATCTATTCTATGGATGTCACGTAACTAATTTACAATTGTAGAATTATATTAAGTTTTTTAAAAGAAATTTGGCTTTTGTTTTTAAGAAATTAGAGTTTGAAATGTGGTCAAAATAGCAAGAACAAAGCGTTCTAAAAATAGAAGTACAGTATGTAGGAAATCTCTACCCCTATCCTACTTGACATTTGTATGTGCCAGACAAAGTTACAGATATCACAGGGAGGAAAGTTTGTCTTGTCATGGCAATCGAATCTGGAAACTCATACAAGTTAATCATTCCTTATGCAAGAGGAAAGGGTTGCTTAAATGTAAGTTCCAGGATCGAATGAATATTGTCATTATTTTAGGAACTACTAATTTTATACATTGACAAAAATTCTAGACAGGTTCAACCAAAATTGACAAGAATTCTAGACTGGTTCATCCAAAATTGACAAGAATTCTAGACAGGTTCATTCAAAATTGACAAAAATTCTAGACAGGTTCATCCAAAATTGACAAGAATTCTAGACAGGTTCATCCAAAATTGACAAGAATTCTAGACGGTTCATCCAAAATGTTCACTAATTTCGAGAAATAAAGTCAGGCATCCCGTTCTACCAAACTACAGTAGGCCTAAATAGAAATAGAAGATTTTTTTTCTAATCAACATTTTCAAGTTTTTGAAAATGAACTTACAGGATAAACAAAAACATGCAGGAACATAGTCTACACTAAATGTGTTTGTACCCATCGAAGAAATATTCAAACGTTTGAAACAAACAAAATGATGGAGAGAAAGGTCCGAAGCAATTGGCAAGGGCAGAAGCAGCATGCAAGGCCGTTTAAAATTGAATGAAAGATTTAATAAAGACCCGTCAGCGTAAGTGGAAAGCTCGTTGAGCAGGAAATCGTCTCAGTATGTAACATAACACGTGAGCAGACACGAGACTAATTGTAAGTCACGTTAGAATTTGTTAATCTAATCCTCCCCTCTTATATGTGCGTGGTTTCTGAGTGAGAAGAGAACGAAGCAAAAAATTGTTGTGAAACACACAACTTCCAGTATCCAAATAAAATAGAGGGTAGAGTATTTTCCGCCTAATCACCACTAAAAAGCAAAGTTAGGTTTTTAAGATCACGATTTCAAGAAGGCACGTCATAGAATTTTCAATATAAATTTATCTGAATTGTTGAGTGTTTCAAATTTATACACTTAACTGTTAGTTGACAAAACACGCATATAAAATATTTCTGAGGCGTAGAGCTAGGTCTGGTCCAAGTTACTGATTCCACCATTTCACTCGGCTGTCGATCAGCACTTGTGCAAGAGCGCACCTGAATTAATTAATTTATTTTGTTGAGAATATAACAGGCTCATTGCCCAATTACAACATTCTTTCATACTAATTGCACCAGATTTACAAAACTAATATTACATGTTTAATCTAATACTGAAAATATTTACACTAATACAACTAAAAAAAAGAATACAGGAAAAAGAAACAAGAAACATAAAAAATTAACTCCATGGCGCTATATCCCTGGAAGGACTTGGCCTACCACCCGACCGCTGCGTCATCTATCACAGACAGATGGCAGGATTGGGGGCATATGTGGTCTGCATGCCGACACCCACAGCCGTTAATGGTGGTTTGCACGACCGGAGCCTCTACTTCTCTATCAAGTAGCTAATCAATTTGAATCCCGAGGCTGAGTGCACCCCTACCAGACCTCCCTACCTCAGAAAAACCAGAGGAGATACCGGGGATCGAAACCGGGCCGACGAATCTGTAGTCGGCGACGCTAACCACAAGACCACGCCGGCGGTGTCAAGAAACACATAAGTTACAATATGAAAATTACACAATGAAGGGAACAGATCAAAACAAGTACATTCAACCCTCGATATAATGCCACTATCCGTTCTGTGGCACAAAGCGAGGGTGGTACTAAAACGAAATTTAGTTTTTAAAATAAAAATGGCATAATACAGTGCTGTATTAATTTACTGGTATTGCATTATGAAAACAAAATTAAATAAAAGGCAAATAGTCATTTTTCTCTCTCACTCACAATATTGCTCACAATCTCCGACAGATAGTTTTCCCCCACAATAATGAAAAATGTGATGAAATAGCTTGCTGGCTAGACTTTGGAAATCTTACACTGTATTCACAAACATCTCGTTTCTCTTGAAGTGTAACAACAGCTCTCTTCAGTTTAACAATCTTACGAGTAACTCCAGTCTAGTGTTTAATAGCTGAATGGACACTGGGCTAAAAGAAGTGAAAGTCTGAAATGTCTCATTGTATGATGGGATCTTTCTACCTGCTCCACCCTCACTCAGGCTGTCTCTTGGAAATACAGTACAGTATGTTTCTTAAATAATCTTCCTAGCATTAACGCCAGTTTTAAAAGAACTCTGCAACTGGGAAAAAATCACTGCAAGCTATATTTTGTAAAAATATTTTCTTATATTCACTGACACTAAATGAATTGGCACAGTAACGAGGATTCTTATATATTTTCACTTGCATTTATTGGCACAGTGCGAGGGTGACACTGTAAAGAGCAGTGGCGGACGCAGAATTTTTCGGGGGGGGGGGATTTGAATAGGTAGAAAGAATACTAAAAAAATTAACTTACATATATAATTAGTTTATAAAACTGGCCACTTAGAGTGCATATATAGCCTTTTTTCGAATTTCGGGGGGGGGGGATAAAACCCCCCATCCCCCCTCTGCGTCCGCCACGGGTAAAGAGGGGGATTATATGGAGGGTTGACTGTAATATAATAGTTTTACAGGAAACAAAGACTTAAATAAAGAAAATGACATGGAGCATATTTTAACTATCACTCTTTAATTATTTCTATTTTAAAGTTTTCAAAATTTTATCACAGGAATTTTAAGAACATGTTGATTGTTAATATTACCTACCATTTCATTTGGAAAGTAGGAAGAGGCACACGAATAACAATAAGGTAACGGCGATAAGGCTAAAGGGATTAAAGTGCACTCACTGATACCATGATGTGGTGACGCAAGACGTGATCTTTTATGACCTCACAGTCCGATTTTAACCGGATTTTCATATAACTATTTCTGGAGTTATTTGTCTGCAGATGTGTGCGCTGTGTTATCAAACACGCCTCGCTCATGCACCCCTAGTGTGGACTCAAAACCCATGCAAACATTACATTTGCTAAATTGGTAGTTCGCCTCTACGAGACTTTCATACAGGTTCAAGACCAATGTGACAACCATTTTCTCAGGATGAGTTAGTGTTTAGGCATGATCACGGTACATCTCCGGCGTCAGTCGAGGTGGCGCCTAAAAACTATTATTTTATTTATTATGTTCAATGACGTGTAAACATCTTTCAAAAATATTTAATACTAACTCAGTGATCAAAATTTGAAAACTTTAAAACTGTAATTATTAAAATATGCTCCATGTCACTTTCTTGATGAAAATATTTCTTATATATATAGGCTATATATAATATATATATGTATGTATGTAAGTATCATTGTCCTCCTATTATTTATGTTTTTCACTTGTTCCCTTCATTATGTAATTTTCATACTGTATGTGTTTCTTGTTTCTGCTTCTTTTAGTTGTAGTATTAGTTTAAATACTTTTAGCATTACGTTAAATAGTGTTGTAGTGTTGTAACATAATCTTAGTGTTCTTGCAACGCCATAGTTTTGTAAAACTGGTGTAATTAGTGTAAGAGAATATTGTAATTGGGCAATGAGTCTGTTATATTCTCAGCATAATAAATAATAAATATATTTTTTTTAAAAGATATTATGGAGGATACCTTGCTAAATCCGCCTATATTAGAATTCTTCAAGTCTGGACAAAAGGATGTCGAAACCTAGGCCTCAATAGGATTATTCCATTCTTGACCTACTGAAAAGAGAAGGTCCTGACTACAATACAGTCAAGTGTTTGTAAATTTATGCCTTGCTGAGATATTTAAATTTAACAGGGAATGTATGTTAGATTTTACCTACATTAATTTTAAAATATTAACTAAATAATAGGCTATAACATACGAGAATCTAGTATATATTCTGCCTTTACAAATTTAGCAAGAAAAGGGTATGTTAAATTATAGCTACAATGGTTTTAATGTATTAACTTAATAGTAGGCTAAAATATACGAGAAGCTAGTATACGTACTTTCGAAAACAAATCGTAAGACACGTAGCGCGCCAGATTTATGCATCTTGCACAAGGCGTTTCACGTAGCCTGCGGCTGAGTCCCCGATACAGCCTACCCGACTTTTTTTTAGCTTACATATACTTATGCCAATGGATGTATTGAATTAAACTTGTTATTCAACATCGAGTGTTCACCACTATCATTCTTTTTTTTGGTCCCCCAAACCCAAGAAAATTCAGAAGAAAAAAGTATGTTTGTGTATATCTTTGATGATGAGAAACAGACGGGAGACAGACAAATTGGGTGTGTATTCCATATTCGAATTATGAAATCGTCGGAAATTAAGAGACGATTTCTCGAAGATGGTCAACGATTTTGTTTGAACCTTGATTTTAATCTAAAGTCGTATCTTTAGATCAAATGATCGATCAAGCCTCGAAAATATCGAAGGAAAGAAAGTAATGTATACATATAGGTAGTGTAAATGCCCAAGCATTGCCGTACAATTTCACGAGAAAATTATATAGTAGTATAGTATATACGGTAATATTTTATCTTGTTTTCTTATATCTTAAGTTAATAACTCAACAAAGATAACGCATAATTCGACCTGCCGACTTCAAGAAAGTTATAATCCTAAGATGATATTTTATACCCATTTATTTAGTACCGTATAAATTATCACTTCGAGAAAATTGACCGGTAAGTATAATAGGTATAATGTGATTTATAGCCGTTATCTGTAACCGACAATATTTACGATCTCAAAAAGGACAGCCTTGACAAGTGAACATTTGCTTGAAACCTTAAAATTCAATTCATTTAACTCCAAGTGGATTCCAATTTCCCGTCCGTTATTTAAACTAAGTAAATGAAACCTGATGCCAGTCTGCATAAATGAAATCTTTCACTTTTTTTATGTCATCCCACTAGAAACGAGACGTAATTGAATTTCTTTATCCCTCAATAAGCACGAAGTCGTGTTCTTATATAACGCTGTGCTCAGCTGGTGATGGAAAATTGAGACACTTTGTTGACTCACAATTTAATTTGCTGTGAGTATTGGCACGATCTGTCAACGACAAAGTGCTAATCGTTTTACTAAATAGACAACTGGACTGACATCAATTTCATTAAGTGATATTAGGGCTCTATTATTAACCGATTTATATTGGCTTCTATCCTGGAGTTATAATTATGTAAAAATATGAATTCTGTATTTTGTGTCGCCTAGGCCTTTCGGTGTTACCACACCATCTTCAGGGCATCTTACAACCTCTGAAGGTTAACACGACTGAGATCGTGGTACAAGATATTCTACACAAGTGGAGACAGCAGGACTTTAATGAAGTTCATTCCTTGTGATTGAAGTTTATAAAGAATTCATAATTCCCTACGACAACGTATCAAAAATAATGACTTATTTAGATAATGAATCAGTGACCAATCACGATTGGTGCACTTTTACGATTTTCATTATAAACGCTTCCAATATACAATATAAAAAGGTTACAAACTTTTTATGTGTACATTACATTTACGTTTCACTGTGAATGGGCCTCTAAAATGCAAAACGTAAAGTTTCCATAAGATTGTACGTTACACGCGAGTAACATATAGCTCGGCACGTCCGCACAGTGTGATGTCAAATGTAAGGATATGCCAGTCTATGATCAATCACAGAATTGGGAGCAAACAGAGATACAAGAGAGTGACTAGCAAATTAAACTTATCTCCACCACTATTCCAGAAAGGAAAGAAATTGGCATTTCTGCCAGAAAACCGGCAGAGTCTGGATCTGTTATCTGAGAGCGACTACAGGGGGTAAAGCAGGGGAGTTCAGGGGGCACTGTATCACATTGTAGCAGAGCAATGATCTGAAAAGCATGATATTTCTACATACCACGCCTCAAATGAGATAATCCCAATCTGCTGTGACATGTTTCAAGGCTTCTAGTGACGAAATCAATTCCAGTCAGCTGAATTCAATTAACAAGATCGCTTGTACAAAAACAAAGCGATTAAGATGCATTCATTATACGACTAACTAAAGAGGTTCGTGACATTCCTGCAACATGAAGACCTGGTAATATCAGCTAAGGTTTCTTCATGTAACACCAGCAAGTTCAAGTGGTCCAATGTTCAATGTGCCAGCTCTAATCTCATAAAAGTACATGCAACGTTTTTACCTTCGTACCTTAGAAGCAAATTATGTAATCCATCCTAAGTGATACATCCGCAGATCTAGCCTATAAAAGCTAGTTTTCCGTCAAAACTGAAGCTTGTGTACAGTTTGGGAGTTCATCCACCCTTGTCTAATCAATTATTTCTGTAAATACACGCCAATATTTTATTCCAGAAGAAGAAACTTTTAGGGAAGGCTGTGCTTTCTTGGTATAAATTCGTACAGAAAAAATTTGCGAAAAGAATACACTTTTTACTTTAATTTTGTCACTTAGTTTAGAAGTTTCAATATATCAGAATTCCCTATTATGAAGTTAAAAATCGATTTGGCCAATAATTTACGCTTCGACCCGAAAAACTCTCACTTCTTGGAGCAACAGGATTGTATTACTGACTTCTAACCCATTGCACTTACGCCGGATGATGTAAGTACAGAGTTCCTTAAGTACTCACCGAACATGGAATCACCTGAACTTCAATACAACTTCATTAGAAAATGGGAGTGCAATTGAATCATGAAATTAATAAACTCCAAATGTCCACCGAAGCAAATTTTTCAGGAAGCAAAAAAATGTTTATTTTCGAAAATAGATAAGAAAATGCACTTTAATGTTTTACCTGGACTCTAAGACTTTAAGGGCCATAAATTATATTTGGAGTGAAAACAAGATACTTGTGTACGAGAAAATCAAATTTGAAAGTCGTGGACATGTGGCATTTCTCAATCGCGTTATTGATTTGGAAATATATCATCACAGATTCTTCTTTATTAAGGAATTTGTATAAATTTCCATTTGTTTTAGGATTGAAATGGGTTTTGTGCCATTATAATAAAAAGTATATAGTGATGTTAAATAGTACACAGTAGGTTTTACAGTAGGTTTAAAACAGTAAGCCTCATGGACATGAGACATTTCTCAAATGCAGAACTGTCAACATCTAGTGATGTCCAGGACATGTGAGGTATTTCAATTTCATTGCAAGTTCATCCTGGTCAACAAAGTTAATAAACTAAAGGCCACATGAGTTTTTTCTCTGTATAGATGGGTCTAGGTGCACTTGATACATTCCTACTATAACATGATTTTGCCCGAAAAGTGGACATGTGGATTTTCTCAATTTCATGATTCAATTACTCTGATATTCAAGGTTAGGGAATAATTACGCATTTCGATGGTACTCGAAAGGTAATATTCCCAGAATAATTTTCGAACGGAAAATAGCCTACGTGAAGTACAATAACTATTAACAACCTACAGGTATACGGTGTATAAGCGAAGATCTTAACAGAACTTCTTGCAGACATAATTTTTATGACAAGTATGTTCACTGGAATACAATGGAATAAAAACAAATAGGCGCATCTTAAGCCTGATCATGCTAGGTGTTCTGGCAAACACCTCCCCAATTAGAGTGCTCTATTAAATCAACGACAGTGACACAAACGTGACCAATGATCATAACAACATAGTGTGCCAAACACGTGTTGTGTCTGGTGACAAGAGCAAACAAAGGAGTATTTTATTTATTTCGCCACAAGGGATCATCAAATCCGAAATGTGATTCTAAAATCTCCGATGAAATCTACCTGTACGGACTAGTATTTACATTCTTACGGAGCACAAAGTAATAAAATTTAATGACAACACAATATTAAGTGCTTTCTATGAGTGTATTTTGACTAATAAGATATTCTCAAAGTTATGTGGCACCGATTTAATGATCATGAAATTGTTAAATGGATACATGAAGAAAGAATGTTATGTTCACTAAACTGTCACAAGTACTAAGTCCTCAGAGGTAATATAAGAAAATAAGGAGATTTTTATAGTTTGTAGTTTAATTACAGGTATTACCAATATTTTGTTTACAAAAGTAAATATAGTTTGCCGAATTTTGGATCAAATAACACACTATATTTTATCTATCTTTATTCACTCTGACCAATTGGTTTGAAACAGACCTCAAAATTTCATAACCACGTTCCTTTTTGTTCCTGTAAAAGTGAAATGCTATGAAATATAATATTGCAACTCATGAAATAACGTATAGTTAACACATTGGTGTAAAATGTGTCACCTGATGCCACAGAGAAAAATGATGAAATGTGAGAGAGTCTGTCATCATATTGTGATGGATTTGCTGAGTTCACGACCCAGGATCAACTTTCCAGTTTGATCGAGATTCTGAACCATGTCTCATATTCATCGTAACAAGGTCAATCGCTAATCTGCATGTTGTGCATTTTATACTAATATTCATTCCCCAACTGCTATCTCTTATAAACTGCACATTAAATTGAGTACTTCAAAAATGCATGAGAATCCACATTATTTCTATGAGATTACAATTGTTTATATTATTGATAGTATTTAATTATAATCCGAATTTATGTATTTGGTGTTTTACTTACGCTTGTAACGGCAGTCATTGTGAAGTAATTTTGTCCAGTTCTTTTACATGCATATTATTTTACGCACACATAGACATTATCAACCTGGGCTGGGGTCAGGCCCGAGAAACTTACAGCTTTTCCATTTTTTTTCTCTCAAATTAATTGAATGCAAACTTTGCTCTTATTTAGGTTTATCATTACCCTTCAGCGGTCAGACATATATTTTCTTCTTTTCTAATGTTGCTTTCCTAAGTTTCGCACGATTCATCTGAATAATATCAAAGCAAAAATTTAGTGTGTGGGATACAGTACTTAAGGGCGCCTTCATCTGGACATTTCGCAGTACCATTGAAAAAGAACATCGAACCATATCACCATAGCAAACGCCCGAAATTTTGTCAACAGTAAAGTGTTAATTTCTTGTTATCAACCCACTCTTCTGCTTAGTTGCTTCGCAAGTAATCGATTTCGGTTTATAGCTTTGTATTACACCCCAAATATACAGGTTCAACCCGCGTATTGGAAACCCGTTCTGGGTACAGAATACTAGAAGAACATAAATATCTCGCAGACGCAGGCACACCTCGTCTTAATGCTGGGGGAGTCCCAAAACTCTAGCCTATAACAACACAAATTTTAATGAAATTTTCAAACTTCCTTCATCTAAAACTGTTATTACCACCCGAAGTTTACTTCCCTTGACTCTTCTTGAAATTTATCCTATAATTAACCAAATTCTTAGCATGACACATTGTAACAAAAATTCACTCTAATTCTGCAATATGATTTCAACATCTTCAGTAACGGTGCTATGGAAAAATTGCTTCAGAATGTACAATGTTTTAAACTGCACTGTCGAATGAGCTCAATCCGTAAAGCTGCACGCCTGATAAACAAGATGTTTGTGTTTTTGCAGACCGGTTTTCCTCTTATCACTGGATTCGTTCTGGTTCTCCACTCGAGAGATCGCTAAGGTTATCGCTGCAATTGAAACTGCACACGCCACTATCTGGTAAGTTTAAATAACAACAAGGCGAAGTAAAAAATATATTATCTTATTGTCCAGACATAAAAAAAATCCATGGTAAATACTTGTAACACCAACATTAATCAACCTGCTGATTTCAGTATTTATAAAGCTATAACATAATTCGGTAATTTTATTAGCACGAAAAATATCACTGTTAAAATGCTAATTATCATTTCTACAGGGAATATAAGTAAACGTTGATTTTTTAATCATTCATATCATTTTCTTCAGAGAAAGAATTTCTCAAATCCTTGCCATATTATTATATTTAAGTCCAACTATACTGCGCTAGAAGCCGGAAGTTCACGTGACAATGTCCCATGAAATATCCGATGTAATAATAGTGTGTTACGTCTGTCTTATCCTAGTAATTACTAAAAGATTTTACTTTTTAATATACCAGTATTGTATAATATTAATTGCCTGACGTTTTTCTGCAGATCATTCCTGTGGAATTTGAAGTAAAGGATTAATGCATTCGGTAAAACAGAAGGTATGAATCAAATTTTTTAAAAATGTTTTCATGGAAAGTCCCCTTAATATTTCAGTTATAAAACCCAAATTCTGGGCGGTCCGATAAAATTTCTAAAAAGTCCTTGATTCAAAAAATGAAGTAAATGCAATGGACGTTTACCCGCTGTGCTTGTCCAAAGACAGACTGACGGACAGACGTCATTCCAAAAACACTTTTTTTCGGTTTCTAGGCATCGTCAAACATGCTTTCCCGGTGTTATCTCGATTTCGATTTTTTGTCACGATCACAATACTTTCTCTATACTACGTATATGCGAGAAAATAAAATGCAAAATTTCTCTGAAACCGGTTTATGTCCTCATTCTTACAATTTATGTACATTTGGTCAAAATAATAAGCAGGCCGCGATTCCAGAAGTGGCAATCCTGTAATTCCGTGACCATTTGGGGGTTCCAGCTTTATTTACAAGATAGCGTACACTTCACATGGTTAGAATGATAGGTACCTATTTGCGAATTTTTTAACTGTGTGAATAAACATTTCATAATTTGCAAACTAACGGCCATTTTCATTTTGACCTAGTTCAATATTAACTATAGCTTTTCTTATTTTTTTAATTTTATTTTTATTTTAACTGACGGGGATTCGTGGTTACATTACTGCCAGCATAGCATTCAGTTTTGCCTGCATGTTATTTACTTCTCCCGTTTAAAGTTAATCTGTTAATGTGCATAAGAATATAAAGGTAACTAAGACCAATTTTAATGTTAAGTTCATCATTTGCGTTAAGAAATTACAAGAAATAGAATTTCAGGTTTTAGAATTCTACTTTAAAAGTACCCCAGCCTGAATGTTTATCAAGATGTCGATATGTCTGCTTTAATCTAAAGGCGACGTGGGTTACTCTGGTGTCATCGATTAGTTTCAAATGTGGCAATATTTTACAGAGGTGATGTTTGTTCTGTGTTATTCTATTCCATACAGTGACATGTAGTAGCTAAATAGGCTCTCTGAACATTTAACTGCGTTGCAAAAGATAGAAATATTAAAAAGTAACGAAACTTTAAGGACTAACCCCTTGGTTTCGTACATGTTAACTGAGTAAAACGATCTTAATCCAGAATGATATATTTTCTGATGTTAGTAATGTTAACATATGTTACGCTTCTCTCTGTTGGTGTCAACACTAACTTTAAATGCTTTACTTTTGCTGGAAACTTCTAGAAGTTGGCAACCCCAAATGATCAATGTAACCAATAGTTGCAAACATCTTTACTCTTCCATGAATACAAGCATTTCATGCTGAAGTGCAAGCCGATCAAGGCCAGTGGACTTCCCAGTAGATACAGGAATCCATTCGTTTTTTTCTTTCTACTAACCCAATCCCATAGTCACGCAATGTACGTACTGTAAGTTATATTGGAGTTGGAGTCTCTTTTTTCCGTATATATGGTAATGAAGATACGAAGTAGAGATTGCTGTGAAGATGAACCTGATGACGTCAAGTCTTGCAAATCCAACGCGACTCATGTTACATTAGGAAGGAAGATGAAGCAGACATTAATTATACAGCTGAGTGCCGTGTGGAACCTGTCTGCCATATTTATAACTCACCAAGAGCAAAATATGAAACGCTTTCATGCCAGCAGTACTTGTAAGCCTACTTGCTTACAGCTTTAAATACTCAGGATCTGAGATGTCTCTTTTTTTTCTTACTACCCCAACAATTGTTTTGAAGGAGCGATATTATGTAAATTGATAGAACATTAGCCGAATAAACAGATGTCAATGTCGATCGCTATATTTGAATCCATTTTACTCTTTGAAAGAACTCTGATGATTACTGCTATTTTTTGGTCGTTTTAACTTCTGGTATTTACAAACAAGACTATCTTGTTTGCCCTTTCTATGAGTTGTTATACTGTAATTTCAGTACGATTATTTTTTTCCAGATTTATATCACAATCCTAATATGGTGTTATGTTTCTCATAGTTAGCCAACCACTTTTAATTAGTTTTAATATTTAATCATTGGCGTAGCCAATTGTAAGTAGGCCTACTTGAAGGCTGAATAAATGTGTGTATATGTATATATATACACACCGTCGTTGAAACTACACATTAAGCAAATATCACATTATATTAGTTCATCTTTCATTTTGACAGTATAAATGTGTTTAAATTCAACAGTAAGTGTTAAATTTCAAATCATAGTTCAGTGTTATGTTTCAAAGCATAGGTCAGTGTTAAGTTTAAGGTCAAATTTTCAGTTTAGCGTCGAGCATAACACAATGGCTTCATTGTTCAGGTAAATTTGCCACACTGAATCCACATTAATCCACATGAATCCACTAGATGTACTAGATCGGCAAGAGGTACGCTTGCTAATGTTCTACTCGAAAAAGATGTGCATTTTATTAGAAGTCAAAAAGGAGAGTTATTTATAACTTAATCGTTCCCGGACAGCATCTAGATGACCTCTTGAACTTCTCAAATATAACTTCCCGGACAGTACCGGAACTAGAAATCTAATTTATCAGCCACATATGAGCATTTCTGGAAAGTACAATAATTTCATGATAGTGATACCACTGATAATTGATAGAAACCGGGAAAAAAACAAACTTCAGTTTATAATGTATGAGGGGGGGGGGAACAAATATTTGCAAAGAAGTAAATTGAAAGTAATCATCACGCCGGCAAATCGTGTTGTTTTTCGGCCTTGACTATGACCCACACTGAAGCAAGACGAAGGCCATTCGCACGCCAAGTGTGAGAGTGAAGTTATTTTAACACATCGCTGTAATTGTTCAAGCATTATCACGTCCACGGATCCTTTATCTGTATTCTCGGCACTAATTCCCGTCTCTCAAATTCTTCCCTGAACCGCATCTTAATCCGTTTCGGTTCGAATACGAGCACAAGTATGGAAAACCCAAGTATGAAAATATTTGAATATTTCAGAGCTGAAATGTACGTTCCAAGCAATTTTCAAGTGAAACCATCAATGGGCTCTAAGTTTGAATGAAACAGAAACATTTCAGTGGAATAGATGGTTTTAACGAACGATAACCGTAAAATGTGGACAAAAATCCTCAAACTATTAATCTTATTTATATCGGCTTCAAACAATGTTTTGACATGACGCATTTATACGTTGGTATCAGTGGAAAGGTTGAGAAAGGCTTGGAGAGAGATATCCATAAGCCACCCTTACTTAGTAATGAGAAATTGATGTTGAAATTCGATAAAGAACTCCATACGAAATTTTAAAATATTATCTGTCTACACAAATATGTTCAATAAAATACTGAAGTACTGATATAAAAGATATCTGATAAAAAAGTATCTGATATAAAAGAAATCATAATAGTTTTGTATGAATATTTAATAAACATCATCAAATTTTATTTCCTAAAGTAAGGGTGGTTTATGACTATATTTCTCCAAGCCCTTCAATTCTAAATAAAATTATGCCGCTTGTTGATTCTTACTGGGACTACTGGGGAATAATGCACAGTACGTAAAATGTTTAAGTATCAGAATTAGATAATTGCATATTCATCTTATTATTCTTCCAATTCGAGGCACATCCAGTTACACTCTTTAAGTTACTTTCAACTTGCAATATTAACTCATAAAAAGTGGCAAGTTTTAAATAATAAAGTTATAATTTATAGCCTTTTAGTGCATTTATATTTGAACCCGTCTTACTATTTAAATCGTAGAATACGGGTCTTTCACTAAGAACTGAAAATTTTTATTTGGATGTAGGAATAATGTGTACCGAAAGATAGAAATGCGAAAAAATTTAAATAATAGATCATTAAAAATGTTGTAAAAATTACTAAAAGCAGAGAACTCTCCCTAAATACGTGTTTTAAATTTCAGTATGATATGTCCCAAAATGTAGGATATATTATGGAAGTGCAGATATGTCAGTGTAAATCTCCCACCGTTTCCCCTTAGGAGCAGCATGTTGATTATATGTAAACAGAAAACCGAAAATATATTGTTTGATCAGCCCAAGGATATATTATGGAAGTGCAGATATGTCAGTGTAAATCTCCCACCGTCTCCCCTTAGGAGCAGCATGCTGATTTTATGTAGGCCTACATAGAAAACCGAAAATATATTGTTAATCAGCCCACTAAAACTTTATCAATGGACGTATTATACTTATTAATATATTTTCGATCCTCCACTTAAATAAAAAGTAAACAGACTGATCAAACCACCCATTACTTTCTCTTAAACTTCAATATTTAAATTCAAGATAGGCTTCAGTTTTATCAGTAATTGCGTAGCGGATCGCAAAAAAACTGTGAATTTATTTGTTTGGATTTACTTCAAACTGGAGACGGAATCAGGTGAAGGACGTTTGCCAGTATAATTATAGAAGAGTAGCAGCGATGATTAACATACAGGAACTGTGAACAGTTCCAACAGTTAGAGCTGATTGTGAATTTATTTGATGTGGCTTTTGGTGACACGCCCCGGAGTCAAACTGTGACGCGGCAAAAACATGTGCGACAAACAACAGCTGTCATTTCATCGTAAAACAACAAAAAACAAGGAAGGGAACTCATACCATATCAGCGATAAAGTATAACAGAGAACAAAAATGAGATCAAAGGGAAAGTTATAACAGAGAAATATATAAATAAATATACAAATAAATAAACGCTACAAATAAACGCACGACAATTTCAAAGGCAGGAAAAAGTCGGGTACAACGAAAACAAAGTATGAGTTAGACACAACAAAGCGAGAAAGTGCAAAGTTTTTATCAGTTTCAACTTAACTGTACTTAACTTCTGCTCAACTCTTATATGGCAACCAAATACAAACTGCTTTTAACATTGGACCTACTGTTCAACTTCCGTGGCAACCAAAGAAATTGCTTCTTGCAATCAAACACCTAATTTCAATACTAAGTCTACTGAACCCCCTTTTTTCTTGTTTTTTGGTTGATTTTCTTTACAGATACAACATTCCAAGGAATTCACATAGCCTAACTATTGGGATTTCTACGGAAATAATTGAATATACTTAAGCAAAATATGTATGATATTCCTTCGGCATAAAATTCCATTTTTAAAACCATTTTCGTTTAGAATAGTTTATAGATTAAAAAAAGGCTGAATTTAAAATACGGTATGTAAATAAAATGCACATATGATAGAATTAGAACTGCCATAACCTACGAATGTTAAGATTATTATATTTCAGTAAAAAATCTAGGGTTTAGCGCAACAGTAGCCATCCGTGTTCTACTTTTTACTTCTTGCTTTAGTACCTATAAATAAATAACGTTTCCACGGATTAAATTAATTCAGATGCTGGAAAATATGTTCAAGTTTTGGTCTTAGTCCTCACTTGAAGAGGAACCATAACCGCTCAAGATAGGTCCACAGGTCCACCAACCGCTGAAGCAAGAATAACCTCCAGTATGTCGAGATTCATTTCGTTAAGGTACACAGTAGTTAAAACGGAAATTAATTTATAGAAGCTGCACCGCCACTCTTAGGAAGTTCAGTTGCGGCAATAAATCCCCCCTCAAGGCTTGTAAATAGCGCACGAGAAATTCTACGGAAAACAAGCTACGTCGGACGGGGAACTGCGCCATATTCTGTCGCGTGTAATACGCCACATTCAGCTGTGAGGCACCCCCAGCGGCCGACGAGTGGGTAATAACTACCCTGTACATTTCCACGCGCCGGTATTACGTTATAGTGTTATGCAGTACGCATTTAGAAACATGTGCTTGTCAAGATGTGCTGCGCTATTATGTAGGGGAGAAAAACAAAGAAAGGAACGTACAGCGAAATACTGCAAATCATTTCTACTGGACCAAAGAAAAATACTACAGCCCGGTAAAAACTAGGATATTTGTACTGCTGTCAAAATGACGCCATATGACAGTTCCTCAAGATCACAAAGTTCATTATTCCACGTAGTTAGAGGAGGTATTATATTTGATACATAATAATTTGAGAGTTTCTTAAAAGTAGCTGTAAAGCCCCTAAGTTTATGAAAAATAATATTTTTAATAATGTACTCTATTACATGCTAGTGTTAAATGCGTACAAGATATGAAATAAATAACATAAAATTGATTTCATTTTACATATTGTTCTATATTTCGTTAGTTTTGCGATAATGCATCATATTTGCCAGATATTAAAATATTTGTGCATATTTTATGTATGTCACAATTTTAACTGCATATTTCCAACAGATTATACTGTGCACATATAGCATATATGTTAATTCAAACATTAGGAACCAAAGTGACAGGAGTTACGGTATTTCTACTTGGGATATGAACAGGTGATATCCTGTTTACTGAATGACGCAATAGGACAGCCTTGTGTTGTCTCGAACATAGCAGCTACAGTAAACAAATCGATACTCCCTTCAATCTCACCCTTCCCATTTGCAATATTACAGAGGCTGCGTGCTCTAAATGCTACAAAAGGCAGGCATCTTTGGAAAAAAACGTTTACTTTCTGGTAGAAGATAATATATATAATTTTAAAATTTCATAGACGAGAGCAGGCAAAATATGCTCGTACAGACTGCCCGATATAATTTTGAAAAGCTACCTCGTGTTTTTTGCTCGATCCGCTCTCTTTAAGCCCTTGTCTCATTTTCTCGAAAAAATATTTACCGCACTTCTTAATACCTGGTACAATTTTTCCCCTTCCTCACACGGGGGAAATGCGTGATGGGAAATGCATTCAGAGGTGGGAGCTGAATTCAGAGACGCAAGCCATCTTCCCCTCCCGCCAGTCATGACAGCCGTAGCCGTATACATTAGACAGCGCGATGTAACTCCCTTAAGGACTGGCGTACGAATAAAATACCACCCCTTCAAATGATAACATTTCGATGGTGGGCTCATCCAGACTACTGCGCATCTTTTTTGGGCAGGTTCTAGTAGAAAAAAATGTACTGTACAATTCTTTAAGGGTCACGGCGAGAGGTCAAAACTCGGCAAAGTTCGGCATAAAATAATTCATATTCTGATTTGTCCATTTCACTCAGGAAGGGTATTTTATATTTAATGTTTTTACACCTGGACGGATAAAGAAAGGTAGCTTTCTACGTGTTTCTGAAGTTAATTTAAATTTGATCTCGACTCTCAGGGTAGGCATTGCCTACTAGGCAACACTGCGACCATTTCACAAGATACAGAGTAAATATATTTTAGATGCAGAGTAAATATATTTTAAAGTATTTTTGTTATTAATGAAGGCGCATTTTTATATACGGTTTACTGTTATTAAGTTACAGCTCACGTCAGATGAATACTAATATATTAAATAACCTTAATATAAATTATTATTGAAATGCAGTATCTTCTCAGTCAATTTGACAACATTAATTCAAAACATAAAAAAAAGGATTAGTGATTATTCACATTCTAATATTTTGGATGTACTGTATATAGTGATGTGTGGGGATATTTCTACAGGTACCTTATTGAGCAGGTATAGCCCGGACTATACCAACAAAATACTCCGTGATTACTCTGTAAGCGTTAAATTCACTCCGTATTAAAATATTCCGATTACAATGACCTTAATCTAATCACTCATAATAATTCTGTAATTAAAGTGATTGTGTTGAGAAGAATTCGGCTACAGTGTACATACTGAATAATAAACATTCGTTATCTATGCCATGCCGGTACTAACGTCAATCGTCTCCCAATTGCAGATTCAAAAGAAGAAAAAAACCTTGAACTCAAATTAAATTATGACAAATTGACTACACGCTAAATTGTATTAAATTACATCTTTGATTGCAACTTATGACAAAGAATGTCCATGATTTGATGTCACGCTGCATGCTATCATGCTATCTAGAAGCAGGACATAAAAAAGTAAAACTTCAGGAAGAACGACAAGGATATTGGCAAACTTTAGAAGAAACTTCAATCCCACGCAGAACGCGAAAAGGCCACAATCTGTATACAGAATACAGTAGTAGCATTAAGCTTTCATAACTCGCCTTAACTCTCTTCAAGTGCAGGAAAGTCATGTGACAATGTATGCTGCTTGTAGGCAAAAATATTTTATTTTTAAATTATAATTAACGTTCTACAAAATAATGTCCTTTCAAGTATAAAAACTCCTGCTTTTTGAAATTAGGAAAACTACAGTTACATTAAATGTCCCTCCAAAGAGGCCTTGGAATTAACCTCAATAAAGTATTAAGCCTAACTGATATCACAATAAAATAGACCCTAATACAGTATATGTACCACCATGCATAGATATGTTATCGTATTAATACATCATACTGTAGTAATACTTTAAGAAGTTCATACTGAAAATAAAGTATGTTTTCATTTAAAGAGAGATTTATTATTTATTATTAACCTGTTCAAGTCACCTAAAAACTGCATAAAAACATAGATTTAGAATAATAGCATAATGCTTTATGCAAAATGTGAAGATTTTTATCCGGGTATTAGGATTGTCATTTATGGGAAACAGCTATTGCACAAAAATGTTCCCCATCGGTTTCAAACTTAGTGCCCACTGATGATTTTACTTGATGAATGCCTTATTATTATTAGTGTATAAAATTAGCTCTGAAAGAGTTTAAAAAGGAATGAAATCAGAAAATAGGATAAATTGCTATTTTAAAAAATGCTAAAAACCGAAACAGTACGTACTCACATCGCCCCTCCCCCCCAAAAAGAGAGAGTTCGAAAACTGCACCATATTTCAAAACTTATTACACATTCGTTACATACTTATGTATTCAAAAATCGTAGTTTAATCTAACTCCATTAAAAAAAAAAAAACTGTAAGCCTGTAAGACATTGGGGTCTTCGAAAAGTTCATTTCACTAGATCAAAAGGAAGTAAGAAAAACAGTAGGGCCTACACAGCTACAATTCATCCTGGCAATACCAAAGTACAATAGTTTTATAGTTTTATATCTAAGTTATAATATTTAATTTTATATTTTTATTCGTATATACTTAAGGGATGACCGAAGATTTTCTACTTGTCCTCTTGTCCTCGAAACTTGAAATTTTGCAACTTAATTAAAACTTAAACAGAATTTGAAGTTTAAAATTACATTTTAATACTTTTTTCGATATTTATTAGACTAATTTCATTGACTGTTTAATCAAAATTGAAATTTCTCTCCTCCGACAGATAACTTATTAAAATACGAAACCTTATTTTTACGTGCGAATTCTTTGATGCTTGCTTTACAACTTTAAATGATGGAGATGTATATCGTTTATAGGCCTACTTTTATTTTAAAAAAATTACCCAGAAAAATTAAATGTTCAAAAGAAACTTACTTATGATTGTACTAAATGTGTTTTTGAAAGAACTAAGGCTTATACAGAAAATCTGATTGTGTCAGAATAGCATGCAAATTAAAACCGATAAAACAGGTGATTTCAGTTTGCATGTACTGGCAGTTGGAAAAGCACTGAGGTTTGAAAATGGTGTCAGCAGCCCCTGTTCCACGAGTCCAAACAGCATAAAATTTTATACAGTGTTCTACTTTAGGGTATGCTTGATTTTTCGACACTAAAATAAATAAAAAAATAGCATTTTTTTTTTACCAAAATAACTAGATCAAAACTCGCGTGTAGGTAGGCTGAATATATATTTCACAACGTTGTGCAACACTTTAAGCCGATGCAGTAGGAAGCTGCTCTAGGGGAATAACTTGGAATAATACGTTTATTGATCAACAACATACTACTTAAACCTGAACGCATCTTTGCGAAATGACGCCTTAGTAATTCTGTTAATTTCCAAGAATGTATTAAAACAAAATAATTACTTATTGTTAGTTTGTTGTTTATTTACGTGTGTTCAATTTAGGTGCTGCGGAATTCCGTTCTTTTGCCAGTTGTCCCAATTTCATCACACGATCTATGCCCTAAAACAAGTTTCAAAACTGCAGATGCGATAAAGCAATAACAAGCTGGGCAGATCGCGACATTTATTCTCTGTATTGTGAGAAATGCAAAATATTGGCCACTAATGAGCAGCAATTAATAAATCCATTGGAGTGAACGTCAACATGCATGGAATAAAGTTTCATTCGCTATCAAAACTTTATTTCTCAGTTCGTATTTCAGGAGGTAACTCCCAATAGGAGTTATATTATATCCGTGTGAAATCGCTTGTAATGATTAAACTGTCCTATTAATGTCATGCTGTATGTACGGAAGAAGGGTGAATAGCATCACCTGGATGCAATGATGGTAACATAAGAGCTACACACTACACAACTACACACACATATATATATATATATATATGTAATGGGTAACTCGGTTTTGTCAATATAAAATGTCGTAAATTGTTAAAAATCAAATAGATTTTGACAAACTTGTGGCCTTCTTCAGCGAATAATTTATTCAAATTCCAAGCGAACTGTCAGCAATAATAATAGTAATAACAGTAATAACAACAATAATAATAATAATAATAATAATAATAATAATAATAATAATACGACTACGACCACCACCACCACCACTAACTTACTGATGATAACTGTATTATTATATAACTTTCATTGGATGTATACTCAATGTTATATCCGAAAGAACTCTCGGCATAAATAAGAGGAGAAAAAAACTTTATACAGAATGTACTAAGGTGTTATGGGAAACGAAGCTCTTAGTCATTAAACGCATGCTTTACTGGTCGCATAGTACCTTTCCTTTCGTGTTACAGTAGTCCTACATTGTGAAAACCGTACTTTCACATCTATAAATTTATTCCCGCAACGGAAGATGTCACTTATTTTACCCATAAATAATAGTAAGTTGCAAAATCCACTACATATGAGGTAACCATCATTATCAGTTTGCATAATCGCCAAGGTGATAAACCTGCGAAGTTATGAAACGTGAACCGAGCAATGATACAACGTAGAAGGAACATGTAACACGGAACAGAGCCAAGTATGCCCCACTCTGGGATCGATCCGATGCACTACTGCTATCATCATAAACATTTATTAAAAAACTTTTTCATGCTGAGAGGGAAATGTGGTTCTCTGTTAATTACAATTCTATACAGGGGCTTCCTGTCTTCATGCTCTGTGTGGCTTTATCGTTAGAGTAATACGAGTAAAAAAATCCCTTTACGCAAGCCTACAGGCTGAGGTATATTTCGAAGTGCTTTTGGTTTAATTTACTGTCGCTGCGCAGCACTCTTCTTCTTTAGCATTGGCATGAGAAACCCGCAATAATAACTGCAAAAAAGAGGAAAGAGCACTTTTTCAAACATTCAAATCTCGCCCTGTATGAGAACTATCGATAAACTAATTATTGATTTGTAGAGTACTCATCAAGAGCTTTTCAACGATACTCCACAAGACGTGGTTTCAAAAATGTCTAATTTCCATCCCCACAGTCCCACCCCCAAAACCCCCGAATCGTTGGTGTCACTGTGAATTCCATTGGGAGTACTCTAACTTATTCAAACAAAGTTTCCCTCTATACTTCATAGGTTCCGAGATATAAATGTTTTAAAATTTCAACCCCGCCGGAGTGGAAGGCAGGCGCGCTACCGACTCACCCACGGCGACGGACAAACGCTTGAGCTATGTAAACCATCTCTGGTATAATTAACAACATGAGATTTCAGCACTGCAGCAAGATTTTTCTAGAAAATATACTTTCATTCCGATCTCGTTTCTTTTGTCACCTTCTGTATATATGTATGTTTTCGTAGGCCTACTATTCTGCTACCGGATCTCTCGTACTTGCTGTAGGTAATCTACCAACTCTGTCTGTACAATCTTAATGTAATATGTTTTTATTGATATGAACCTAATAGTTACGAAGTTTCCCAGTTTTCTTTGTTGAAAGATAGTTCTTTCACGCTGGCTGTGTGTAGGCTTAGGTGGAAAGGTGAATTCAGACTGAAAAATGCAATGCCATAGAGGGGATCTGAACCAGGATCTTCGGCTCTTACCTCCACGTTTTTTTCTGTTGTTAAAGCATTACAGAGTTTTCTAAATAGATCTGAAACATTTCGTTTGGATTCAAAATCTTTCTTGAAAAATACAAATTTATTCTCCTGCTGAGATGGTTTTTATTAACTAGTTCTTAATTTCACGTTTTTAGTAGTTGGAATACTGTGTACAGCTGGAGTTCACATGGAAGTACTGTACTATATTTCATTATCCCCCCCCCCCCGTTACTGTCGTACAAGATGATGATTTTAATCATGAGTTGAGCTAAACACAAAGTGCTTAAGAAGAAGACAAAATACCAACCACTTCAAAGTAAGATTGGACTTCATCCTCTCCGAAGTATGGTCAAAAGTTTGCAGGTGAAGTGGTGAAAATCACGTGCATGCGGCATGGAAACCACTAACTTATATTGTTTTTAAGCAGATTCTCTCAGACAGCCATTCAGACAAACTATAAAAACGAGAGCTAAATTTAGCACTTCCCCACAACACGCCATATGCATAACGCATCGCAATGGGCAGTTCCACTTTGCATTCAAATGAGGACAATGCTTCTCCAAGGCCAAAAGGCTACCAACCCAGCCTTACTATATTACAGAGGAAATATTCTAACAGGTTAAAGAATTAAAACATTATGATCCCACAGCACAACACGAAAATTCCTCACAAAAGATTGATCAAAGAGTTCATGGGTACATGGTGTACAGTTTTCCAGTACAGTGCATTAGAGGATTTAATTAATTCTATATTAAGAAGATGTTAAAATCTCTAAGCTTACATTTATTTATTTATTCATTTATGTTTAATACTTATGGGCCATGTCCTGGATATCTATCAGAGGCCGCTACATACACTGTAAAATTTGTAATTTATAATTAGCATTGGTTTTATAAGGTACTTATGACGGAATATAAAGCACAGTATAGGCCTATTATTAAAAGAAACGGAGTTTTGATATTTAAGAAGGAAAGGAAAACTGATAACTTGAACACACTACACTAATAGTTAGGTTAATAGCTGTCAAGATACAGCAGGCACTCCCTCCAAGTCCTCAACTAATTGGTGACACACGTTCTTAACTCGCACAAATGTGACAGAGTATTTTTTGCTTAGTACCTGCAGAGTTTCGTATCCGAGATTTTTGTGGATTTGTGATCATTATGGCAAGGCATTTAATGACCATAAAGTAGTGAAAAATGCATTTATGCCCTAAAATAGTGAAAATGACACAACATTTAAAAAGATACCAATAAATTTACCATTATTACTTATAATTAGTTTTTAAAGTATGAATTGCTAAAAGCAATTTGACAGTGTGTTATAAATACATTTTCATAAAACACACTTTTGTTACTAAAGAAGTAAGTAAATTTATACTGCTTGGACACCCTTAACGAAAAAGAAATCATTTCTAAACTGGCATGCCCATCAAATTGCCCCTAACAAATATGTGCCATTTAAAAAGAAGAGAAAATCTTTATTGCTACAAGACAAACTGTTATGGTGTTTACAATAAACCTGAATTAAAATGAACTATGAACGCTTGGCGGTGATTCCCAAATAAAAACGATATCTTATCTGAAAGTAACGATTTGTACATGGAAAAGCTCCTCTCTGCCTCTACTGAAACATGACCCAAAAATGCCGAACAGACCTAAAAATTTCCATTAATTTAGCTATATCTTGAAAATAACGAAAAATGCAGAACAAAGCAAAAAATGCAACAAAATGCTATTATTTTATGACTTGTTTCGTAATTCACATTTACATATATTAAAGCTATCTTTTAACTTTCACAAAAAAAGATGCAAAATTATCAAATGCCTTGCCCTAGTGATCATGAATGGGAGGTCGCACCTAAGCACCTTCAATAAAATGCAGGGACTCCCCCGCGTCTTCAGTATCATCTCATCATCAACCAGGTGAATGTCGGCCTGACGAGCTTAGGCTATATTATAGTACAGTGCTCCTTATAGGCAATTTATTGCTCCAATCGGGCCAGGGTCACACCAGAGGAACTGGATGTACTGAAAATCCCTTAGACCTCACTGGGAATCGATCTCGGGATCTTCCGGTTTGTAATGCTGAATTTCAAGCAACTGCGCATTTCGGAAAATTGCAAAAAGACACAGAAATTGCAAGACGGCTTAATTAATCTTACTCTCAGGCTGAATCTTAGACGTACAAGTCTCCAACCCTCTGGTAAATTAGTGGCATCACGAAGTTTCGGATTAGTACTGCCACGTCTGATTAATATCACTGTAGTCGTACTTGGAAGTAACTTTCACTTGTATAACTCTACAACAGGCCTCGACCTTAACACTAACCTCTATGTATTGCTTTTTTTTAAAATCAATAGCTTTGCAGTGGGTAAGTAAGGTAGCATGCCACTACGCAATTTATTGCTCCTGACACGCCATACCCCCAAACAGCGTGAGAGAAAGGGTTGAAGAATGCAGCCGGCAACTTCCTTCCGGCTAAACAACAATACTTCCTGTCTTACAAAAACATTAAGCAGCTGTAGTTTACAAACATCAAGAACAGGGTTTCCTTTTTACGAAGTGCTGCATCTGTTTACTCAGGTCAACAGGCAATAGCTTTTGAGAGACAATCTTGTATTAATTCCATTATTTTATCACAACAGCGCTAAATCCAACGTTTGCTATGTTAAAGTACGTATCTTTCAAGTAGACTATATAAAGCGTAAAAATGTTATTTCGAAGCTACTACGAGGCACGTCCATAACGTAACTTTCCCACAGTCCATTAACGAAAACAAAACACAATTTAATGGACATATATATTCCAACAGATACAGCAAGTGTTCAGCTACTTTCCAACATATTCGCCATCGGAATTGAAACAATTGTCATACCGTAGAACCAACTTTTGAATACCTGTGTCGTCTGCCGCCAGGGATTTGAACCACTGTGTGACAAACATCTCCTCTGTCATTCTCTGTCAGTTCTTGAGATGTAGGAAAAGATAGAAATCAGCGGGAGCGAGGTCCGGGCTGTAGGGTGGATGTTTAAAAACCTCCTAGCAAGTCTCCTGCAGAAGTTCGGCTGGGAGGTGTTTAAACATCCACCCTAAAGCCCGGACCTCGCTCCCAGTGATTTCCATCATTCCCTACACCTGTTGCAATAACTATTTACTTGAAATTGTGTTTTTTAAACACAACAGACCCAGGGAAACTTACTTTACGGACGCGCCTCGCACATTTAGTTGCCCTTATTTCTGTACATGGTCACATCAAGCTATCTAAGGCTATTAAAATATTATAAGGAAAATATATTATATATTGTATATTCAGTGCATTTTTCGAATTGTGACTATCATAGGATTATACAAAAATGAATTATGTCTGCATTCTTCCATAACATGCTACCACATAAACCACCGAATAAAGATGACACTATTTACGGTACAGTATTAAATATATAAGCGGAGGGGGCCCTTAGGATTTAGGTGGTCCTTTCATTTTCAGAGAAATTCCTCAAATTGGAACACGTGGTTTTGAAACAGAAATGCATAATGACAAGGAATTTATCAGCTAAGCTACGCCGTGAATTGTGGCCGGCATCAAGGTCGGCTATAGCACGATTACCTCTCTCAATATCAAGTTCAGAGCGCAATACAGGAGATATTATGCAATCATTAATGTCAATCTACGCTGTACAGAGATACAACCAATTCTGTTCACTTGCTACAAAATTACTAAGCACTTAATAAACAGAGAACGAGCGATCTCGTTCATTCAGCGATTTATGGTCTGCTTCCTGTTACAACTGAAACACGCATTGGACCGATCTTGACAGTAGTAGCTATTTATATTTTTTTTAAACACGAGGCAGAAATTATTTGAGTGCTTAAACAGTTTTCGTGAGGCTATTATTTCATTCTGTTTCACATATATTCCATTGGTATACGTACAGTGTGTTTCACGTACGAGTTGGCCAATCGTGCAGGTTTCTGCTTCGCTGCTTTATTTGCGTAGATATTTCACCCGATAGCTCGGGAGTTAGAGCTGTGGCCGCCGCGATGCAGAAACCCGCATGATTGGCCAACTCTTACGTGAAACACACTGTATGTTCCATTGCTAGACCAAGGCCTATATTTTTTACAAAATAGGCTACACCAGTTAAGGGCTTCGATCGATTTTCAGAAAATAATAGGGGCTTAGTTATGGTTCCGAAGGATCACATCAACAATTCTGGTCACTGATGCCCATAACACGTAAAGGTAAGTCATTAAATACGCCAGTCATGCCAAAAAAGTGCAATAGAAACAAATACTTCACATAAAGCATCAGATACACTTTAAAATTCAAAAGATACTTTAATATACCCTACCATTCCAATATTCATAACAATTTACAATGGGTCTGATTGGTATATTTTCTTTATGTACAGTACTTAGGGTAAAGCTTTTAGAATAGTGGGACTGGGGTTCATATGAATGAGATTCTGTATTGAAATATATTTGATTTAAAAAAAACTTTAATATTGACAAGGCGGAATTACTGCATTTTTTAATACCCTACCATTACCATTCCAGTTCTGTGTCACATCAATAGGGAGTTGAAGATTGGGTAAGCTTTAAGGTAGGTCTTCAACCTTTCTTTTTAACTAAAGGGCCATTTTAATTTTTTGGTAAAGATTAGCGGGCCGCATTGATTTAATAATTATTAATTACACAATACTTGCGTGACGCAAATATATCAATTATATTGCAATATCTGTAGGGATTACTTAACACTATATAGGTGTGTTCTATATTTTTTCTTCCACTTAACAATGTTAATAAATAACACAAAGCATGGTAACATTCTTGAATTTAATGTGATACCTGGCCCAGATTTTTTTGTCGCAAATATCATTAAGTTTAACAACAAAACAAAATCTATCAAATACCAGAGGCCAAATACTAATTTTATTTCTAAATCGCCGCAGTAATTAGGCCTAAAGATATTATAGAAAAAAAATCATTTAAGCTTTCACATCAACTTTATTATAGATTAATTCAAATTAAGCAGAATTTTACCCTACAAAAGAGAGAATAAAACGCAATAAAAATATTGTAGGCTAAAAAGACTAATAACATTTTATATGAAGCCCAAAAAATGACTAAAATATCGGCCTACTCATGAGCATTACGTAACTTATACTTTTCTAAGTGAAAACGTCTGCTACAACTTTTTTCTTCTCTGAATGTGACCAGCTGAAATATGCTAGGCGTATTAATTTTTTAAATAGCATATATTTTTAAAGATCGGCACTTAATTACTTGCTTAAAAATGGAATGTACTAAATTCGCATCGCATCCAAAGTGATAATTTGTGTGCAAGGACAAAACTAAAACCTGCATGTGTTATTTTGTTCTATTGCAACAGTGTTACAGTCCACCAATCTACTACTGTTTGGATTATCTGGTTTATGCAGGAACTATAAGTAGGTCTGTCATTTAATAAGAATAAAGGTGATAAAAACAACTCTTATCTTATACGCCTTGTTCACCAATTTAATACTCTTATCACGTGTTAACAAAGAAACGCGTAAAAAAGCAGCTAAAAACTGTTTTTTATCATTTAATGTACACACTGTAAAGTATTTTATACAAGTATTAAACTATAATTATGGTATTTTTTAACTACAAAGACTATTGACGTTCACCGCTGTGGCGTAGGGGATGCGTTCGCTTCTCTCACGCCGCGGGCCCGGGTTCGATTCCAGGTCGGGACAAGTTACCCAGGTGGAGTTTTTCCTCACCTGTGAGACAAATGTCGGGTAACTTTATGGCAGTTATGGTCCCCAGATATCATCTGGCTGTCATTATCATCTTCATCCATCTTCGCCTTGTTTGGAGAGTGTGTGTGTGTGTTAATGTTGTGTCTCGTCCTGTGTGTTCGTGTTGTCTCGGAGGTGGCTCCGGCATTGGGCTGATCACTCATCCAGGGAGGCCCTCCATGTCCTTGTCTGGTCAAAAAAGTATAATCCCTTCCCGACAGGTCGCGGCCGTGTAAGGCCCGGGCGGCTTGGGTAGCTTAAATCCTAAAAGGGAGAGGTAAAACTAAGATAAAGAAAGAAAGAAAGAAAGAAAGAAAGAAAGAAAGAAAGAAAGAAAGAGTATTGAGACTTATGTCAGTTAAATTTCCTGATGTTCATAATAACTATATAATTAGAATAAATAATAAAATCAGGTAAACTGATATAACAAAGTGCCAGTATGCTTTTGTTGAATCCAAGACGTTACCATTCGGCTAAAAACTCAGTCAATTTGACGATGTAGTTTGATAAGCTTATGTTAAGGAATAGTGTTGCTTGTCAAATCTAAATGTATTGCAATTTGAAATTCTAAAAATGTGTCAACATTTCACAAAACTCAGTGGCATATAACTCCGCTAATTATTTCACAGTAATGCACCTACTGTATATAACAGTATTCATGTAACTACATCAGCGAAGTAAACAAACATCTGACTGCACTGCAGACAAAGCCCTCAAATGAATAAAAATGCGGCATTGTAGTATAGACATGATTAAAAAAATGTGACTTTAATTAGTTGTTACTCTGGTACCGGTCAACCGATTTGGTCCAAAATAAGTAGGCTTCTTGCCACAGACATTATAAATGCATATACCAATTTTCATGAAAATCCGTTAAGCGTATTTGAGTTATCGCACCTTTTGCTATATAATACCATAAAAAGGCACTAAATTGGGCATTATTCCGGTACCGGCCAACCGATTTGGTCCAATATCAATAGACATCTTCCCATAGACATTAAAAATGCGTATACCAAGTTTTATGAAAATCCTATATAGCGTATTTGAGTTATGGCGCTTTTAAAATAGACACTAAATTGGGTTTTACTCCGGTGCCGGTCAACCGATTTGGTCCAATATCAATAGGGTTCTTTCCATGGACATTATAAACGCATATACCAAGTTTCATTAAAATCTGATCAAGCGTATTTGAGTTATCGCGCGTACAGACACACGGACGGACGGACGGACAGACATTTTTCCGTCCACCACACAATCTCATCAAGTACCATACTGGCACTTAATAACAAATATGTTTTTTGACGTGCTTTTACTCCACAATTGTTGCTGATTCAGGTTACATTAATACAAGAAAACTAACATTACTTTCGTAATAGATCTGGCATGAAATTAACCGGAAGATACGGAATTTGTAATTCCTGGGAGTTTACCACAAGCAATTAAAATCAAATGCGTGGAAGAAGGATAGGGACCCGATAACTACAAAAATAACGGAACCGTGTAGACCCAATTCTTCAATACAAATAAACACATTAAACAAACTGGTGTCTGGCAGATAACTGCAATTCCCCGATCAGCAGAAAATCTATTGTTTGGATGTGCCTGACCTACATTCTATTGAGAAATGAGGACGCTATACACAAATGGAAGCTTTTGGCATCAAGTTTTATACTTGTTTCCTAAATTAAACATTAATCAAAATGTTATGTAGGCCATTCCTAAATAATACTATTCCAAGGCGAATAAAGCGTTCACTCAGCTGTACCTGGTTTATGCAACAGTTGTATGAACATGCCAACAAACATATTACGGCGTATTTATTACTACATTAAAGAACGTTGTAATTAAAACCACACAGGTTAGCTAGGCTACCTATTTGGAAGACATAATAACGAAATGTGAAAGGTCATCAAAAGTACCTTCAAAAAACTTATCAAGTCTATAGACTTCTTATAAAGTCTAGATTCCCGCACACTTTGAAATGTCTAGAATTCAAAAGATATATTGCAAATGAACCTCGGGTCTTTAAAAAATAGGAGTGGTTTACATTTCAAAATTCAGTATCCTTGAAGGGAAGAAATTTAAGAAATGATGTTAAAATGATAAGAAATGAGTAATATTTTTGTCAGTATCCAATAAATAGTGGATTACATGATGCTTAAAGGGTGTTTACGATATGGATGCAAGTTTTATCCTTCTTTTCTTTTTCAGAATTACAAATTGTCATGCCCAAACTTCGATTCAACAGTAAAACATTTAATTTGTTTATACATATCTCAGAAATAAACTTCTGCGTAACTTATTTCGAGATTTTGGGGGATTTGATACCTTTTGGGCCATTCTATTTTCTAAAATCTTAATCGTACAGACTGAAAACAGGCCTATAAACATTTTCATGATGAAAAAATCCCATAAATTATTTTAAACTCCAATTTTCACACATGAAAAGCTTAGTGCGAAAGGGTTAATTTGCGGGAGAACAAAATATTTATAATTATTTATTTATCTCTCCATATATGATTTCGAACTGTAGACCTACATATAGTCTATACACAATACATGGAACCAGACAATTTAGTACATGTTGTTCCCTTTAGACCTGTGTTGTTTATTAACCTTGAATTTAAGGCTAGTTGAAGTTACTACTTCGGTACCAAGCAACTTTTAAGGAATAATCGAGATAAATTGGTTTGGTGTAAGACAGACGGTTAGGAAGCACAAAGAACAAAACATCGTGATTTCATTAGCCAGAGAATGCGATACAGCTCTGAAACAGGATAAAAAAGGAAAACAACTTCAGATAAGAGCGTCAAGTTCAAGGTAACCTTGACAACAGATGTACCTGTAAGTTATACTACTTGGTGCAACTCTATTATTCCATCGTACAGTATTATATAACAAAGATCTTCATGCATGCCAAATTTTTATATATAAACGGCATCTTCTGCCTTACGACACTACCACTATAACCTACGCAACTTTTATGTATCTCACTTTTAGACATAGTATAAAATAATTATCCGGTCAAGAAAACCACCATTAACGGCCGTGGGTGTCGGCATGCTGACCACATGCCCCCCAATCCTGCCGTCTGCCTACGGGAGATGACGCAGAGGTCGGGTGGTAGGCCAAGTCCCTCCAGGGATGTAGCGCCACGGAGTTTAGTTTAGTTTATAAAATAATTATTTCTCTACGATCCTTTCCAGTTCTCAAAAGTTTGAAGCTTGGAATAGCTGTAAATAGTAAATCAATTTTAATACCTTTATAAAGAAGAAATTCCTACAGTACATACAATAGTATAGTAGTATAAGTAGTAGTAAAGCAGAAGCCTTTCAAATAAGAGTGATTAGGTCAATATTTATCCCCTTACACACTCAAGATCTGGTACATGAGGGATGGACTAGTATAGGGTATAGGAATTTAAGAAAAAAGTATGGTGACCTTTAACATGTGTCCCAATTGTTGATATGACAGGAACTAAAAGCTTCAATTCCCTTTTAGACCTAACGCAGTATCAAGCAGGCCCTGGGGATGCGTCCCTAAATTTTGTAAATTAAAAACAAAATGTAAGCCAAGCTTGGAAATCAAGAGAAGAATTCAGAATGGCCAGACAATCACAAAACTAAAAATTATAAAACTAGCTATCCAGAAGATATCTGAGAGTCTATAGTTCACAGGCACAGAATTCAAATGAATATTAATACCGTAGTCGAGTTTCCTAAAACATTTATGCACCCGTAGATGCGACAGCCCCTATCTGTACATTTACATGCAAATGAGACAATCCGCGGATCAAGATTCTGGCACACCAGCGATGGTTACAGGCCTCACTAGCAGTACACAACCGTCGTCAACCAAAAACACATGACCTTAGTCTCAGCATGTAGTACGAGGGCGAATAAGAGGCAAATACGAACCAAATGTATATTTATAGGTTTCGTATATTAAGTAAGCCGAAGAAAAGATTGTTGGTTTTCGCTTATTCATTATTG
Source organism: Ectobius pallidus (assembly GCA_964059195.1). NCBI lineage: Eukaryota > Metazoa > Arthropoda > Insecta > Blattodea > Ectobiidae > Ectobius > Ectobius pallidus. Next base: position 118,491,543 of record CAXKWD010000006.1, read on the forward strand.
ATAAGAATAAACCTAAAGAAAAATCTTATGTGATACGTAACTTCCTCAACCCCATTAAAAGCAAAACCCCCATTAAAAGTTTTTGCTCATAATATAGTAATATATTTTAATAATATACCGTATAATGTAATATATTATGCATATTATGAATTTATGTAAGAAATTTTAAGAAATGCGCGCATTCAGTTGTTTTAGTCTGATTCAAAGCATTTTGTTCACCAGGCATGGCTGCGGGTAACTTATAACTACTCTTCAGAAAATTTGTACGAAAAAAAGTTTCAATTAAAAGTTTTAGTTCTTAACATAAGCATTTCATGAACAAAATTTAAACAAAATCGTTACAGCCATTTTGAGAAAATGGCGAAAAACGAAATTTTCTTTATGTAAACTGGCATTACAAGTAAGAAAGAATCGTCGCCAATCTTCGTGTCACATCCCAGAAGATAGGCCTACCTATCCCAAAAACTTTTTTTTTTCATACGACTTTTCGTTCTCGAGCTAGGTTGCTCAAAGAACACACACACACAGACATGTTTCTGAAAATAGCATTTTTGGATTCAGGGGATCTCAAAACATGAATCTATATGTTAAAATATAGACTTCGCATTTTGGGGTCGAACACAATCCTTCCTCTTCCTAGTACGTATGGTACTGGCAGAGGAAGTAATAAGAATATACTTTACGAATGTGCTCCAAGGACGAAGAAGACTACTGTATACGCGTATATCAAGTGTGCTTTTGGTACCATTCTAAATGTGTGCTGCTTAGGCAATTTCTTCATCGGGGAAGCACTGCAGGCTGCCTACACACGGTATGGCAGGCTGAACTTTGGAATCGAATAACCTATAGGTGGTTTCGATGCAAGTCTAATTATAAAGTGATGCAATTTAAATGTGTAAACTGTTCCGTTCGAAAGCATTTTAATTCCGTATGGAGAAAGTAGGCCTAGAAAGCAGAAAGGACAGAGGTTACGATCGGCAAGTGAATGAAGGCGCGTAGTTGTAGCAGACAAATACGTGTTTGGCGCCACGTCAACACCTGCCCTTATCTCTCTCAACTTTATTTTTACATTGCCACAATAACAAAGACTTGTTTCCAACAAATGTTTCGGCAACTTGGATACCAATTTTGATTTACGTAACGCAAGTGTAGTCTTTTGAGAACTCATTTTACTTTGTCATTAGGCCAGGGCGCGAAAATTTCGGTCGCCAGATTGCTACATTAATATTTTTTTTAAATGAGGAGGGTAGTTCGGTGGGTATTTATTTTATTTATTAGTTAATTTTTAATGTTTAAAAGCGACATAAACTGTAATTGTTTAATATGTAAAGAACATACAGGAGGATTTCTTCATAATTCTTAAAGGCTATAGAATAACAACAAGAATAACGAGTAAAATTGGCTTGGCGGTAATATTCAGGTTTGGAACTTCTTGCTCTGCATTAGGCAATAAGAACTTCAAAATGGGCAAGCAAAAGGCATTAAAATCTTGAAAACAGATGCTCAAATAGACATTATCTTTGAATTAAAACTGGAGTCTTTCAAAATAGAAATTGACGAAAAATAAGCAATTAATGCCTTCAAATCAGTTTGTTGTAAACAAATTAATGTAACTAATACCCTATTTTCTATTATTATATTCAACAACTTTTTAGGTCTATTTCCATATATTTTACGGCAATGTAGGCTTACGAAGGGAGCAATATGGGCGGAAGAAGAATATACTGTATCCTACAAATAATTTTCTGCTAATCTGTAATCCATGTTTTAATGGTTTATGACAACATAAGAACAAAAACAGTCAATTAAAATAAAATACTTTAATTAAAATAAAACTTGACACTCCACAGAATAGCAGGCTTCAGCGAACTGAGAAAGTAATCTAATCCTGAAGGCGGCCGTCCCTTCAAGACACCCACAATAGTCTATAATCCATACGTGTTTGTAGTCAAATGAAAGGCGATCACAAATTTGGGAAAGAAATGGGGGGAGGGTGTTGGTGGCGCTATTAGCTTTAAATTAAGAAAGCTTCTGATTTAGGTCTCCAACATAAAGAAATATAAGTGGAATTTCCATAATATGAACAATGGCCCTCAGTAATTAAACAATCACATCATCAATTCTTTATCTCTTGTAACTATTTTTATGGTAATTATCTCCCCATATGTAGCCTACTGACATGTAGGCCTATGGAATATATCCTCCTACCCAACGTATTGCGAACTACCTCCGATCCTCCTAAAATTCCAGCGAATACCATCAATAGTTATGCGTATAGCAACAATAAAATGGCCTTTTAGTTTATACAAATAAAATAAAAAATTTAAAAAATATAATAAAACAAAATACCTGATCTGTATAAAATAAAAGTGGTACTCTACTATATTTTTAATAGATATATACCTTTATTGCTGTGGACATTTTGCATGTATAGGAACGTCAAAAATAAGTGAAATTACCAATGAACACCAAGGTAATTGTGTACATTGTAAAGAGGGTTTGCTGATAGAACCGTTCTGACTCGTCTTTTAAAATTGGTAACTGTAAGATTCTTAACTTTATCGGGTAAAGTATTAAACATACTTAAAGAGGTCACTTCAAAACTCTTTTGGGTTTTACTGTATTTACATTTATTGAAATAGATATTATTATTCTTCCTTGTGGGATAATTGTGAACTGAAGTACATCTAGTATAACTATCTAAATTGTTTTTAACATAACAAAGGCAATTAAAATGTAAATGCACGGTAATGTAAGAATGTCGAGCTGTATAAAAAGTGGTTTACAATGCTCTTTTGAAGAGATTAATCTAATTGCTCGTTTTTGTAGGATTAAAAGTTTATTAGTGTCATAGTGGTTTCCCCATAAAAGAACTCCGTAATTCAAATGACTATAAATATGACTGTAATAAACACTTAAAAGTGACTGTTTATCAACGTTAAAACTTAAAATTCTTAACATAAAAATACCTTTACTCAATATAGCTACATAGGCCTAGTCTATATGAGATTTCCAGCCTAACCCAGATTCGACCGGAAATCTTGAAATATAATCTATTTTTTCATGTCGACAATTGGAAAATCACAGGCTCAAAATATATTAGAAAGCACAAGATATCAATAAAGCATGGTTGAAGGAAGCAGGTTGCCGACCCCTGTTAGTAGTAGTTCTAAAACAAGTTGTTTTTCAGTGAGTGGCATTTTACACATGACGCCAAGTTAGAGAGGCCATGGACTAGATTCGCAAGTACAGTACAGAGGTAGAGCTGATCCCCGAATTAGCAGTTCACATCACACTTGCACTATCCTGCAGGGTGTACAAACTCACACATTCCTCTTCAACTCATTAATTTCATTAAAATTCCACTATAAACATACAATACAAGCTGTGGATAAACAGTATAAATTTAGCCTAATACCCCGAAATTTACAAGTATGGGATTGTCGTGTTGACGCACATATAAGTAGGCCTACCACCGAAATGGATAGAGAAATAACCCGCTAACTTGGAAACAGGAAGTCAGTGTCTTATTGTTTCACAAAACCAAGAACAGTATAAGGAATTTTTAAGTAAACTCATCCCTTATAGGTCGTGGAAACCTTTCGGATTACAATAATTGCGTCTAATGGATCTTTTTAGACAATCAGAACCAAGGGAGTGGCCAGGGAGGAGAGCCCAGGCCCCCCGAATTGGTGAGAGAGAGAAAAAAAAATTACGAAAATGTCACTAAATTAAAATGTACTTCTCATTTAGTATTCTTAAACAAAGTATTCTATTACCCTTATGGCATTTTATATTGGACCACCAGTGCTCATTATCACTATGGTAAAATTAAGTCTTCAAATTTCATTTTAATCCTTACTTTTTCAATGTTATTTTGGAACAGTAAAAATGTGGTAGGCCTACGTGTTTAAAAAAAAAGCTATTTTGTTTGTAACTGAAAGAAGACGTAAAAATGAAATTTGAAGGCTTAATTCCCAACAAAAAGAATGGGGGAGTATCTCCTAGACCCCCCAGCCGAACCAAAATCCTGGCTACGTCCCTGATCAGAACATGAAGGCGAAGTTAGCCTATGTATACCCCAGAATTGTAAGGAAGATACCTTCATCATTAATACAGCCATCATCATGAAACCGCAAAACATTTCGAAACGGCTATGGTTTCCTATCTTTCTTCTGGGCGTAAAAACTATTTTCATGCAAAATTTCAGCTCTATCAGTGTGCATCTTCTGTGAGAAAGACAGATAGCAAGACGCACAGGAACCACTCGATTTTTGTATTTAAGACGTAAGACAGTATGGTCTTTGTCATGAGAAATTTCGTTTAATTGAACAGCGATCAGCACCCACCCACTGAGGAAGATGATTTGTAGGTGATAATCGAGACTATGTGACACAGCACCGGCACGCTTCGTTCTGAAATCGAGTCTGACAATAACAAAATCAGGTCTCGTATTATAATAATTAGGGCCTGGAAGTTTATGAAAAATCACATTATTAATAATGCACTCTACATACTAGTGTTGTCGGACTGGGTGGCGCAGCCTGTATCGTGCTGGCTTTCTGTGCCCTGAGTTCTGGGTTCGATCCCGGCCCAGATCGATAGCATTTATGTGTGCATAAATGTGACAGGCCCATGTCTGTAGATTTACATGCATGTAAAAGGATTCCTGGGGACAAAATTCCGGCACACCGGCCAAGTTGCAGTGCTTCCCGTCGTTAAATAACCATATAACTAACCAACATGCTAGTGTTAAAATGTGTACAAGACATGAAATAAAATATAACAGAAAACTGATGGTTTCATTTAGAATAGTGTTCCATATTTAGCCAGTTTTGCGAAAATGCATAATATTTACTTGATATTTACATATTTGTGCATATGATAGCAGACTGAATCAAGAGAACGTCAATTATTTAAATTACTTCAACGATAGATCATACTTCATTTGTTCCAGATTTTTAAAATTAAGTATACAGTATTTGTAATATATTTCGTCTTGTGATAGATCATTAACTCCCGGGCCTATTTAAGATCAACATGTAAATTGAAAACGCATTTGTTTATATCTTTACAGCTCAGAACTAGGACGTGACCTTACCAGCATTATGTAATGTTAAAAACACCGATAGCCTGTACAAGGACGCTGAAGAACATAGCTATACAGTCACATGTGTATACAATGAACACGGAAACGGGGAAACTGGAGTTTTAGTACACACCAATATTCTAGATCTTGCTGACACAGGCAATAGATCATACATTTAGCACTACGCTGTAAAAAAAATAATAGACTGAGAACTTAGATCGTACTAGTTTTATTTTCTAACAAATTTCAGTTTTAAGTCGATGTAATTTTGATTATCAACATTTTTTTTAAGTGAAGGCATATAATATATGTACATACTTTACATACATGGCTATATTCAACTGTATTCTTATTAACATCCATATAATTAGTTTATTATTACTTCTCATGTATTTTCATATAGAAAATGTAATCTGATAAACATTTTAAACAAAATTGTCAGATAATTTAGCCTTATCATTGCTACCGACGTATAAATGCGTATCTCAAGAATTGTATAAAAGCAGAGATGTAAGATTAATAGAGTAATGCTTTATGTAAAATGTGAGGATTTATATTCAAGCACTATATTTGTCATTCATTGAGACCAGGTATTTCACTGAAATTATCCCAATCTATATCAAACTTAGAGTTTATATGATGGACTACCTTATTACCATCGTATAAATTCAGCTGCGAAAGGGTTAGCGACAAACTAGTCAAGATAGATATATATGCATTCATGAACCACAACTCAAAACTAGTCAAACCTTAAATAGGGCCAACTGCACTTGGAATTTTTAATTAATGACAGAAAAAATCTGTAAAATGCAAAATTTAAAAAGTCAAATAAAAAGTGACTGTATTTGAATTAGAAAAGCAGATTAATTTTGATTTCATTCAACTACTCGATTTCATCAACCCGGAACACAATACTGTCTATACCTATGCAACTACGGTAGTCAAGACAATATCAATCTCAATCATGAAACGAAACTGAACAAGTAGGCCTATATAAATTTATTTATTTTAAAGAAAGAAGTATTTTCAGCAGTCTATCTATAATACATGAAGCTACGGTGAAATCAACAATTTCTAAAATAACGATGCCCCTCACATAACATCACAGTTGGCTACTTTAGCGGTTTGTGAAGTATTTATTGTGATTGTAAATCGATATTTACGGTTGGTATGTAATAAACATAGGTCGCTCTGCCTCACTAAATTATTGAGACCTTAAGTAGCGTTTCCTGTACGGCAGGCTGCAGCTATTTTAGGAGCAGCGTTACAAAATACATGGAGCAACGTGACATCATAGACAGACAGACATGCAAGGACGTTTTTGGACTGAGTCATTCTGCTATAGATAAATAAAGAAATCAGTACTCTGAAACCGGAATTGCAAAAGCAAATCGGAACTACGTTGCTGTACAACCTGGTCACATCAGTATGCCTACCAAGTCTTCCGGATTCTACGCAACCTGAATATAGAATTTGCGTGCAAGCACCAGGTATATTATTTTTTATATAAAAAAATATATTAAGAATGCAAGTATATTGATTTTAATATATATCGTGTTCTTTCTTGCTAATCTTGTGTTGTTAGTTCTGAAACACAAATTATAGCCTGATTTTAACTATTTTACAAAAGTTAACTGCCAGATTTCAAGAATTGTAACTTTCCTTCTCTATCTTAAGAAAAAAAGACCCCTTTTAAATCGTAATTTTTTTTTCGCAAGAGGGCTACGAAGGGGCCCTACGCAGCCTTAAATCGGCCCTGACTAGAAGAATGATTCAAAATGTATTAAAATCTAAAATGAATCGGAGTTTAGTTAGACAATTTTTGTTTCCAAGTTTACAATATGAATTGATGCTATTTAAAATCACTTCCAAGCATAATGTATTTCTTTTTAAAGGAACTGTAAAATATAATCTTTTCTTGTAAAGCGATTTTAAATAAAACGGTAACAATTTATTGTGCGACTGTCGAAAGAATATGGTGTACCGTCCCATTCAATAGATCAACTATGGAATTCCGCATACAGCAATTTTTAAATCGAAAGTAAAAGAACGAACTGAAAATTGAAGTACATTCTAGTAAAGTAGAGAGCTTTAGGTAAGTGAACCCCGTAGCCTTAACACTGACGAACTTCCCAGAGAATACTGACTCATGGAGACTAAATTTAAGTGGACACAGTCGTAGTAAATATTCTTCCCACCTACTGGTTCCACTCACCAGCCAAAATAAATTCTACTGGCTACTGGCAGAAAATAATCTTGATTTAACCAGCCTAATTGAACGTTGTCAGAGTAAGGAACTGTTAAGATGTAAAACAAAGGAAAAAATGGAAAGTAGGCTACGTCATAAATGTGAATATACAAATACAAAAAGGTTTAAGGTGTACAGGCTGGAAAAAGCAATAATAATAATAATAATAATAATAATAATAATAATAATAACAACAACAACATAGTACTGCATATGACATAACTGTTCTGTCTGCGAGGTTGACCATTAGGGCAATTAGTCATAGGAGAGAGGTTCCTTCTGGCGCTATGAATTGAACTACGGCTTAGCTCAGTTGGTAGAGCATTGGTGCGAACAGCCAAAGGTCCTGGGTTCAAGTCCCAGTGTCGGAGGAATTTTTCTCCTATAATATTCTTATTTTATTTTGAGACAGGACAATTATAATCTATCTTCTTCACAAACTTGAGTTATCGGGACTTTCTACTACTGTAGTTCAAGTCAACAGACAATCGCTGTTAAATACCTTCAGCTTAATTAACTTAACAAGAAGTACGTTTGTTGTGTAAAATGGCGCCAGATAATTGCAAACTGGCCGGCATACCGGCAGGCTGGCAATGAGCCGGCCTCTCTTTTCTAAAATAAACCTCGTACTACGAGAATTCTGTCTTCAGGCGAAGCAACTTACGACTGGTTTCTCCATGAATAAGACTTCTATCAATGTAATTCACTGCTTTTTAAGTTCGTTTTGCAAGTCGAGAAGAAAGCAACCCTCGATCAATTAGCTTTTCTGCTTAAAATAAATGCTGTGACAATGATTGGAAGGACTTACCTGCTGGGAAATTCACTGAAGAAATAGACAGACATTCCCCACTCATTTAGTGGAAAATATACGAACAAATTAATCTACGAAATAGTTTGTTTACTTGCTTGTCAGACCAGCTGCGAGCGAAAAAAAACTTGATTCGCTAGTCTAAGAATAGAAATTTCGCAACGTGAAAACATGTTTGCACGTTTGATTTATTACCTTGTTATTAAGGCGAAAAGTACAGTCTGTTCTCATTAAAACAGTAGCCTATCAAAACCAACATAGCTGTACATTAACAGCACGTATTTCATTTGCTGTCAAAACAAAGTAATTGTGTTGTTGCACAGCAGTGTGTCCTTTGGTAAAATGACATTCCACAGGGAAATATTCACTAAGGCGTGAGAAAATAATTAATAAGAAGCATTACTAACAGTATACAGCTTTTCCTTCCTCTGCCTGTACTACAGGTACTAGAAATATTGTGCTCGACTCCGGAATTCGAAGTTCAGGTTTTAACAATATATACACGTTAAAAGGTCCCTGAATCCAAAAATACTATTTTCAGAATAATGTCTGTGTATGGTCTGTGAACAGCCTAGCTCCAGAAGAAAAATTCATATGAAAACAAGAATTTTGGATTAGGTTTCTTCTGGGGATGTGACACGACTATTGGCGACGACATTCTCTTACGTTTAATGTCACTTTACATGAAGAAAATTTTATTTTTCACGATTTTCTCGAAAACGGCTCTAACGATTTTAATAACCTTTGTATCAGGTTTGAAAGAACTGAATACGCGCTTTTTGTAAAACACCTCTTATTCATATTAGAATTTGAAGTGAGAAAGTGAGAAATGCTTAGAGTTAAGAAAATTACATGAGTGCATAATTATATTTTATTCAGGTTGTGTATCCTTCAGGGGTGCGATGCGATATCAACTCTCTCTTAATTTTTACAACTAATTTACATGAAGAGAATGACATTAACTAAGTGCCAAAACTTCTCTTTGGCACAGGAAAGTTACGTGTTTCACATAAGATTTTTTCATATATACTGCATGTCCTTTTGCTGGGATCGGAGGATTATACTTCACTTAAAACAAGTTGGAAGCAACATATAAATAACTTGGAGCTTCTTACTGGCTTTCATGTTTAATTGCCTGACAAGGCCACACACTCTCCAGATCACGGTTTACACATGCTTTCCCTTGGCGTGACCCTTTGTCGGTTGGTATTGTCAACTGATACTTATTAAGCTATATTTATACAATCCAAGTTTCTTTCAAAACTGAATGAAGCTTTTTTGTTGCTTTTTGTTGTTATTTTTATTAGCATTGTTATTTATAACTTTTTCTCGTCATTTAATTTTTAACACAGTTTTCACTTACTTATTTGAAGCATGTGGACATTAAACTTTAGACTATAGCTTACTCTATTTTAGACAAGTAAAGATTTTATTTCTGTTGTGAACTACGCTTATGACTTCACCAACGTTTACTATTGCTCTAAACTTGTTTCAAGTCAGACAGTCATAGAGAGATCTTATAAGAAATGAATGCGAGGATGCTCTAGTTTTTAAAAGAACTCATCAAATATCCGTAATTGGTAGTTAGCACCCAAAAGTCCTTACATGAGTGTCTGATTTATTTACTTTTACTACACTTATGTCCCCCAAGAACGAGATAAAATATGAATCACTTAAAGAGCACCAAGAAATTTATGAGTTTATGACATTAGCATAATCCTTATAGTTTACTGCATTAACCAAAATCGGCGAAAATGAGTTACTGCTAGATTAATATTTTTTTGTAGATTATGTATCGGTTAATGTAGAAAGTCGCCAGTTCGGCGTTCATTAGAAAGCTACATTTTACAGATCTACGTATAGGCTACTTCCTTCCAACTTGAAAATATCCATCGTGTATCATGAGGTATCAAATACACTACCGAGACTGATTCTTTACGCAGTACGCTGTAAGGGATTTATTATAAAGTTATTTTTAAAGCAGTTTCTGACATACGTAATAAAGGGCCTATTTACACGAACTACAACGACGAAGGCACGTTTTAAAATTCTGTGGTATGCTAATGATGTGAGCAAACTGAATAACTTTCCCTTATTATCTACAAAAAAAAAAAAAAAAAGACTCCGAGTTTTGCCAAGTTAATCCACAAACAAGACAAATAGTATTCCAAGAAAATGAATAAACATTACAACATGAGAGTACAGGACGTCCAGAAGACGTAAAAACCACATAAAATCGTTGAGAGATGTTTTATATATAGCCCATGTTGTTCTCAGTCAGAGGATAAAGCACAGCACACGTATGCTCTTACAACCGGTCGGCCTCCAATGACCTGGATATATGTCATAGAACTTGTGGTAGCACAGGGAGGCCTTCAATATGCTATACTGGGCGATCTTTCAACAAGACACCGAATTCTCAGAGTGTAAAAATTACGTCTCTATAGCTAAAAAAATGGGATTGAACTTAGTAACTGAAACCATCAGACTAATACAGGGAAAGCATATGCGATTACAAACCGCTAAATAATCATGTAGGCCTACTTGTTGCAAGATTTCTTTTACTAGCATCGAAATTAAGTCTAATTTTACTGTTCATAACGGTATTCATATTGCTAAGGCACTGCTTTCCATTTGAAACTTTCCAACATCATGATATTAAGGTGGTCGCTTGAACAATACATTTCTTTTTATTTCTACAAAAAATAAAAGCTGCAGCCAAATAGGTCTATATTTGGAAGTTCATATTAAATTTTACTGGGAGCCGAAAATAACGTTTTAGAATTGCTTCCATTCATCAGTCGCTAAAGGAAAACAGAAAGATCCTCGGAAAACAAGAAGGTACGCAGAATGATTTCGGGTGCTTTGTCTGATTTCATCCGATTAAGTTGCGCATACTGCACGTTCTCGTACTGTACACAGAAGGTAGAAGTTTCACATTTACAATTCAATGTAACTTTCCTTACCATATAGCGATACAGAATATATGAGTTGTCATTATTAATCCTGTAAAAATACATTTTAGGCACCTTTCCTAAAATAACTATTCACGGACTGAGTGCCAAATACCTATTAAGTATGGTATCTTAAGCACAACCTCATAATTCCATAGCTGAAATATCGACTTATTATTGCCAAGTAATTTCTAAAAAAAACAATAAAAATCTGTTTTCACCTCATTTGTCCTTTGAAATAGCTTTTTTTAATTACTGTAAACCTGGTGTAATTAATAATCTTTGAGATAATTGTAATTGGGCAATGGGCCTGTTATATTCTCAACTAAATAAATAAATAATGATACTTGGGCTACTGCTTGTTTTATTCATTACCTGAATTCCCTAAAGAATCAGAGAATTTTTGGTTCAATTGTCCAAAGCACGCACATGAAAGGCATGCAAGAGTTGTTACGGAAACATTCATTATCTTGCTATTTACCTTCAAAAGAAAGCAGGCATCTCGGGCATACATCAAGCAACATTTACCAACTATCTCTTCGTTACAAAACATGGCTGCAATAATATATGTTTTAATAAAATAAAATTAGTTAGTAAAATTTTCCGGGTATAGTCTAAATCTATGCCTCCGAGGATGCCCAGAAGTCAAGACCAACACGTTGAGACCACGGCCCAACACCCGGAAGATTTTAATCAACTAGAACACCATCGCCTATGCCTCCGAGGATGCCCGTCACTTGACATGGGCGAAAAATAAGGACAAACCAACCTGAGTAATTTTTAAAATCCTTACTTTATCAAATCAACAAACTCCAATAGTCAACCCAGTTAACAAACCAATCCCCTTTGTCGACACTTAAAACTAACAGCCCGTAAGATTTTAACCAACATGAAAGCCCAAGTAATTAAAATAAAATGTTATATAAATAATCTCCATAAAATTCTGCACTATTTATACAAGTTTGGAAATATGTAGATTGGCCTATGTAAAAACTTGAACAGATTATGTAAATTATGTAAAAACTTTATTAGATTTAGAGTAGACTGGTTTAAAACATCCATAAGGTTCAACAGAAAATGCTATATGGACGTGATACTTCGCACGCGATCAAGAATCTGCAAAACATCTACCAAAGTAAATAATTGTTATGGCATTGCGAAAGGAATCAGAATGGTATTACCGTTATATGCAAGGGAATAAAATAGAATATTGTATACGATCTTTTAACAGATTTACAAAGCAATAATTGTTGTATTTTTTGTATTTTCAAAACTTACAGTTTACAAATACTGTACTAAGAAAAGAAAAACAGCTCTTTAGCCCACTCAGCAGTAATACGCGTACATGTTTTTTGGCCTACAGGAGTGTTTAGAATTTACAAAAATGTTACATATCGTGACATGGCATTAGGCCTACATCACAAGAAAAGCAATATGCAAATTAAAGGATACAATAAAGTAGAATGCTGATGTAAAACCTATTTTCTCAAAGAATGTCTTGCCCAGCTGCATCAGAAATGTTTGTGTTGATCTTAGCGTTGTATTTTCGAAGAGAATAAGAAAAGCTATTGTGAGAATATCAAATGCAAAATGCTGCACTAGTAAACTATGCGCACTTCGCATTAGCGAATGGAGACAGAACCAATTAGGCTAAGCAAGCATCTTAATGATATTCGAATGAAATCGTAGTGGCCACGAAAGAAAACTGGAAATAAACCGAGTGCTTCAGGTATTTTTATTTTCTAGTAAATTAAATTTAACTTCTTAACTCACAACTGATGCTGGTAAACGAGGCTAATTCACTACGTAAAAATTACGAACAGTCATATTTAACAAATGCACGTGTCGTGGAACTAACATTACACAGGCCTAGTCAATATCATAATACTGAATACAACATGGAGAAATACTGTACCTACATAATCAATATAAACATGACAAGCGTAAAATCCAGTCTTAATCCCGATAAATCTGGATAATATTTAAATAAACAAAGCAAAGTTATATTTGAATTTGTACACTCCTAATGAAATGTCACACACTTCATAGAAATGATGTATAGGAATAAACCTAAATGTTAGATCTCACAAGTTTATCGTAATTGAAAATATGGTGCATTCTTATCGCTGGTAAGGAATGGAATTTTTCTTTGACGTAGCACAATCCAAGCTTTGACTAATGTTATCTACACCGACAGAAACTGAATATTCTATTTCCCCATGACAATACGTAACGAATTATCTCTACAGCGGCAGAGAATTCCAAAATACTTTTCAGCATCTTAGTCTTTGTTCTTCTCATTCCTATCTTCCGCCCACTTTGTTTTCAGTATGAACTTTGAGCTAGTAGTTATAAAGAACTTAGCAGATGACTGAATTTCCATTAAAAGATTACTGTTGGGAAACCTACCTCAGATTCAAGAAATAATATACAGTTTTACATCCATAAGACAAAAGTTGGAGAAAAGCAGGAAAGGAAGAAAATATTAAACGGTAAACCGAACAGTACTGAAACAGAATTGAGGGTAAAATATGATCAAATATAGCCTTAAAGGCAAATAAAAAAAAAATGAGTAAACAGATCCCAACAGAAGCAAAAACTGACAAAACTGAAAAGAACCCAATATTGAAAATAAAATACTGACAAAAGTAAAAAAAAAAAAACTTTATCATAAACCAGAACGATAAATAGCAGGCTACTCCTTTCTCATAACCGAGTTGAAAAGATATGTTATTAAATAATATTTGCTCGATAACGTAACAAAGGATTCGATAGAACTCATGAATATTTACAAAAAGAATATAAAACCATGACAGAAGAAAAAAAGAAAAACGAGTTGTAAAATATATTAAACCGGTTAATGGGAAAGTTAATGCTATACTAAAGTGTATCCTAGATTGTAGTCTGTAGCAGCAATGAGGAAGTTGTTAATTATTGTACATAGTTCTTTTTTTCTTAAATATGATCTTTGTATACGTTTACAAATTAAAGTACATACAATATAATTTTTGTATTAATCCTCGGCAGGTGATTTAATTTATATGTTTTTACGGCCACAGAATTTCTGGAACTCGCGACTAATAATTTCATCTCAATGTCAATTAATGCCAAACGACTCTCGCGAGCCATATAGCGGATCAAAACCAATGGCATCTATGTAACCAGCATGGGGGTTTCAAAACATGGAGCAAATTAATGAATACGCTCTTTTACAGATAACCATCGATCTCAATTGATTCCCAGTTCGTTAAGAGAGAAAACATTAATGAGCATTTCATTTCCAACTTTGTGATGCTTCTACGCAAAAACAGCAATAAAAACCACTCACGTAATATACACTATGTATTAATGAGGTTCTATAAATAGCAAGAGATTATGTCAATGCATGCATGGCTGGCAGAGCGCGAAACCAAATCCTACACAAAATGCTCCAGAATAAACTTCTTCAATACTGCGTACTTCTACATTATGCATATAGGTCAGTTCTTGCTTTCTCACAAGAAGCCTACATCCTTAAAATCTTAAGGGGAGAGATGACAATTACAAATATATCTGAATGTGAATACCTTTCCTTGAATTGAAACACAAAACTAATTCAGACAGGTGTATAATCATAGGTAATCCCAAAAGAGGCTACGAGTTTATCGATATATTTGCGAAAACGAAGTTTTAGTAAACTAAAAATGGTACGTCTGTCGCACTCTTTGACCACAGGAGTAGGCTAACGTTCTTGAGTGTAATAGACGTATTGAGTTTTTAAATTACTTTTAGTTTAATTGGTTGGTATATGGTTATTTAACGAAGGGGATGTACTGTACTGCAACTAAGACCTGTGACGGTCACCGGTGTGCCGGAATTTTGTCCCCTAGGAATTCCTGTATATGCCAGTAAATCTACTGACATGGGCCGGTGACATTTATGCACACATAAATTCCATCGATCTGGGCCGGGAACGAACCCGCACCCGTGGGCACAGAAAGCCAGCGCGATACTAACTGCGCCACCCAGGCCGCAGCCATAAGTCGAAAGTTACCCGACATTCGTCGAAGAGGTGAGAAAAAATCCCACCTAGATAACTTGTCCCGACCTGGAATCTAACCCGGGTCCGCTGCGCGAGAGGAGCGAACGCCACAGTTCCCTAAAACTGTTAAAATTTTTATTTTAAACAAAGGAAAATGTATTGTTATTTTTCAGATAAGGATTTAAGGTTTGAAAAATTCTAGATATAAGCCAATGCCGATTTTGAGTGAACTCAGAGGTGAATAGCGGAATATAATATGGTCGCTTTACGGCCAGAAGGTCGTATGCCGAGTTTTTACTGAAAATGAGTTTATGTGCTCATTCCCTTCAAACATATGCAAAAATATCTTGTACCAAAAGGTTGTAGGTTGAAAACCACTCTCGTTTAATGTAGATACGTATTTCATATGGTTGTGTTATTTTTCTACTAGCTTCAGAACATAGGCGTAACCATGCCGACCATATGGGGGGGTTATAACCTCCAGGGGGTCTGGAGGGTATGGAATACCCCCCAGGGAGAGGGGGGTTCGGGGGTCCTCCCCCGGAAAATTAAAAAAATTAAGATGCACAATAACGAGTTTTAAGCTTCCCACGCTTTATACTCGTATTAAGGTAATTTATAAGCAGACTTAAAAAAATTGTACGTTTTTCCTTTTTTTAATCAATGGGGGGGGGGTTCAAACCCCCCAAACCCCCCCCCCTTGTTACGCCTCTGCTCCAGAATCAAAAGGTCGTATATCGCGTATTCAACTTTCTGACTGAAAACATTATGGCAATAAAGCGACGATATATTTATTCAATCATGTGACATTAAGGTGCAAGTTGCGGCTGTCGCATTTTCCTACCTAGCAAACATGTTTCAACATCCTTCCGGGCTTTAGAGCTAGCTTCTTTTTCTAAAATGGGATTGACACAGTTTCGAAATGCGAGTGGGGCATTGTACTCTGATCGTTCCTGTTACTGTTGGTTTCCATCTCGAACACAGGAACAAAAGTGCATCCACCTGCTTCCACCCTGGAAGTGTATGGCAACAGCGAGAGCTGAATGCAGCGTACGTGACTGTATTCACGTCACAAAACAACAAAAACAGGTCATGAACAAAGGTACGCGAGTAAAGAACCTGGACGACCTTACATGGACGCATATTACGAAATAAGCATTATCTCATCCCAGTTTCGTGCAAACAGATATATTTCCGCAGAACTGCGACAGAATGCGAATTTAGTTTTCTACGTCATAATGTGGCTGTATTAGAAACTAAATCTGTTAGTCTTCTATCGATAATAATGATGGACTACTGCTTTATTTTTACTTTCCTTTAATCGTACCATAGGTACTGTAGGTAGAAGAAGTACGATTCCGAAATTCAATTCCTCGTTTTCAACATAAATACACGTTTTCAGGTCCCCTGGTTAAAAATTTAAAAAAAAAAGTGTCTGTGAACAGCCTAGCTCGCAAATGGAAAACGTATATACAGGGTGTTAATAAATAACACCCAAATATTTTACCTGTGTATAGGGGGGACATACACAAGCAACTTTTATTAAAAGATTTTTGCTCTACGGCGTAAAATGTGTATGCTACATTAAAGTCATTACAATTTGGTGCTCATAACTCAATAATGTAGCGAAATGGCGTTAAAATGTTCATTAAATTGGCTTCATGCCTTCCTAGTGATCGATAAAAACCTGAGTCTTAATCATTCGTCAACAGCTATATCGTAATTTAGTGTTTCCACAATCTGCAAAATTTACAGACTAATCACATGACTGGTCGCCACTGCAATAATTTAAATGTAATCATACCCCAGTGTTAACAACGAAGTTCCTTTGTTTTGCATTTTTTTCAAATGTTAGAGGAAGTGGCGGCCATGCCCTGGTAGATTTTATGCTGTAACAGGAAAAATTGAATCCATAGAGCAAAAATCTCCTAATAAAAGTTGCTTGTCTATGTCCCCTCTAAACACAGGTAAAATATTTCGGTGTTATTCATTAACACAAAAAAATCACCCTGTTAAAAAAAAAAGATGCCTTCGTAGTATTGTGCTACTTTCAATGCCATTTTACATTAAGAAACTGTCAGTTTTTTCTTCTTCTTCTTCTTCTTCTTTCTAAAACGGCTCCAACGATGTTTGTACACGAGATGCTTATACTATGAGTTATACTACGAGTTAAACTAGCTGATAAGAACACGTAAGTTACATGACAATTTCTTTTTCTTTTTTTTCATTCTGCTCTTTTGTCTCTCCTCTTTTTTCAGTCTGCTCTCTTTGGACTTGCACCCTAACATGAGTAACCTTGCTCATTCGGGTGTATTTCTCAATATTATATTTTTACATTATGTAATAAAAATTGTATTTTTTTTTATCTATTTTTTTTTCCATGGTATAAAATTTATAACCTGGATTTTTGTAATTTAAAATTTTGTAATGTTAATAATTGGTAATTTGTCATTTTTGTCCGAAAT
Source organism: Ectobius pallidus (assembly GCA_964059195.1). Lineage (NCBI taxonomy): Eukaryota > Metazoa > Arthropoda > Insecta > Blattodea > Ectobiidae > Ectobius > Ectobius pallidus. The sequence goes on from CAXKWD010000006.1 coordinate 118,509,128, forward strand.
AAATAAAATAAAATTAACCATTTCGTAGCATTATGTTGTACGGTTATACGAACAGAGGGGATGGTAATTTAAGTAAGTCATCCCCCGTGCAGAATGCATATGGCAAGCGAATAGCATTCAAACATCAAAATAGACACTATCCGAGGGAGAAACGAGGAGCTGATGGAAGCTTTGGGGAATAATGCCCATCCGTACCGAACTTTTTAAGGGATCATGAATGGGTATGTGTGCTTTCATACTTCCAACAATAGAAAGGCACAATGTAGTCGCGTATGGATGTTAATGGGTGTCTGTCTTCTTAAACACTCTACATTCAGTACCCATCATCGTTATACATACTTTCTGTACACTGCCCTTCCATATGTATATTTCTAAAATCTGAAAATAGTCCCACAATTTCAAAAGGAAAAAAATAATTATGACTTATTCCCCATCCCTCGAATACATCCCATCTTAAACAATACATGGATTTTCATATAGCATGGTGTAAGAATGTCATACCGCGTAAATTATTATGTAACTTGTCAATCCAATACGCTCATTAATCACTAAGTACCGTATCTAAAACATTGTAGGAGACTACGCAAAGATAACTTAATCAGTTCAACAATTCCAATTCATTACTTCATACATTCCTATTCCTACTGTAAGGAAAAGGCACTGCGAAAACCTGATACACATTCTGTTCGTTCAGCAAAATATATTGAATAGATCGGCAAAATCAGGTGTCTATTTCAAGGATACATTGCTTTTAACGTTTATCATAATATTTTGCTGTTTTATCTGATCAGCAGGTGCGGGAAAAACTAAGTGCGTGCACTGAAAACATCCTGTCAGACCAAGGTCACCTGCGTCATATTACAATCCTCTGGCCAGTCTAAAATGGTAGAGTAAACAAAATCTAAAATCGAAGACGCCATATTTTATAAAATGCTGATTTCGGCACTAAACTGTACATAAGCATTCAGGGGTATTTGACCTTACTCTTGAAAAAGAAAGAAAAAGAAAGAAAGAAAAAAACTTTGTAATGTAGTTTATACAACTTCTATTTAAAACAAAATTATAACGTGATTCAGCTAAGAAGAGAACATAAAGTAATAAAATTACTCAAATGATGCAGCATACTTCATTGGTACCGGAGCATATTTTAACAATTTTAGGACATATTTCGTCTTGTGATAGAGCATACCACGCTCTAAGATCTGCAAGTCAATGGGTACAGAATTAGACATTTACAACGCATGTTTTTATCTCCCCACTCTACCTAAAGAAACACACGCAATGGGGAAATATTATAAAGTATATGGGCCAAACCAATTTATCAAAATACGACCCAAATTCCTACGTAACTGGCATCACATAATGTTATTGCTGGACCTACATTTCGGGAGTTCTGAACTTAAATTAGGTCCGTGTTCCATTACGGTACTTTTTTAAAATCTTAGGACCAATAAATTATAATAAATGAAAAAAACATAGTTAACGAAAGTATAAACTGATATTCTATTAATTTATTCAGGGTAAATTAAATGTTGTATAGGAGAATGGAGTTTAAACCTTAGCCTAAATCTCTCCTAATTACACCTTTGTCTTAGGAGAAGAATACCTGACACCAACCGTGGCTCGGTCTCCGTATTAGGTAAGGTAAGGTAAGCTATATTAAGCTATGGGTATCAGCTTCTGTAAACATCAAACCAATTTTCTGGGATATAGTCAGTCTTTCCGCTAAGATTCGAACTAAGCTCCCTAAGCTAATCACTGGAGAACCTCAAGTTGGCGCGGAGAAGCCTGATCGGCAAACTATCACATGAGACAACAGTAATTTCTTTCTACGGAACCCTCAAAGTTGTCTATTTTCTCATTTTGTTTTATTCCGCAGAACCTTTCACAGGTAACAGTCAAGAGCAATCAAGAGGTCTAGGATTTATAAGTACCAACAAATGGCTTTACAAATGGCTCCAAATACAAACGGACTATAATTTGGCTTCATGGAGTAAAATATGTCAAATAAAAAAAAAGGACACACGGAAGACTTCATAGATATTTCCTTGTATCTATGCGACTTCAAATAAAGCAAATCTACTATTGAATTGAATTAATTATTAATGATTACAAACCTCAAATTGATGAAAAAATATATATACATTTGAAATAAAATTCTTGAAATACGTAAATTTGTTTTCCTTAAATGCGCAAAACTATTGAAGGTACAAATAAAACCGATTTAAATCGGCACTCATTATGATCGTAGCTTACACCTAACGTAGAAATTCAATGGCAATTCGAAGTTAAATGGTAATTCATCAAACTAAAGTATTTATGTATTTATATCCTCGCCCTGCCAATGATCATCAAAATGGAGTTGCCAAATTTCTTTCAGTCTATTATCCTACGACTAGATTATCAAAATGCAGCGTTTCCTACTCCACAAAGAGAGCAAGGATGTGAACAATAGATGACGAGATGTCATATCAGACTTAGAATAACCGAGGTGCCTATTATGTTTAATGGAATGCAACATAAACATAATGAACATGACAGAGTTCACTATCTCCAGCATGCAAATAACAGCAACCATTTCACAAAAGCAAAACTACTTAAGATATGGAAAGTGTCAAGTTGTTGACATGAACAAGCATTCTAAAGATCTCGCACGATATCTGTGCCGATGAGACAGTTACTCTCTAGAGAGAGACATGCTATTGTGCGAGAGAGAGAGGTAGCTTGGCCTTTACAAATAAAAAGGAAGGTACTGTTGTGCGAGAGAGATAGGTAGCAGGCCAATCGACGCTACAGTCCCCATGAAAACATAATTCAATGATTTAGGCAATCGGCACAGATTTCGTGCGGGATCTTTACCTGCTCTATACTTCACAGATGTTTGGAACACCTGTGTTTATTTCTCAAAGCCTAGAGCTGGAATGAATCATCTGCATTCTTAAGATATTTGGAATCTTGGTTGTTTACACTTAACAGCTATAATTATTGTTTTCATATTTGTGTATCATGCAATATAACTTAGCCTATAGAAGTATAGCAGATGTATTCATATTTACGGATGTTACAGTATCTTTCTTATAAACAAGCAAATCTGCAATTAAAATCTCTTTAATAATGCAGTAGAGTCCCACTAATCCGGACGTGATTTAACGTTTCTTTTTTTTTTTTTTTAAATACTAATTTTTCAACAAAACAATCAATACTTTCAACTAAACAATAAATTTTGAATAATAATCATAAAGATGTTTGTTTTGTTAATAATACATCAGTTCTAGGTCTACGTATGCAGTAGTATTTAAAATAAAATTGTAGGAGTTTACGGGCGGAATTCTGGAATCCTCCTTTCAAGCTCCTTCATTTAAAATGGGCCTTCAATCCTCCTTACATAGCCATTCGTACTCTGGAACCTTCCTTGTTTCGCTTTAGGAAGGATGGCTCCTTAAAGGTGAAAGGGGGCCTGTGATGTCCCTTAAGAAGCACCTTTTCTTATTCTCGAACCTCCCTGTTAGTTTAAAGGAGGAAGTAAGAGAGTTTCCTTATCTTAAATACTGAAGGAAGCCGAGTGGTCGCCTTTTTCCATCCTCTATAGTTTTCAGACGTCAGTTTTCTCACTTCTGTGATATTAGATGGTGAATTTATTGAGATTATGCAACTTATATCACATTTCAGATTGTACTACAGCAACGTAGGTTAACGATAATGCTACGAAATAATTATTATATTATCTAGAAGTATTAAATAAAAATATGACTACATACATACGACACAAACAAATTAAACTCATTATTACGGGCAAAAAAACCGTGAATTTCAAAATAACAGTCCATTGTGAGCAGAATATCTATTAAATAAGCTCCATAAATAACTATTTTTGGAAAAGAATAGCGTACTGTATGTACGGTAATTCATTATTGTCTATTTATTAAAAAAATTAAGATTGGATATAGTATAAAGTGATCAATGACACGATAAATGACATTGAAGCGTGGATATAAAATACGTAAATTAGGCCCATGAACATAGGCCTAACTCTTACATACCCATATAACACAGGAAAGGAGTACTGGCTAATTAACCTTAAAGAATACAAATATATATTTTGAAAGCCAACTATTAGGCCTACAACTGTTTAATTGCACGTATGTTTGATCTCAATACTTATGACAAAACAAAGAGGAACATAATAATAATGATAATAAATACAGAAATAATAGCAATAGACCTAACAATGACAATACCATTAAGAATAATTATAGTAGTAGTAGTCTAATAATAATGCAATATAAATATCATAATATAATAAAAATAAAAATATAATAAAAATATAATATAATACAAATATAATAATGGGTATTTAATATAAATATAATAATATAATACAAATATAATAATAGGCCTATAATAAAAATATAATAATAGTACTAGAAATAGTATTTAGAAATCTAACAAGAAAATAGTGAAATTCATAATTATAGCATAAGAAGTAGCTTAGATTGTCATAGATATACATGCA